>CM020618.1:39631724-39700080 GCA_009829735.1 Pyropia yezoensis
CTGCCCGCCACACCGGGACCCTGCGGTGGGGGCGGCGGCGGCGGCGGGGGGCACGATCATCGTGCTGTGGACCTTCCCCCTCCGCAAAGACCCGAAGCAGACCGTGTGGCGGGGTGCATTCGTGAGCGGAGTGGCAAAGGTTTGGCAGGGGCCCACCCAGCCCAGCGCTGCTTCACCATCGGACCATCAGGCGTCGGTGTCTGTGTGGCGGAGCCAGGAGGCGGGGGGACGGGGGCGGGGGGGGGGACGGGAGCGGGGGGGGGGGGCGGCGCGGTGCGTCGGCTGCCACCCACCTCCCGCCCCACCCTCCCCCCCCCAGCTGCTACGACCAGCGTCAGGCCGGGGGCCCCTCCCCCACGAGCACAGGGGGGCCGGCGGCCTTGACAACGTAACCGGCAGCGGTGGGGCGAGCCGACCTGCCCTCGCGCGGGGCTTGTGGCTGTGGGCCGGCGGGGTCGGGAGCGGGGGGGGGGGGGGGGTGGCGGCGGCGGCGGCGGACAGGCGGCACGACGGCCGCCGGCGGGGTTGCCACCAGCGGCGGCGGCGGACGCGGTGGTGGCGCTGACGGCGGCGGCAGCGGGGCTGCGGCGTGGCCGGCGTGGCCCGCCGGCGACGGCGGGTGCCCCTTTGGCCAACGGCGGGCGTTTGCTGTGGGGGGAGACGGCGGGTGGTGGGACACCCTCCCCCTCCAGCGGCCAAGGCCTTGCATTCACCAGAACGGTGCGCCACGCCCACCCCCCGCCCCACGCTCCTCCCCCCTCGCCGTCTTTTTTGACACTGTGCACCTGTGTTTACAGCTGTCCTCCCGCGCCCTATCCAGCTTCAAGCTGATCCACCATCGACACGACCAGGAGCACACGCCGGGAATTGTATGCGCCCAGCCGTCACATCCTTGCTCCTCATGTGGAACCGTATCTAAGTCCAATTCATCGATCGTGGATGCGTTCAAAAAACCAAAAGAAAAAGTAGTTGCTGCGTCCCTTGGCGGGTGCCCTGATCCGGGGGGCATCCCGCCAACGCGCAATGGCCGTGCAGCCGCCGGATGGTGGCCGACGCACCCGCGGGAGGCGGGGCGCGGCACCGCCAGCGGCGGGCCCCCGCGCCCTGCGCCTACCGGCCGCGGCCCTGCGGCGGGGCGGCGGCGGTGCCCCCCCAGGGGGAGGGGCCGGCCGCCCCCCCCCCCCACCCCCCCCCCCCGCCACTCGATACGCAGGGGGTGTCCACCACGTGCCGTCTGCCCACCCATGGCCTTCCCTCCTGCCGCCCCCCCTCCGTGCTGTCGCAGACACGCCCCACTGGCCCCTCCCGCGGGCGACCAACTCCCGACCGCCGCTCACGCACCCACCCCCTCCTCGCAGTTGGGACGGCACCCCGCCGCCGCCGCCGCCGCCGTTGAACCCACCAGTTTCCCGTCGCTTGCACGTCCACGGCTGACCGGTCGCAGACAGCCTTCGTCCTCCCCACTGCCGCTGTCCACAGCCGCCACAATTGACTTCGCCGCTGTCGTTTTCCCACTGTTGACTACCGCTGCCGCCGCCGCTGCCGCCGCCGCTGCCGCCGCCGCCGCCGTCGCCGCCGACGCCGCCGACGCTGCTGCTGCCGCTGCCGCCGCCGCGTCCACCACCGCCGCTGCCACCCCCCCCCTTCTCCTGCCGGGCGCTTGTCCACCACCGCCAACGGCCCCCTCTGGCGTTGCCCGTGGCCATGACAGGGCCGCCAGCCACGGTGGCCGCCGCTCCCCCGCGGCCGCCACCGCCGCCGCTGCCGCTGCTGCCGTCCACACCGCCGCCGCCGGCGCCCCCCTCATCGCCGGCCGGCGGCGTCGGCGTCGGCGTCGACCCCCCCCCCGCCACTGCGGCAGCCGCGGCGGATGGACTCTGTACTGGGTCGACGCCCCCCCCCCACCCCCCCCCCGTCCTCCCCCCCCCCGCCCACCCCCCCCTCCTCCCCCTCGCACCGGCCATGTCGCTTCCCCCCCCCTTCCCCCGCCCCCCCCGAGGCAGTGGCGCCAACCACGAGAGACGCCGGGGGCGCGTCGGCGGCGGCGGCGGCCGCCGCCGCCGCCACCGTCGCCGCCACCCACTTGGCCACCGCCGCGGAGACGGCCGTCGACGCGGCGGCGGCGGTGGCGGCGGCCGCCTCCGCGGCGGCGGCGGTGATGGCAGCAGCAGAGACGGCGGCGGGGGCGACCGCCCCCGCCCCCTTCACCGCCGGGGATACGGGCTGTCCGGGGGGCACCCCCCCCCCCCCGTCGGTGGACGGCGGCTGCCGCCCCCCCGGGTGCTCACGGGGCGGCCGCAAGCGCCCCGCCGCCCCCGGCCGGGCGCCTTCGCCGGCACCGCCGGCACCCCCCCTCCGCCGGCGGGTGTGGGCGCCTGCGACGCCGCCGGCGGGGGGATCCCCGGGCGCCACGGCCACCACCACCACCCACGCCGCCGCCACCGCGGCCGCCGTCGCCGCCGCCGCCGCCGCGGCCGCCACCGCCGCCACCGCCGCTGCGCCGCCACTGGCAGCGGCGGTGGGTGTGGCGGACGCGGCGACCACGTCGTTGGCCGCGGCGGCCGCGGCGGCGGCGGCAGCAGAAGCGCTGGACACACACGTTGGGGGGACAGAGGAGGAGGAGTGTTGGGCGGCAGAGGAGGAGGAGGCGTGGACGACCGAGGAGGAGGGGTGGATGACCGAGGAGGCGGCGGCAGCGGCAGCGGCCGCAGACGCGCTGGACACCCCCGTTGGGGGCACAGAGGGGGAGGCGTGGACGACAGCGGGGGAGGCGTTGACGACGGAGGAGGAGGCGGCGACAGAAGAGGTGGTGACAGAGGAGGCGGCGGCAGCGGCAGCGGCCGCAGACGCGCTGGACACCCCCGTTGGGGGCACAGAGGGGGAGGCGTGGACGACAGCGGGGGAGGCGTTGACGACGGAGGAGGAGGCGGCGACAGAAGAGGTGGTGACAGAGGAGGCGGCGGCAGCGGCAGCGGCTGCGTCGGCAGAGGCGGTGGCAGCCGCCGCGGCGGCGGCCGCGGCGGCAACGGCGGCTGTGGCGGCGGTGTCAGCGGGGGTCCGCCCGGGGACGTCGGCGGGGGCGGCGCTGGTGGCCGCCGGCGGCCTCTGCTGGGTCAACGCCAACGCCCCGGGGGCGCTGCCGCGGGCGTCGGTGGCCGAGTGCCTGGCGGATGGGCCGGCGGCGCCGGGCCTCGGGGGGGGCGGCGGGGAGCGGGCCGGCGGCGGCGGCGGCGGCGGCGGCGGCGGCCCGGTGAGCCGCCTGAGTATGGTGGGGGCGCCGGGGGGGGCGCCCGTGCGCCCGCGGGTGCTGCTCCGTGCGCGGCGGTCGAGGGTGACCACCGCGTGAGGAGGGCAGGGAGGGAGGGGGGGGGGAAGGGACACGGCCGCGGCGTGGGACTACCCATGGAGGCGGGGGCGGGTGGGACGGGGGGGGGGGGGGGGGTGGGACGGACGCGCCTGGCAAACTGTTGACTATTTTTTGTCGTGCTCAACCAGGCGACCCCCTGCACACACCACCGCGCAACGGGGTGCGCCCGCCCGCGCAGACGACAACCCCCCTCTGGCATGGGGGGAGAGGGGTCACTCGGCGCTGCCCCGCTTGATGCGTGGGAGCACACCCCCGACGAGCCGCCGTAGAGCGGCTCTGCTGGCCCGTGCGTTGATTGCTTGCTGGCGAGCGGGTGCGACGACGGCGCAATTCCCCTCGGCGCCTCCCCGACGGCCGATTCGGGGCCACCACCCCCTGTCGCCGGGGGTTCCAGCCCCACCCTATCCCTCGTCCCCCCTACGTGCCCATGCACACACACTGTGCGGGGTGGTGCGCTGCCGGGCAGAAGGGGGGGGGGGGTGGTGACCGCCGCCGCCGCCGCCATCCCCCTCATACCGCGGTCCCCACCACCGTCAAGAAAGGCATGACCGCCAGCACGGCCGCCGCCAACAGACGTCCCTGTCACGGTCGACGATGCGGCAAGGCCGTGGCCCGCTAGTCTTGGCCCCCCGCCCGAGCGTTCCTCGTCATCTCGTTCCACGTGGCAAGTGCAGCCACGTTGTCGGGCTCGGACGTGCTGTGGCACGATGCGGTGGCACCGTGGCGGGGGGAGGGGGGGGGGGGGTGGCCACCCTCGGGAGACCGGCTAGCGTGCCCAGAGTCCAAACCGCTGTCGCCTCGCCCACCACCCAATTCTCCCCCCCCCCCCTCCCCCCCCCCCCCCCGTCCTCCCTCCCCTCCCCATCCACCCTCTCCCCCCCCCGCCCATCCCATCTCCCCGCGTCCAACCCCCCGCTGTGACGACGCTCACGCGGCCCGTGTCCCCCCTCCCCCCACCGCCCCACCGCCCCCCCCGTCCTGCCATGTCCTTTTTATCCAACTTTGGGCCCCTTGCCGAGGCGCCCCGCGACCTCTGGCTGGTCTACCTCCTCAAGCTCCTCGCCTCGTTTGCCTACTTCTCCTCGTCCCTCACCCTCACCCTCTACCTGACGGCGGAGCTCAAGCTCGGGGACGTTGCCGCGGGCCTCCACTACGGCGGCTACGGCGTCGCGTCGACCGTCTATGGCGTGGCGGGCGGCGCCGCCATTGACCGCCTCGGCGTCCGTGCGTCGCTGCTGCTGGGCGCCGTCCTCGCCACCGTGGCGCGGGCGGGCCTCGGCTTGACCCACTCCCGCGCCGTGGCGCTCACCCTCCTCTACACCCTCCTCCCCGCCGCGGACGCGCTGGGCGTGCCGGTGCTGACCATTGCGGTCCGGCGGTACACCAACGGGCGGTCCCGGACGCTCGGCTTTGCCCTCTTCTACACCGTCATGAACATTGGGGCGCTCGCCGCGGGCGGCGGCGTCGACGCCGCCCGGGCTGCGTTTGCGGGGGGGCTCGACATGCCCGCCGGCTGGGGCCGCCTGTCCGCCCTGCGCGGGGTGCTGCTGCTGGGGGCGGCCGCCACCGCCTCGTCGGCGGTGCTGGTGGTGGCGGGCGTGCGGGACGTGGAAATGGACGAGGGCGGGCTCCTACGGGTGTACGTTCCCGGCCGGTGGGGGGGGACGTCCGCGGCTGCCGCTGCGGCTGCTGTCATTGACGGCGCCGACCAAGCGGACGGCGTTGGCGGCGTGGCCGGTGGGCCCGCCGCCGGTCCGTCCACCCTGGAGCGCTGTCGGACGGTGCTGCGCGACGTGCGGCTGTGGCGGCTCGCCGTGTTGATGCTCCTGCTTGTGGGCGTTCGCAGCGTCTTCCGCCATCTGGATGCCACTCTCCCCAAGTACATGGTGCGGGTGTTTGGGCCGACGGCGCCGTTTGGGGCGGTCTACGCTATCAACCCCGCCATCATCATCCTGCTGGTCCCCCTCGTGGGCGCTGCCTCCCGTCCGATCGCGTCCTTCCCCATGATTCTCTTTGGCTCGGCGCTGGCGGCGGTGTCGCCCTTTTGGCTCACCGCCTTTGGCGACCACTACCCCGCCATTGTGGCTTTCCTTGTCACCCTCTCGGTGGGGGAGGCCATCTACTCTCCCCGCAGCTACGAGTACGCCATGACCCTCTCACCAGTGGGGGAGGAGGGCATCTACTCCTCCCTCGCGTCGGCGCCGCTTTTCCTCACCAAGCTCCTCACGGGCGGCATGTCGGGCGCCCTGCTGTCGGTGTACTGCGCAGAAAAGCCGCCGCCGGTGCGCCAGACGCGGCTGATGTGGGGCATCATTGGCGGCGTCGCGGTGACGTCACCGGTGGCCATGGCCGCGTTGCGCCGGTTTTTGGACATTGGCGCCGCCGCCGAGGGCGGCCGTGACGACGCCGCCACGTACGAGATGGTGACGGTCGACGGGGCAGCTGGCGGGGGGGATGGAGGTGGGGGCGGGGGAGGGGGTGAGGGGCGGGAGGGAGGGGAGCCCGAACAGGGCGCCGCGGCCGGGGCGGCGCCACTGGTAGGTGCCCCCAAGGGTGGCGCCGCCCCCGCCGTAGGTGGCGGCAGCATTGCGTCGCCGCC
This sequence comes from Pyropia yezoensis, assembly GCA_009829735.1. Lineage (NCBI taxonomy): Eukaryota > Rhodophyta > Bangiophyceae > Bangiales > Bangiaceae > Pyropia > Pyropia yezoensis. Next base: position 39,637,691 of record CM020618.1, read on the forward strand.
CATGCCACCTCTGGCCGAGGCATCGGCGACCTAGCCCACCTACCCGCCCCTGCAGGATCTCCCCTTTTTTTTTTGGTTTCCGCCCCCCCTGTTGTCTGTTCCCCCCCCTTTTCGTTTTCCAGCCCGTGCCGGCGCCGGGGCGGGTCTTCCCGCGCTTCACGTGCGTCGGAGGGCATGGCCGTGTTGCGGACGCCGCCGCTGGGCGGGGGTGGCGGCGCGGGGGGGGACCGCCCAGGGCGCCCGGCGCTGGCGCACCCCCGGCCGCGCGAGCGCGTCGCGGTGTTGGGCGTGCTGGTTGGGGTCTTGTCATTTCCGCCGGGGAGGGGTGGCGCCTAGGGGGTGTGGGGGAGGCACCGTACCGCAGTTGCCGCTGTGGGCATCGCCGCCGTCGCCGCCGCCGCCGCTGCCGCCGCTGCCGCCGCCTTGGTGCTCACTCGGCCGCGGTCGGGGGTGCGGGGGGAGGGCGGTGGGAATGCTGTCCGACGGCCTTTCCTGCCGCATCCCACCCACAGGCGTCGGCGGGCGTGGCGTTCCCAGTGGACGGCTTGGTTGGTGTTTTCTCGTCCGCCTCGGTCGGCCCTCTTGCGCCGGCCGCGGCTGCGCAGCACTGCTTATCCCCTGTCAAGATACAAGCCCGATTTTGGCCAGATCTCTTGCTTCGTTGTGCAAATTCTTGCTCTGCTCGAGCATGATAATGAACGGCTTGTGCAGAACTTTGCTTTTCTGATCGAAGGGATGGGCTGAGGCCAAAGGATCCCCCCCAGGATGACCGACACGAGGGTCGCTGTCGGTGTTCTGTCAACGAATGACAACAGCGGTGGCGCTGCTGTTTGCTGGACGGAGCGTTCCATTGGTCAGAATTCACGTTGTAGATGTCGAGCAAGGCGGAGAGTTTTGTCCGTGCAGACCCTCGAAAGCTGTCGTCGCGCAGATTTTAGCTTAACCAGTGCGAGAGATTGAGCGAATTTTTAACGCGTTTGTTTAAACACTGCTCGCAAGCGTAGCGATGGTCGGTCGCTTCTTTGCGCTTCACGAGAGTGCTCTCCTGCCCCGAGCCCTTCCGGTCATACCAAGGGTGGTGGCGACCACCAATCGCCCGAGCTGTTATGGGCAGAAAGCAAGAAACGGGGGTGAGGGCGGTGTCTATGATGCCTCGAGGGGGGGTCGATGCAGGTTTAATGCAGGTTTATGCTCGAGAAGTTCCCAAAAAAGCAAGAAAATTTTGACAGGCGATAAGCAGTGCTGCGCTGGGTACGGTGGCTGTCCCCTTCCTATGCGTGGGTGACCCCAGCGCAGTGCCCATTGTTTCGGGATCCTTTTCAAACAAGGGGTTGTCAAGCTTATCTATCTATAAATTTACCCCGCTGATTTCGAAACGGGGTGCTGTGCGGTGCGCTCGGTACCGGGTCGTTGCGGTGGCCGCATCCCCCCCCCTTTGCCGACCACTACTCAAGGTCAGTCTGCCCGCCGTCCCGGCCGCGGTGGTCATCCCCCCCCCCCCCAAGCCGACAATGTTACGGCGCCCCTGATTGTCACCCCGCGTCGCTCCGTGCCAGGTTGGGGCGGTGGGACCCGCGGGTGGCTCGCCGGCCGCACCCCGACTGGATGTATGGTACGTCGGGGGCACATCCTTCCGCGCCCGGCGTTGTTCTCCTAGCGGGACATTTTTGCGTGATTTGCGGAACGCTTCTGTCTGCGCCTCGCTCTTTTATCATGCTGTCGTTTTCCCTGTTCCGCTTGCCGTGTGGATGCTGACCCAGCCAGTTTTGCCTTGCGTCATCTCGGGTGTACGTTAGCGACCGCTCACTCTCCTCAACCTGTTTCTCTTCCCCATGGTTGCGCGGGACAGGCGTCGTCTATTCTCATTGCCGACGCCCGCGGCGGCATCTTGATCCACCGGACGTACAAACCGCACGTACCCCCCACGGCGGTGGATGAGTTTCTCGCGCTCCTCACGACCCCGGACTATGATGGAGGCGAGGCGGATGCCCCTCCCCCCCCACCACCCGCCTTGGACGCGTCTTCGGCACTCCCCCCCATTGTGCACCTGCCCCAGTCTCGCTGCACGGCCGTTTTTATCCGCCACAACCAGATGGTCTGGGCCGCATTCGCGCGCTCCAACGTCAACGCCGCGGTGCTCGTTGCCTTCCTCTACTCTCTGTTGGACGTTCTCGCCGCGTATGTCCCTGCGCATTCGCCGTCGCCGCTGGTGGCGGGCGTCACGTCGGCGACGAAGAAGAAGAGGGGCAGTAGCCCGAGCGACACGTCATTGGTAACCCCCGCGCTGGTGCGGTCTCAGTTTGTGCTTGTGTACGCGCTGCTGGACGAAATGATGGATGGAGGGGTGGTGCAGGTGACCACCCCTTCCACCCTCACCGCCTTCGTGTCACTGCGCGGCTCCAAGACGCTTCGGTCCACGGGAAGTGCCACCAATGCGGCGGCGGCTGCGGCGGCAGTGGCATCGGTCACATCAACCGTACCGTGGCGGCCAGCGGGCATTGTGCACGCGCGCAATGAGGTATTCCTGGACGTTGTGGAAACCCTGCACGTTGAGGTGACGGCCGACGGGACGGTGACGGCTGCTCACATTGATGGCGCGGTGCGTGTCAAGCCCTACCTCAGCGGAATCCCCGACCTCAAGCTGGGGCTTGCCGAGAACGTTGTGTTTGCGACGCTCGCCGCCTCTTCGGTCGACCACCCCGATGCGGCTGTCACCAACGGTGGCGTATCGGGAAATCGTTCTGACCGGGTGCTGTTGGAGGACGTGAACTTCCATCAGTGCGTGCGGCTTGCCCGCTTCGCCTCTGAAGGCATTATCACGTTTGTTCCGCCCGACAGCGAGTTCAACCTCCTCACATATCGCATCCCCGCCGTCTCGCCCACAGTGGTACCCGTGTTCGTGTCTGCGTTGGTGGACGACACGTCCTCGGCTACGTTCGTGTCGTATGACGTGCGGGTGACCGCGGCCTCCCCCGGCGGTGGGCTGCCCGAGGGCATGCACGTTGCTGCGTTGACCCTGAGCCTGCCCGCCCCTGCTGACGCTGATACTCCCCGCTTCAAAGCGTCGGCAGGCAAGGCGCGTTACGTGCCTGCGGAGGACGCGGTGGTGTGGAAGGTCACCAAGCTACGACCGGGGGGGGAGGTGACCCTCCGCGGCCGCGTTGGCCTGCCCAGCGTGACCGCGCGGTCTAATGCGGACGCGTCTGACGGCGGTGGGGGTGGTGCTGGTGGCGGCGGCGGTGGTCGCTCGTGGCGGCCCCGGAGCCGGAGCCGCTCCAGCGAGCGCCGAGTGGTTGTTGCGGTACCGGCGGCTGCGGAAGGGTTGGCCTCTGGAGGTAGCGTTGATCGAGGGGTGGGCGTGACTGCACGGCGGCCTGTGGGCGTGGGCTTTGATGTGGCGGGGCTAGCGCCGTCGGGTCTGAAGGTGCGCTTCCTCACCGTCTCGGACGCCAACGGCTATCGCGCATGGGTGCGCTACCTGACCACTGCCGGGCGGTTTCACGTGAAGCTCAGGTGAGGGTGCTGTACACACTGGCTTTGGCCATATCGCCGTAAGAGTTGGCAGCCGTGTCTGTGCGCGCCCGTTTCCTCGGTGGTCTCGGCGGCCGGTGGGGCTGGTCCGAACACGTGTGTCTGCATCGGGCCCCCCGCTCTGTGGTCGGCGTGACAACGGCAGTAGCCAGCCGGCGAGCAGATTGTCACTGGGGGAAAAGGCCCTGCGCATCAATCTGACCGACCATTTGTTGGTACAGGTAGTCCCTCGGTCAATGTGGCAGTGTGGCGACAGCGGCGCCGGGCGCGGAGGTGGCGGTAGTTGCCGCAGCCGCGGATGTGATGCCGGCTGCAGCGGTGGCCACAGTGATGGCGGCGACGGCGCGCGGGGTGGCTCAGCTGGGACAGCATGCTGGTGGGGCTGTCGCCACCGCGTGACCCCCCCCGTGCCGCTGCCGTCGCCGTTTTACCGCTGCCGCAGTGGCCGCGGCCTTCCCTCTTTGTTGATCATTGACGTGCGTCGTTGGCGGCGGCCGTGCAGGTGGCGGCGTGCGCCCATGGACGATCTGGACTGCTGCATGGCTGGGTGGCGGCGGCACGCGGCGGCATCGGCGGCGACGGTTGCGACAAGTGCCGTCCGCGTTGCTGATGGCGGCGGGCTCCGCCCTCGTAGGTGCGCCCCTACAGACCCAATGGTGACGTCGTGCGGCCGCTCCCTTTCCTGGCTTTGCCCGCACGGGCGTCGCACACTCGTGTCCCAGCCCTCTCCACGTCGAGCACGCGGTTGGTAGAATAAATGGCTAAATGCCGCGACTTGCTACCGTTGGCCTTCGTGCCCGCAGACCTTCACTCGTTTTGGCCTCCCACCTCCTCTTCTCCTTGTTGGCGAACCCCCGACCATCTCTCTCAGCGCCCCCCCCGCCCCTGCCACCCTCCGCCAGAGGCAAGGCCAGCCAACCCTCCCCCCCCAGCACCCCCCCAGTCTACCCCTGACCCCGCCCCTGCCCCGGCCCCTGCTCATAACCACCGCCCTGTCCCACCCCCCCCACCCCCCCCGACAGACTCGCTCTACCCCCCCCACCCCCCCGGCCGGCCGCCGCCACGTCCGGCGTCTGTTTTGCAGATGCCGCAGCCACCGTCGGCGGCGACGGCGGCGGCGCGCCACACAGAGGTGCGGCGGGGGTTGCCGCCGCCACCGGCAGCGGCTACCGGGCGGCGGATGTGCCACCGCCCCTACCGCCGGAAGTAGCGGCGGCACGGCGGGCGGTGGCTGCCAGCGCGGCGGCGGCGGCACATTCGCGCGCGGCCATTGCAGCGGCGGTGGTGCTGCCGAGCAGCGCCGCCGCAGCTGGACCGCCGGACCCTGCCGCACGGCCGCCGCCGCCGCCGCCGCCGACGGGTGGTGGTGGTGGTGGTGGTGGTGGTGGTGGTGGTGGCGGTGCCGGTGGTGGTGGCGGTGCCGGTGGTGGTGGAGGTGCTGCCGCGGCTACCGCCTGGCGCCCCATGTCAGCAGCGGAACGTGCCGCACCGGCGGCGTGGAGCAGGTCACGGGTAGCGGGCAGGCGGCCAGCCCTCCCCGCAGCCGGCGGCGACGGCACCTCTCCCCCGGCAGCGGCGCCGGCGGGCGCGTCGGCCAGACTGGCGTCCGCTGCCGATAAGATCTCCTCAGACGTGCCCGTGCCGCCGCTGGTTGGGGATGAAGGGGCGAGGTCGCCACCGGGGGGATTGCCTCGCTGGAAGGTGTCCAGCGCTCTGCCGCTGCCGCCGCTGCCGCCGCCCCCACCGCCGCCGCCGCGGCCGCCGCCGCCGCGGCCGCCGCCCCTGCGGCCGCCGCGGCCGCTGCCTCTGAAGCCGCCGCCGCCGTCGCCGCCGCGGCTGCCGGAACCACCGCCCCCCCCGCCACAGCCTCCACCCTGACCGCCCAAAGGAGACGACGCCGGCTCCCTCACCCGCGGCAGCGGCAGCGACAGGGGGAGGAGCGGGGTGAGGCCAGGTGGCAAGCGGCGATGCGCAGGGGCGGGCGTGCGCGTGGGGGAAGCCGTGGGGGGGGTGGGGGTACCCGCCGAGGCGGTGCCCTCCTTTGGCAGCCGGACGGCGGCGGTGGCCGTCGTGGGCGGACGGGCTGTTGCGGGCGGCGGGGCGGCTTGTGGTGCGACGACAGACGTCAAGTGAGAGCCATGTGGGGGTACGTACGGCGTACGCGACCACTCGCATGTCTGCGTTCATCGTCCACAGGTATGCTGAACACCAATAATTTCGCCGGGCAGTGCATGGTGTGTTGACTGACCCACCCCACCTGGCGGCCACAGTCGGGCGAGGTGGAATACAGCGCGTGAAGAGGAAAATATGTTTTATCACAAGCACTGTGTTTTCCCCCGATCGTGCATTCATTTACCCCTTCGTGAACGGGCGCAGGGACTCTTCCTCCCTCAGCTGCAGGTGACGTCCGTGGTGCCAGTGGAGAATGCCGCCCGCGGAGCACGGCCCCGTTCGTTCCATGAGCTGGGGTGGACGAGCACGCTCGTGATGGCTACAGAGGCAAAGGACGGTGGAGAGGCTGTTGCGTCCGTGGCTGGTACGTCCCTTGCGCGCTGCTGCCCGTTGCTCAGCGCCTCGCTGGCGCCTAGTCTCCGCCTCCCGAATTCCTGTTGATGACATTGCGGTCGTCGTCGTAGCAGTTCAGGGGGTCTTGTCGCTCTGTTTGGTGCCATTCAGCTGTTGCCGTGTTGCTTCTCTGCGCCTGGACGTGTTTTTTCGCGTACCGTCGGGCGTGCGCTCTGACTTCTGTCGCTTGGCATGTCCTGCATCTGCTTGTTTGCTCTTCTGCCATGTTTCTGCCTGTCATCTGTTCTTATTCTTTTGCGTGCACGCTTCAGATGACGGGGCTCCTTCTGCTGTTGGTGGGCTGGACGGCGAGACGAGTTTGAAGCGCGCCCGCCCCTTCGCGACACCGGTGGCGACTGTTGCATGCGATGCACCGGCGTCGACGCGAAAGAGGTCGGTGAAGGCAGCGTCGTCTGCGACTGCAGCTGCGGGGGTGGGTGCTGCAGGGCCGGCGGGAGGGACTCCCGTTTCTTTACTGTCGGCTGATGTACCAGCTGTGGACTGTCGCTTGCCGGCACTCCGTGCGGCGAGCAGCAGTCGGCTGCTGGCGCTGCAGGCAGACCTCGGCGCTCTTCAGGACAAGCTGCGAGGCGTGGAGCAGACAACCCGTGATAAGAAGACGGAGGCAACAATGCTGGTGGAGAAGCTGCATAAGATTGACGAGAAGCTGGCTAAGCCTGGCCTGCGTCAGGAGACCGAGAGCCATTTACGAGCGATGTGGCAGTCGTATGCTGACGACAAGAAGGTCGCCAACATGGCCCTTGCGAGCAGCATGCTCGATGAGCGACGGATCAAGGACAGCATGGAGGCACGTCGACAGCAGATTGTAGCCGATCAGACCGCGCGGAGGCAGACTGGTACGGAGGTACGTGTTCTCTGGGCCACGAGCGCCCGCCCTTTCGATGGTTTACGATGGTCTTACAGGACTTGCTTGTGCTACCGGCCCTCTGCTAGTCGTCTGTTCAACATGTCGCGTACATGTGCATAGTTGGCCATTTTTCGTTAGCACGCCTAGTACTAGCAAAGCGACCTTTGACACTTGCGCCTTTTGTCTCCCCCTTTTGTTGTTTTTGCCTCGGTTTTGTGTCTCGCTGTAGGTGCCCTCTGTTCTGGACCGCCTGCAGGCTGCCGAGCTCCCGGCCGTGCGGGAGCAGTACGCACAGCATCAACTGGACGGCCCGCAGTTTGATCTACGCGGGAGTGACGACGTTGTGCACGCTTTGCATGAGTGTGCCCTGGGAAACCTGGCACCTGCTTCGGGCAAGTCTCAAGTTCTGGTCGTCAGTGGTCCTTCGGGGTCGGGGAAGACCCGCGTCGGGTTTGAGGCGCTGTGCCGGTCGTCTGGGGTGTTTGGCGACCTGCTGATGGCACTGGAGGAGAGAGCTGGCTGCCCCGTGTTGACTATCCCGCTGTTCATCGACTTCAACAACGGCTACCGTTTCGACGGGGACGTCGACGTGAGTTCTATGGACTTGAACCTTGGAGTACGTCTGGCCGCGCGTGCTTTGTGCGTTTCGACGCTTAGCGTCAAGAGTGACAACGGCAAGGGATTGGATGGGTTGGAGACCGGCAGCGTGCTAACGGCAATCGCCAAGGGCGCTCTCCGACGAGCGTCAGAGGCGACCGCGTCTCCTCCTGGCGTCGTTCTCCTTGGACTTCATCTGGACGAGTACCAGTACTACTTGCGACGTCTGATGGCGCGGAACCAGTACTCGGAGGAGGAGGCACGCTCGTGCTTCAAGGACATGCTCAGCGCGGCGAACGATTGGGTGCGGTCGGCTGCGGCTGTGCTCGGTGTCGAGATGGTCTTCTTCCCGGTAGTGACGGGCACCCCTGTTGCCGGTTTGCCCCTTGAATTAACGGACAAGCTCCAGCAGAACCGCATCACTCCCGGCCGCTTATCATTGAACGCGTCTGCGGAGCTCGTTGCCGACGTCATTACCGCTGGCGCGGCGTTGTCTCCTTTACGCCCGGGTGTGCTGATGGCGCTGCTTGGCAGCGCTCCAGCGCGCAATGCATTGGGCGATACGGACTTCCTGCCGCGGCATGCGGTCCGCCTCGGGGGCGAAGCTCTCAATGCCTTGCCCGTGGCCGTTGATGGGGCTGCCGTTGTTTCTGGCATCGACTGGGCCTTGGCGATGGGCCCGGTCGTCATGTCAACTTTGCCTCTAAAGGACGTTCGGAACGGCGAGACGCTCGCTCAACTTTCTCTTTCTCAAGCTCCGTTGCGGCTTGATCGGACGTCTTCCCCGCTGGAGCGCGTTTTGGCCGACGCGGAAGTTGCGGGAGTGGTAAAGCTTGAAGCTGTAGGAGAGGTATCCTACGTTGTGCGCGTTCCTCTTGTTCAACTTCGGCGGTGGGGCTTGGCTTCCATCTTGCCCGCACATCTGCTCTCTCAGACCATCTGCACGTGGGAGCAGGTGGAGGTGATCGTCGGGTATTGCCTGACCGCCGCGCTGCAGCCTGGCTTGCGGTCGTCGCCGATATTCGTTCACGAGTTGCTTCCTGGTGCGTTGGGCTCGGACGAGCTGCGTCCTCGCAAGCTGATCTTGGAGGAGCCGTGTTCGCTGTACGTGGAGGAGACCAAGTTCATGACCTCTCTTCAGTCGGTGCCGCAGAAGAAGCTGGCGTTGCGAGCTCGGAAGGAGTGCGAGACGGTGCACGACGAGGTCCTGTTGACGGACGGCGTCTTCTTGGCGTGCCGCGGAAATGTGGCTGTGGACATCCGCTTTTCTTTGCCCATGCACCGACGCGGTAAGAGCAGCGGCGTGCTGCACGTCTTCGTACAAACAAAGCACACTGAAACAGGCAGCAAAGTATCCGACACTGAGGTAAACGATTGGTACAAGGTCATCACACGGGCTACCCAGACCTGACGCTCTGGCCGAGACCAAGTGCTCTTTGTGTACTTCACCAACAGACATCTTGCGGATGCTGGTGGTGATGCATTGCGTTCTGGTGAGTTCTTCACGACCCGCCCTGACCTCTTGGTCGTGGCCCATGACCAGCTTGCCGGAGTGCTACCTCCCTTTCTTCTCACTCGCTTTGCGACGTCCACACAAGAGCAGCGTGCAGGGTAGCAGAGGTTGGCGCAGCAGACAATGACTTGTGCTGCCGGCGAGGCAGCCACGTTTAAGGCGAAAGACGGGCAAGAGAACCAGGATTGTCGGGAGGGGTTGGAGGGGGGGGGGAGGGGATCCGGCTTTGATGGTGGGCGGCGACAAGGACAACGGCGGTGGATACGATGGCTTTGGTGGTGACGTGGACGGCGGTGGTGGAGGCTCGGCCGATGTCTCCAGTAGGTCTGGTGCTGCGGGCGTTGCCGTCGCCACTACTGTGGCGGTGGGGGAGCCGCCGACGGCAGCCGACATTGACTGTCCCCCTCGACGCCGCGGCGGCGGAGGCGGCGGCGGCGGCGGCGGCGGCGGCGGCGGCAGCAGCAGCGGCGGGGACGGGCGTCGTCGTCGCCCCCGCCCCCCCCCCACTAACCCCATGGCCGCGCCTCTACGCAGTGTGTGGCGGCGGCCACCCGTTCAAGGTGTGCCCCGCAACGCTGCAGCCCGTCACGGCGGCGGCGCCGCTGGTGTGTCGCGCCTGCGGAGCGGCCACCGCCGTGCCCGGCGACGTCAGCGGCGGCAGCGGCGGCGGCCGCGGCGGTGGGGGGGGCGGGGACGGGTCGCGGGGGGGGGCGTGGGGGTGGCTCGCCGCCCGCCGGCGGTGCGTATTTTGTGCCACCACCGTGGGTGAAGTCAAGGTGGGCGGCTGATGCTCAGGGGGGAAGAGGGCAGGGGGGGGTTGCAGGGGGGGGGGGGGGGACGGTAACGCGGGGGTGTCCGCTGCTTTGTCCCTCATAAGCCTTGCCCTGCGCTTTCTCTCTCTTTCTTCCCTGCTCGCTTTCTTCTTTCCTCTCTTTGTGGCAAAAACCACCTGCACACACGGCACCCAAGTTGGGGCGGTGTGCAAGGGCTGCCTCCCGTGTCGGGGGAACCGGAAGAAGTGCAAGTCGCACACACTCTGTCCCTGTTGTGGGGCAAACCCCCCACGGACAAACAAGAGGATGGTGTGTGGTCCAACAGTTTCTTGGTCGGGACGGGGACGCAGGGCCAAGCCCCGCTGTCCCTCCCCTTATCCCCCCAGGGTCCACTCAGAATCTCGCCACTCAGAATCTCCCACCCCAGCACCTGCCCACCGGGCCACACGAAAATTCAAGACGATAAATGCAGAAAACCCTCAAATCCAAGTTGGATTTACTACTAAGCTAACTATCCCAAACTTAGGGAATATGGACCCAAATGCAGGGGGAGGAACGGATCAGGCTAGTGGCCTGCCGCCCCTTGCATGGCATGTGTTGCCCCCCTACCTGGGGGTCAATACTGCCACACTCCCCTCTCCTCAGTTCCGACCGACCCGGTCGGCCCTGTGAGGGGGTGCGTAAACGCACGTCTCGGCGTTGGGGGCGCAACTTGCTTTCCCCCTGGTACGTCACGTAGACGTGGAGGCGGTCACGTTGACCGCCCCCCTCCTCAAGCTTGCCCACTCGGCAGCTTGCTCTTATCGGTACTCACTTCACCACCACCAACACATCCCCTTCACCTTCCACGGGGCCGCCCCACGCTGGGGAGGCCACCCGTCTACCCACGATCCGAGTCCCACTCAACTCGAGGCGGGTCTCGTGCCGCTGTAGCCAGGGCGTCTCTCCCCAACTTGGGGAGAGCCATGGCGATCCCGGGAGTGGAGACGGACTCTCTTGACGAGCGTATGGAGGACACCACCTACGGTGCAGCACCCGCCGGGACTTCCGGCGGGGGCTCCGCGATTGCTCCGGGGGATGCGACTCCCGCGTCACCCGGCTTTGGGTTGACGGCGGGATCTCCCCCGGAGGCGGGACAAGTTGTCCCGCGTGAGGCCTTGGGGCGGTGGTTTTACCCCGCTTGGCCTCTATATGAGGAGGGGTTGACTGTTCTTCGCTGTGGCCGACTTGGCGCAGCGATGGGTCGGGTATGGGATCGCCTACGGGAGAAGTATTCCCGTAGGGTCGGGTTCCCTGCCGGCTTCAGGACGGACCAGTTTGCCTTCCTGGACGACGAGGAGGTTGAAGACGTCCAGCGTGCCAAGGCCATGGTGGACCGCGGGGGAACTATCCCGGGTCCCGGCGACTTGCCGACCTTCACGTGGGACGCTGTGGCAACTCGCCCGCCGTACCTCCACGAGGCCGATCCGCACACTCATCACTTTGATGTGCGGATGGAGAAAGACTTCCGGCGAGGTCCCTACTTGGTGACCTCGGCTCAACTTGAGTTTCCTCAACAGTCTGCTGCCAGTAAGGAGCAGTACTATCCGAAGAAGCCCGAGTGGTGGCCTCAAGTTGAGGTCCCCTACGGGTTCCCGGCGTTGTTGCCACGGTTGCTTGACCACTTCGGCTCCGTCATGTTGACGGCTGCCCCTGATCACCTGGTGTGGGCCATGTTGGCCACCCAGTGGCTCCTCGAGGTCATGTCGACCTGGGTGTCCTGTGTTCAGCGGCGGGGGATGCTCTGGCATCTCCCCCTCCGGCTCCTCCAAGGTTTGGAACAGCTCACCCCTCAGCTAGTTGCTGAGGGGTGCTCATCAGGACAACTCACTCTACTTGAGGAGATGCTCCGCCTCCACAAGTTTATCGAGTAGGAGAGCATTGAGCACAAGTTGCGCCGCCCCACTCGTGGGCCCAAGGACGATGGCGCACTTCGCCAGTTCGTGTGGGTCGCTCGTGAACTTCACGACGGCCGTGTGGTCCTACGAGAGGGGTTGGGCATCGGGGACTACCCGTATGCCCTGGGGGTGGATCGCCACACTGCGCCACCCCCGGACAAGCCCATAGTTATGGCCGTGCCGTCCTATGATGACCATATGACTCAACCCACTGCGGGGGCCCCAAGTCGGGGTCGCAGTTACACCCGGGTACCGCCACCTCGGCGGGCCCCTCCGCTTCCTCCTGTTCCTTTCCAACCTCACGGGAACATCCCGATCAGCGTGGCCGTGGAGTCTTCCACCCCGGTGTCCCCCAACTTGGGGGCCACCCTCCTGACGGTATACCCCAAGTTGGTGTTGCCGCCCACGCCTCTAACCTCAGAGATGATGATCACCACGTTGGTGCGCACCATTTCCTGGTTGGCCGCGTCGACCGCAACCCTACAGAATTCCGAGACTCCTCAACTTGAGGAGCGCGTTCGTACTGCAGTGGCGACCGCGAGTTGCGAGTCGGTGGCGGAGTTTATGACAGCCGAGTTGGCTCGCATTGGGGCTATTATGCCCCAGCCAGCCCCACTTGGGCGTGGCAAACGTCGCGCGAGCCGGGCATACTCGCCTCCTCGCCGTCGTCGCCGACACTCGCGGCGCTCTCCCTCCGTGTCGGAAGCCGAGTTGTCCTACTCCGTCTCGGAGTCCTCTACCCCGTCGGAGACGGAGTCTGTCCAGCGTCTGCGTCGCAAACTTGCGCGCAAGACCAGGCAGAAGAGTGGCCACGGTCGGCGCCACCTGCGCGACCGTGAAGGGCGCGACGGTTCCGACTTGGAGCCGCCGCCCCCTCCAACGAGTGAAGACCGTTATCGGCGTGGGTCTCGCCGCTCGCCTCCACGTGAGGGCGAGGGCCGTGGAGTGGGAGAGTCTAGCATGCGTGCCTAGTTGGCAGCTGCCTTTGTTGTGAGAGTGCGAGGGTTAGGGCTGTAGTTAAAAGCCACTCTGCGTACCACTTCGACTTGAAGCACTCTCTTGGCACTGTTGCTCGGCCCTCCCTCACGTTGAGGGAGGGCTGTTAGGGTCTATCTCATTCCGGGCACAGTACGCCCGGACCTTCTCAGCGGGAAGGTCCTCCACATACTCCCACGTATCATCCTTGGCTTTGTAGCCAAACCAACGCACCCTCAACATGAGGCGGTTAGTATCCTCATCCCATCCGTGGTCGATGAACTTATCGAACACGTATTCCTGCGGGCCCTGTTTGGCCGCAGGCAGTGAGGGGAGGCGCCACGCTTCCAAAGCACGCGCCCAAGCTGGGTCGCCTGCAGGCGGTGGTGCAACTTTGACCACGTCCTGTCCGTTCACTGTGCGGACCCCATCGTCACTTTCGATGGTGAAGCGCCGCCCATCAGTACGAAGGACCTGGTACGGCCCCTTCGTCTGGAATACCAACTTACCCCCAGTTGGGGTGTGCGAGTGTACCAGCACCCAGTCACCCTGCTCGGGGACATGCTTGGCGTTGCGCACCTTTTTGTCAAAGGTACGCTTGTAGCGCTTTTGTGCTTTGTCCATCTCAGCCCTGACTTTAGGGATGAGGTTTTCAAGCCTAGCAGCGAACTCCGCCTTACTCTCAGTAGGAGTAGGCGTACTGCCACCATCCTCCCTAGTTGGGAGCGACCGCCGCACGGCAATAGACCGCACGCGACGGGGGGTCACAAAAGCGAGGGGTACTTCCCCGGTAGATGAGTGAACCTGCGAATTGTAGGCAGTGGTAAGAATAGAAATGTATTGGTCCCACGTTTTCACATGCTCACTCACATAGTGGCGCGGCTGCCGAACAATAGTTTTGTTGAAGCGCTCCTGAACGAGGGCCCTTGAACGGGGCCCTCCCCTATACGGTTGTTGGCGTATAGGGGGTACACCGGGTTTCAACTCGATCCGGTGTTGGGTGGCTCTCATGAGTCTTAACTGACCATCCCAGAACTTGTGATATTGGTCCATGAGGCGTTCAACTTGAACCCTCAACCTGGGTGGAACACCCTCCATGTTCACCTGGGGACGAGGAGAGGCGGCCGACTTGGCTTGGTGCTTCTCCTTTCCGGACTTCGGGTCGCTACTCGCGCCCGCGTTGAGGGTGACCGCTACTACCAGTCCCTCATGTTTGTCGATATAGCCGAACTTAGCTCCCGATCAAAGATACTTTCTTTGAGGGTGGCGGGGGTAGCAACTTGCTACGACCCCTGTCACAGGCTCGAGCCCATCACCGACGAGTGAAGGTCCGCCGTCCTCCACCCGCCTAGTTGGCGACGGCTCTATGCCGAAGTTGAATCCAACCCGAGTGGATCTCGCGGGGACAGTCCTCTCACCTTGGGACGTTCCCTTTGAGTGTACCACCCGGTGGCCGAAGTGCGAACCACCGGTCCGAGGAAGACCCTCAGGGTGAACACCCGACTGGGTCGGGGTGGCATACCGCCCGCACCGATACCCACGGCCCTGCTGGCTGGAGTGCCTCTAGCACCTCCGCGACCCCAGGTACACCCTGTGTCTGGCCAGTATTCAAAGGCGCCGGAGTAAAGTCGTCACCGGAGAGTTTCCCGAACGTCGGGAGGTCCGATCCAGCCGTGTTGGCTAACGATCCACACGACACAGTCCAAGACCACCGTTCCTCTGAGACAGAGGGCCCCCTACACCCGGGTGCACCCGGAGGTAAAGTTTACCTCTGTCCCCTGCTGCTCCACCAAATGTGGCAAAAACCACATGCACACACGGCACCCAAGTTGGGGCGGTGTGCAAGGGCTGCCTCCCGTGTCGGGGGAACCGGAAGAAGTGCAAGTCGCACACACTCTGTCCCTGTTGTGGGGCAAACCCCCCACGGACAAACAAGAGGATGGTGTGTGGTCCAACAGTTTCTTGGTCGGGACGGGGACGCAGGGCCAAGCCCCGCTGTCCCTCCCCTTATCCCCCCAGGGTCCACTCAGAATCTCGCCACTCAGAATCTCCCACCCCAGCACCTGCCCACCGGGCCACACGAAAATTCAAGACGATAAATGCAGAAAACCCTCAAATCCAAGTTGGATTTACTACTAAGCTAACTATCCCAAACTTAGGGAATATGGACCCAAATGCAGGGGGAGGAACGGATCAGGCTAGTGGCCTGCCGCCCCTTGCATGGCATGTGTTGCCCCCCTACCTGGGAGTCAATACTGCCACACTCTTGGCGCCCCGTGCACGTGACCGTCGGCGGCGGTACCAGTAGACAATGCCTTCATGCGCATCGCCCACTTTCCCCACACCAGGACAAGCCTGTTAACTGGCCCGCCTGAGAGGGGGCGGCCCGGCCGCCGCGGCAAGCGGCGAGGGTGCACACGGGCCGTTTCGTTTGAGGACCGCCGCCGTCGCCCGCCAGGCGGCGTTGGCGGGAGTCTGCGCCGCTTGGCAGGCGGCAGCGGCGGACCGTTTCGACCGGGATCCGTGTACCGCCTTGGCGGCGGTGTGGCGGGAGCGGCGGCGGCGGCGCCGCGCGGCGGGCACCGGCCCGCAGCCACCCCCGCCCCACGCACGCACCACCTGGCGGCCCCGGCGGCGGGCTGCCGGTGGGGACACCGGGAGCGGCATTTAGACGGCCGGGCCGACCCCTCCGCTGCCGACCGGGGGGCGGCAACGTCCTCCTTCTTGCCGCGTAGGTACCACGGGCAAGAGGGACTTCCAGGCTGCCTAGCGGCCTTGGTTTGACGCGGCCTGCGCGCCGGCACGGCGTGGGCGTGCGGGAGGGCTCTCCCATCGGGACGGTGGCGGAGGGGAGTGGGGCGGCGACTGCGGTGACCCGATCGGAGCTCGTGGCGTTCCAGGGGAAGATCGAGGAGCGCCTTGCGGAGCTGCTCTCTCTGGCCCGCACCCAACCGGGAGATGGCGACGCCACCACCCCCCCGGCGCAGCGGACGGCTGCGCCGGCTACCGCCCAAGCTCCGAGACGCGAGCTCCCCGGCAACGGGGGCTCCCGTGAGGACCCAGAAGACAGTCACAGCGCCAACGGCGGCGCGAACGGCGGCGACGGCTGCGCCCGCGGCGGGCGCGGCGGCAGAACCGATCGTCGCGGTACTGGCCGGGGGGAGGAGGACGTCGCGACGCCCAACCAGTCAGACGACGAGCGGGGCGGCAGCGGCAGCAGCAGCGACGGCACGCTCCCCGGATGGGGCGGTAGGGAAGGGGCGGACGCGTTTGCGGAGAAGCGCCACGCCCAACGCGGCGCCATCGTCTACCACCCTGACGGGTTTGACGACCCCAGCCTCCCGGCGGCCGACGACATCATTCAGGCCTACGAAGTCCCCGCAGCGGTCCGTCGGCGGGACGGCATCCCCGTGCCGTTTGAGCCGGCCGATGCGCGCTTCCTCGCCAGGTTCAAGGACGGATCGTCCGAGTTCCATGAGGCGGCCTTCGCCTACCAAGTCGCGGCGTGGACCCAGGAGCTGTCTAACGCCGCTGTCGCCCTCTACTACGAGCGGGACTCGTTCTCCGCCGCGGGGATGGCGGACCGCCTCGCCGGTGCGGCCGTTGCGAGCCGGCAGCTGTTCCACCTCGCCACGGCGCAGTACGACTACTTGGAGTACAAGCAGCGCGACCCGGTCGGTGCGGCCCTGTACCGCGCGACCGAGGCCGTGCCTCGCAACACCCTCCGCGGCCCCAAAGGCCGGCGTTGGCTCTCCACGGTGGCCCGTGATGAGGTCAAAATCAACATCAAGACCGCCGCGGAAGAGCGCGCCAACAAGCACCGCCGGGGTAAAGTCACTCCCGGTGGCGGCGGGGGCGTCGGCAACACGCCCAAGCGCCTCACCAAGGCCGAGCGAAAGGCAGCAGCCGCCGCCAAGGCCGCAAGCAAGGGCAGCGGTGGTGGCGGAGGCGGCGGCGGCGGGGGCGGGGGCGGCGGCGGGGGCGGCGGCGGCGGCGGGGCCAAAGCCTAGCCGCGTGCGTTTTGGGTCGGCCCCAGGGGAGGCGGCTTCGCCCCTGGGCGCCATGGAGCGAGAAGCCCTGCAGACCAGGGGGGACCCCGGCCCCGATTGGCAGTTGCCCGCCACGCCAGCCAACCCGCCGGTGCGCCCGTACGTGGCAGCCCGGCGGGCGGTCAGGTGGTGGCGGGCTCTGGGAGCCTCCCGCTGGGTGATCACAACCATCCTGCGGGGGGTGCAGATCCCGTGGACCCAAGTGCCACCCCGCTACCGGAGCAAGGGTTACCGACTCGCCCCTGCGGACGAAGAGTGGGCCGAAGGGGAGTTGGAGCGGTGGCTTTGCGCGGGGTACCTGCGGGAGCTGAACGCCGAGGAGGCGGCGGCGGCCCATTGCTTGATGGGGGGGTTCGTCACGCACAGCGCGGGGAAGCCCCGCTTGGTGATCGACTACCGTCACGTCAACGCCTGCATGGAGAAAAGGCGTTTCAAGTACGAGACGTTGTGGGAGCTGGCGCCGAGCCTCTCCCCCGACGACAACCTCATCTCGTGGGACATTGCCGACGCGTTTCACCATCTAGGCATCCGCCCGCAGGACCAGACGTACCTGGCATTCACCATCTGCGGGATGTACTTTGTCCCAGTGACGATGCCGTTCGGATTGGCGTTGGCGCCCTACACCTGGACGAAGGTTTGTCGCCCAGTGGTCGCCCGGCTGTGCGAGCTGGGCTTTGCGCTGACGGCCTATGTCGAAGACTTTGGGGGCCGGCCGCCCGTCCCCGTACCCGGGCGGCCGGCCACCCGGTTAGACGCGGCGAGAGGTTGGCAGCAAGCGCGGGAGCTGCTTGCCTCCCTCGGTCTGAGGGTCCACGAGCGGAAGGGCGAGCGGGAGGGGACAACCGAGCTGCCCCTCCTCGGCCACGTGGTAGATACAGGCCGGGGGGTCTTCCGGCTCCAACCCAAGCGGGTGGAGAAGATCGAGCTGATGGCGTCGGCGCTGTTGCGTTACGCGGCGGGTCATCGGCGCTGGGTACGTCTGGGGACGCTGCGCTCGTTTTGCGGGCTGGCCATCTCCACCACGTTGTCGGTGCCACAGGCGCGTTACCGTACGCAGTCCCTTTTCGCGGCCATGCGGCCGCTGCTGCGCGCGCAAGAGGTCCACCGCTCGCGGGGGCGGGACTTGCGCCTGGGGCACCTGGCGTTGGCCGACCTACGCTGGTGGGCCCGGCTGACGCGCGAGGCGCTGCTGGGGCGGGCTCTGTGGCCCCCCCCCGACGACGCCGTGATGCACACGGACGCCAGTCTGACCGGTTGGGGGGCCACCTGGAACCGGACCGTGCCGGCGCGGGGGTTCCATGCCCCCGCGCGCCGCCATCTGCACATCAACGTACTGGAGTTGGCCACCGTACGCCTCGGACTGCTGTCCTTCGTCAACCACCTGCGGGCGGGCGCCACGATGGTCCGGCTGATGATGGACTCCATGGTCAGCGTTCACGTGATCAACAACCGGACGTCGAAGTCAGAGGCGATGATGGCGGAGCTGCGGCTGCTGGAGCGGTTCTGCGCGCAGAACGGGGTGCAGGTGCGGGCGAGTCACTTGCCCTCGGCGGTCAACCACGAGGCAGACCGGCTGTCCCGAATGGCGGACAGCACCGACTGGTCGCTATCCGATGCGGCATTCCAGCGGCTGGAGGCCCAGTATGGGCCACACACCCTGGACCTGTTTGCAACAAGCGAAAACCGCAAATGCGGTCGCTTCTTCTCAGCCACGGCCAACCCCTGCACGGCTGGCGTCAACGCGTTTGCCCACCCGTGGGTCAACGAGAATTGCTGGTGCAACCCGCCTTTTCAGCTATTGGGGACGGTCGTGGCCGAGATCATCCGCCGGCGGGCGGCGGTCACCCTGGTCGCGCCGGTCTGGCGGGCCGAGGGATGGTGGCACCGGGCGGTGGAGGCGTGCGACGCCTACGAGGTGTTGCCGCGGACGGAGGGGGTTTTCACGTCCGGCACGCGGGACACCCCGGCCCCCTCCCCAAAATGGGAGGTGGCGGCCTTCCGCTTCAACGGCGGGGGCGCAACCCCGTCCCCCGCCTATTGCGGTGGCAGCGGCTCTGTGACCGAGTGACCGGAGCCCGACTGGGCACCGGTGTGGGCGCCCTCGAGGGCGCTGGGCTGCTGGCGGCGGCGCACCAGACGAGCACCGCCGCTAAGTATATCAACGGGTGGGAGCAGTTTGTCGCGTTTTGTTCGACGGCGCGGCTGCAGGCGCTGCCTGCGGCCGCCGAGACAGCGGTCCGGTACCTGGGCTACGTCAAGGCGCTGGGGACCGTGGCGGCCCGGTCGCTGGGCAACCGCCTGGCGCCCATCGCCGCGGTCCACGTGCTTGCGGGCTACCCTAGCCCCACCAAGGACGGCCTGGTGTGGCAGGCCAAGCGGGGCTACCGCCACGTCTACACGGCGGGAACGGGCGCGTGGCCGGAGCGCCGCGGGCCCCTGCCTGCCTCCGCGCTGGAGGCGTTCCTAGACATCTGGCCCTCGGCGGGCCCCGACCTGCGAGACAAGATCGCCGGCACGGCGCTGGCGTTCTTGTTATTTAACCGCCCCGGCGCGGCCTCCCACATGCGGGCGCTGGACATCTTCCCGGCGCGCGCAGGGTTGGAGGTGCAGGTCCCTGACTACGAGGGGGCGGTGTTGAAGGACGCCGACCGGCTGGCATACACCGTGCCGGTGGCAGCATGCGGCTGGGCGGGCGACCGGGCGCTGCGGATTATCCGCAGCCACTGGCGGGCGCACATGGCGGCCGGGAGGCCACTCGCCGAGCGGCTGTTCGCGCCAGCCGGCACCACCAGGCCGCTGCCGACGCGCATCGTCACCCGTTGGATGCGGGAGCTGCTCGCACTGACGGCGGTGCGCGCGCCTCTGAACACTAAGTGGTCTGGACACTCTCTGCGCGCTGGCGCGGCGTCGGAGGCCCACGCCATCGGCCTGAGCGAGGCGCTGCTCCGGCAGCTCATGGGGTTGGCCGACATCAAGACGGCCCACCTTCACTACATTGACGCAACGTGGGGAGCGTCAACGGCAGCCTGGACCTGGTTCGGCCGCTACGCCCCCCGCCGACGGGCGGCCGCGGCCGACCCGATCTCCGAAATGATGGCACACTGCCCTTCCCCTTCCCGGTTACGCCCACTTTCCCCACACCAGGACAAACCTGTTAACTGGCCCGCCTGAGAGGGGGCGGCCCGGCCGCCGCGGCAAGCGGCGAGGGTGCACACGGGCCGTTTCGTTTGAGGACCGCCGCCGTCGCCCGCCAGGCGGCGTTGGCGGGAGTCTGCGCCGCTTGGCAGGCGGCAGCGGCGGACCGTTTCGACCGGGATCCGTGTACCGCCTTGGCGGCGGTGTGGCGGGAGCGGCGGCGGCGGCGCCGCGCGGCGGGCACCGGCCCGCAGCCACCCCCGCCCCACGCACACACCACCTGGCGGCCCCGGCGGCGGGCTGCCGGTGGGGACACCGGGCGCGGCATTTAGACGGCCGGGCCGACCCCTCCGCTGCCGACCGGGGGGCGGCAACGTCCTCGTTCTTGCCGCGTCCCCTGACCTCCCCGCGCTCTTTAGCGCGCGCGTCCGGGAAGGGCTGTCCGCCCTTTCTTCTTGGGCCGCACCGGGCTACGCCGGCGCGGACGGTACGAACGCGTCGGGCGATGCCGACGCGGATATAGTTAGCTTTCTTTGCATGGTAGCTAGAGCTCTCTCCTATGGTCAGTAAAGGCTTAGCGTTTTTGGCACACTGCCCTTCCCCTTCCCGGTTAGACTAATACGCACTCGCGACACTTGCGCGAAAAACATCATTGGCAGTGTACCGTACCGGATGTACTGTACAGTACATACATATGTATGGTACGTTGCGGAAAAAAGATACACGGAGCGTTCTTCTCTCTTTCCACCGAGAACCTTCGGGCCACAGACCTGAGCCAATCACGTGCCTTGATGGTATGCCCCGGTGTAATGCGCCCCACATGAGCGGTGGTGGGTCCGTTTCGGGAAACCATGCCAGGACGCTCATCAAGTTCAAGTGGGACAGCGCGAGGGGGGTACATGCGGTGGGGTAGGCCACGGCAGCGTCGACGATGGCGACGACGACGGTGACGACGACGACGACGATGGCGACGACGGCGGCGGCAGCAGCAGCGACGGCGGCGGCGGCGGCGGCGGTGGCTGCGGCGGCGACTTCGGCGGCGGCGGCGACGTCGGCGGCGGCGGCGACGTCGGCGGCGGTGGCCACGTCGGCGGCAGCGGCTACGACGGCGAGTTTGGGGGGGGGAGGGGGGGGGCAGCGGTGGCGGCGGCGACGACGGCGATTGCGGCGGCGGCAGTGGCGGCGGCGACGACGAGTTTTGGGGGGGGGAAGGGGGGGATGGCGGCAGCGACGTCAGCGGCGGCGGCGGAATGAACGGCAGCAGCGACGACGGCGTGCTGGGGGGGGGGGGGGGGGGGGGCGCTCGGCAACGTCAGCGGCGGCGGCGGCATCGACGGCAGCAGCGACGACGGCGTGTTAAGGGGGGAGGGAAGGGGGGGCGGCGGCGGCGATGACGGCGGCGGCAGGGACGGCGACGACGCTGGTGGCGTCGGCGGCTGTGGCGGCCGGCCCGGCGGCCGAGGCGGAGGTGGTGGCCACCCTGCCTGTGCCGGTGCCCGCGGTGGCGGCGACCCCGCGCGCCTCGGTGCCCCTGTTGGCAGCCGACGTGGCCGACGAGACGGCCATCGTGATCGTGGCTGCAGCGGCGGTGATGACTACGATTTTTGGGGGGAGAGAGGGGCAGAGGTGGACGGCCTTTCTTCTGGAGGGGGTAGGGGGGGGCGCCTGGTGGCGGCGGCGGGGATGGTTTCTGATCGAGGTAGGGTGCCCGCGATAGCGACACGCGCTGTTCAATGGCGGTTGCGTTGATAGTGGGAGGGAGGGAGCGGGGGTATGGGGAGAGCTCTAGGCGGCCTGGGGGCACGGCAGCTGGGGTAAAGTAACTTTTGTACATGGAACGGGGGGGGCGACGGCGTCGATGGTGGCGGTGGTACTGGTGCCGCCGGCGCTGATTTTTTTGTTGTAGGGGGGGCAGGCCTGCCCCGGCCGAGCCAAGGGTGGCTGCGAGGCGGACGCAGAAGCTCTCCCGGGCAAGAAGGAGCTGTGTGCCTTGGCTGAGCACTCGGCTTGGTGCGGGTGTGAAGAGGGGATGTGAGATAAAGCTGGAGCAGGGTGTTGCTGGAGCTTTTTTTGGGGGGGTCTCGGGAGAGACACAGTCTGCTTTACGGACAAAAAAGCACCAAGGGCCTTCGTGCTGCCCGCCTCTCCTCTAATACGACGCATCATCACCCCCATGCCACAGATGCGCGGGGAACGGTCTCCACCGCCCCCACTGGTCGCGCACGTTCGCGCGTGCGGACGAATATCCCTCTGGGCCCTGCTCGCGCTCGGCCGCCCTTTGTGCACGGAAGGTGCCCCGCCGACGTCCCGGAGTTGGGGACCGCCGCGGCGGGCGCGGGGTGGGTGGATTTTTGTCTCCCCAAGGCGTCTAGTCCAGGAGAGGGGTCCAGGAGGGGAAGGGGGGGGAGAGGCTTCTTCATCAAGAGGCGTGGGGGGCCCTGCCAGAGATGCCTGAACTGGCAAGGGGCACATGAGGACCAAGCTTCTTCGTGGACCAATCAAACGAGCCCATGACATGGAACATTTCCCCCAAGAACAGCGTTCTCAGAAACAGGGACCCGCGCACGGAAAAATGTCCTCAAAACAATGGCCTCCAGCCTTCCCCGGGCTCCTCCCCAAAATCGACTTCCCCTCTTCCAAGCCTCAGTTAGCACATGGGCCCGGACCCACCCCCGAGCCGGGCAAATCAATGCGAAAAGGATGGCCCCATTTCAGGTTCGACAGCAGCCGGTCCACCCAGGGTGTCCCTGAAAGCGGTACACCGTCCAAGTACCTCATGAGTTCGCATGGCGCTATGTGATCCTTCTGTCAGCATGGCCACCGTGGGCCCCGCCGCGGCCGATGGGGAGCCCGGGCCCGAGCCGAGAGAAACCTCCATGTATCTTTTTTGTGCAACGTACCATATGTACACGTTAGTGTCCCTTGGCGGACTCCAGTGATCTGCTTTCCCGCCTCTCGTCTTGCACATCTTCCCTTTCGCCTGCACGTGCTGCTGGCGCATCGCCTCCTTACCCTTGCGAAGCCTTTCCCTCATCGCCCTTCCCTACACGGCCACTCTCCTCTTCCCATCTCACCCGCCCGTCCCCCCCTCCGCCCCTTTGTCATCCTTCTTTCACTCACACTTCCCCTCCCCCCCCCTTCGCCCTCCTCAGCACCATGTCCCAGCCCCCCCTCCCCCGCCGGCGCTCCCGGCTGCCCACCCCCCTCCTCCCGCCGGGCCCAACGCCGTGGATCATCCTCGGCGCCCTCCTCATCTGGACGGCCCTGACGGTCACCCCCCCCACCACCATCCCGTCCGCCCTGGCCGCCCCCCGCGCAGCAGTCCTGGGCGCCGTCTTTGGCGGCCGCCCGTGGTGGGCGCCGTCCCCGTCTGCCGGCGTACCTCCCCCCGCGTCCGCCTCCGTCGCAACGTCGGCGGCCGCCTTGCGGGTGGTTGGCGCCGCCCACGCGGTGGAGGCGGCGGTGGCGGCGGTGGCGGCGGCGGTGGCTGGGGGGGGGGTGGGTGAGGTGGCCGCGTGGGCGGTGGTGACGGGCGTGTTTGGGGTGACCAGCTTGACGCGGGTGGTGCGGGCGGCGTGGGGGGGGGGGGGGCGACGCCGCCGGGGGGGAGCACGGACCGACTGAAGAGAGGCGGCTGGGGTGCCTCTTGGTGGCGAAGATGACGAGCGGGGGTGGGAGGGAAGAGGCAGGGGGAGGTGGTGGGGTAGGCCAAGGGACACAAAAAAAACGAGGCAAAGAAGAAGAACCGGTGCTTGGACGCCGGACGAGGCGGCCGCCGACGGCGGCAGCGGCGTCGGGCGCAGCAACGCGCGCGGTGGCGGCGGCAGGGGCGCAGGGACGTTGCTCCTCTGCCGCCTGGTAGGCGCGCGTAGGGGATGTGACCGAGATGTCGCTGCAGCGGCGCCGCCCGCCGACATCCATCGTGGGAGAGAGGCGGAGTAGGCAGACGCGGCCACTGCCCCTGGCGCAGCGGTGCCCCGTGTAACGGGGCGCAGACCGGCTCCCCGCCTGCCTTTGACGCTTGGCCGCGCCCCGCCCCACCAGCCGGCCCAGCATCCCCAAACGGCAGCGTTTCCCTCTCCCCTCCCCCACCCCTGGTCCTCCCCCTGCCTCTGACCACCTGCCTGTCTGCCCCGGCTGCCGGACCATGCCACCACCGTCCCCCATCTCCCCCCCCTTGACCTCCTCCTTGCCTCTGCCCACCTGCCCGTTCTCCCACCTGCCGGCCAATGCCTCCACCCTCTTAACTCCCCCCCCAATGCCAGCTCTTCCACCACCTGCCGGCGTGACCACCACCACCACCACCGCCACCAGCACCAGCACCACCAGCACCACCACCACCTCTTCGCACAGCAGCGGCGGGCGAGAGCGTGCCACCTCCGCCCCAACCCCCACCACCCCCTCATCCCCCACCCCCATCGCCCCCCCCCAACCCACTCCCCCCACGGCTGCAGCAGAGCCACCCACCACGATACGTGCCACGTTACCAACCGCCCAACCTGCACGCACAAGCGCCTGCCAGCCAGCCTGCACACCCGCCACCACCCCCACCCCCCTCCCCCCCTTCCCCCTCCCCCCAAGAACCAAATGACAACGGGCAGAGGGGAATGGCAAGCAGCCCACGACCCCAGCCGCGCACGCCCGTCCCCACCCCCCGCTCCGCTGCCCGCCGTTTGGTGGCAGGGGCGGGACGGAGGGGGAGGATCGCCTGGCGGGTGGGAGTGGGGGGGGGGAGGGGAGGGGGGGGGGGGGACGCCCCGCTCCACACGACCCGCCGCCCCCGCGTGACTGAAGACTCGATCAGCGCTACGCCTCGGGACACGCATCCGCTGGACGCGCCCGGACGAGCACGCGGCCGTGAGGATCGGGGAGCGGCCTCCGCAAAAGACTGCACGCGACGCGGTCGGGCGGTCGTTGCCGGGATGATCCGCGCGCCACCTGTATGAACATATATAGCCGCCGGGCGTGCGAAGCACAGGCTGTGCCGCGGTGAAAACCGCTCCCTCCCTACCACGCCCCCACCCCCGTCCCCCCTCTCTCTCCCCCCCTGACCTTCCCGCACCCGCGGCCCCGCCTCCCCCCTCCCCCACCACCCGCCACCCGCCACCCCCGCTGCGCATTGCCCTCCCCAACCCCCCCCCCCCCCCCCCCCCCCCCCTTGCTTTTTCTTCCACCGTTTTCGGTGCGCCCTGGCCAGGCCGCCGCTCCCTTCCCTCCCCCCCGTATTTTTCCTCCCCCTCCTTCCCCCGCCCCTCCTCCCGCTCCTTCCTCCGTTCTCCCCCCTTCTCCCCCCCTCTTCTCTGCCGGTCGCCCCCGTTACCGCGCCGCTGCGCGCGCATTGGCGGGGGGGGGGGAACGCCGCCTCCCGTCCAGCCGCCCCCGCCGCCCCCGCCGCCGCCGCCGCCGCGCCGTGCCGTGCCGCGCGTGTCGGCCGCCTCCCCCTCCCGCTGCCACCGCCGCGGCGCGTGGGGCGGGGCGGCGGCTGCGGCGGCGGCGGCGGCGGCACGTGCGTGGCACGCGCTTGCGTGCGCGTCTGGTGGGCGCGCCGCGCGGCGGTTCGTTGGAGGTGGCCGGCGGGGCGTCCTGCCGTCCGCGCGCCTCGCTCCCCCCCGCGCTCCGGCCCCCTGCTCCCTGAGCCATTGTTCTGGCTCGCCTCTCTCCCCGCCCTCCTTCCGCCCACCTGCCCTTCCCCCCCCGGGGACTGTCCACCCTGACGGCCTGGCGGTGGGGTGACCGCCCGCGGGGCGCCCGCGACGAGCGTGCCCCCCACCCCTTCAAGGCGGCGGCTCCCCACCCTTTTGGTCGGCCTTCCCCTCCCCCGCGCACCCCCCCCCGCCCCGCTGCCATGTTCTCCCTCCTGTCTGGCTTTTACCGCGCCCTCACCGCCCGCCCCACCGCGACGGTGCTGCTGGTGGGCCCCGGCGGGACGGGCAAGTCCACCCTCCTCCGCCGGCTGGCGCACACCTACCCCCCCGCCGGCGCCGCCAGCAGTGGCGGCAGGGGGGGTGGGGGCGGCGGCGGCGGCGGCGGCGGGGGGGTGCCACCCGCGCCCACCGCGGCGGCGCCCCCGCCGCCAACGGTGGGCCTCAACGTGGGTGTCCTCCCCATGGGGGGCGTCGACGTGACCGTGTGGGACCTGGGGGGGGGGGGGGGCTCCGGGGGCTGTGGAAGGCCTACGCGCCGGACGCGGGGGGCGTCATTTTTGTTGTGGACGGCGGCCACCTGCCGGGGGGGGGGGGGGGGGGGGGCGTCCCGTCTGTAGATGGTGGCACGTCTGGCGGGGGGGGGGGGGCTGGCGACGGCGGCCGCGGCGGCGGGGGGGGGAGTGGTGGCGGTGGCGGGGGTGGGGGTGGGGGTGGGGGTGGTGGTGGTGGTGGCGGTGGCGGTGACGGCGCTGCCGCCGATGCGGCCGACGCGGACGAGTCGTGGGCGGCGGCGCTGGCGGCGCTCGGCGCGGCGGTCGCCGCGGGGGTGCCGCTGTGGGTGGTGGCGGGCAAGGCCGACGCGTGGGGCGGCGGCACCCGCGGGGGCGTTGCCGCCGTTGAGGCGGCGCTGGGCCTCCCGCCGGGCGGCGGTGGCGGTGGGGACGGTGGCGGCGGTGGCGGCGGTGGCGGCGCAGGGGGGGGGAGGCTCACCCCGGCGTCGCTCAGCCGCTGGGGCGCCATCCGCGTGACGGCTGCGAGTGGCCTGACGGGGGAGGGGGTGGCCGACGGCTTTGAGTGGCTGGTGGGGGAGGTGACACAGCAGGCGGCGGTGATCGCGGGGGGGGGGTAGGGGAGGGGAGGGCGCCCCACCCCCGGGGGGGGGTTGACGGGCGGGGTGGGTGGGTGGAAGGGGAGGGGGCAGGAGGGCAAGGGGCACGGGCGCGGTTTTCCTGATTGCTTTGCTTGTGCCTCGCTCTCGACGGGCGCCGCGTCCTGTGGTGGCGTCATGCGGCGGGCGGGGCGCCATTCGTGATGGACAGGGCGTGGGCGGCGGCGCTGGCGGTGCCGGCTGATTGCTGTGAGGGAACTGGGCGGGAAGGGGTGTGCCTTGGAGGGCGTCCTATGGATGGGGGTTGGGTGGATCGGGTTCTGGGGCACTCCCTGGGACGGCCGCAGCATGGCGGCACGACGCGGGACGCCTTCTGTTGGGGCCGCGGGGGATGGGGCAGTGCCTGCCGTCGCTGGTCGCGACGGCCCGCGCACCACCACGAGACGCGGGGGACCGGCGGCGACGCCACTGCAGCGCACTTAGACCGTGTCGTGGGGGGGAGTTGCCCATTCCTCCCCGTGGGGCCCTTTCCCGGTGGTCTTCCCCCTTGTCTCGCTCTCGCCGACAGGGTCTCCTGGGCCCTGGTGATGACGGCCATGCCACGAGGGCGTACTCCTTCCCTCACCTGTCCTCTCGGGGCGCAATGGTTCCGTTTTCTGTCCCCCCGCGGAGCACGCCGCGGTCGGTGGCCTGGGCGGGCGTCTTTGCGGGGGCGTCCCCACCGCCGCCGCCGCCGCCACTTCTCCTCCGGGGCAGCCCCAACCGCCGTTGGCAGCGGCGGGTGCTGCCGACGGCCACGGCGGCCGCCCGGCGGCCTGCGGCCTGCCGTCTCGACGGCAGCACCTCGGCGGCTGTAGACTGCTGCCTCGTCCGCGGTACGTAGCGATTACAGCCCATAAGCGGATCCCTAACGCGCGCGCGGCTCCCTCCCCGGGCTCGTACACGAGGTGCGTTTTTCCAACCGGACGATGAAACAAGGAAGAGAGAATATTCTCTGTCCCAGTTGACTGCAGACACCAACGGAAGCCCAACGTGGCGCCTCCATCGCACCACGTGTGCATCCTCCACTGAAGAGTCGCGTCTGGATGACAAGAGCCGATTTGAATCTTTGCCAACGCGGTGCCGTTTTGTCACGCGCCTCGGCTCGTTGCCGCCCCTCCTCCTGCGCCTGTGGGGGGGTGCCAGCCGCCTTCGCCACCGTACCCCACCGCCCCCCCACCACCGTCACGAGCATCTGCACCCTGGCGAATGCGGAGTTTTAGTCGCTTTTTATGCAGGCTCTATTCGCGAATAATCCGGCGTTCTATTACTTCGGTCGCAAGCTGCAAGGATACCGAAGCCACCCACGAGGCCGCCAGTCGTGCGTGCAGCGCGTGATCAAGTGAATGGGATCGTGGTCGAACACAGGTGTTGGAGTTGTTTCTATCGCAATTGGAGAGCTGCAATGGTACAAGGTCGCGGGGCTGGCGGCTGGCAGCCCGCTGGGTGCCGCCGCCAGCCGCGGCTGGTGCGGGCGCGCCCGCGGCGTCCGCTCCCAGCCGGTCGCGGTACCCGCGGCCAGCGACCCACGGCGCCGTCGCAGGCCGGCTGCAGCAGCTGAGACGGCCACCATTTGGAGCATGGGGCGGTGCCGCTCGGACCGGCGTGCTTGCTGGTTGGCGGCGGACGGACGCAGAACACCGCTGAACGCGGCGAGTGCTGGGCGGGGGGCCCATTGTCCCCTGGGTACCACAGCGCGGTAGGCACCAGCGGTCGGGCTGTCACTCCCCCAGCTGTGGTGTTGTACGGGCTGTCGGCTCCATGCTGGTGCTCAGCATGCGGTTGTTGTCCCCTGGGTGCCGCGGCGCGGCCGGCTTCTGCCGGCGGGCTGTGACTCCCACGGCTGCGGCGCGGTCGCAGCCGGCGCCTCCACGCAGGTGCTCGGCGCGTGGCTGTCGCCACGTGTGCGCGGCGCCGCCACCGGCACCTGCCGGTGGCCCGTCACCCCCTCGGCAGCAGCGCGGTCGTGAGCGTCGGCTCCCCGCTGTTGCTGGGAGTGGTACCGTCGCCCCCTGGGTGCGGCAGCGCGGCCGCCACCCGCCGGTGGGCCGCAAACCTCCCAGCTGTGGCGCTGTGGCGGCCGTCGTCGCCATGCAGGTGCTCCGCGGGTGGCTGTTGCGACCTGTGCGCGGCGCCGCCACCGGCACCTGCCGGCGGCCCGTCACCACCTCTGCTGCAGCGCGGTACTGGGCGTCGGCTCCCCGCTGGTGCTGGGTGGACCGCCGTCGCCCCCGGGGTGGGGCAGCGCGGCCGCCACCCGCCGGCAGGCCGCCACTCTCCCAGCTGTGGCGCGGTGGCGGCCGTCGGCTCCCCGCTCATGCTGGATGAAAGGCCGTCGCCCCCCAGGTGCGGCAGCGCGGCCGGCACCTGCCGGCGGGCCGTGACTGCTACAGCTGCGTTGCGGTCGCGGCCGTCGTCGCCAGGCAGGTGCTCCGCGAGTGGCCGTCACCCCGTGTGCGCGGCGCTGCCACCGATGGGCAACAGGCGTGACACCCTCGTCAGCTACAACCTCTTTCCTGACTCAGTGCTTCCCTTCGTGGTACTTCATGCACTCACCGCCCTGCAGCTCTCTTCACTCGCCGCAATGGAACCACACCACACCCGACTGCATAAAAAGAAACACGTTCAAGGATCATCGGCGTGCAGCTCCGGCGCGTCGGTCATTGCCCGCCTGCACCTCGCGCGTCCCCAACATCCTCTTTGTCGGCGTCGTCCCCCTCAGCTTCGTCCCCGCCAAAGTTGGCCAGACCACCTTCATCTTCGTTGTCGTTCTCCACAATCGCGCGAGCGGCCGGGTCCACGTCCCGAAGCCGGAGGCCCCGCTGCGGCCCCTTGACCTGGCGAAACTTGCCGTCCAGCTCAATAAGCAGCTGCTGCCACAGAATGCGGTGGCCGGCGTTCATGCCCGGGCTTTGCTCCTCAGGCACGCCCCTGACGCGCTTGAGGTGCTCAACGATCTTGGTCATAACCAAAGCGACGTGTGCCAAAAGGCACACGGGGCGCCGCTTCACAGGGGCTGTCGTGACCGTCTCCGAGAAGGTATCGCCCGCGCCGACACGGTTAAACACCGCTACTAAGGCGTTAATGTAGGCCTTCCACGGCGCCACTTCCTCCAGAAGACCGTCGGTACCTAGCAGCTCCAGGGCGTTTTCCTTGGTGAGGATGGTCCGAGCGCGCTTCGCATTGGGCGCCTTGTGCGGCTTCCCCATGGCGTGGTTGGAGTGCTTGTAGAGGCTGTCCACAAAATGCTTGACAGCCGTCTGCCGGATATGCGTGTGGAAGCTCGACACGGCCTGCTTCAAGTAGTGGCTAACCGTCTTGATAGTGCGGCCCGAGCGGGACTTGGAGGGGAACCGCACGCGTGAATGGAGGAACGCGCTCGCGTCCGTCGCCGACAGGCTCAACTCCTGCATGGTCAGACGCAGTGGCATGCGGTTGTGCCACGAGCTTGTCTGATAGACGCTGGTAGCGTCTGCTGCGTTGCAGAGGTTCTTTCGCAGCTCGGGTAGCAGGAGGTCCTGAAAAGCACGGGGGTGGACCAAAACCAGCACAAACGGGAGTGTGAGCGAGCGCACGGACAGCATCAAGATGGCAAACGTTAGCAGCCAAGCTTGAGCACGTAACAATTGTCGACTAAGAGACAGGGGTTGTACCGCACTGCATGTATCCCAACCACTCAGACACAGACATACCTTCACTCTGTCGGCCTGTCCACGTGCGATCGCGTTCTCCTCGACTTCGGCTTCCCTGTAAATCGACGCGGGAGTCCCATCACCTGCGGCTGTCGCAGGGCTTCGGCTACCATGACCGCTGCTTGCGGCTTGCAGCTCCGCCAGCGCTGCCGCCGTCACTCCCTGGGCGCATGTCAAAGACTGCGCCAAAACATTGAAGTTGTCTAGCTTGCGTGCACTCGTACCGACCACGTTCGAGATGCCGTCTACACTCTTCTGCAACCGCAGCAGCCTGTTGTCAACGGCCTTAAGCCCGAAAGCCAATGCGCGGACGACCACATCCCGAGTGACAGGGGGCACCCGGTTGAGCAGCGGCAGGCCGGACGCCGGCTGAGCCGGCCGTACCGCGGCGCTTGGGAGACGGAGGACGAAAGCGCGCACCAGCCCGTCCACGACGACCGGTCGGGGGCGTCGCATGACTAGCAGCACGAGCAGGAAGAGACCGCTCCGCGCCTGTGGAACGGCTTGCTGGCGGCGGCACTGCCGGCGCCGCTGCCGATGGCACTGCAGCGGCATCCGCCTGCCCCGTCAGGGACGCCGGAGGCCCTGCTATGTGCGTGGCGGACGAATCAGGGGCGCCGCAATTGCGCATATGGCGAATGTCTAGCTCCATGGGAGGGACGCGACCGCGCCCGGTTCACAGGCATGGTAGACGCGTCAGAGGACCAATTCTGAGCGTAGGGTGGGAAGAGTCCCCAACCCGAGCTCGTGAGCGCCCCCCAGGGAGAGCGAGCGAGCCGTCGCCAGCCGCCACAGCGTCGTCTTTGTGAAGGTTGCTGTCAAGCTCGACAGCATTGCCATCCGCCCGACGAGGTAGACCATCGTACGATGGCAGCGGCATGGGCGGCACGCACGTCACCGTTCACGGCACAAGCCGAGCCGGCACGCGAAGCTGCGGCCGCCGCCGCGGTTGACCCGTACGTGTCCGTGGAGAGTGGGGACGCCGACGAGGCCACCATAGGATGGGCGGGAGTCGGCAGGCTGTCCGCGTTCAGCAGCGAGCGGCTGGCACGGTTGTAGTAGAGCCCACGCATGCCCAACAGCGCGGCCTCGTGGGCAGCAACGACGGCCGCCCCCCCGGCAGAGACTTCCGGTGAATGAAAGGACAGGCTGCTGGGCCCATACTCCAACGACGCCGACGGAAGCAGCCGCGGCCCGGCGGCAGACGGAGGCTGCACGTAGTCCGAGGGGGGGGGGCCCTTCGGCGCCAGGCATCCCCTGTGCGGTGTCGGTAGTACGTTGCATGATGCGGACAGGGGAGAGCCAGACAGCACAGAGAAGTTGCAGTGACAAGGTGAGCAACGAGGGTGGCAGCAGGGACGGGGAAGTGCAAGCGTACGGGATGGTAAATGGGTGCGCGTCGGATATGGCTGCCTTCGACTCAGGCACGGCACTCTTAAACCAGCGCCCAGCTCCCAGTTGCCATCAGATGCGTACCTGTCACGCAGCCCGCCATTCCGACTCAACCTGCAGGTGCAGCGCAGCGCGCTCCTCACCGCGTGCGCACTCTGGGCAACAACCGGTTCCCGCAGCGTCGGCTGCGTGGCGCGTAGCACTCCTACGCCGCGCCGCCCGCTCAGCAGCGCCACCAGCACTCCGCCACACCTCTCTCCGGCAGCCTCATTGCACCGTCACAATCGGCACAGGCACAAAGAAAGGCAAGAGGGCGTCGGCGAAACGGATAGGATGCAGAGCGCAGCAAAACAGTCAAGACAGGTGCGTGCCCACTCAGCAGCCCCACAAGCACGCCGCCGCGCCTGTCGCCCGCAGCCGCAGTGCACCGTCACAATCGACACAGGCACAAAAAAGGGCGGGAGGACGTCGGCGAACCGGTCGAGATACAGAGCGCAGCAAAACGGTCAAGACAGAACGTGCGCGCATGCGGGTTAGGAATCGAAAAGACGAAGCCCACTGCACTTGCGCGCCACGGAGCATGCAGCGCTCGTCACAGCAACGAGGCTCCGGGGCTCCTCGTGGTGAGCACGCCCAGACGATGGGCCGTTAGGTCCAGTGTGTCAATCACAAATGGTGCGCGCCACGTACCCCGCAAATAAAACGCACCCCACTGTGGGACGTCGCCAGCTACTCGCTGCCACAGGAGCGCTGACACGCCGTCACGGCGATCCGTTCGCAGCACAACGGAACAGCACGGTGACCAGGACTCCCGTAGACCACAGACCAGCTGCAGTGGGCCAACGACGTCGGCGGGAGCGCTGGGTCCAAGTCATGCACGAATCCCCAAGTATCAATCGGTTTCGTAAAGGCAGTAGCTGAGCGGTCGAGCCGAGTTCACGCCGTCCTAACTTTTGCAGTAAAAAGACGGGACTGTATCATCTCAATCTAAGGGATGCGCCCATATATTGGCTCTCACACACTGTAGGACGATCTTACAGCAGAACATTATCCATTTCCATGGCTGGATGTACCGAGTTCCGGAATTATTCGTACGCCTTTGTATCCAAGTGGACTCTATTTGATGCAAGTACGCAGCTTGCCATACAATTCACGATCTCGGCGCAACGGTTGGGGTTCGAGGACCGACGAGGCTGGAGCCGCACGTCTTGTCGTCTTCGGTTGTGTCCATCATGCCCCGGCGTCGTGCACGGCCATGCTCGGAGACGGGCCACTGCTTCACAATGGCTGCCCCACCCTGACAAGATACCACGGCGGCCAAGGTGCGTTCCGCGTCTTTCGTGCGTTTGGCGGGTCCTCTGCACGCAGCTCTTGCACCAGGCGCCGGCTGAGAGGAGTGGAGGAATCGGTGACGTGCCTCTTTGCGTGGCACCTTCTTGCTTCAGTTGAGGCGCGAGAGCTCTCCGTGTCGCACGCGCAGTAAGATCATCTTATGTGGCTGGCGCCACGGTCTGGTGTATTCAGCATTCTCACTGTCTGGAGCTCGAGAGGTGGCCGTGGCGTGCTGCAGTGCTGCGAAACTCTGCTCTATCTTTTTCGCGGCTGCACAGGTCCACTGGCTGATGAGCAAATGGCGTGGTTGTGGGGCGCCCTCTCCCGCCCCGCCCGTATGGAGTGTATGGCGGTGGATGGAGGATCCCGCGCCTGCGTGTCCGTTGCGCTTGGCGCCACCGCCTTGTCCGTGGTTCGTGAGCGCGTTGGGAGGGTCATCCGGTCTATGGTGCTCGCAGGCGGCGTCCGGGACTTTTTCGCACAGACAAGAGGTGCGTGTACTTCGATCCCAGTCGAGGGGCGTGCTCGATGTCGGTGAGGTCGCCCTCTTCCCTCCGACCACGGGGGCGAGGGGTTTCGATCCCGCCCTTTGATTTCCCCCACTTCTTGGGCTGGCGGAAGCGTAAGAGCACAGAGCCTGTCAGTGGCGTGGGTGTGTGGGGCGCTCCGCGTTTGACGCATCGCAAGCACCTTTTGTCTACTCTTTGGACCCCCTCAGCTATATCTGCTGCTCCCACGCTTCCTGCCTGTCCCCCCACTGGCGTACGACCACCCAGACACCATGCGTACGTGCTGCTACTGCCCGCGATCGTTCTCGTCGTCACTGCGCCGCGCTCGTCACATAGCGGCGACGCATCCCGACAAGGACCGCCTGTTGCCGCCTCCTGGGTGGCGTGAGCCGACCGCGCCCAACCGGCAAGGGGCTTTGGCGGGAGCAAGGAGTGAGGCGGTGGACGCGATGGCGACTGCGGCCGCCGCTGTCGCCGTGAACGAGGAAGTCGATGGGCGTGCCGTCGACAGCGACGAGGATGACGACATCCCTGCCCTTGTGACTTACGACGAGGAAGAGGGCGACCTTGGGCTCGAGTCTGACTCCGAGGACGAGGCGCATCCTGACGGCACCAACGATGGTGAGGACGCCACCCGCACGCGCGACGACGGGATGGAGCGATGGTCTCTGGCGCTTGGCAGGCTGCAGTTGCCCAGAATGACTGGCAGTGTGTCGGCAAGGATCGCCGCAGTGTATGCGGCGATGCCTGAGGCGGACGAGGCGGTGCCGTGCGTAGACCCCGCGCTGGCGGAGCGCCCTAACTTCTTTGACACTCCCGCCCTTGAGCTGCTGCTCCGCTTCATTGTCACTTGTGGTGGCGGCGGGATGTCCAAGCCCGACCAGCTCGTGCTGGCCAAGGTGCTGCTTGCCATAGTGCCCGACCAGGACGGTCAGATGGGTGTGGCCAATTTGCACGACAAGCTGGCAACCCCGCACAGCCTTGTCACGGCCGTATGCCGTGAGGAGGCGCGTGTGCTGGCCGATCGCTCGTGGACGCGGGTTCTCCTGTCCGTGGGCGACGGCCTGTACAACTACGACCACCGCGACACGCTTGATTGCGCCATCAAGGCTTTGCGCAATGCCGATGACGTGCAGCTAGTGGGGGAGGCTCTTCCACCTGGCCCGGACGGCGATCGGCGCCTCTCGCTGACGATGTACTCCGACCTATTTTTGGAGGAGCAAGCCGATGTGCAGCGCATCTACGGACCGGACGCCAAGGTCCTAGGCAATAGGCTGCACGCTGATGAAGCAGTCATCTCCTGGAACGGGACGTACTACGTGTACCCAATCCGCATCTTTGTCGTCAACGCGCGTGGAGGTAGCGGTGCCTGTGAGACGATCGGGCTAATCTCTCACATTCCCAAGGTGGTGGGAAATGGGAAGAACGACCGCACGCGGCAGAAGGTCAGCGACGAGCGGAACGAGCTGCTTCAGAGATGCTTGACGCTTGTACTGCGCCGCCTCATCCATGCCAGCGAGCACGGCACGCGTGTGGAACTGTCTGGACATAGCTCTGTCCTGCTCTTACCACGTGTGGTGGGGATCGTCGTGGACCAAGTGCAAGAGCGTGAGATGATGGGCCTCATGGGGCACCAGTGCACCTTCAATTGCAAGCACTGCGTGGTGCGGCGGGACGAGTCCTGTACACTCCGTGGTGAGGCTGCTATTCCGCGGCCCGTCGTCGCAACGACTGAGGCCCTGCTGTCCGCGACCCTGTCACGCATGGACGGGGGGAGATCGCGCGTACGCGTGGCGCTGGCGAACGACTGCAGTGCTCTCCCCTTTGTATTTGTGCTGGGTGCCGTTCATGGCCTCGGGACGGGGTCGGCGCGCCTGTACGACGTTGTGTCGTTCGATACCTTGCACGTTTGGAAGCTGGGTGTGTCGCGGACTCTGACGCAGGACCCTCCGGCAATGCTTGCCGCCGTGTGTGACGGCCAGTCTGCCCTGCATGGGTCTGAACAAGACACCCTAGATGTCCTGAACTTGCGCGGGTTTGAGCTGGGCCGTCTCTGACGTGCGTCGCCAATGGCTCCAGGGTACGTGCATTCGCCGCCTTTAGTCCAGTGTGGCCTTCCGTCTCGCTCACCTGCGTAGCCATTCTGGGTTCGGAAGTCAATGACGGGTGCGGAGCAATGCCAAGCGCTGTTTGCTGACTTGCGTTGCCACCTTCCTCATCATTTCTCTGCGCCTCATACTCGGTCAGCTCCTTTACTCTAGATGTTTCGTGCTGCGCTCAGTCAAGCAGCTCACTATGAAGGGGCGTCAATGGCGTCATTTCTGCGTGGAATGGCCCCATATGGTAGGCGGGCTCATTGGCCCTGCGGGGTGGCCCGAGCCGCCTTTCCTTCAAACATCGTCGCGCTCGACGCTGCAGTCCTTGGGCCGGCCCGTGAAGCGGGATGGCACCGTCTCGGGCGCGTCCGAGGAAGGGGCGGCCTGCCGAGCCAACCGTGCCGGCCTTCTCGTCGACGACCCTGACTACCGCGAACTGTTTGGCAACGCCTTCGTGGAGGACGCGGTGCTGCGGATGATGTGCCAAGCCGCTCAGCTGATCGGGCTCTTGCTTGGCGACAACCTGGCGAACCCAGAGGTGACCACGGAGGCGGAGGCCAAGCGGATGGCGCAGCTGGCCCGCGAGCTGGTCGACACAATCCAGGTGCTTCTCGCTGAGGTGCATAACACCAAGCTACACCGCCCCGCACACCACCTGTTACAAGAGCTGCGGAACGTAGGTAACCTTTGGGAGGGTGACACCAGCCTCAACGAGTCGGCACACGCGTCCCAGAAGGCCATGTTCCGACGCACGAACAGGGTTGGCCGCTCGCTAATGCTGCAGACGCTGCGGGCCGCAGAGACGCAGACTGACGTGTTTAAGGTCTTTGACGAGGAAGAGCGGGCGGATGACCGTGACGCTGATCTATCGGCGGCGGCTCAAGAAGTGGCCCCCGCGGCCGCCGGGGGTCATGTCGGGGAGCAGGACGACGACACGACGCAGCAGCTGAGGACTTCCAAGCGCGGAGTGACCGTCTCCCTTGCAGCCGTAGCGGAGCGGCCGGGACTGGCTGGACTGGCCAGCGCGCTCGGTGTGCCGCCTACCTTCACGGCAGTGATGGTCAACACGATTATAAAGCATGCTGTGTTTGAGTGGGGCGCGCCGTCTGAGCGCCAGCACGTGCGCGGCAGTATGAAGTTCCGAGGCGCGCCTTAGTTCTCGCACATTCGGTACAAGGACGCTGAGAAGGAGACGCAGTGGGGCATGGTGAAAGTCGAACTACGCGCGGTGGCGGGCGTTCGTCGTCCTTGCGTGGTGGTGCAGTGCTTGCGGCGTGCCAATGCTCATCGAGGCTGTCTCCTCACGAAGATGGTTGCCAGCGGCTGGATTGGGACTTCGTGCCGCCAGACGACGAGTGGCCGCGCCTTGAGGCAGTGGAGCTATCCGCAGTACTCCGCCTGGAGCAGGTCCATATCGACTGGCGAGATCTTGTGGGAAAGCACGACCTCTTGGCCATGCCCTCCACCCAGCCGCGGACGGCGGAGGAGCGCAGGGCCACGCGGTTCTTCACTAACGCGTTCTACCCCTGGACTACGCGCGCGCAGCGGTACGTCTGACCTTCCCGTCCTCCGACTAGGAAGCTCTTCTTTGTCTACTAGAGGATTTTTGAGAGAATAGCGCTCATGTGGTCGTGCGTCTGCTTGGCCTTGTTATGATGGGTCTTCGTCGATGTCTTGGTCACGTTCAATTGTATGAATCTTTTCTGCATGGTCCACTTTCACGGGCGAACGCGATTCGTACTCCATGCAGACCCTACGTACCCGTATCAGTCCCTGTGTGGAGGTATGCGTCCACCCCATGTCCTGACCTGACCTCGACATGCTCAGTCGCCGCATTCGCCGTCATGATCGCCTCGCCGTTCATCCCCTCGCCTTCAGGGCCAACTGCATACTCCCACTATCCCGTCCGTACAGTCATCCCACCGCATAAAGACATTAATGCAGTAGTCAGCAATGTCGTCCACGCAGTTTCTATGGGCTGACCCGGACAATGACCCGGCAGCACTGATGCCATCACCTGGGCAGCTGCAGTGTTCCACTACTGATGCACAGCCGTCGGCGGCTGCCCAGGATGTCCATTCGCCACCGTCACCTCCACCGCTAGCTAATGGGAAGGACTGTGTCAGCGCGCTACCGCCACCGTGTGATGTCGATGGCGGCGACCAGCATCGGGTGGCCGTCGCGGTCGGCTTCGCGCCTGCCGCTGGTGGTGGCTGCCGTAGCTGTGACGGCAGCCGTCCCAAGCGTCGCCGCTGCGGTGGCACCAGGCGCGATCAACGCCGCAGACGCTGTCCCTAGCATGGGTACCCACCGGCGACAGTTCAAGACGCCGAGACGCCACCCGCCCTGCGGCTGTCTTGTCCGTCGGCAGCATTTGCTGTGGCGCCGCTGGCTGCGGCCGTCAGCGCCAGTGGAGCCGCCGCCGCTGTGTGCAGGTGAGTTAGCTCCAGAAGCAGCTCAACCAGCCCAGCTGATACCCCCCCAGCAACCGCCTTGTCGGTCAGTGGCAGCGGCGGCGACTAATGGTGACACTTGCGCCGCCGCAGCCGTTGCCACGGTGGGTGAGAACAGGTGGCAGTGCGGCGCATCTGCACGGCCCCCCCACCCGTGGCGGCCTCGTCAGTCGGCGGCGGCGGCGGCTGCGGCGACTGGTGACACTTGCCTCGCCGCCGCCGAAGCTACAGCGGGTGAGAACGGGTGGCGCTGCGGCGTGCCTGCACGGCTCCCCCACCAGCGGCGGCCTCGTCGGTCGGCGGCGGTGGCGGCGGCGCCGACTGGTAACACTTGCCCCACCGCCGCCAAATCCACAGTGGGTGAGAACGGATGGCGCTGCGGCGCACCTGCACGGCCTCCCCACCAGCGGCGGCCTCGTCAGTCAGCGGTGAGCGCCCCTCTCACCAGCGGCAGCCTCGTCGGTTGGTGGCGGCAGCGGTGGCGAGGAGCATGAACGATGCCGCCGCCGCCGTCCCCAGATTGGTTGGCGACCGGCCGCAGTCCAGCCCGCGCAGCAGCAGCCCCCCCAACTCAAGCCGCATCCTTCGGCGATGACAGACGCGGCGGCAGGCACGACAAGCGCTGCCCACCGCCGCCGCCGCGGTGGGTAGCCATGGGCAACAGTTGAGCCTGACCTGCTGCCAGGCCCGAGGACTCGTCCGTAAGCGCGCGGTGGACGGCTCCCGGTTGCCGCAGTTGGCCGCTGGCGCAGTGATCGGGTCCCCCCTCGGGCACTTAGCGGGCTGCTGCCTGCTGGTGCCAATGCAGTCTCAAACAGCGCCCTTGCGAGGGGGGGCCTTAAAACCTCCGACCACGAGACAGCAGGCCTCGACCATGAGACGGCAGGCCGCGTTGGCGATCCCGGGCCCCCATTGGCCCATTCCTTGGCTGTCTCACGACGACGTGAGACAAAAAAACCGCAGCCTGCCAGGCGCCGGGGTGTCGCACACCGAGCGATTCTTCAAGGGTTCATTCATTGGCGAAAACCCTGGCGGTCCCAGCGCGATATTTAAGGTTTCCGCAAAGAGCAATCAGTATCCAAGGAAATCGCAATATGGCACGTCTTCGTGACGACCACGAAAGGTGGAGCTCGGCGAGCGCCGTGGGGTGACGCCGGGCCCGCGGTCGCTCTCCGCCCATGCGCCGGCGGCGCTTCCCGTCCTCGACCGCGCGCCGCTGGCGGCGGTGCCGTCCCTGGCCGCCACCGTGGACCATTCCGCCGGGCGGTTCAGAGAGGGGAGCGCTTGCCCACCTCCCGAATCGTCCTCTCTCCTTGCCGGTCGCCCACCCTCTGGCCCGGCGCTCCCCGCGGCGTCGCCCCCGCGCCGTTTCGAACCTCCCTTTTCTCATCTCCCCCCCACACGGCATGCCACCATGCTCCTCTGGATCCTCCTGGCGGCCCTCTTCCTCCTCTCCACCCACATCGCGGTGGCAGTAGCGGCGTCGTCGCGCTCCCTCGCCGCCGCCCAATGGCGGCAGCTGCTACATCACAAGCTCCGCTCCTCCCGCGAGGCCATCCTTGACATTCCGCTGTCCCTGTGCGACTCGGCGCCGATAGCCGACGCGTCGGCCACGGCGACCGCCGCGGCGATTGCGGGTGGCCGCCTGACCGCTACCGCCGCCGTCGCGGCGGCGGTGGTGCGCGCCCGGTGGGCGGCCGACGCGACCGGGGCGGTGACGGACGAGTGCTTCCTCGATGCCCTTCTCCGTGCCTGCTCCTTCGACGAGTACCAGGCCGCGACGGGCCGGACGGTGGGGCCCTTCCTGAGGGTGCCCATCACCGTTGCCGACGCCATCGGCGTGGTGGGCATGGACAGCACCCTCGGCCAGGCGCGCCGGTGCTTTGCACCCGCCCCCGTTGACGCGCCGTCGGTGGCGGCGCTCCGCGCGGCGGGTGCCGTGGTGGTGGCCAAGAGCAACGACGCGGGGGGGGGGCTGTCGCCCGCAACGGGAGTGCCGCCCACTTGGGGGGCAGCCGCCAGCCCGTGGGCGCCCGACCGCCTGGCCGCCACCGTGCCACGTCCTTGCGTGCGCCGCACAACCCGCAATGTCATGTGACTGAGCTCATCCGCCACTGGCCCAGATCCTTGCATGGTCCTCGGACAATGCCATCTCTGTGCGAATCACGGGCGCTGACTCTGCGAAGCGCCGACAGATGAGTCCGCTCTCAAGGAACCGGTGTTTTCGCCAGATTCGCGTCCTCGATGGGGCCGAAGAGCCTCGTCTCTGTGCCATCAAGCAAAAAAACGCTCGTGTCATCGCAGACAATCTTGCTGAGGGCCATTCTCAGCCACAGACTGACCTCATTCCGAGGCGTCGACTTCCTTCCAGATTTTCTAATTGGAATGTCCCAGGCGCATTGCGACTCGTTCAACACACCTTGAAGCGACAATATCCTTCCGTCAATTGTGCCTGGTGCCCGATCATACGAGTTTGTGACCACCGTCGTCGCGACCATCATCGTCGCCGTCGACGGATCAGCCACCGCCAATGCATTTCTCATCCCCTCGTGCATACTTGTTTGTACGCTTGCCGGCCTCTGTTCTCTTCCCTGGTGTGTGCCCTGTTCTTGAACTGTCACATACCAGCTGATTGCTCGGTACGTGATTTTTTTGTCCTGCGTGGTTGTGTCACCCTGTCGTGGAGCACGGCGGCGAGCGCTCGTTTCTCGCATGTGGCCTATGATCGATCATGTGGTCTGTGTCGTTCAAGCTTGAGAGCTGGTCTCGTTTTCCGTCGCCTGACCGTCACACGTCTTGTGCTTTCTCTTCGTCTGAGCACGCAGACATCCCGGCCTCGTATCCCACGACTGCCCTGTCGCAGCTCGTACGCAGGTCGCGGCTATCGGAATCGGGCTGGTACGTGGGGTCGCTCGTGCTGGTCGGGAGCGTGCGGGCACATGGAGGGTCATGGATCGTTCGTGTGGAGATTCCGGGCATGTGCTGCTCGTCGGGTGGCGGTGGCTGACGTGTGTGACCTGCCCAGGAGGAATGCAACCGCCTACCAGGCGTGAAGTCCTCTCGTTTCCATCATCCTTTGACTGTGCATTGCGTAGGCCGTCATGTTTGACGACACCTCACGCATGCTCGCGATATCCTGGTTTTGTTCGAGGGAGAGTCTCAGAGGGAGGCGTGTCGCCGATTGTACACCGTTATGGCATGGATTAAGGCCTATCAGGACTCGGGCGAGTGGTGGCCAGACCCTGTCATCAGGAACCGCCATGCCGACGACGACTTGTTCGACGCTGATTTCCTACGGGAGGTGATTGTGGCAGTATGGACCCCAGGTGGGGGGCAACACGTGCCATGCAAGGGACGGCAGGCAGCTAGTCTGACCCGTTCCTCCCCATGCATTTGGGATCATAATCCCTAAGTTAGAGATAGCTTATTTAGTAGGAAGTTCAACTTGGATTTGACGGTATTCTGCATTTTATCGTCTTGAATTTTTGTGTGGCCCGGTGGGCAGGTGCTGGGTCGGGAGATTTTGAGTGGCAAGAATTTGAGGGACCCTGGGGGCATAAGGGGAGGGACAGCGGGGCTTGGCCTCGCTTCCCCGTCCCGACCAAGAAACTGTTGGCCCACACACCATCCTCTTGTTGGCCGTGGGGGGATCGCCGCACAACAGGGACAGCGTGTGTGCGACTTGCACTTCTTCCGGTTCCCCCGACACGGGAGGCAGCCCTTGGACACCGCCCCAACTCGGGTGTGGGTGAGCCAAACCGGGTTTTGCCACATTTGGTGGAGGAGCAGGGGACAGGGGTAAACTTTACCTCCGGGTGCACCCGGGTGTAGGAGGCCCTCTGTCTCAGAGGAACGGTGGTCCTCGTCTGTGTCGTTTGAATCGACAGCCAACATGGCTGGATCGGATCCCCCGTCGTCCGGGGAGTACACGGGTGACGCACGTACGCCAGTGCCTCTGAATACTGGCAAGGCACGTGTAGGTTCACCTGGGGCCGCAGAGGGGCCAGGGGTCCCTCAGGCCAGCAGGACTGGGAGTACGGGCGGGCAACTGGCCACCCCGACTCAGTCTGGAGTTCATTCGCGTGACACCCCTGATGATGGTGGACCGAAGTCCGGCCACCATGTGGTACACTCAACGGGAACGTCCCAAGGTGAGAGGACTGTCCCCGCGGGTTCCACTCGGGTTGGAGCGAACTTTGGCTTGGAGCCGTCGCCAACTAGGCTTTCGGAGGACGGCGGACCTCCGTTGGTCGGCGATGGGCTCGCGCCCATGCCCCCGGTTGAGACCCCTGAGGAACGTGGTTACCCCTCAGGTGGACTCCCGGAGGCTGTCCGAGACTCAACTCGAGTCGGAAGCTCCCTGCTGGCAGAGCCTGTCCGTCGGGAGGCGACTGATGTGTTACGGCAGACTTTGCCGGAACTGGTTGTCACGATGACGAATACCATTCTGAATCAGATTGTGGCGAGTTTTCCTGATGGTCTCAACGTCCAGACCGGAGTAGGGCTTCCTAGCCCGCAGTCGCAGGGAACACTTCTGTGAGGCACCACCCACACCCGGGCAGACCTCAGCGTACTGGTGAACGGCGTCAGCTGCTCGCGCGAGCCAATGAGGCTGCGGGGCGCGGGTAAGGTGACGGGTGGGGTGACGGTGATGGGGGTGGGGAAGAAGATGGGCGTGACGTCGGTGAGGGTCGAGGGGGTCGAGGGTAAAGGAGGTCGTTGTATCTGTGCCTGAGGTTGTCCCTTCCGAGGTCTCCCCGGGTGGCGCCTGTGGCAAAAACCACTAGCACACACGCACCCAAGTTGGGGCGGTGTGCTAGGGCTGCCTCCCGTGTCGGGGGAACCGGAAGAAGTGCAAGTCGCACACACTCTGTCCCTGTTGTGGGGCAAACCCCCCACGGACGAACAAGAGGATGGTGTGTGGTCCAACAGTTTCTTGGTCGGGACGGGGACGCAGGGCCAAGCCCCGCTGTCCCTCCCCTTATCCCCCCAGGGCCCACTCAGAATCTCGCCACTCAGAATCTCCCACCCCAGCACCTGCCCACCGGGCCACACGAAAATTCAAGACGATAAATGCAGAAAACCCTGAAATCCAAGTTGGATTTATTACTAAGCTAACTATCCCAAACTTAGGGAATATGGACCCAAATGAAGGGGGAGGAACGGATCAGGCTAGTGGCCTGCCGCCCCTTGCATGGCACGTGTTGCCCCCCTACCTGGGGGTCAATACTGCCACACTCCCCTCTCCTCAGTTCCGACCGACCCGGACGGCCCTGTGAGGGGGTGCGTAAACGCCCGTCTCGGCGTTGGGGGCGCGACTTGCTGTCCCCCATCGAGTACGTAACGCGGATGTGGAGGCGGTCACGTTGACCGCCCCTCTCCTCAAGCTTGCCCACTTGGCAGCTTGCTCTCCTCAGTTCACACTTCACCATCACCACCACCTCCCCTTCACCTTCCACTGGGCCGCCCCACGCTGGGGAGGCCACCTGTATACCCACGATCCGAGTCCCCCTCAACTCGAGGCGGGTCTCGTGCTGCGATAGCCAGAGAGTCTCTCCCCAACTTGGGGAGAGCCATGGCGACTCCGAGAGTGGAGACGGACTCACTTGACGAGCGCATGGAGGACACCTCCTACGGTGCAGCACCCGCCGGGACTTCCGGCGGGGGCTCCGCGATCGCTCCGGGGGATGGGACTCCCGCGTCACCCGGCTTTGGGTTGACGGCGGGGTCTCCCCCGGAGGCGGGACAAGTTGTCCCGCGTGAGGCCTTGGGGCGGTGGTTTTACCCCGCTTGGCCTCTCTATGAGGAGGGGTTGACTGTTCTTCGCTGTGGCCGACTTGGCGCAGCGATGGGTCGGGTATGGGATCGCCTACGGGAGAAGTATTCCCGTAGGGTCGGGTTCCCTGCCGGCTTCAGGACGGACCAGTTTGCCTTCCTGGACGACGAGGAGGTTGAAGACGTCCAGCGTGCCAAGGCCATGGTGGACCGCGGGGGAACTATCCCGGGTCCCGGCGACTTGCCGACCTTCACGTGGGACGCTGTGGCAACTCGCCCGCCGTACCTCCACGAGGCCGATCCGCACACTCATCACTTTGATGTGCGGATGGAGAAAGACTTCCGGCGAGGTCCCTACTTGGTGACCTCGGCTCAACTTGAGTTTCCTCAACAGTCTGCTGCCAGTAAGGAGCAGTACTATCCGAAGAAGCCCGAGTGGTGGCCTCAAGTTGAGGTCCCCTACGGGTTCCCGGCGTTGTTGCCACGGTTGCTTGACCACTTCGGCTCCGTCATGTTGACGGCTGCCCCTGATCACCTGGTGTGGGCCATGTTGGCCACCCAGTGGCTCCTCGAGGTCATGTCGACCTGGGTGTCCTGTGTTCAGCGGCGGGGGATGCTCTGGCATCTCCCCCTCCGGCTCCTCCAAGGTTTGGAACAGCTCACCCCTCAGCTAGTTGCTGAGGGGTGCTCATCAGGACAACTCACTCTACTTGAGGAGATGCTCCGCCTCCACAAGTTTATCGAGTAGGAGAGCATTGA
Source organism: Pyropia yezoensis (assembly GCA_009829735.1). Classification (NCBI taxonomy): domain Eukaryota; phylum Rhodophyta; class Bangiophyceae; order Bangiales; family Bangiaceae; genus Pyropia; species Pyropia yezoensis. The sequence goes on from CM020618.1 coordinate 39,682,434, forward strand.
GCACAAGTTGCGCCGCCCCACTCGTGGGCCCAAGGACGATGGCGCACTTCGCCAGTTCGTGTGGGTCGCTCGTGAACTTCACGACGGCCGTGTGGTCCTACGAGAGGGGTTGGGCATCGGGGACTACCCGTATGCCCTGGGGGTGGATCGCCACACTGCGCCACCCCCGGACAAGCCCATAGTTATGGCCGTGCCGTCCTATGATGACCATATGACTCAACCCACTGCGGGGGCCCCAAGTCGGGGTCGCAGTTACACCCGGGTACCGCCACCTCGGCGGGCCCCTCCGCTTCCTCCTGTTCCTTTCCAACCTCACGGGAACATCCCGATCAGCGTGGCCGTGGAGTCTTCCACCCCGGTGTCCCCCAACTTGGGGGCCACCCTCCTGACGGTATACCCCAAGTTGGTGTTGCCGCCCACGCCTCTAACCTCAGAGATGATGATCACCACGTTGGTGCGCACCATTTCCTGGTTGGCCGCGTCGACCGCAACCCTACAGAATTCCGAGACTCCTCAACTTGAGGAGCGCGTTCGTACTGCAGTGGCGACCGCGAGTTGCGAGTCGGTGGCGGAGTTTATGACAGCCGAGTTGGCTCGCATTGGGGCTATTATGCCCCAGCCAGCCCCACTTGGGCGTGGCAAACGTCGCGGGAGCCGGACATACTCGCCTCCTCGCCGTCGTCGCCGACACTCGCGGCGCTCTCCTTCCGTATCGGAAGACGAGTTGTCTTACTCCGTTTCGGAGTCCTCTACCCCGTCGGAGACGGAGTCTGTCCAGCGTCTGCGTCGCAAACTTGCGCGCAAGACCAGGCAGAAGAGTGGCCACGGTCGGCGCCACTTGCGCGACCGTGAGGGGCGCGACGGTTCCGACTTGGAGCCGCCGCCCCCTCCAACAAGTGGAGACCGTTATCGGCGTGGGTCTCGCCGCTCGCCTCCACGTGAGGGCGAGGGCCGTGGAGTGGGAGAGTCTAGGATGCGTGCCTAGTTGGTAGCTGCCTTTGTTGTGAGAGTGTGAGGGTTAGGGCTGTAGTTAAAAGCCACTCTGCGTACCACTTCGACTTGAAGCACTCTCTTGGCACTGTTGCTCGGCCTTCCCTCACGTTGAGGGAGGGCTGTTAGGGTCTATCTCATTCCGGGCACAGTACGCCCGGACCTTCTCAGCGGGAAGGTCCTCCACATACTCCCACGTATCATCCTTGGCTTTGTAGCCAAACCAAGGCACCCTCAACATGAGGCGGTCAGTGTCTTCATCCCGTCCGTGGTCGATGAACTTATCGAACACGTACTCCTGCGGGCCCTGTTTGGCCGCAGGCAGTGAGGGGAGGCGCCACGCTTCCAAAGCACGCGTCCAAGCTGGGTCGCCTGCAGGCGGTGGTGCAACTTTGACCACGTCCTGTCCGTTCACTGTGCGGACCCCATCGTCACTTTCGATGGTGAAGCGCCGCCCATCAGTACGAAGGACCTGGTACGGTCCCTTCGTCTGGAATACCAGCTTACCCCCAGTTGGGGTGTGCGAGTGTACCAGCACCCAGTCACCCTGCTCGGGGACATGTTTAGCATTGCGCACCTTTTTGTCAAAAGTACGCTTGTAGCGCTTTTGTGCTTTGTCCATCTCAGCCCTGACTTTAGGGATGAGGTTTTCAAGCCTAGCGGCGAACTCCGCCTTACTCTCAGTAGGAGTAGGCGTACTGCCACCATCCTCCCTAGTTGGGAGCGACCGCCGCACGGCAATAGACCGCACGCGACGGGGGGTCACAAAAGCGAGGGGTACTTCCCCTGTAGATGAGTGAACCTGCGAATTGTGGGCAGTAGTAAGGATAGAAATGTATTGGTCCCACGTCTTCACGTGCTCACTCACATAGTGGCGCAGCTGCCTAACAATAGTTTTGTTGAAGCGCTCCACCTGCCCATTAGTTTGTGGGTGGTAGGGGGTGGCATAGCTTGCCTTAACCCCCAACATATCCAGCACTCCCTGAAACAGTACAGACGCAAATTGCGGTCCATTGTCCGATAGTGTACTATCTGGGATGCCATGCGCGGCAACCCAGTGATCTAGGAAGGCTGACACGACCGACATGGCCGTGATCTCTGCCAGTGGGATCGCTCGCGTAAGTTTCGTGAAGCGGTCACAGATGACCAGGAGGTACTGGTTGCCCTCCTCGGTCACGGGCAGTGGCCCAAGGATGTCCATCGCCAACGCGGCGAAGGGCTCCTTGGCCGGGAACAATAGCATAGCCGTAGTAGGCCGCCGTTCCATCAGACGATTCTGTGCACAACTTGTGCAGGCAGCCACCCAACTGTAGATGTCCACCACCATGGACGGCCAGTAGTACCTGGTCCTCAGGGTCTGGTACAGTTTACTAGACCCCAGGTGTCCACCCGTGGGAGCGTTGTGCTCCCTCTCAAGGATACTGCCCTTGAGGGATGCGGGGACGACAAGTTGTTCGGTCCCCTGGAATACCCCCCTCCTCATGAGGAGGCCATCGTCTCCCAGAAAGAAACGCGTCTCTGCCACTGTATCCAGTATATCCCTCTGCGACTTGCAGAAGGGATCCTCGGCCTGGGCCTTCACCACCTCGTCCAGGGACAGGGGCAAGTACTTCTTGTTCCTTGGCGCCTCGGGGTTCAACGCCTGACCCGAGCGCGTGACTACCCCCACGATGGGGATGTCCCCATCGACTGGGTTAGTGTCCAGCCCCTCGGTAGGTACCCGAGAGAAGCCGTCGGCAAGGGCATGTTGCCTGCCAGGTCGGTATTCAATGTCAAAGTTGAAGGGTGCCAGTCGCACCCTCCACCGGTTGAGACGAGTGTTCGTACGGTCCGTCTTAAAGATGAACTGCAACGCGCGGTGGTCACAGCGGATGAGGAGCTTCTCACCCTCCAGGTAGTGACGAAGTGACGTCACCGCCCACACCACTGCGAGTCCTTCCAACTCGGTGACTCCGTAGTTCTTCTCGGCCGAGTTCAGCCCCTTACTAAAGTATCCTACCGGCAAGTACTCCTTGTTCGGCTGCTGCTGAAGCAACACACAACCAAGTTGGTCGTAGCTAGCGTCCACATCCAGGATGTAGTGGCCTCCCAACCTGGGAATAGCCAAGATGGGAGGCTTCAGCAGAAGGTCCCGAAGAGTCTCAAAGGATTTCTGCTCCACCCGACTTGGGGGAGGCAGGTTCTTCGGTAGCGTTGAGCTCACTAGCTCATTCCACGGCTTCGCCACCTTGGCGAAGCCCTTGGTGAAACGTCGGTACACGTTACACATCCCGAGGAAGCTCCTCATCTGGGTCTGGGTCCGGGGGTACTGAGCCTTACGAATGGTCCTCAAGTTCTTCTCGTTAACACTGAGACGCCCCGGATGGACAACATGTCCCAAGTACTCCACCTCTTGAGTAAAGAGGTGGCACTTACTCGCCTTCAGTGACACACCGGCGTCAGCAAGTAGCTTGAACACCTGGCCAAGATGGCCAATGTGTTCCTCCGGACTTCGGGAGAACACAATGATATCGTCTAGGTACACAAGACAGATCTGCCACCGTACTCCGGCCAGAATCATGTCCATAGCGCGCTGGAAAGTTGCCGGCGCGTTACACAGACCAAACGGTAGACGCTTGCACTGGTAGGTACCACAGTGACAGGTAAAGGTAGTTTTATGCCTGTCCTCCGGGGCAATGGGAATTTGCCAGTACCCCGCGTTACAGTCCAGGGTAGAGAACACGTTTGCCTCCCCCAGAGAGTCCAGACAGTCATCCATCCTAGGTAGGGGATAACTGTCCTTCACCGTGCTCTCGTTGAGCTTACGGTAGTCGATACAAAACCGGGGGGTCTCATCAACTTTGGGGACGATAACCACCGGACTCGCCCACTCGGCGTTGCTGGCCTCGATCACATCGAGGGCCTCCATGCGAGCAACTTGCTCCTTAACGAGGGCCCTTGAACGAGGTCCTCCCCTATACGGTTGTTGGCGTATAGGGGGTGCACCGGGCTTCAACTCGATCCGGTGTTGGGTGGCTCTCATGAGTCCCAATTGACCATCCCACAACTTGTGATATTGGTCCAAGAGGCGTTCAACTTGAACCCTCAACCTGGGGGGGACACCCTCCATGTTCACATGGGGTCGAGGAGAGGCGGCCGACTTGGCTTGATGCTTCTCCTTTCCGGACTTCGGGTCGCTACTTGCGCCCGCGTTGAGGGTGACCGCTACTACCGGTCCCTCGTGTTGGTCGATATAGCCGAACTTGGCTCCCGACTTGAAGTACTTAGGCGTCGGGCTCAGGTTCATCACCTGGATCCTCCACGGGACTCCGGCTTTGGAGTCCATCGTGCCAAGGGCAACATGCACTTGGTGCTTGCGAGCAAGACGGGGGTGAGGGTGCACCAACCCGTTCCCCGTAAAATCAGTTACAACATCAACGTGCGCCACCGAGTTGGGGGGCAACGTGACTTTACGGGCAAGACGCAGGGTCGCAGTAAACCCTTCCCTCACAGAGCAAACAGGCTTCGACTGTGAGACTGTCACAGGAGCCACAGACTTTCCCTTACCAAGGATGGGGATAGTCTCCCCATTCATCAACTTGACCCAGTACTCAGGGCCACAAATCAAAGGCACTTGTGTAACAACATAAGGGGTACCCAGAAGCAGGGGTACCGATATATTCTCAACTACGCCATAGGTCACGTCGACCTCATGGGTCCCCAACCTAGTTGGTAGGGTCACGGCACCAACGATGGGAAGTACCCCACCATTGATGTCAATCATATGGTCAGCTTTGGACCTCCAGCGTTGGAGCTTCACCTCCTTTGGTAATAGCGACTTGCGTATCAAGGAGGCTCCTGACCCGGTATCAAGTACGATACGGGTACAGCATGCACGGCCGGGGGCAAGTTGCACCCGTCCAGCCACCTGGAAGTTCTCACCCGTCAGAACCGCGATGACCCGACGTGGGTTTACGTTCTTGGGGAGTCCTACCCGAGGTGGGCGGACTCCCTTAGGTCGCCGCAGTATCCGGCACGGTTGGTTCGTCCTCCTGGCCCACTTGGCCGAGGCTGCCGTTGTGAGCTTCGGACGACCAGCCCCAACGGTCATTCGTTTCCCGCCGACTTGGCGTCCGAATCTGAGGGCGGGGAGGAAGACGACGAGTCCGAGGACGACGTGTCCGCCTCCTCCGCTGAGGGTGTGGCGACCGCAACGACCGGTCGAGACCCACCCTCGCGGCGTGAACGTACTTCGTTCGTAGCCGACTTTTTACTCGCATTCCTAACAAGTTGTTGGATGCGTCTACTCAACTTGGGGCAATCATATGCCCAGTGACCATCGGAGTTGCAGTTCCAACACCGATGGTCCGTTCCGGGAGGGGTCTTCCCAACTGGGGAAGACGAAGGGATACCCTGGGAAGTTCCCACGGCAGCTACCACCCTCTCCTTGCGGATTCGGCGTGCCTCTCTCAACTCTCTGGCCTGGCGCGCCTCCTCCCGTTCCTTGGCCAACTCGGCCTGACGCTCCTGGCGTTGTTCCTCCCGCAACTTGTGGTAGGCCTCGCCTCTGCGATAGGCGAACCTGGCGAACTCGGCCAGGGTCGCCCGGGCAGTGTTATGCTCCCGGGTCTCCATCCGGACTGACCAATGGAGTCCCTCCACAAACCGACTCTTCACCACAGCTTGTGGATGAAGAAACCCACAAAGATTGTTGAGCTTACGGACTCGCTCCGCAAAGGACAACTCGTCCTCCGCCTCTTCCTGATGGGCTTGCGTAAACTCCTCGTCTTGAGAAGCCAACGCTGCCTCATCAACCATGGCTCTCAACAACCAGTTGACGAGCTCCAAATAGGACGTCACCTCCCCAGCGCCTCCACTTGAGGAGCTGGGCATGACGGACATAAGTTCTGTCCGTAGGTCGCCCTTCGTAAACTCCTGTAGCATGTAAAAAGCCATGCCTTCACTTATGGCATTGTTGTCACAGGCTTTTGTGAAACGACGTAGGAACTCAAAGACACGGAGGGGGGGAGTTCCGTCCCACTCCGCTTTGTGCCCAAAAGAATGAAGTGCATTCTTCTTGGCACGGCCCATGGCTCGGGCCTGGTCAGGACCATACGCCACCGACTTGTTGCGGAGGGCGTAGGTCTCACAGTCAAAGATCCTCTGGTAGACCGGGTTGGCTACCTGGATCTTGGGCGGCACCTCACGTTGAGGGAACAGCCGTTGTGGCACTGGGGTAAGTTCACCCTCAGTGCCTGTAGTCCGGCGCGGCGCGCTTGGTGTAGCCGCCGGCGTTTCCGGGGGGAACTCCCCCGTGAAGGGCGTACGCCCCACCGAGTATGGTGTGGCTCCCTCGTTGGGAGTCACAGGTGTCGCCCTCAGTTCGGGGCAACCAGAGATAGGCGTAAGGGGAGATTCCCCCTGTGCCTGCGGGCTCGAAAGCCCCAATCCGGTTTGGACATTGAGGCCATCTGGCAAACTCGCCACAATCTGATTCAGAATAGTATTCGTCATCGTGACCACCAGGTCCGGCAAAGTCTGCCGCAACACATTGGTCGCCTCCCGACGGACAGTTTCCGCGAGGAGGGGATTGACGACTCCAGTTGAGTCTCGGTCCGCCTCCGGGAGTCCACCTGAGGGGTAACCACGTTCCTCAGGGGTCTCAACCGGGGGCATGGGCGCGAGCCCATCGCCGACCAACGGAGGTCCACCGTCCTCCGAAAGCCTAGTTGGCGACGACTCCAAGCCAAAGTTGGCTCCAACCCGAGTGGAACCCGCGGGGACAGTCCTCACCCCTTGGGACGTTCCCGTTGAGTATACCACACGGTGGCCAGACTTCGGCCCACCCACATCAGAAGTGTCACCCGAGTGAACTCCCGACTGAGTCGGGGTGGCCTGTTGCCCGCCCGTACTTCCAGTCCTGCTGGCTTGAGGGACCTCTAGTCCCTCTGCGACCCCAGGTAAACCCACCTGTGTCTCACCAGTATTCAAAGGCACTGAAGTACGTGCGTCACCCGTGTACTCCCCGGACGACGGGGGGTCCGAGCTAGCCATGTTGGCTGACGATCCGTATGACACGGTCCCAGACCACCGTTACTCTGAGCCAGAGGGCCCCCTACACCCGGGTGCACCCGGAGGTAAAGTTTACCTCTGTCCCCTGCTGCTCCACCAAATGTGGCAAAAACCACTAGCACACACGCACCCAAGTTGGGGCGGTGTGCTAGGGCTGCCTCCCGTGTCGGGGGAACCGGAAGAAGTGCAAGTCGCACACACTCTGTCCCTGTTGTGGGGCAAACCCCCCACGGACGAACAAGAGGATGGTGTGTGGTCCAACAGTTTCTTGGTCGGGACGGGGACGCAGGGCCAAGCCCCGCTGTCCCTCCCCTTATCCCCCCAGGGCCCACTCAGAATCTCGCCACTCAGAATCTCCCACCCCAGCACCTGCCCACCGGGCCACACGAAAATTCAAGACGATAAATGCAGAAAACCCTGAAATCCAAGTTGGATTTACTACTAAGCTAACTATCCCAAACTTAGGGAACATGGACCCAAATGAAGGGGGAGGAACGGATCAGGCTAGTGGCCTGCCGCCCCTTGCATGGCACGTGTTGCCCCCCTACCTGGGGGTCAATACTGCCACAGCGCCCGCACTCACGCATTATTTACCCCCGGAGGAGCACCCAGGGTGGCCCAAAGCATGCGATTGCCCGTGCCGCCGGGGGCGCGGCACCAATAGGCTCAAAACAAAGCATAGGCTCTTAGAACAAGTCAAGGTTGGCGTGCGTGCCCCAAGGCGCCTCACCAGACAGCCCCGAGCGGGAGGGGGGCGGTGTGCGGTGCTCGTAGCGCCGCGTGGCTGGCCTCACACGCCGGTCGGCCGGCAAGGCGACAAAGGCGTGTAAGCCAGACGCCAGTCTTCGGGTCGAGAATCTCCCGAGGGTCAGCAAACCTTGCCGCTCCAATTGGCTCGGGGGGAGATTGGTCCGGCTGGCCGATGAGTCAGAGAAGTGGCTCGTCCTGTTCTCCGTTTGTCCTCTGATCCGCGGAGAGAAAATATCCGTCCGGGGATAAGTCAGGGTACTAACTGGTAGCCGATCCGCGGCTCTCGTTGTGGCAAAAACCCACTCGCACACGCGGCACCCAAGTTGGGGCGGTGCGCAAGGGCTGCCTCCCGTGTCGGGGGAACCGGAATAAGTGCAAGTCGCACACACGCTGTCCCTGTTGTGGGGCAATCCCCCCACTAACAAACAAGAAGATCGTGTGTGGGCCAACAGTTTCTTGGTCGGGACGGGGAAGCGAGGCCAAGCCCCGCTGTCCCTCCCCTTATCCCCCCAGGGTCCCCTCAGAATCTCGCCACTCGAAATCTCCCACCCCAGCACCTGCCCACCGGGCCACACGAAAAATCAAGACGATAGATAAAATGCAGAAAACCCTCAAATCCACGTTGGATTTACTACTAAGCTAACTATCCCTAACTGAGGGAATGGGGACCCAAATGCCTGGGGAGGAACGGGTCAGGCTAGTGGCCTGCCGCCCCTTGCATGGCACGTGTTGCCCCCCTACCTGGGGTTCAATACTGCCACAGTACCCCCTCCGTCGCCACCACCGCCGCGGCCGCCATCCGCAGGGGACACGCCCGTCGTGGCGACAGCGGCGTCGGCAGTGGGGACGCCACCAGCACCCCCACCGCTGCCGACGCCGTCCACCCACCGGCTGCTAGGGCGGGCGCTGGGGTGGGGGCGTCCCGTCAGCGGCGGCGGTGGCGCCCGTGCTCTGTCTCTCGCGGAGAACCTGCTTGCTTTTGGCACCACCGGCTGCGGGGCCACCTCTGCCGCGCGTCCCCTGCCGTCATGTCTGCGTGGAGGTGCGGCGCACGCTCCTGTCCCTGAGGACCTGCTGCTGAGCGGGTGAGGTCCGTGCTGCGGTCCGTGCTGCGGTCCGTGCTATGAATGCCATGTCATCAGCAGGGGAGGGGCATCGTATGCTTCATATGCCCGCTCTATCTGTCTCTCTCGGTGAGGGGAAGCCCGGCGTGCCAAGCACGCAGAGGAGGTGCGACGCACCTTCCTGTCCCTTTGGCCCAGTGCACTTTGGGGCGGGAGACTTATGTTGCGGCTCACCAGAAAACACTCATTCTACTTGAGGTTGGTCGAACGGAGATACATGCGTCTGAATAATGCGTCTTCAATAGTACTCCATGGGCAAAGTAGCCGGCCACAGCAGTTGTCCGCGCGCTCTCGTTGAACTATTTGCCTCCTAGAACGCCTCCCCATTGGCTCGGAGGCGCGAAACAGGTGCGAATCGAGCCAGTTCCGAGAAGGTAGCCCGCCTAGTTCCTAGAGTATTTGACATTCTCCGACCGTCCGTTGGAAGATACGTGACATTCTCAGAGAGAGAAAGAGGCGTACAACAGAGACAAGCAGAGACGGGAGAAAACGAAGAGCACGAGAAGAGAGAGCTCGACGAGCTGCATCAACGACTGCCCTCAAACGACAAACTTCAAGTGCGCCAAATAATGACAAGTCTTGAAAAAAACGCCACATACAGTGCGTACGCGGTTATATGACTAGGCCATCCGAGGAAGTAGCCCACTGATGTTCTAGCCCATGTTCCACTTGAACGGCACCGTACCGCACGTGTGTACACAGACTTAAGCTAAATCAATGGTATTTGGACTCCGGCAATACCGAGGGATGACAGGCAGCCGACCGAGTGTTCCAAGTCAACGCAAGCAGGAGGTAGGTGCGGTGTTGGGGAGCTGGTGGAGCGTAGGGGGGGTGCGCCTGAAACGATTGAGGCACAAACTCGTCGAAGAATTGAGTAGCACACCAACTGGGCTCACTCTCCTTCCTCTACTCCACTCAGAACCATATCTACCGTCTCTTCAATGGCCTCGACATCGTCCTCGGCAGCGAGCCACCGACGCACAGCCCTCGCCTGGTCGGCGTCCTCAACTCCCTCAAACTCCCCAGAGACAGCAGTGTTGGGCATCAGCGAGATGATCTCGGACACGTCCATGTGGGCGTTGTCAAACGGAGTCACCACGATCCGCGCCCCCCCCCCCCGCCGCGGCCCCGGCCGAGGGCCATATCGGCCGCGATCCGCGCCAAACCGAAAGGCTGCTAATCAGGAAAAGGTAGAACGGCGTCGGTGAAAACAGGGGTAGCCCAATCGGGATGGTGGATGAAGATGAAGCGCAAGGAAAGCGTTACAAATGAACGAGGGTGGATACCGCACACGGTGCTCGGCAGGTGGGATCCGGGTGGCAGCGCCGCGTCGCGCCATGTGCGTTGGACGACAGCCAAATTTTTAGCTGTGCTTCCGCGTCAGTCCAATTAAATATCCTCGGAAATACGCGCCCATGTTTGATGCGGAACATTCAGTCGGGCTGAGGACGCCTGTCGTGCGATGTGCGGCTCGGTTATGTGACGGGGGTCATATAACCGAGCCGCACATAACCGAATACGCACTGTATGTTGAACGCTTCCTTGGAAGCTTCAAATTCAATGTTATATGGGCCCACATCTTTGTAGGTCGCACAATCCAGCGACCATTCTTGACCATTTTCGTTCGTCAGAGAGCGTCCTCTTTGGACGTCACTGAAACTAGTGTCTGGCTCAGGTCCGGGAGATTCTTGGTCTCCGGAACAAAACGATCATCAACGCGTCCCTTGTTCTCCCGAGCAACTGCTTCTGAGTCCTCGCTTTTGCATAAGGGTAGAACGGCTTGCTGATCCCACAACTCGGAGAGAACAAGCTCCGGACCCCTCTTGCTCGTAAACCCCGTTTAGCAGGCACTGCGCAGCTTGTGGCTTGCGGAAGGCGCCTTCTGCACGTTTCTCGAGCAAATCGGGCCTTGCGTTTGGTCGATCTTTAAGGGGCACTGCGCTGAGGGCAGCCTCCGGTGCCCGGTGCGGCGGGGGCGTTTGCGGGGGGATGGGGGAGTCGGTGGAGGAGCGCCCTGCTACCTGATGAGTCATCGGCCGAGAGCTGCTGCGGCCGCGCCACCAGGAGAGTTGGCGAACGGCGAGCTATGACCAGCTGAGGTGATGTACATAGTGGAGAAACCGCTCGGAGATATACGAAGCGCGACGACAGACCAGAAAAGAGAAAGACATTTAGCCACACCGCCGTGTTGTTCTTTGTTTCTTCTCTTGCGATCCGGTTCGTGGCCTTTCAACGGGGTAATTATACATTTGCACTGGCCAATGATCGTTAATGCTCGAATATATCCTACATCGTTCCTCATAAATATGTGAAGAGCTCGCAATCAATCCCTCTCTCGCCCTGGAGGGGGGGCTTTCATTGATTTAGTCAATTTTATGCAACGTGTACATCTTGGTAGTTGGGACAAGGGACTCATCCCTCTCATCGACTTGACCTCTCCGTGCCCTCTCGGTCTCCTCCCTCGCCCTCCCCTTCGCGCCCTCCGGCCTATCCCTCCCGTCCCCCTTGCTTTCTTCACCTCCTTGCCTCTGACCATGAACACGATGCGGACTCTGGCCGCAGAGGCGCGCTGGCGCGGCCTGTGGGGCACCGTCCGGGCCATCAAGATGCACCGCCTCGGCTCCAAGCCCTACCTTGTGGGCGAAGACGAGGCCGGCAACCGCTTCTTCAACAACCCTGCGCTGCCCGCTGGACGAGATCGGTGGGTTGAGTACGCCGAGGCAAAGAACTTTGACGCAGTCAAGATCGCCCCAGAGTGGTACGTTGCCCGCAGAGTGGGGGTTGTTGTGTTTCGTGCCCTGCGTGTTGTGGGGCGGCGTGACTGGTCGTGGGCGTTTCGGCTGGGGCGACCGGTTGGCCGGTTGGCCTTGAGGGCTTGGGCTCGCGCAGCGCCGCGGTGGCCCCCGCCTCATCTGAACCCATCCGCCGGTCATGGGCGACGCCGTTGCGCCCCCCGCCGTTCTGTGGTGGCCCCATGCTGACGCACATGGCTTTGTGGGGCTACCGGCGTTGCCTTTCTTCACGCTTTTTGGCTGCCTCCCCGCCCATCCGCGCGGCAGGCATGCGTGGCTGGTGAGGAGTGTGGAGGTGCCCCCGACGGAGCGTACCGGCGCGTCGCGCCCCGTGTACCAAGGCAAGATCACCCCGAACTTGTCGGGCACGAGCGTACGTGAACTGGAGGGGGTGGGCGTGTGGAGGGGGGTGTGGTGCCGTTGTGGCGGCGTTGACCGTGCGGGGCCGCCCGGGTGGCTTTGGCGTGGTGCGCTCTCGGCCGGGGTGGGTTCAGTGGCGTCTGGGGTCGCCCTGACCTTTGTCAAGGCGGGGCACTTGCAACTTGCCTCATCAGGGGTGGGCGCGGCGGGGGGGGGGGGGGGGGGCCTGGCGGGATGCGCCGCCGCTTGTCGCCGCGCGCGCGCCCACGCGGGGGTGGGTTCTGTGGGTGGGTGGGTATGGGCCACCCTGCGCTGCGTCTGTATGTGTGGGCGGGCGCCGTCCATGCTGCCGCGGGCGCCACGTACCCACCGCTGCAGTGGCGAGCGGGAGGGCTGCCTGCGGCCGCCACCGCGCACTCCCGCGTGGGTCGGCCTTGAGCGGGGTCCGCCGGCTGACGTGTCGCGGTGGGCACGCAGCCCGCCACGGCGGTGCGCTGTTCACACACCCCCGCACGCGCCTCATCCCGGATGACCCGTCGAAGGGGAGAGGCCAACGACTGACCTCTTCTGGTCTCGTGCGCCTCACCGTTGCGTGGTGGTGGCTTACCTGGAACGGGTGAGGATGCCCTCCCTTGAACTGGCGGTGCGTGTCTCCATTGTATCCTCCTCCCCGCTTTTCCTCCGTCTTTCCCATCCTTCCACTGCCACAGGAGGCGTACGTGCCGACAAACCACGTCAACAGCCCTGCTTTCAAAGGGCAAGCTGGGGAAAAGGTGTCTGCGTGGGACCCCTCGGCGGCGGGCACGCCGCCGGGGCGGGGTATCCGCCCGCGGACGCCGGCCGAGCCGGCGGCCGACACCAAGGACATCCTCGACCTCAAGTGAGGGCGCTGCCCCACGGCGCTGCCGCGCTGGGCGCAGGGGCGTGGCACGGCGCGGTGCCCGCTCCCCTCCCTATGTCCTCCATTCCCCCGCGTGTGTGTCTTTGAGGGTACGGCGGCTCTGGTCATGGTCGCGTCCTAGTGTTCCCCGCTCCTTTACTCGTCTCCCTTTTTCTTTCTTCCTCCTGGTTGCCCCTTACCCCTTGGCCGTTTTGTCTGTTTCCGTCTCCACCGCCGCCCTCCTACCAGCGCGCGCGTGGGGCTCCCCTCTGCCGACATTTGTTCCCCGCATGGCCGCCCGCCCCCACTTCCCCCCCCTACCCCCCCCCCACCCCCGCCATCTCACAGCCGCCGCATCTGCCGGAGGTCGTACCACAGGAGCTTGCGCTCGGGACCCCCCACCTCCCCCCCACCTAGGCCACCCACCACGCGGAGGGGCTCGCCGAGGCTCAGGGGCGGCTTCCGGACGTCCACCCCCCCCCCCGCCCCCCCCACGCCCCACCCCACCCCCGCCCCGCCCGTCACACTCCCCACCGCCAGGTACGTCACGCTGCCCCGCTGGGCGGCAGCAATCAAGGCCGCGACGCGGCCAACGGGGGCAGAGGCGGTGGCGTCCCAGGCGAGGAGCACCGACGCGCCGCCGCCGACACCGCCGCCGCCACCGATGCTGCCGCCGCCGCGGCCGCCGCCGCCGCCAAACAGCCGCCGCAGGGCTGACCCGTCCCCGTGGTACACCGCGGCGGTGACGGGCGGGGGCAGGTAGCGGGGCTCATAGTCGGCCAGCGCCCGCCGCGCGGCTGCAGCGGCGGCGGCGGCGGGGGTGGTCCCCCCCCGCCCCCGCCGCCCCCCCCCAACCCCCTCCGGGGTGGTCAGCACCGTCAGCGACAGGGTGGGCAGCGTGTACGCCGCGCACGCCAGGGTGGCCAGCAGGTACGGGGGCACCGGCCCGGGGGGGGGCGGCGGGATCACCACCGCCGTCACCCCGTGCTCGGCCAGCAGGTGGGTGAGCGTCGACGCGAGGCGGTCTGCCATCGCCGCAGCAGTTGGGGGGAGGGCGACGGGCGCCGCCGCCGCCGCCGCCGCTGCCGCCACGCCATGCCGGGGAGGGGCGACGCCGCTGGGGGATGCGCCCCGCCGGTGGATCCCGCTGCCACCGTCGCCGCGCGCGGCCGCAGCCCGGCCCGCGCCACCGCCGCCGCCGCCGCCGCCACCACCGCCGCCGTCCCCTCTACCGCCTCTCCCACCGCCGCGACGCAGCGGGTGTGCCGACCGGCCGCCCGCTGCCGCCGCCGCCGCCGCCACTGCCTCTGCTGCCGCTGCCCCACCGCGCTCGCGACGGCGCGGGGGGCCACGCGACAGCGGCGCTGCGCCGCCGTGGCGAGCGGCGGCCGCGGCGCGGCCGACCGCCGCGGCGGCCGCCGAGGCGGCGGCGGCAACAGCGACGGCGGCGGGGGACGGGCCGCGGCCGGCCGCCCGGGGCGGCCGTGGCGGCGGCGGCGGCGGCGGCTGCGGCAGCCGACCCCTCGCCGCCGTGGCCAGTGTGGCCGCCGCCCCCCCCGCTGTCGCCGCCGTCGCCACCCCCCGCGGGGGCGCCCCCGCCACGCCAGCGTCCCTGTCAGAGGACCCCCACACCCCCCCCGCCGCGGCCGCCGCCACGGCCGCCGTCGCTGCCGCAGCTGACGCCGACGCCAACGCCGCCGCCGACGTGTCTACTCGCCCCGGGGCGGAGGGCGGCGGGGCCCCCCCGCCGCCGCGACGGCCGCCACCACCGCCATACGACCGCCAGACGGCAACGGCAGAGACGACGACCGCCGCCGCAAGAGCGGCGGTGCGGCCCAGCCGCCGTACCGTACGTCGGCGGAGGCGGTGGGGGTGATGGTGGTGACGGGAGCGGTGGGAAGGCATCGGGATGTTTGGTGGCAGGCAGTGGCTGCACAGCAGCGGGGGGGGGGCGACGGGTGGGCGTCGGCGGTGACGCAGCAAGAGGACGAGGGAAACAAGGGGGGAGGGGGGCGGGGGGAGGGGGGGGAAGGGGGGTCAAAGAGACGGGCTCGGCGACGCCCACCGCCGTGGCCACCCGCCGGTGGATGCCAGTGAAACACAGGGGCGGGGGGGGGGGTGACCGGGGGGTGTCGTCAAAGGGGGCGGCAAGGCCCGCGGGGCACGTCACCCCGCGGGTCCATGCCTGCAGGCGGCGCGTCCGTACCGTCCACCAACGGGCGGCGCATCGTCCTGCCGGGGAAAAGCGCGGGGTGAGGGGTGAGAGTGGGGGAGGGAGGCCGTCGAGCGGGGGGCGGAAGCGGCCGGGGCTTGCGGTAGGTATGGGTAGCCACACGCCAATGCCGGGCGGCACTGCTGCGCGACTGCGCAGCCGCGGGGGGGGTGACGCGCGCTCGCGGTCGCGGATCATGAGGGCGGAGCCACGAGCGGGGGGCCAAGAAGCGGTAAATGGGTAGCTCCGAAAAAGGTAAGGATGCAAAGGCGGAGTCAAAGTGTGCATAGCCAATCAGATGTCAGTACGCGCTTGCCGAGAGGAGGGCGAACCACACATAGATGGCCAGTGCGAGGCACGAGACTGGTTTGTTTCATGCCCTGTATGTACTATATGTATGTACTGTACAGCACACTGTACATACATGCACACACCTGCACGTGTGGACTCGCGGTGTGGGAAGCGGCACCCGGAGCCGAGCCGTGCGTGCGGCACGCGGCGCCGAGGCGTCTGCCTGCCACGGGCAACACGCCTCCGCGGAGGTGCACGACAGATCCCCTCGGCGGGTGTGCCCCCCAGAGAGGGACGGACCCCTCCAGGTGCGTGCTGCCGGTTGGGGCGACCGCACCCCGCTGGTTTCTGTCCACCACGCGCTGTAGTTCCGGCCGTAGGGCAGGATGGGGGCTCACCGCCGCGGGGCCCGGCGGGGGGGGGGGGGGGGGGGGGGGGGGGGGGGGAACAGCCGACGGGCCTCGTTGGCACGAGCGGTGGCGGGGATGGGGGACACGGCGGGACTGGCGCCGGCGGACACCACGTTCCCGTCATGGAAACCGCACGCGGCTGCTTGGGATCTGCCGGCACCCGCCGAGCGGTGGCTGGTCCTGCCCTGGGCGTAGGGCCGCCCCTGAGGCTCCCCCCCGCCGCCATGAGCATGGTGCAAACTGCGGGATTGGCCGCTGGGGGGAACGTCAAGCGCGTGAGGAAGAGGTGGTCGGGTATGAACCCGATGCCCCACACACCCACAGGCCGTCTCTTCCAAGGCATGTCCCTGCCCTTTGGGCGGGTGGGTGCACCTCTTTCGCTGCGGGATGCGGTAGGTAGGTACAGTACTGCTGTTGGCTGTGTCGCCGACGCCGTCGCCTGCACGGCTAGGGCGAGAGAGAAGGCGGGATGCGGGGCAGGTGCCCCGCAGTCTACAGATGCGGCTGGTGCATCGCAGGAAGGGGATGGGAGGGGGACATTGGCAAGGACGAAGCCACGGACCCCCCCCCCCCCCCATCCCTCCTTCCCCGCGGGGCCATTGAACTGAGAGACACTGGTGCAGACGCTAGGAAGGGGACAACAAAAACCGCTCAAGGTCTGGCCATGCAACCGACCCCCCCCCACCACCCCCCGTACCCCCGTTGCTTCCCTGTCTTGCACCTCGTGGCCGTCGCGCGGTGCTGTGGGGGAGGGACCGCCGGTCGTGGCGGCGGCCGCTGCCCACAGCGCGCCGCGTCCGCAGACGCCCGCCCCCTCTGCCTTGGGCACGACCCCCGTCCGCCTTGTGCGGTCCGGATTGTTCCGATGGACAAATGGGAGCGCGGGAGTGGGAGTGTGGGGATTTCCCACGCAAGGAAAGAAAAAAGGGGGGGCGGCCCCATTTCCCTCCCCCCCCCCCCCCCCCCGGGGCCCCCCCGCGTGGGGGTGGGGTTCCCCCCGCTCCTTCCACCGCCGCCCTGTGGACGACGGCTGCCGGCAGTGGGCGTGGCCGGCCCCCCGGCCGAGCGGGGGCCGTCGGGCCACCCACGGGTGGCCACGGAGCCAACCTTGTGGGCGGGGGGCCCCGGTCGAGCACGCAGACGTCGTCGACTGCTATGGATACGGAACTCAGCGGGGACCTCCCTCGGCCAGCCCTCCCCCCCCACCCCCCCCCCACGCACCCGTCCCCCCCCTCTCGGTCAACCCTCCCCCCCGCCACCCACCTGGAGGCCTCCCCCCCCCCCCCCACCCGAGCGCACAACGCCGGGGCCCCCCGGCTCTCCCATCGCCGACTGTGCGTGGCCGTGCCTCCTTCCCCTCCCCTGACCGGCGCGCGCCGCCGTCCCTTGGGCGGCCCGCCGCTCCGCCAGGCACCGCGCACCCCCCCCCCCCCCCCCCACCCCACGCACACGCACAGGGCCCCTGGGAGGGGGGAGAAGCGGAAAGCGCCTGCCTGCCTGCTGCTCCTGCCACTCCCCCCCCTCCCACACACACACACACCCCTCACGGTGTGGGCCCCCCCCCCCCCCCCCCCACCGCCAACCAAAACCCACCCCTACGCCTGCCTGCCACGAGCGCCACCAAGGCGGTCTGGGGCGCGCGCCCCCGACTCCCCCCTTCCCCCCCCCCCCCCCCCCCCCACCCCCTCCCCGCTCTCTCACACACTACACTGTGATCCCGCCACCGACCGACCGACGCCGACGGCGCCGTGCTCGACGACGACGCCTGCCGCGACGAGACGCCGCCG
>CM020618.1:39700513-40028080 GCA_009829735.1 Pyropia yezoensis
CCCCGGGTGGGAGCTGCGGGAGCGCCGGCTGACGCTCCCGTTTGGCATGCGCGCGCCGTCCACCCCGTTTGCGGGGCCAGCCGGCAGCGGCGGCGGCGGCGGCGGCGGCGGCGGCCGCAGCGGCGGCGGCGGCGGCGGCGACGACGCGGCCGCATCGGCGGGGAGCAGCGTCCTTGCCGCCGCGTCGTCCGACGCAGATGGAGGCGGTGGTGGGGATGGGGGTGGGGGTGGGAGTGGCGGTGGCGGTGGCGGCGCCGCCATTGTCGTGCCCTCCTCGACGGTCCTCCCCGGCGCGCTGACCGCCGCGGCGGCGCTGCCGACGGGCGGCGGGGCGGTGGTGGCGACCTACCCCCTCGCGGCCGTCACCGCTGCCGCCTCCTCCGCCTCTGCCAGCGGCGGCGGCGGCGGCGGCGGCGGCGGCGGCGGCGGCGGCGGTGCCCCCGCCAACGGGCCCACCCCCGCCGCCACCGCCCTCACCCCCCACCTCCCCGCCATTGTGCGCGACGACGCGGGCGGCTGGCAAATGACCGCCCGGCGGGTGGGGGGGGGGCCGTCGCCGCCCGCCTCCCCCCCCCCCGCCGCCCCCCCCCCGCCGCCGCCACCCCTCCCCCCGACGGTGGCCGCAGCGGGGGCGGGGGGCGCGGGGGCGGCTGCCGCCGCCGCCGCCGCCGCCGCGGCGGCGGCGGCGGCGGCAGCGGCGGCGGCGGCGGCCACGCCCCCCGCGGCGGTCGCCGCCGCCCTCCGCGCGTCGGCGCGGGGGTGGCCCCGCGCGACCGCCCGCGGCCTCAGCGGCGTGATCCTTGGGGGGGTGGGGGGGGCGGCGGCGGTGGGGGCGGCCGCCGCCGCGGCGGCGGCGGTGGCGGCGGCGGCGGCGGCGGCGGCGGCGGCGGCGGCGGGCGGTCCCGCAAGAGCCGCACCCCCTCCCGGCTGGGCGGCGACCACCGCTCCCGGGCGGGCATGAGCGGCGGCCGGGCGCTGCTGGGCGGGGGGGGGGGGGAGGCGCGGGGGGGGTGGCGGGTGCGGGGGCGGGGGTGGGGGTGGCGCGCTGGTGGGGAGTGGGCTGGGGAGTGGCGGCGGCGGCGGGCCCGGGGGGGGGGGGGGGGGTGTGGGGGGGGGTGTGGGGGGGTGTGGCGCCTGTTGGTGGCAGGGGGGGGGGGGGGGGGGGGAGGCGCCGTCGGTGGGGGGGGGGCGGGGGCAAAAGATGCGCGACGTTGGCTGAGGGCGGGGGGGATGGGTCAAGGGGGGGGGGGGGGGGGTTGGGGGTGGGGGGGGGGGGGGTGCGAGGGAGGGCACCGTTTGTGTGGCAGTGTACTGTACCATTGCTCTTGCTGCCTGCCTGCCCCTGTGGGCGTACGTCCGTCCGTACTGTACATACATACCGTCCGTGCGCCGGTTGGTTGCGCGCGCCGCCATCCCCGTCGTTGCGGGCAGACGCCGCCACGGGCGGTGGGGGTGGTTGGCGGCCGCGCCCGGCGGGTGGCCACCCGCCCTTTGACCTCGGCGGCCGCCGCCCCCCCCCCCCGCACGGTGGCGGCCCACGCCCCCCGCACGGTCGTCGCACGGGCGCACGGTCGCGGGCACCTCGTTCACCTCTGGGCCCCCCCCCCCCCCCCCCCCCCCCCGGCCCTCACGCGCGCTCCTCGCACGCGTGGCGCACGTCGGCCCCCCCCATGCCCATCAGGTAGAGGACGCTCGCGAGGCTCTTGCTGGCAATCCGCCCCCCCCGCGCCCCCCCCCCCCGCCGCCGCCACCGCCCCCGGCTGGTCAAACGCAATCGCCAGCCCCGCGGCGCCGAGCATCGCCGCGCTGACGGGCCCGTCGCCAATGGCCACCACCTGGTCCACCGACACGCGCTCCTGCATGGCGAGGGCGGCGAGCAGCTCCGCCTTGCGGGGGCCGTCGATTTCGGGCAGCACGTCGGCGCCGCCGGTGAAGCGGCCCGCCGCGGTGGCGGGGAGGGCGTTGCCGTAGCACATGTCCAGGTCCAGCGCCGCCTTGGCCGCCTGCGCAACGGCCAGCGGGCCGGACGTGATGACCGCCAGCTTGCAGCCGAGCACGCGGAGGCCGCGGCAGAGGGTGGCCGCGCCGGGCGTGAGCGTCAGCGACGACCGCAGCCGCGCGAGTGTCGGCGCCACGGGCACGCCGGCAAGATGGCGGGCCAGCCGACGGAAGCGCGACGTGCCGGGCTACACGGGGAGGGAAGGGGGGGGGAGGACGCGAACCGCGGCGACAGGCAGGACGAGGGGGGGTAAGAGAGTGGTGGCGCCACGCACGCAGATGGGGGACGCTGGGCACGTCCCACCAAAGACGTCAGTGCACGGTCTGTGGACGGAACAGCGACCGGCCTGCGCGCGCGACACGCCGCCCGCGGGTGCTCGCTGGCGGGAGAGGCGGTCGACGCGGCACGCCCCAACGGCGGCGGCGGGCCCGCGACCGGGCAGGCGGGCCACAGCCAGTCCCCCCGCGGCCCAGCCACACATCTTCCCGCTCCGGCTACTCCCAACCCCCCCCCCCCCCCCCCCCCCCCCCCCCCCCCCCCAATACGCACCACGCCACCCGCCAGCGCACGTACCTCCTTGTCCGCGCCATCCCCCTCGGGCGGCACCGTCACGCCCGCGGCGGCGAGGAGGATGTCCATCGACTCGCCCTGCAGGAGCGTCCAGCTAAGGTCAAAGACGACCAGCCGCTTGGCGCGGCGGACCAGCCCCCCCCGCTGGATGGCCAGGTCCGCCCCCGGCTGGGCGCGGCTCAGCTCCATCAGCGTCGTGCGCAGGCGGGCTACCCGCCCGCCGCCGCCGCCACCCCCACCCCCACCGCCGCCCGACGGCAGGCGGAGGCCAAGCTCGTAGCAGCTAAACGGGTCGCCCTCGGCGGTGCGCCGCTCAATGCCGTGGATGTTGCCGCCGGCCGCCGCCACCGCCGCGGCAACGGCGCCGAGAAAGGCGGGCGGCATCCGGCCGGGCGCCACCAGCGTCACCGCGTACGTGTCGCGCGCGCCACTGCTGCTGCCGCCGCCGCCGCCGCTGCTGTTGCTGCTGCTACCGGCAGATCCCCTGCCACCATCGTGGTTTCCAACGGCGGCGACGGCGGCAGCAGCTGGCAGGCCCCCCGCCTCCCCCCCCGGCGCGGCAGCATCCTCCACAGACCGGCGGGCGGTGACCACATCAAACTCCACCTCAAAGCCCGCCGTGTGGGCGGCCAGGAGGATCTGCTTGACAATGTCGGTCGACGCGGCGTCGGCGGGCGGGGGGGCGGAAGCCCCGCGCGCGCCGCCGCCGCCGCCAGCCACCGCCGACCTGGCAGCCGCCGCCGCCGCCGCCGCTGCCGCGTCCCCCCCCCCCACAGCCGTCAATGACGACGGTGACGACGACGGCGGCGGCGGGCGCAGCTCCACCGCCGCCATGGCGGTAAAGGTGGAGCGCACCACAAACTGGCGGAGGTCCATCAGCGTCGCGCTCGTCGCCACCCCCGCCAGGATCCGCGCCAGGGCGGTGAGGGAGGACGGGGAGTGCGCACCGGTGAGGGTGGCGATGAGCAGCTTGGCCGCAAGGGGGGCCCCCGCCGGGGGGGGGGGTTCCGCCATGGTGGGCCGGCGGGAAGGGGGATACGGGGGGGTGGGTGGAGGAGGCAGGCGGGCGGGTGTGAGGAGGGCAGATGCACCCCCACGTGGTGGGGGGGGGAAGACCGGGAGCGGAAAGGCGGCGGGCTCCGGCGCGTCGTCGGTGGTAGCCAGGGAAGGGGACGACGGGGTGGCGAGCCACACCACCAGAGGGACGACGAGCGAGGAGGCAGAGGAGAGATGAGGGCAAAAACGTGTACCTGCGGGCCAAGGCGGGGCGCCGGTCGCGTGATCTATGTATGTATGTAGCTCCGCTCAGGCAGGACGTCCGGCACAGCGACAATCCTCGACATGTGTGCGCTGTGTGTATGTACTGTACCATTGTACCGCGTGGAACAGATCCTGCTTCATAGTTGGCCCTCTCCTGGACTTGCATCTCTGATCACGAGCTGCAGACGCAACTTGGCCTCCGATCTTGGGGCCTCGAGTGGAATTTTATCAAGCTCCAATCAGGTGACGTAACACCCGCAGTAGGATCGTCAGCCGCTCCTCGCATCGTCACGTCATCAACCACAGGCACGCCCCCCCCACGTCCGTCGATCGGCCCCCTTGGTGGTGCTGACAACTTTCGGGCAGCCGGACGGGGCGCTTCCACCCCACCCACCCCCCCTCCCTTCCCCTGCCCCCCCCGTCTCAACCCCCCCCCCCCTTCGCTCCGTGGCGTCGTCCCCACCGTCTGGCCGTCTTTGTCTCCTCGGCCCAATGACGTGCGGTGGTTGAATTTTGGGGTGGGGGCGGCAGCAGCTCGCTGCTACGACCGCCCCCCGCCCGGGCGGCGGCGGCCGCCCTTGCCCGCGGGTGATATGGGGGGGGGGGGGGGTTGGAGGTTGGGAGTGCTCGGCGGGCGTTTTTCTCCCCACTCTTTCCTCCAGCGCCGCGGCCTCGGCCCCCTCCCTCTACCCCCTGTGCCGTTCTTACCCCAAGACTGGGGGGTTTCCGTTTGTCTCTTTTTTTTCCTCTAGCCACCCACGCGTCGACTGGGAGCGGGGTGGAGGCGGCGGGGGCGCTCCCCACCGGCTTTCCCAGGTGGAGAGCCCCCGCCGGGCGCTGCTGCCGCCGCCACAGGACCGCCGCGCGCCCACAGACGGGGGCGGCGTGGGGTGGGGGTGGGGGTGGCGGTGGCGGCGGAAGCGTAGGCAGGCGGGGGGGGGGGCTGGCTGGCGCCGGCTCCCCCCCGGCCCCCCCCCCAACCCCGCTGTGGGCGCCCGCGCCACCGTGCGACTGGCCGCCGCCGTTGGCCGTTGCCGCCCCTGCCGTTGTTGCCCCTGCCGCCGCCCCCCCCGCCCGTGACGGCCGCCACCGCGGCCGGCTGGCGTGGCGGGGGCTGACGACGGCTTGCGGCGGCGCCCCGACGGGGGGGAGCACCGCCATTGCCCCCCTTCTCCTTCTTCCCGGCGGCTACCCGTAGCGAGGAGGTAGTGGGGGGGGGGGGGGGGGGGGGGGGGGCAGCCATCGACGCGGCCACTGCCACAATCACCACTCGTCGCCCGTTACTGCCGCGGGGGTGTTCTGGGGTGTTCTTTCCCCCCCCCCCCCCCCCGCGTTCTCTCCCCGCCCACCACTACCCCTTCCACTTCCTCCTCTTTCCCTGACACCCCCTACCCCTCCGCCTCTCCCCCCTCCCACCCGCCCGCCCGCCCGCCCGCCCACCGCCCCGCCCACCATGCGGGGGGGGATGGCGCGTGCCAAGGCGCGGCCTTGGACGTCGACGCCGCCCGCGCCGCCAGGGGCGGGGGGGAGCGGGGCGAAGGGGGGCGGCGACGGGGAAGGGAAGCCGCCTCGCACCTGGGGCGGGGGCGTTCCCCCCTCCCCGACGGCGGGGGGGGGGGCTGGAGGAGGGGTGGCCGCGTCGGGTGGTGGTGCCGCCGCCGCCGCCGCCGCGGCGCCCGACGACGGGGGCACCCGCCTGGCGGGAGAGGGGGACGGGCGGGGGGGGCGCCTGGACGGCCGCAAGGGGGTCACGTTTGTGGTCCCGGCGGGGGATGACCCGCGGGGGACTGCCGACGGTGCGCGCGGCGCCGCCAGTCGTGCTGGCAGTAGCAGCAGCGACGGGGACGACGGGGGTGGGGGTTCCGTCGGCGGAGGCAGTGGCGACGGCGGTGGCGACGGCGGTGGCGGCGGCGGCGGCGGCGGCACTTTGGGCCGGTCGGCGGCGTTGCTGCTCGGCCGCGACGAGGGTGGCTCGTCGGACGGTGAGTCAGCAACCGACGGGGGCTCCTGCTCGGCCAACAGCGTCGACGGCCATGGTGAGGCGGGCCACGTGGGCGACGACGGCGGCGGGTGCGTTTGTGGGGAGAAGCCGACGGCCGGCTTTGTGGCACGCCTGGCCGCCGCCGAAGACGGCGCCGCCGCGGCCTCTGCGCGGGCCGCTTCGGCCGAGGCGGCGTCGGCGGCGGCCACGGCCGCGCTGGGCGTGGCGTTTGGGCGGCTGGACGACGCGGCCGTCGTGGCGGCGACCCGGTCGGCCGACGCAGAGGCGGCGGTGAAGCACGCGCGGGCGGTGCACGCGGCGGACCTGGCGGCGCTCCATGCGGACTTTGCCGCGCTGGTGTCCCCTGCGGCCGCGGCGGCGGCGGGCGGGGGGGGCGGCGGGGGCGCCAGCGGCAGCGGTGGGGGGGGTGGCGGCCACAGCGGGGCGACCTATGGGGGTGGGGGGGGGAGCTGGTGGGGGGGGGGGTGCGGGAGCCCCCCATGGTGGTGGGCGAGCGTGCCCGCCGGCGGGCCGCGGAGCGGGCGCTCGCCGAGCGCGACGCGATTGTGTGCTCGCTGGAGGAGGCGGCGGTGGCAGCGGCCGCCGACGCCGCCGCCGCCCGCCGCGAGCGCAACGCCGCCGAGGCGGCGGTCGTGACGCTCGGCCGTGACCGCGCGGCGGCGCTGCGGGGCCTCGCCGACGCGACCGCCGCGCGGGAGGCGGCGCGCGGCGTGGCGGCAGAGATGGAGACGGCGTGGCGGTCCGCGGTGGGCGCGCGGGCGGGGGAGCGGCGACGGCGCCGCCGCGCCGTTGCCGCCGCGGATGCCAAGGTGGCTGCCGCCGTCACTGCTGCCGACGGGCTGGCGATGAAGGCGGTCGACGCGGCCGAGGCGGCCGAGGCGGCCGCCGCCGAGGCAGAGGGGCGTGCTCGTGATGCGGCGGGGGCGGTGGCCGTGCTCACCGACGCCCGCCGCCGGGACGCGGTGGCGTGGGAGGCGGCGCGGGATGAGCACGGGCGGCAGCTCGCGGCTGTGCGGGATGAGGCCGCCGCCACGGTTGCGGCGGCCACAACGGCCGCTGCCGACGCGGCCGCATTCGCCGCGCAATCGCCCACCGCGGGCGACAAGGAGGGGAGGGGGGGCAGTGTTGGCCACGAAAGACGGCTGCCCCCCGCACCTGACGATGACGGCGCGGCCGCCGCCGACACGGCCGCTGCCGTGGCGGCGGCCGTGGCGGCGGCCCGCGCCGACGCGGCGGCCGACGCGGCAGCCACCACTGCCCGCCTGGCCGCCGCTGAACAGGCCACGACAGGTCTCCGCGCGCAGCTGGACGCGGCGCACGCGTCGGTCGCGGCGCTGACTGAGGAGCTGGCCTCGACGACCGCCGCGGCGGCGCGTGCCGCCGCGGCCGCCGACGCACGCGCGTCGCGGCGGGCCGCCGCCGCCGCGCAGGCGGCGGTTGTCGAGGCAAGCCGCGGCGCCGCCGCCGCGCGCGACGCGGCGGCGGCGGTCGAGGCGTCGGCGGCGCGGGCAGGGGAGGAGCGCGTGCGGGCGGCGGTCGCGGCGGTCGAGGCGGCGGCCGCCGCGGAGCGGTCGGCGCTCGCCACCGACGCGGTCGCCGCGGTGGGCGCCGCCGAGGCGGCGTTGACACGCGCCGAGGGTGCCGAGGTGGAGCTCGCGGCCGCCGCCGCTCGGGCTCAGCGAGCTGAAGCAGTGGTTGCGGGCGTGACTGCCCGCGCTGAGAGCGCCGAGGAGGAACTCACAGCCGTGACTGCTCGCGCTGAGAGAGCCGAGGAGGAGCTCGCCGACGCGGCTGCGCGGGCCGAGCGGGCCGAGGTGGAGGTTGCCGATGCGGCTGCTCGTGCCGGGGCCGCCGAGGCGGGCCTTGCTACTGTGACTGCCCGCGCCGAGGGCGCTGAGATAGAGGTTGCCGATGCGGCTGCCCGTGCCGAGGTCGCCGAGGCGAGCCTTGCCGCTGCGACCGCCCGTGCTGAGGCCGCCGAGGCGGGCCACGCTGCCGATGCCGCCCGTGCCGAGCGTGTCGAGGCGGCGCTCGCAGTGGCGGCCGCCCGTGCTGAGCAGGCAGAGGCAGAGGCCGCCACCGAGACCGCCCGTGCCGACCGCGCTGAGGCAGACGCCACCGCCGCGGGTGCCCGCGGGGATGCGGCCGAAGCACGCGCGGTGGCCGCCGAGGCTGCGGCCACCGCGGGCCGTGTTGCCGCGGGCGATGCGGCCGTCGCCGCCGAGGCGGCCCGCGCCGACGCGGCTACCGCGGCCGCCGGGGAAGCGACGCGGCGGGCCGACGCGGCCGACGAGGCTGCTGCGCAAGGGACGAGGCGGGCCGACGCGGCCGACGAGGCTGCTGCGGAAGCGAGGCGGCGGGCCGACGCGGCCGACGAGGATGCTGCGGAAGCGACGCGGCGGGCCGACGCGGCCGACGAGGATGCTGCGGAAGCGACGCGGCGGGCCGACGCCGCCAACGAGGCAGCGGCAGACGCGACGCGGCGTGTGGATGCGGCCGACGCGGCCGCCGCCGACGCTTCACGCCGTGCTGACGCGTCCGACACGGCGGCGGCGGCCGACGCGGCCGCCGCTGCCGACGCGGCGGTGGCGCGGTCTGACGAGCTCCGGGCAGTGACGGCCGAGCGGGACGCGGCGGTTGCCGACTTGGGACGGTTGCGAGGGGAGCTGGTGGCCGCCCGTGAGGCGGCCGCGGTAGCGGCCCAGGCGGGCGAGGCCGCCGCCACCGACGGCACCGTGGCTCGCGACGCGGCGACCGCGGCGGTGGCCGCGGTGGCTGCGGCCGACGGACGGGCGGCTGAAGCAGAGCAGCGAGCGGCGGTGGCGACCGCCTCGGCGGCGGCGGCAGCCGCCGACCTAGCCACCGCCCGCGAGGCGGCGGACACGGCCGCCGCGACAATGGCCGCCGCGGCCGCCGACGCGGCAGCGGCCACCGCCGACGGCGACGCGCTGGCGGCCGAAGTCGCCGCCGCCCGCCGCGGCGTGGCGGCCACGACGGCGCGGATATTGGGGCTCTCCCAGGACGTCCAGGCCGAGACGGACCGGGCCGACGCGGCGGCCGCCGACGCGGGCCACGCCCGCGCCGCGCTCGTCGAGGCGCGGCAGCAGGTGGCGGCGCTCGGCGCGCGCCTCTCTGCCGCCGCCGACACAGCGGCTGCCGCCGACGCGACCGCCGCGGACCTCGAGGCGCGCGTCGCCGCCGCCGACGCGCGCGCCGACGATGCGTGCGCGGCGGCTGCGGCTGCGACAGCCGCCGCGGCGGCCGCCACGACCGAGCGGGACGCGGCGGTCTCTGCGGCCGCGGCCGCCGCCGACGCCACCCGCGCGGCGGTGGCGCGGGCCGACGCGGCCGACGCGGCGCGTGCCGACGCGGTCGCCGCGGCTGCGGCGGCCGACGCGGCCCGCGCCGACGCGGCGGCCGCGGCCGCGGCCGACGCGGCGGCCGCCGCGGCAGCCGCGACGGGCGAGCGCACTCGCCTGCGCGCCGAGCTGGTCGCCGCCCGCGCCGCCGCCGCCGCCGCCGACGGCCGCGCCGCCGACGAACGGGCGGCGGCAGCAGCAGCAGCGGCGGCGGCCGAGGCGGCCGTCGCGCGCCTCCGGTCGGCGTACGCCGAGGCGACCGCCGCGGCGGCGGACGCGGAGCGGGTGACGGCCGCTGCGTCTGCGTCGGCAGATGGGGTGGCGGCGGTGGAGGCGGCCGCCGCGGACCTCCACCGGCAGGCTTGTGGCATCGAGGCTGCCGCCGCGGATGCCGCTACGGGCCGCCGGTCGGGGCTCGCCATCCGCCGGCGGCTGCGGCGCGCGCGGGGAGGGGGGGGGGGCGGACCGATGCGGACGCAGCAGCAACGCCGACCGCGTCAGCGTCGGCCGTGTCGCCATTGGCAGCCGCCGCCCCGTTTGGCAGCCGCCGCCGCGGCGGTGCCGCCGCTGCGCCCACCGCCGCCACGGGGGCGCTCAGAACGGCCTCGTCGCTGCCCGTGTGGGCCGACGACGTGGACTGGGACTCGAGCCGCTCCCTCCCCGTGTCGCCCGCGGCGGCGGCGGCAGCGTCGTCATCGTCGGCGGCGGCGGCGGCGGCGTCTGCGGCGGCGCCCGCCGCCCGCGACGCCGAGCTGCGGCGCCTCCACAGCCTCCTTGCCGACGCGGAAGCGTCGTTGGGCGACCTCCGTACCGACGCGGCCGCCGCCGCGGCGGCCGCTGAAGACCGCGATGCCGCGCGTGCCGAGGCGGTTGCCGACGCGGCCGCCGCGGTCGCGGCTGCCGACCGCCGCACGGCGGCCGACGCCGACCACGCTGCCGCGATGGCAGCGTCGGTGGCGCGTGCCGACGCGGCGCGGGTGGCCGCCGAGGCGGCGGCGGCGGCGGCCGCTGCGGCGACCGCTTCCCCAGGAGGGGGGCGGGGCGGGGGGGGGGGGAAGCGCGCCTCCCGCCTGTGGTCGGGACGGCCACTGCTGTGGGGAGGAGGGGGGGGGTCTGCCAACCGTGGAGAGGGGGGCGGTGGAGAAGCTGCCGCTGCCGGCGCCCGTGCCGGTATCGGTGCCGACGACGACGACGGCGGCGGCGTCGGCAGTGGCGGCGCTGGCGGCGGCGTGGGTGCCGACGGCGGCGGCAGCAGCGACGACATGGCGGCGGTGGTGGCGGCGCTGCGGGCGCGGGTGGAGGCGGCCGAGGTGGACCGCGCCGCCGCGACCGCCCGTGCCGACCGCGTCGCCGCCCGTGCTGCAGCGGCCGACGGCGCTGCCGCCGCGGCGGCCGCCGCGGCTGCCGACGCGGCGCGCCATGCCGCCGCGGCAAAGACGGCTACGGCAGACCGGGACGCGGCGGCCGCCGCTGCGGCTGCCGCTACCACCCGTGCCGCCGCGGCTGAGGCCGAGGTCGCCGCCCTCCGCCGCGGCGGCGGCGGTGGCAGCGGCGGTCGCGGTAAGGCCGCCGACGGCGCGTCGGCCGTCCCCGTCACTTCTCCCCGTGACGTGACGCTGCTCCGGCTGGGCAGCGACGGGTCGACGGCGCCGCCGTCGCCGACGGCGGCGGTGCCCCCGTGCACGGGCTGCGCCGACTGCGACCGGCTGGCCGCCGACGCGGCGGCGGCGGCGGGGGTGGCAGCGGCGGCCGCCGCGGAGCGCGCACACGCGCTCGACGCCGTCGCCGACCTGACCGCCGCCCTTGCGGCCGCCCGCGCCGCAGCAGCCGCCGCCGCTGCCGGAAAGGGGGACGCCGCAGCGGGGGCGGCAGGGTCCCCCGACGGCGCCTCGCCGGCGGCGTCGCCCAAAAAGCGGCGGACCCCCAAGACCCGCTGTGCGGGGTGTGTGGCGGCGGCGGCGGTGGGAAAAAAGGGGCGGCGCCGCGCGGCGGCGGCGTCAGAGGTGGACTCATCGGCCACCGCCGTCGGGGGTGGTTGTGGGCGCCCGTCAATGGCGGCGGCGGCGGCGTCGACGGCGGCGGTGGTCGCCGCGGCGGCGACCACTACCCTGCGGGGGGGAGCAGCGGTGCTGCCATCGTCTACAACGGCAGTGGCGGCCGACCGCCCGCGGGTGTCAAACGCACCGCCGCGGTCTGCATCGCTGGCGCGGGTGCCCGCCGCGTCGGCGGCTGGGACGGCGGCGGCGGGGGGCAAGGCGCCGCCCGTTCGGTCAGTGACTGGCTCCTCCGCCGGCGGCGGCGGAGCCATATCTACCCGGCAGCTGCCCGGGGCGGCGGGCGCCCTTGCCATGCGACGGCGAGCGGCGGAGGGCGCGGCAGCCGCATCGCGCGCCGCGCCCACCCGTGGCGGGGGCGTCGGCGGGGGCGGCCGTGGCGGCAGCAGCGCCTCCTCGTCAGTCGGCGGCGGCGACAGCGGCGCGTCGACGGACAGTACCTGGGGCGGCGGCGGTGGTGATGGCGACAGCAGCGACAGTGACGGCCGCACGTCGACAGCGTCAGCAACGGAGCGCGTGCGCGCGGCGGTGAGGGCGATTGAGTGCCGCCGGCTGATGGAGGAGGAGGCGGACAAGGCGTACGCGTCGGTGTGAGGTGGGGGGGGAGGCTCGGTCGGCTTTGCTTTGTGTGTTTTTGGGTGGATTTCACCGTGTCTTTCTCTACACTTGTTGAGGGCGCAGCCCCCAACGTGGGCTATCGCAGGAGTCTCCTGGCCATGCTGCGCCTTATCGGCGGGGCGGCCGACTCACGCCGTCATCGGCATTGCCGCCGCTCCACCAGGCCCGGCGGCGAGGGCCTCGCGATTTGTGACTCGCAGGAGCCACCGGCGGCTCGCTGCTGCCGCGGGAGCTGAAGGCATGAAGTATGTATGCAGCGGCACAGCGGGCGGCCAACGCTACCCTTCTCCACTCGCAGAGCATGGGTGGGGAGGTAATGTAGCTGCGAGCGGGGTTGCCATCATGCTCTGCCACTCCAGTCTCCGTACACGAACCAACCAACCACTTTCACGCTGCCTGGAGTCCCCTGTAGCTTCGGAAGGGCCTTGAAAATGTGAAATATTTGGAAATGGACCAGAGCAGGGGATGGATGCGCGATTTCTTTTTTTCTTCTTTTTTTTTTCCACGGGTGGGCGCTCCCGTCATGCAAGCCTAGCACGCAGCTGTGCCACCTCCCGCTTGAGCTTCTCATTGTCCATCACCAGCGACTCAACACGGGCGGCCATGGCCCCGTTCGCCTCCACGAGCGCGGTCATCTTCTCCTTGGCCGCCCGCCGTGCACGGAGCGCCACCTCCCGGTTGCGGATCACCCGCGCCTGCCGCCGGTCATGCATGGCCGCCTCGGCGGCCGTCAGCGGCACGCCGCCGCCAGCACACCTGTCTGCAGCGGCCGCCGCTGCAGACCGCCCGCGGCCGCCGGCGCCGCCGGCGCCCTCCTTTTTGATGACCGCTGTGGCGCCAGCGCCAGCGACGGCGCGGCCACCGCCACAGCCACCGCTGCCACCAATGGCCGGCGAGCCCCGCCCCGACTTGACACACCGGAGGCGACGGCGGAGCTCCCGGCGGGAGCCCGCTGAAAAATCCTCGGGCTCGGCCAGCAGCAGCCCGTTGGCCGACCACCGGGCGGTCCACTGGGTGACGGCAGCCGCCGCCGCGGCCGCGGAGCCGCCGGGGAGGGGGGTGTTTGGCAGGGAGGAAGCGGCAGACACTTGGGACAGGGCGGCGGCGAGCGCCGCCACGGACCGGGGGGGTGGGGGGGGGAGGGGGGAGCGCAGGAGGGGGGGCTCGGCCTTGACACCCGCGCCGCTCCGCGACGGCGGCGGCGGCGGTGGTGGTGGTGGCGGCGGCGGCGGCAGCGGCGACGACGCGGCAGCCGACCAGGCAGTCTCGTCGGGCGCGGACCACGCGCCGCCGTCGTCTTCTTCGCCGCCCGGCAGGGGGGTGCCCCACGAGTCAGAGCACCCTGAAAAGCTGGTGCCAGGGCCCGCGTCGGCCACAGGGGTGACGGCAGAAAAGAGGAGCACCGGGTCGTCGGGCTCCTTGGCATGGGCCAGAGCGTCCGAACCGGGGGAGAGGTCAAAGAGGAGGCCACCCGACGGGTTGAGGGTGCCGCCGAGCTCGGGCACAGCGCCGACACCGCAGCCGCTGCCCACGGTGGCGCCGTTCGGTGGGCGCGCCGCGTCGGGGGCGTCAAACGGGGCGCCCTCGAACAGGTCCTGTACCGGCCATGCCGAAGCTTCCATGGCAGTGGGGACGAACACACGACAGGGGGATGGGGGGGGAGTGGGGGGAAGTGGACGACCAGACGACGAGGCAACGACGCCAGACGGGGGTGGAACGCAGGCCGCGACCACGACAAGGACGTGGCGGGACGGGAGGGGGCTCGCGCGCGGGGATGTGAGCTTCTACTGACAAGGGGCGTGAGCGTGGCGGAGTCACATGGGCCGGGACTGCTTGCTGCTGCCCACCGGAACGTGGATGTCGGTCTCAGTCGCCACGATGCGGGGGTTAGGAAGATGGATTCCGGAACCGACCGCATCACAACGGGATGCGCTCGGTTATATCGGTTACGCCGCCCCCCGGCGTGTCCCTCCCCGCCCGCCCCGCGCCCGCCCGGCCTCTCCGCGCACGGGGGCACCGCCGCCCCCTGCAGGCAGCAGCGGCGGGGCTGGTGGCAACCGGCCGGCGGCGCCTATCCAAGCAGCCTGGCGTCTAGAAGCAGGGAGGGGGGGTTCCGTGTGGGCGCCCGGAACCTTGCACGCCATCGCTCCCAAGGGGGACCGCGCGGGCGCGCGCGGGAAATCCACAAGGTGGTACGTTCCACCTGCGACTGGAAATGCCGCCCCCACACTGCGTCTGGCGACGATACCCCGCCGGTGGGGCCCGGCGATGGCGCCACCCGCCCAACCCTCCCCTCCCACCTTTCGTCCCCTCCCTCGGGTGCACACCGCGAGGTCGTCACCGCGGGTAGCCGGATTAGCCGGATCCCCAGTATTGTGGATCAGGATGCAGGACGTGCAGGGTGCCCCCCGGGGCCGCTCTCCACGCACAGGGAAGATCTTGCCCTCGTAAGAGCGGGTGGGGGGGTGGGGGCCCCAGGGGGCGTTCACAGTGGCTGAGCAGCCCCGTGAGGAGAGTGAGGAGGGCGGTGGCAGGCTGCAATCAAGGATATGCTTGGGGAGCCCGCCTACCCGGGGGTACCGCCGTGGAGCGCAAGGCGGACCTCGCGCGGTGCTGAGACTGAGCCCCCCCGAGGTGGGAGCTCCGCCGACTGGTGGAGAGGCCGGTGAGACCGCTCGGGCGGCCACCGGCGGTTTGAAAAAGAGATTGAAAACAAGAGAACGGGGGCGGGGGCCAGGATTTTCTCCCGTTCTCCTCCGGACGGGGCCTCTGTGAGTACGCGTGTGGGGGGGGGGCGGTTGTCACCCGCATCGGAGGGGCCACAATCGCACGTGGGGGGGCAGTTATCATCCGCCACAGGAGGGGCCACACTCGCGCGGCCCGCCGGCCAACCGAGAATACGAGACACTCACTGCCCCCCCAAACCGTCGCAGTGTTTTACCAGTGGCGGGAGATGCCTGCCCCTGCGATACTCTGAGAGGGAGGGGGCTAAGACAGAGCGGAAAGCCGCGGGGGCTGGTCGGGCCCGATGCCGTCGAGCTCATTGCAGGAGCCGGGGGGGCGGGGGCTGCTGAGCAAGACAAGGGCTGGGGCGGCGAAGGAGATGCGCAGAGGCAACACCACCCTCGGACTGTGCTCGCGGCCAACCCATCCGCCCATGCCGCACGTCAGGGAGACCCGCCCGGCATCGTCATGAACGGCACCGGGCGATCGAATCAGGACCCGGGAAGTGTGTAGAGCAACCGCGCCGCCAACCCCACGTGGTGGCAGCCCCTGGTCGGTGCCGCTGCCCAGTGAAGATCCAGAAGTGACCGCAGTGGGGGGGCAAGCCCCACACACGACGACTGGCAAAACGGCCCATTCCAGGACCCCCCCTCGACACTCGTGCGAAAGCGTGTGGGTGGCCCCACGTGGGCGGTCGGGCAAGGCTCGGGCGCATGGGTCGTACCGCCTCGCTACGTGACACCACCTGAATGGCTCACGGCTCCTCGTCCACCACCAGAGGGTGGGCCACCCGAGTTTCCTGTCTCGCGGCCTGAGAAAGGTGAGCCACACACGGGATTCTCACGTTGAATCCACTGGCGCAAGTGGGTGGTTCATCAGCGGACACGCCATGCCGCGCTGTGCAGAAGCATGACGTGAGCAAGGGCGGTCCGCTGTCGCCACGGGTCGTTGCAAAGAGAGAGCCGTGGCGCAACGCGTCCAAGCAACGACCCGTTGCGTCGGGGGCTACCCACCACAGGCGGAAAGTTGAGGCTGAGCGAATCCCGGACTTTCCCCGCCCCGTTGATTTTCGGTGTCTGGCTCAGCGGCCTTGGAGACGGGGTCCACTCCCTGAGGACAAGCCCCACGAGTGGAGGGCCATTGACAGCCGTATGCACACAGAAAACGACCAATCAGTGCGAACCCCAGTACGTGGCTGATGGCGTCCTGTGGGGGAGCCCGGGGTGCGGGTAAGCTGAGGGGGTGTTGCTGAGGGTGTGTCCTCTCTGCGGACCAGCGGCTCTGGATTCATAATGGCATTCGGGCGGGACCTCCTCTCGTCAGGTGTCAGAACCCAGGCCACGTGGGTGTTTGACAGCACATGCAATGATGTTGGTTGCTTGCCCGTTAGAGTCATCCCCTCCCCGCCAGCCATCTCTAAAGGAGGCATCACTCTCGGCAAAGTGTGGATGGTTTCGACGAAGGGGGCACCGCCTTCCCCTCCTCACGAGTCTCCAGAGGACGCTCGTGGTCCCATGACCGAGCTCTTTGAATGCCTCAGATGCTTTGTTTGCGAAAGAAAACTCTGTCACAGCAGTCACCCGAACAGTCGAGGGCTTTCGAGAGGGGCAGTGGTCACCAGCCCACCAAGTGGGACGCAACAGGTTGCAAGTGAGTTTTCGCGTGTGGAGCGCTCTCACCGTCTAACATCACGGACACGTTCGCCGACCGTGCGGTTTTCACCGTTGGACCATCCCGGACGAGGTGTTGCGCCGCCTTGGCAAACTCTGTTGGTCCAGGCTCTCAGCCGACGACGCCACGCTGCCGCTGCTTGCCCATTTCGCCTTCGCTTTTTTTGTGACTTTGCCCAGTGGTGTTTGCAGGAGGGCAGCCTTCTTTGCAAGTATTATATTTTCCCCCAGATAGTGGTTCACTCTCGGCGAGGACGGTCAGCTGTCGCACCGGCGGGGTTGGCAGACGTGCCGTTTCCGTGCCACTTGGTGCGATACTGGCGGACGTTGGACAGCGCACGCCACAGACTGGACGGCCCGCAAGGCCTCTGCCTGGACTCGTCGACTCGGGCCCTCGTTCGCATACAAATCATACGGGCCAAGACACGCAGGATTTGCGGCGTCGGTGTGCGGGCGATGCTGCCCCTCGTGCAAGGCCACATTGGTCACGGGATCCACACGACCCGGATGTGGCTCTGGCCTGGGAGACAAGAAGAGAGTGTCAGGGAATGGCCATGGAGGGCATGATCGGGCCACGTCCTCCGCCCGTGGTACGCCATGGTCATGAAGTTTTTACCAATCAATGGCGGGTCATCTCTCCAGGGTCCAGCATCGTCTGCGGTCCTCGCAGGAAAAAACGACGTGGCGGGGAAGAAGTGCCCAGAAGCTTTGCTGGCCTTCTTCTCGCCCTGCCCTCGGGCCTCTCCCCAGTGTCGGGCGCCAGCTTTGTCCGCTTTTGCAGCGATGCATGCAATCCAGTCGCATCTGCTTGAGTAGCTGGGGGGCAAGAACAACGCTTGCGCAGCTGACACGTAAACGCGACCTACACATGCTGGCACCATCGTGCAACACGAGGCTAGGCTGCTGCTATGTACCATGACCATGGGGTCCATGTATTTACTTGATGTCTCGCTGACAGAATAGCGTGTGCTGGCTACTACAACTGTCTCTACTTGGGTCGGGTCACAGAGGCAATTGCCTCTTCGTCCATTATCTGTTGCTCTTGCAGAAACAAGAAAGAAAGAGAGCGATGCACGGCCGCTTTTTCCACGCGCAGTACGAGCAGACCCTTCGGCTAGTGCCCAGCGCTGTGCCCCCTAAACCGTCGTCGCGGATTTCCCACTTCAGCGCTGTAGTATGCTTGCGTCGCACCCTCCCACAGCTACCGCTGGCCCACATTTTGGGTCTAAAATCACGCAAGCGCTTGCACGCACGGGCAGGGGATCGCTGCGGGCATGCGCTACGAGATGGATGTGAAGCGTCAGCCACGACCTATCTTCCTGTATAAAAGCGCACGCCCGCAGCGATCCCCTGCCTGTGCGTGCAAGCGCTTGCGTGACTTTGGACCCAAAATGTGGGCCAGTGGTAGCTGCGGGAGGGTGCGCAAGGCGCGACGCAAGCATATTACAACGCTGAAGTGGGAAGTCCGCGACGACAGTTTAGGGGGCACAGCGCAGCGGACTCCCGGATGCAGTACAAGCTTACCTCCACATCATCTCCCGCACACACCCGGGGGTAATACCCGACGACGGAGGCACGACCCTTCACTAGAGACAGAAAAAAAAAAAACAGAACACTCCACCCATTGATGCGGACCATCTGTTGCACGCTACGAAAACAAACACGTGCCCACCGCCGCCGTACGCACGTACGGTCAACGAGCTCAACAGCCACCCAACCCCAGCGAAGTCGGGGTACCGCCCACCCGCCAGAGCACACCCCCACGGACAGAGCATGCACGCCGTCCCCTCCCCCACCTTCCCCGGCCTCATCCCCGTCCGTCCAGCCAGTTGCGGACGGCCTGGAAGACGCCCCCCTCCCCCCCGTCGGGGGGCCCCCCCCCCCCCCCCCATACGCAAACGACCCCCCCCCGTCACTCCCCGCGTCACTCCCCCCCGGCGAGCGCCCGCCGCGCGCTACCGCCCCCCGCCACTCCCAGCCGCTCACCTTGGCAAACCCGTGGGGCAGCCCCACCCGCCGCGCCAGGCGCGTGTCGCGGCGCAGCGCCGCCGCCACCTCCTCCCACAGCCGCAGCCGGTCCGGGTCCGACGCGGGGATGAGCTCGTCGCGGAGGTGCGTGTCAATGACCGCGGCAGTGTCCATCTCCCCCGCCAGCGCACACTCCTTGGTCCACCGGCAGTAGGCCTTGGCGTGGTCGACGAGGCCCGCCACGCGCGCGGCGCGCGCCGCCGCCGACCGCCGCGCCACGGCAAGGCGGGCAATGGTGGCGGCGGTGGCGGCGACCGTCGCCACCCACCCGGCGTGGGCCCACAGCCACCAGCGGGCGCGGCAGCGCAGCGGCACCGCCGGGCGCGTCGACACGAGCAGCGGCAGCCCGTCGGCGGTGCGGCGCTCCTCCACCACCCCGTACCGCGGGTCGGTGAGGAGGTCGGCCAGCGCGCGCGCCAGCGCCACGTCTGTCTTGCCCTCCTCGTAGGTCAGCCGCCCTCGGGTGCGACGGGCGGCCACCCACGCGGCGAGGCCGTCGGCAAGCTCCCCGCGCGACATGCCCCCCGCTCCTGGCGGGGGGGCGGTCGCCCACCACGACGCGCACGCGGCGGCGCCAGCGCGGGCGGCCAGCTCCCGGGACGCCACGTCGGCCAGCTCCTCGGCAAAGAGCGACACTGCCGCGTCCTCCACGCACCGCCCGTGGCGGGGCACATACCCGTCCTCACACGCCAGTGTGCCGCCCGTACAGACCCCGTGGTCGGGGCACAGTACGCACACGCGCCCGTCGTCGAGCGTAACGGGGACGGTCACGCCCGTGTCACAGTAAGCGGTGGGGGAGAGCAGCGGCGGCAGCACCACCGATAACCACGAGAGGAAGAGGAGGCCACCGAGGCCCGCGCCCAGCCGGCGGGCCAGCGTGGCCATCCACGACCGGCGTGGGGGGGCCGCCACCTCTGCCGGGGCAGGTGGCGGCACCAAAGGACCGCCACCCGCTGCCGCGTCTGCGGCCCGCCGGTTGCGGCGAGCCACCGCTGGCGGCGGCGCGGCCACGGCCACCGGCGCCTCCTCCTCCTCGTCGGTGCCCCCCACCCCCCCCTCTGGTGCACCCGCGCGCCTCCTCGGGCGGCGGTGGCGGAGGCCCCCCCCCGACCCCGCGGCGGGCGTGGCCGGCGCAACCGCGTCCACGTCGGCCGCCGCGGCCGCGTCGGCGGCGGCCGCCTCGGCAGCAAGGTAGGCGGCGTGGCCCGCGGCGAGTGACGCGAGCTCATCCCGCCGCGCCCGCCGCGGCGCGCGCAGGCCAACCGCCGCGAGGTACGCCCGCAGCTCCGTGTCGGGCATGCGGGTGAAGCGGCGGCTGACGGCGAGCGCCGAGCGGCTCGCCACCGACGTGGCGCTGCCGTCGGACGAGTAGCCCCCGTCCGCGTCGTCGTCTTCGTCATCGTCCATTTCGCCCCCGTCGGTGTAGTCGGTGGTGACGCCGCCCGCGTCGAGCGCGTCGTCCCACTGCCCGGGGGGGGGCGCAGAGGGGGAATCATAGTCCACCGCCGTCGCCGCCGACGGGTGGCGGTAGCCACCACGGCTGCCACGCCGGCGACCACTCCCTTCCACGTCACTGCGGAGGACCTCCTCCCGCGCCTCGGCGGGCTGGGCGCGTCCCGCCGCGGGCGTCGACGGCGCCCCCGCCGCCACCGAATCACCCCCGTCCGTCGCCGCGTCCCCGTCCGTGTAGTCCCCATCAGTAATGGGCTCCGCGTCCACGTCACTCGCAGCGGCCAGCGCCGCCAATGCGGCAGCAGACGGCGCCGGGCGTGACCGACGTGGGGCCACCGCCGGCGCCGCCGGTGCCGCCGCCGCCGGCACCGACGGTGTAGCAGCTGGCGGCGGCGGCGGCGGCGCTGCCACCGGGGCGGCCGGCGGCGGCGGGGGCGCCGCCGCCACCGGTGCCACCACGGGTGCCGCCGCCGCCGCCTGGGCCGCGATGGCCTTCCCCTCACCCCCCCCCTCCCCCACATAGATCACCTCCCCTCGGTCCATAAGGCTGGCCAAAAAGGACGGGTCCACCGTGACGGTGCTCTTCCGCCGCCGCGCCGAGGCGGGCGTCGCGCCCCCGGCCGCCGCCGCCGCCGTCGCCCCCCCACCCGCCGCCGCCTGCGGGACGTTGGGCACGCCGTCGCCGGCGGCAGCCGCCAGGGACGATGCGCGGCCGCCGCCCTTGCGCTTGCGGGGCGTCGGCGCCGCCGCACCGCCCCCCCCCCGCGTCGCCCCTACGCCCGCCGCCGCCGCGGGTGTCGACGCGGTGGGGGGGGTGGCGGCGGCGGCGGCGGCGGCGGCGGCGGCGGGGGTGGAGCCCCCGGCGCGCGCGGCAGATGAGCCACGGCGGCCACCACGCTTGGCCGTCGCCGGGGTGGCACTGCCATAGCGGATGGTGCCCGACTGGAAGGGGTTGTTGGGGGGCGGCGTGGCCGACATGGTGCCGCCGCCAATGGGGACGACCACGACCACACTGCAAGTACACGACGAACGAGTCGGGAGGAGGGGGGTCAAGAGGGGGCGACAGAAGGGAGGGGGACGGGAGGGGCAGGGCGGGCGGAGGAGGGAAGTGGGGAGGAGGGAAGTGGGGAGGAGGGAGGGGGGGGCGCGCGGTACGCGACACCAGAGGGACACCCGCCCACCGCCCGCGTCGTCGGCCGGCGGCAGCGCGCAGTGGGCAGAGAGGGCGGGGGTGGAAGGGGGGCGGGGGGAGAGCGGGAACGGTCCCTGCCCGTCGCCGACCACACGACCAGAGGCGGCGTTCCGCGCAGTGGGGGGGAGAGGCCAAACCGCGGGCGATAGCGTCCTGCCCGATGCGCTATATCACCCAGCGCGGGGGTTGGAAGCAGACGGGGTAGGTAGGCAGGCGTGTGGCGCGCGTCCGCCGCGCGCACGCGCCGTTTCGAAAGTTTGGACCCGCTTGGGACCGAGGCCGACGGTGGGAGTGTCCCCCCCACAGGCCAGCAGAGAAAGGGGGAGGACGGCGTTCTTCCCGCCGTCCGCGAGGCTGGCGTGTCCCCCCCCCCCACCCAACAGAAGCGATGGGTGGACAGCATTACAGAGCACTCACGGCAGTGTGTTGGGGTTGCAGGAAGCAACGCGCAGCAAAAAAACCAACCACGGCGGGAGCCCACGAAATACATACTTACACGAGACAGGAGAAAAAGAACGCCAAGAAGAGGGCGGATTTTTATGCAAAAAAAGACGTGGCGGGCGCGATGTGACGGACGCGGAAGAAGGGCGCCGCCACGCGGGCTGTGTCCCACAGACAAGGCAAGCAAAACAGCAGCAGTCCAAGAGGTCCCCTCGCCGCGTCTGTCAGTATCAGGAGTAGTACGACACTTGGCGCGTGCGAGGGCGTTGGCGCTGCCCGCCCCTCGCCCCTCCCCTCCCCCCCCCTTCCCCTCCTCCCCCGTCCTCCCCCCTCCTCGCCCCCGCCCCCAACACGTACGTGGTGGTGGCGGTGGCCCAGCGCCGGCGCGGCCCGCCGGGCTGGCGCCAAAAAACGAGGTGATGGCCGGCGTTGCGCGCGTCGCGGCGTCCCGCTCGTCATCGTCGTCGCCCTCCCTACGAGGACGGCGCGCACCAGGAGAAAAACGAGGGGGGGGAACGCGGGGGGAGGCGAGCAACCACAGCCGCACACGACAACACAGCACCCAACCATTGCCGTGGGGGGGACCATCCCCGCACACCGCGGAGAGGGCAAACCCACAGCACCACCCGGCAGGGGTCACAAGAACAACAGGGGGGCGGGGGAGCGTCAGCGTCACGTTCGTTTTGATGCTGGTAGGCAGAAGAGCGGGCGGCAGCCGCCCGTGGCCCCCGCGCCCTGCACGGCGGGTCGCGGCGGCCGAGGCGGCGTGCGGCAGCGCGCACCCCCACGGGCCGGCCGACCCGCAGCACCAAGCAGCAGCAGTGTCCCAACGTACCAGCGGATGCCCACGGCGGCGGGCGTGTTGGCTAGCAGCACCCGCACCGTGCCTGCGGGGAGGGAGAGGGAACGCGCGCCCCAACCAAGACAGAGACAAACGACACGACAAGAGAGACGGAACGGGGGTACCAACGGCACGTCAGTTGCGCGGCGCTGGAGCACGGTGAGCGAGGCCACATCTGCTGCAGCACCTCCTTGACCCCCCAGCACCCCCCCAACTCCGTCCCGTCCCAGGCAGCAACCCGGGCAGCACGTGCCTGCCGCCCACCACCGCCGCCCCGGGCAGGCGGCCGCCTAGCACGCGCGCGCCGCCCCCCCTGCCCACCGCCTCGCCACCCCCACCCAACCCCCCAAAAGCATCCCGCCACGCGCGGCCTCACGCACTCCATGAAAACCGCACCAGAGACGGGAACCCAAACACCGAGTCCACGTGGGCAGCCAGCCACGCCTTGGTCACCCCGTCGCCGGGGTAGCCGCTGCCAAGGGTGCGGCCAAAGGTGGGGGCGACGACACCGCCCGCGGCGGCGGCGGCGGCGGCGGCGGTGGCGGTGGCGGTGGCGGTGCCGCCTGCCGGCGACGGGCACCCGCCGCCGTCGCCGCCGCCCTCCCCGTCGCTGCCGCCCTCCCCCCCCTCCCCGTCTCTGCCGCCGTCGTCCCACCCCGCCCCTCCCCCGCTGGCCACCGCCACGGGCGGCGGCACGGGTGCCCCCCCCCCCCCGCCCCCCCCCCCTCCTTGGCCTCCTCCTCAAACACCCACGCCCGCAAGTCGCGGTCGCGCTTGCACTTGGCCGCAATCGACGCGGCGCCCACCACCCGGTAGGTGGCGTCGGCCTTTTTCGCCACCACCACCGTCCCGATGGACGGGAAGGCCGACCGCAGGCGCGCGGCGTACCGGTCGGGGTCCCCCACCGTGTCCACGTAGAGGGCGGAGAGGGGGATGCCCCGGCCGAGGGCGTCCCGCACGAGCGCAAACGCCGCGTCAAAGGAGAGGGTGTTGAGGGACACGGGGGGGCGGCGGGTCATGGCAGCGGAGAGGGTGGCGGCGGGGAGGGTCACCGTCTGGATCCTGTGGGGAAGGAGCAAAAAAAGAGAAGGGGGGAGAGTCGGGGGGGGGGGGGGGGGCGGGGCAGTCGACAAAGCGGGGGACAGGACGACAGTCAGGGAAAAGGCCGTGACGGGGGGGGGCGGTCAGCGTCGGTGGGCCACGCGGTCAGCCAGAGCGGTCGCTCCGCGGCAGGCAGTGTGGACAATCCAAACCGCGACCGCACCGCCATCCCCCGTGGGGCAGGAGCGGCGCGGCCGGAGGGGCCCGGCGACGGCGGCAGCGGCGGCGGCGGCAGCGGCGGCGGCGACGGCGGCGGCGGCACGGGCGGGGTGCAGGCCAAACGTACTGGAGGAAGGGGGCGGCGGCCATGCGCGCGAGCAGCACGTCCCGCTGTGCCTCGGTCAGCGCCTTGGAGTCTGTCGCCACCGCCCCGACCACAGGGAAAACAAAAAAAGCAACGTATACGGGGTGGGCGGTGGAGTGAGCGAGGGCGGAACAGGCGCCGTCAGTCGCACGTCACGACACCCGCCTGGGCGGCGGCGCGGAGCGGCAAAAGGCGGCCAAGCCTCACCGCGGCAGGGGCAGCAGCCGCCGGGCGGGTGCTGCGCCCACCCACCCCCCCCCCCCCCCAACCCCTCCCACCCACCCACCCCCCACTCCCACCCCCCCGCCCCCCCCCCCCGCCCCCCTCCCGACCGCCCACCCGCGTAATCCCCCCCCCCCCCCCCCCCCCCGTACGTACCATCACAGCCAAGGTCGTGCAGCCGCCCCGCGTCGGCGACCGGCACCACCGCCGACGCGTAGACGAGGGGACCCAGGACGGGCCCGCGGCCCGCCTCGTCAATGCCCATCATGCAGGGCGTGGCGGGGGGGGTCCAGGGGGTGTCGGCCGGCACGGGGGGGGCGGGGGGGGTGTCCATGGCGGCGGTTGCCCCGCTGGAAAGACAAAAAAAAAAAAAAAAAAAAAAAAAAGAGCCAGGGCCAACGCGGCGGGGGGAGGGAGGGGGGAGGCGGGGGGGCAGGCGGGGTGGGGGAGGGGGGGGGGGGCGGGAGGGGGAGGAAGAAGGCGCCTGACGGACTGGCAGGAGCAGCAGCAGCAGCAGCAGCAGCGGCGGCGGCGGTAGGGTGATGCAGCGGCTGGGGGCTGGTGGTGGCGGCGGCGAAGGCGGGGGGGGTGAGGGGGGGGCAGCGGCAGCGAGGGGGGGTGGCGGGGGAGTGCGCGAGGCACGCCAGGACGGCAGGAGCGGCGCGGGACGAGGGGCGGCCGGCCAGCGACGCGCGCCGGCATGTCACGACTGATCCCCAGGGGCTGGCTGGCGGGAAATGGCGGGAAGCGTGGGGGTTGGCATCGCAGCCCGCCGCCGATGTGCTGTTCCCCATGGATCTGTTTTGGCGCCAAGGAGGGGCGCGGGCGGCCGGCCGCCGCTGCGGCTGCCTTGCGCCACGGCTGCGCAGTGGGAGGGGGGGGGGGGGGGGGGGGGGCAGCACGAGGAGCGTACGACGCGTTGCCTACGGCGGGGCTGGCGGCCGCACCTCCCGCCCCGCGGTGGCCACCCGCCCACTGCTGCGCGGTTGTTGTTGGTGGCGTACCGGCGACGGCGGCCGCGTCGGCGGGGGCAGGGACGACGGCGGCGGCGGCGACGGTGACGGCGGTGGCGGCGGCGGTGGCGCGTGCCGCTGCGCAGCGCCGGGGGGCGGGGCGGGGGGTGGGGGGGGGGGGGGGCGCGCCCGAGTTCCTGCCCTCGCCTACGCGACGCGCCGGCGGCAGGTGGCGCCCGTGGGGTCAGACTGGGTGGAGTGAGGGAGGCGGAGGGCCCCTCTTTCCCCTCGGCTAGGCGACAAGCTGGTTGGGGGGGGGAGGTGGGGGGGGAGAGGGGGGTGCCGCACGGGGATTTCCACGCCCATCGTGTCCCCCCCCCCCCCCGTCCCACGCTCGCTACCCTGGCCTCGGCTACGCGACACGCAGCCGGCTGGTGGCGCGTGTGGGGGCAGAAGCGGCGGGGTGGGCGGCGAGGTCCTCCTCCTTCCCGGCCGAAAGGCGAGACGGTGGGGAAAGGAAGGGACGGGGGGAGGGGGGCGCTGCGCGACTTCCCCCCCCCCCCCCCCCCCCCCCCGCCCGCCCTCCCTCCGCCCCGTGCGGCTCGGTGCGTGCAACATGAAACAACACGATTGGAAGCCGCCCCTCGGCACGCGCACTGCGCGTCGCCGAGGGGGGGAGAGAGGCGCAGCCGCTCGCTGCACCATCGCGACGCGACGCGCCACCCCCCCAACGGCCGCTAGTTCCCCACACCAGTACCGCGCGATGGGGGGGTGCGCCCCCCTACCCCACCCCCCGCCGCACCCGCCCATCCACGGCCCCCCCCCCCCCCCACCCCCCCCCCCCCCCGGCCGCCTCCCACCAGCGACCCCCGCGCGTCGGGTACTACAGTCACGCCCGCCCACCGACGGGGCACACCCTATCGCACCCACGACCATCCCCCCTCGTCCCTCGGAGCCCCCACCACCAGCCCTCCCCCCACCCCCCTGACCCCACCCCCCAACGCCGCCCCCCCACCACGACCCCCGGGCGCGGCAGCCCGCGCGCACCCCCCCCGCGCGCCCCGCTTATTGGCTGCTCCGCACAAGCACCACCACCGCCGGCACGCCAACGACCAGCAGGAGGAGGAGGAGGATGACGACGGCACAGGCCCACCAGCTAAACTTGGCCACCGCCCCGTCTGCCCAGGTGTCGTTGCTCAGCGCGGCGAGGAGGCTGCGCGGTGACAGCGCGGGGCCGCTGGGGGGTGTCCTCGGCGAGTCTCCCGCGTAGCTGGAGCCCTTGACGTGCGCCACCCCGTTGGCCGCGCCGCTGCCGCCGCCGCCAACCATGCCAACGCCAGCAACTTCATCCTCATGACCAGACATGTCAATGGCCAGCGACGCCGACCGCGACGATGCCGACGACCGCAGCGCCGTCAGCCCCGCGACCGCCGCCGGCGCCGCCGTCCCGGTTCCGGCGCCATTGTACGGGACGGTGACCTTGGCGAGCAGCCCCTCCGCCTTGGTAGACAGCCCCCAGTGCCGCGCGCTCGACGGCGCGTCCACGGTGGTGACGCCATAGGCGGGCTCAAACGCCGCCGCGAGGTCGGCTAGGAACTGAAAGGCCACCCGCTGCGGCACCTCCCGCGGGGTGACGACCAGGTACATGCACGGCGGCGCCGAGTCAAAGTGGATGCACCCCACCTCATTGTCCGTGATGGTCAGCCGCGAGTGCGCGGCGATGCGGCGGGAGCGGAGGACGCGCGTCACCTTTTCTTCCGCCGTCGCCGCGGGCAGGGCGGGGGTGTCAACGGGCGCGTGCCGCGCCACGGGGAGGCGGTCATGCAGGCGGGCGACAGCCACGTAGCGGATGACACAGTCGGCGGGATTCTGTCGGAGAGTGGGGGAGGAGGGGAGGGGCAGGGGATATGGAGGGTATGGGGAATGACAAGAGCAACCCACTCGACGATCACATGCCGGCAGTCAGCAGGGGGGTGGCGGCGCACACACGTTAGCACACCACCCCCAGCTCGTCCCCGGCAACGACGCTCACGTACGCCTGGGCCGGCTGTGGCGCCCATCGAAAAGAGAGCAAAGAGCAAAAAGCAACCGGCATGGCCCCGCCGTCCCAAAACCACCCCCCCTCCATCCTCACACCGCTCACCACGTACCGTGGCCACAGTCATGCTGCACGGTGCGGCGGGGAGCACGTTCGCAGCAGGCAGTCCGCGACGGGTGTCCCGGCCGCACCCGGTAATCCAGGTCGGCCCGTGCGGTGCGCCGGCGTCAGCTGCAGCCCGCAGTCGCCGTCGCCGTCACCGCTGCAGCACACCCGTCTGGGTCTGCCGTCTGACGCCCCGCGCAGCCCCCTCTGCTCCGCCGGTAGTCAAGCGTGTGCCGTGTCCAAGTCGGCTGCCTCTGCCGCGGCACCCCGCCCGTTCGCGGGCGCCGTCGCCAAGGCAAAAAATATATACGCGCGCCGGCCGCAGCGTAGGTCTGCAGCTATACCCCTACCAGCCACCGCCACCAGCCGCTGCCGCTGCCGCTGCCGCTGCCGCTGCCGCTGTTGGCGCCGCCAAC
This sequence comes from Pyropia yezoensis, assembly GCA_009829735.1. Lineage (NCBI taxonomy): Eukaryota > Rhodophyta > Bangiophyceae > Bangiales > Bangiaceae > Pyropia > Pyropia yezoensis. Next base: position 39,727,863 of record CM020618.1, read on the forward strand.
ACAGCCGCCGCCTTCAGCGTCCCCCCCCCCCCCTCAAAGTGGTCGCCGCCGCACCACGTGCCCCGCCCCCCAGCCCGGAGTGAACGGCGGGTCGACACCGCACGGCTACGGCAGCGCCCGCCACCGGCCGGGCACGACCGACCGACGACGACGACGCACACGCGGCCAATCGACCCCCCCCCCCCCAACCGGAGGCTTGCTAGATACCCACCCCCGCGCACGGCAAGCGACAGCGACGGCGGCGGGTCGGTAGGCCGCCGTACCGACCTTCTTGTGGGTACACCCCTCGCCCCCCCCCCCCCCCCCTTCTACCCTATGCCCCCCCCTCCCTCGCACGTCCCGGCCAGTCATGTATCGGGACGGATCCGAAAAATGAGGAAACGACGCCCGAGGGAGGAAGAAGGGGGGGGGGGGCGCGGTGCTAGACTCGCGAGCCGCCGCGCGTGACGGCCGTCGCCGCCCCTCACGCGCGCTGACGGCAGAGGCGGGCGTGCGGCACGGCGGCCACCGTCGACCCAATGGTTCCACTGGGTGCAGCCGTGCGCGCGCGCTGGGGGGGGGTGGGTGAAAGGGGGGGGGGGCGGGATGGGTAGCGCCTGCCAGACAGGCAAAACCCCAAACGGGGAGCCCACTCTAAAGGGGGGGGGGGGTGAGGGGCGGGTCTCCATCGAAGTGCCTGCCCCCTACACCCGCCCCCCCAACCCGTAGGGCGCGTGGGGCCCTGCCGCCGCTGCGCAGGCGGCGCCGCTCGCCCGCCCGCCCGCCCGCGGTGGCGGCCTTGCTCATGCCAGGGACTGGGTCGCTTTTGTGGCAGCGACGGCAGCGTCGGCGGTGGGCGGCGGGCGGCGAGCGGCGGCGGCGGCGGCGACGACGGCGGCAGCAGAGGCGGGGGCGGTGGCAGGGACGGGACGGGCGCACCAGAAGCGTCGGGCAGGAGCGCGACGATGACGCACGAAGCGCCGTTGCCCGTCGGCGGTCACGCACCACCAGGGCGCGACCTGCAGAGCACAGGCTGCGGGGGGGGGTGCGGGGTGGCAGCAGGGGTGCGGGTGGGAGGGGGGGGGGGCGGGGCGGGGAAGAAGGCGCCAGCCCAAACGGGTGGGACCCGCGGTGGAGCCGTCGCCCGGCCGAGCCGACGCCGGTAGCGGTATACACACAGCCCCTCATGAGCGGCCGGCGGCGGCAATCCGCAGCGGGCAGCAGATAGACGAAGACGAGGAAAAACAAATAGAGCCCAGAGCGGTGTGCCCACGCTCAAGGCAGGTGGTGGGCGACGGGCGAGCGCCGCTTGTGCGATTCGCCGTCGCCCCGCCTGGATGAGCCCGGCATCTGCCGACCGCTCATCGACGCAAAAAAAAGAAGAAAGAGAGGTCCATCAAAACGGGGGCGCCCGCAGCCAGACAGGGCAAGAGGAACAAGGCCGCATCCCGGATGGGGAAAGTTCGAGGGGTCCCACGGCTGCCTTGGCCCCCGCCGCCGCCGCCGTCGCCGCCGCCACCTCGGGCACAGTGGCTGGGCAGATCAATGAGCCCGCCATGCCGCGCCGCCTTGACCTTGACGGCTGAGTCGGCCGGCAGCCGCTGCCGGTCAGACGTGGGGGACCAAAGGGACAGGCGCTGCAGTGGAGCTCCTGTCGTGCGCAACGGCAGCCTGCCGACGCAGCTCCTCATCATCCGCCCGCCACCAGTTGTACTGTATGTACTGAACAATGTCAAGTAAACAGATGTCGAAGTGGGGGAGCGCTGGTGGAATGGACAGGGTCAATGGATGGGACCAGTACAGAGAAGCGTACAAAATATGCGTTCGACTGGCCCTACCGATGGGTGACCCCAACAGCTCGAGGAGACGTGCACACGGGCGCGACTCATGCGTGCTTTTTACATACGCGGTGGATCTTCTGCGAAGGGCTCATGCACTAATTATGTAGCGTACTGTAGTGTACATACTCTCCTGTGGTTCCAAGAGAACACAGAAGAAGAGGCAGGTAAGTTGGGTCAGCGGGCGGCGCCAGACCCACCTTGAGGGAGGCCACCGTTCCAGCGTGTCGCGCCCCCATCCTCCGTACATAAATATCCCTGTACCGCCGTCGCTGCCCATCGGTGGTCCCCTGCGCGACGGCTGGGGTTGGGCTACCCCGTCACCGCCGCCGTCGCCAACTCCACAACGGCCGCCTGCCGCCCACCCCCTTTCCCTCGGGTGCCGGCGACGTCCTGCTGCGGGGCAGCGGTCCCGGCGTGCCTCGCCCGAGGGTTGATAACGAGTCCTTCCAGCGGTTGAGGCGAGTGGGTTGTGTGTGCGCGTTGGGGGCCTTTCCTGCCTGGAGCCCCTCCCCACCATCCGACTACCATAGCGGGTACCGACCCGCGCATCCGCGGGATAGCTTCAGCAGGATCCCCCCAGCGGCGGCGGCGTGTCCGAAGGTAGGGCGCACGGCTCGGCGGCGGCGGCGGCGGGGGCAGCGCGCGTCCACTGTATCTCTTGGGTGGAGCAAGGAGGTTGCGCGGGCCTTCACAGGGGGCTACTGAGGGCTACCGCTTCGGCAGCTTACCCATGGGGAAGATAAGGTGTTTTTGACACCGTTCAACGCGTAAGGTGGCGGCCGGTGTGACACGGCCGCCATGGCCGTGGCGATGGCCGCGAATGGGGCACTGCGGGTGGCGGTCGTCGAGCGGAGAGGGTGGTGGGTGGGGGAAGGCTGCCCCGGGTGGGCAACATGACGAGATCATCCTGACACGTGTGGGCGGGACATGCAAGAGGTGGAGGAGCGCCGCACGGCTGCCTGCGCACCGGCCGGGGGGACGGTTGCCCGCGGTGAGGTGCGCCGTGCGCGCCTCCAGGCCAACGTCGCCGCCGCTGGCGCGGCCATGGCCGCGAGGGGGCGTAGACATGGGACCGGAGATGGCGTGGGGTGACGTCCGGGGGTGAAGCGAGGGTCGACGTGCTACGGCGTTTATCAGTGGCAGTGGTCGCGGTCACCGGTGGGAATCCCCTTGACCGAGGAATACCCCAGTGGCGCACGCGTGCACACAAGCGCGCCGGCACGGACAGGGGAGCACGACGAGTAGAATGTCAATGTCAGGAGAGCTCCGACAGAACAACGTCACGGTCATGAGGTCTTGTGTAACAGTTGTTTCACGAGCCTGTACAAAAAGAGCATCCCCGAAACAGGAGCAGATAGCTCACCCTCAGCGCATGATGGCACGAAGCTGACTCGAACCGGGTGAGTCTTGGCCCCCGCACCCCCGGTCACTGCCAAGTCCCTCCCATTCACTCTCATGCCTCAACTACGCAGCCATACACCCCCCCCTCACAACGGCCACGTACTCCACACCTCCTCTCCGCCCCCCCCCCTCCCACAAGTTAGGCTGCCCCATCTGGAGCACCCCGGCCGCCCCCCCCCCGCTCCGTCCCTTCCTTGTCGCGCGTCGCCGTCCACCGAGGCGTCTGCGCGGACGCCGGTGTGTCGCCACCGTCGAGCGCCGCGGCGGTCTGCGCGAGAACCGTGTCGCCCTGGTCCAGGGCCGCCGCCGACTGCCGCAGCAGCTCCACCGTATCGTCACAGACGGGGCGGAGGTAGCGGCGGCGGTAGAGGCGAAACGCGTCGACCGCGTCGCACAGGCGCGCCGCCACCGCCGCGGGCGCCGGGGGCACAAGCGCTGGGAAGGGGGAAGGGGGGGCAGCCTTGGCGGCGGCAGCGGTGGGGAACGGGAGAGACGAACAGCCCCAGGCAGTGGCAGCCCCAATGCCCGGATCGGGCGATGGCAACGGCGGGTATGCCGCCCAGGCGGTGCCGTCCTTGCCCGCGCCCGCCATGTCGGCGGCCATCAACCGCAGGGAGGCGGCCACGCCATCGGCGGTGGCGGCAGCGCGGGCCACCTCGGCGGGGCCCATCCCCCCAACCGCCCCTTCCAACAGCAGCGTCGCCATCGTCTCCATATCTTCCGTCATGGCCTCGAGGAGGAGGCTATGCGACTGGACGGTGAGGAGGTCCGCCGACACGCGCGCGTGGTGGCCCCGCGTGTCCGCCACCGCCAGGTGGATGGCCGTCAGCCGGTCGACGGCGGCCTCCAGGGAAGACGCCCCCGCCCCCCTCCAACGGCCGCCGCCGCCAACACCGCCGCCACCGCCGCCGCCACCGCTACCGCCACTGGTGCCGCGACCATTGCTGCCCGCCGCCGCAGTCGCAACAGCGCCCGTCCTCAGCCGCGGCGGGGGACCCCGCCAGTAGCGGGCGGCACGCACCGCACCCGCCGGCGGCGCCCGCCCGCACGCGCCAGTGCCTACCGCCCAGCGGCAATCGCCGCGCCACGCCCCCCGCACGGCCGCCGTCCTTGGCCGGGGCGGTCCCACCCCCACAGGAGGCGCCCCTACCACCCAGGCGGCGGCCACCCCCCCCGACCGCCGACGCCGGGTGGTCACCACGGAGGATGGCGTCGCCGCCGCCGCCGCCGCCGCGCGACTGCAGCAGCCGCGGCGGCTGCGGCCAGCTTCATCGCCACGGCCGCGGGTGGCCGCCCCTGGCGACGCGCCCGGCGACGCCCCGACGGTGGCCAGCGCGCCGGCCGTCGTGGCCTCGGGCGCCCGCAGTGACCGCCGCCGTCGAGGCGCCGTGCAACTTGGTCAGGAGGTGCTAGCCGCGCGAATTAGCGGTGGGGACGGCAGCGTCCGCAACGGCCAGCACGTGGGGTGGATAGGGTGGATAGGATGCCTTGATGGACAGCAGACGGCCGTCGGGAGCACTTGGCCCCATGCAACGGGGGAGGGGCGCGTTGGAGGGGGGGGAAGGCGGGTCGAACGGCGGACGAGTAGGCAGCCGTGCCATTCCCGTGCACCCGGCAGCGGTCCTCCCGCGCACTGTCCCATATGGGGGTGTCGCGACAGTGGAAGCACACACCCCCGGCCGACGCAAAAAAGGGCGGGAGTCGGGCGCCCACGGCGCGTGAGGCGGGAGTGGAAGGATGGATAGCCGCGCCTCCCCCCCTTCCTACCCCCCCCCCGAGACCACCACTCGGCCGCCCGCCAACGCCACTCGCTCCGCGGCGCGGCCAGCCGCAGCCGCCCAGACCAGCGGCCCAGCCGGGGCCGGACTGCCGAGCAGGTGTCGCTGCGATACGACAGGCCCCCGCCAACACCCTCGGCTGGTCCCTTTGGGCTCCCTCCACCCACCACCACCACAGCGGACGAGCTGCCGCCTGGCCCTTTGGCCACACACTGGCTCGCAGCCGGCTGCTGCTGCCAGTCGCAAGTCCTGTCGGTCCGGCCAGGAAATTATTACAATAGGCAGGACTTCTGGATGGCGGCTCTCTCGCGCGAGCAACCGTGCGATCGTGCAGTCTGTCAACTCGATTGCGAGCGAATCGACGCGAGGTAGGCGGGGGTCGGACGTCAGGGAAGGCAAACGGGGGCCACTCACGATCAGCCATGAAGAAGCTCCTGGTTGGTCGGCTGCCAGTCGTGGCATCTGGTTGGCTCCCATGGGATGACTTCTGGATCAACATCTGCAGCGCTCTCTCGAGTCCAAGGCCGAGTCGGGGGTCCTCCCGTCGAGGGAGACCGTGAACATGCGTGTATCCTACTCACCCCCAGTTAAGGGTGGACACCAGGGTTCAGCGGCGAATATGGCTTACATCGGAAACGTACAGCATTCAAACGACTTCTGACTTGATACGATATTCCCATTGGACAACGAAACATCCCCGGAGCAATCGATATGGAACAACGAGTACAGACCAGCACATGCCAGATGAGGAAACGCCTTTTCTCATTCTTTGCGAGCACCATAAACTGCACTATGACGAGAGCTGTTTTATGCATATAAGATATTCTGATGTTTCTCGTTGGTTCAGCGTTGGTTCAGAGCATATATATATGTTTCATAATTGTTTTCATAGTGTTGATGACTGTGCGCTACAATCAGTGCTACAAGCAGGCCACCAGAGTGAGAAAAGGCCACATTCTGATGTATATTTTCAGCCTGAGTCCCTCGCCATGGAGGCTCTTTGCGACCATGCTCGATTTCCTCGTGACACGTGCTCCGAAGCCTGGAATAGTTCATATCTTCTCAGTATATGGCAAGTTTGCTCCTGACTACGAGCTATGAGCCAATTGCTGACACGAAATCGCTCTGAACCCTGATGTCTGCTCTCAGGCCTGCTTGGGGGTGTATATGAGGCCGGATGATGATCAAGGAGGGTGGGGGCAGGAGTTGTCCAGGAAGGTGGGGACGAGGGCCCCTGGGCAATGGCTGTCCGGGAGGGAGGGGACGGGGGCCCCTGACGCCTGGGGCGCCATGGACTGCAGACGGTGCGTGAGTACAAAGCCGTCGCGCCGGCGCCGTGCTGCCCAAAAGTGCACGTTTCACAGCCCCTCGCCGCGCCCGTCGCGTACACGTCCGCCACTGTTGCCCATACCGCCCCACAGTTCCCCTTCGTCCTGATTATTATTTTGCCTCCCTACCCCGTGCAGCCACGATGGCGCCCTCCCCTCTCCTTACGCCCTTCACCCTGGGTGGCGACCTGCCGCTCAAGAACCGGATGGTGTTGGCGCCCATGACCCGTGCCCGCGCCGGCGACTCGCATTGCCCCGACGCGATGGTGGCTCGGTATTATGTGCAGCGGGCGTCGGCGGGTCTGGTCATCACCGAGGGCACCTTCATCTCCCCCATCGCCAATGGCTGGGTGGGCGCGCCTGAGATTTACTCCCCCGCCGCCACCGCGGGGTGGAAGGAGGTGACGGACAAAGTGCACGCCGCGGGGGGGCTGAATTTCTGTCAGCTGTGGCACAGTGGGCGTGCGTCGCACACGTCGCTCCACCCCAAGGAGGGGCGCGCCGTGGCGGCGTCCGCCATTGCCATTGACGAGCCGACCGTCCACACGCCCGACGGCAAGATGCCCCACGAGGTGCCCGACGCCCTGACCGTGGACAGCATCAAGGCGACGGTCGCGGACTTTGCGGCCGCCGCGGCCAATGCCAAGGCGGCGGGCTTTGACGGGATAGAACTTCACGGCGCCAACGGGTATCTCATTGACACGTTCCTGCAGACCAAGACGAACAAGCGCACAGACGAGTACTCGGGGGAGAGCCTGGAGGGGCGCTTCCGGTTCCTGAAGGAGGTCCTCGAGGCGGTGCTGGAGGTGTGGCCAGCCAACCGCGTCGGCGTGCGGCTGTCGCCCAACGGGTCGTACAATGACCAGGTGCGTTGGGAGTTGGAGATGGACGGGCTCCTGGCTTTACATCGAGGTTCTGGGATGTGGGCTTGGTGTCGTGGGGCGTGGCCATCGGGCCAATGCAACGCGGCATAGCCGGTCATTGCCACCAGGTCGCTTCGGTTAGCGTGGCGTGGGCTCCAGGTGTTGGAGAGCTTGGGCGCAGCCGATCCATCTGGGCGTTGGACTTTTGACCGATTCGTCTTGTAAGTGCTCGCACCAGCTATACTCACATGCCGCGTTCATTTGCTGTCTTTTTATTTTTTGCCTGCCTGCTTTGCGCGCCTTCTTTTGTTGCTTGTTGATGCGCGTTTGTCTTTTTATTGCAGGGCTCCCCCGACTTCCGCGAGGCCTTCCCGTGGTTTGTGAAGCAGCTCGATACGTATAAGCTGGCGTACATCCACCTGCTCGTACGTTTTCTATCTCTTAGCTTCGGTGTCTGGCGGGAGGGGGCAGCGCCGGGCTGCGCGGGGTGGCTGTCACCCGCCGCGCTGATGCGGCTTTGCCTGCTGCAAAAGCTTTGTGTGACCAGGAGCTGGCTGCGCTGGCCGAATGTGGCCTGCAGTCCCACAGGTACCTACCCACGTCACACGACAGCATCTCACACTTGACGCACTTAATTATATTTCCTCGCCTTCTTGGTCTTTTTTTTACACGCTTGGCTGGGGCCCCTTGTATGGTGTTTTTTTTGTCACCACCGCCACACGCATGGGTTACCCCCGCTGCACGTTCCCCCCCCTTTCCCCTGTGGGCAGATTGGGCTTGACTTCGGTTTCCACAAGCTCGGCGAGCCGATGGTCATGGCGGACTTCCGCAAGGTGACCTCCACCCCCCTCATTGCCAACTGTGGGTACACCCAAGAGTCAGGGGAGAAGGAGGTGGCCGACCGCAACACGGACCTCGTGTCGTACGGGCGGCCTTGGATTACCAATCCAGACCTGCCCGCTCGGTTCGCGACGGGCACTAAGCTGGCAGACCACCCGCCCGTGAGCATCTGGTACAGCGCGGGTCCCAAGGGGTACGTGGACTATCCCAACGCGGACGGGACGGTCGTGTAAAAGAGGGGGCCGTGAGTGGTACCTGAGGGGAGGGGGGGAGGAAGGCCGAGGGTGCAGGCGGTTTGAGGCCATTCCTACAATTCTACAGTTTGTCAGCGGCTTGGACAGCAGTAAACTGCGTCGGTACCAGGAGGGTGCATATTCCTGAAAAGCGCAGAAAATCATGGACAGTACTTACATTCTCGATTCTGACTCCGGTGGTGGGTGCGGCGACCTGGGTACCCCCCCCTACCGTGGGGACAGCGGCGGGAGCGTGAAAGCCGCCACAACCGCCACTGCCCGTTCCGCCGCGCACGCCGCCGCGGGTACGGACGGCGAGGAAGAGGTGGGGACTGGCGTTGAATCGGGCGCCGTGACGGCGACGGTCATCACCGCAACAGTGGGGACAGACGGCGGTGGCGGCGGCTGTGGCGACTTCTTCGTCAGCGGCTGTGACGGCGACGGCGGCCGGCGGCAGCGGCGGTCATGCTGTGGAGGGAGGGCGCATTTCTGCGTCTGCGTGATACGGGGGGCGCGGGAGGTGACTGGCGGTGGTGGTGCAGATGAGGAGCGCGAGAATGGACGCAGGCGATGACAAATGATGCAAATGAAAAGTGCTGTGTAGGAAGCTGCAGGAAGCTACACAGCACTTTTCATTTGCATCATTTGTCATCGCCTGCGTGAAGAAAGCTACACAGCACTTTTCGTTTGCATCTTTTGTCATCGCCTGCGTCAAGGTCAATTCCAAATGTCGAGCCGACAAATTCGACGATTAATATCCATATTGCAGTTCTCCCAATTTTGGCCGATCCGGACAAGAACAAGAACAACAGTCCACTGACCAATGACATGCCTCACAGGATGCCTCTCTGACCAATGAAAGCTCCGAATCAGCCTCCATTGTTGTGCAAACAGCAAGATCTGCGACTTTCCCTGGACTCCGAGCACATGGAGGGGAGAACCGGAGTGGAACAGACCCCAAGACAAGCTGGACAACTGTTCCGGAGAGGAACGAGCCGATGTGGGGGGAATCTGCGGCGATCTCAGCCGAGAGAACAACAGTGTTTCGACCAATCAGCGATTGGTAAGAGGCCCACTGTGGCTGCAGCCAATCATATGCTCAGGGCGATCGGACCCCTAGAGCACGCGATTGGCTCGCCCTCACCTACCAGCACGCGATTGGCTCACACAGTTGTTCATGCAGTGTTGTTCTTGTCCGAATTGGCCAAAATTGGGAAAACAGCAATATTATGGCTTCTTCAAGTGCTTGAGCGTGAAAGTGATATTCTATTGGCTGACGAGGCAAGGCAACGCTGCGATGGCCACCGCTTTTTGCTCCACTGGTCAGATGCAACTGAGATATTTAGATAGTTGTCAGCTCCCTAGGTCAACAGCGAGGTCGAGTTCTATTGGCAGACTCCTTGCCTGCCGACTGTGCATGGTGCTCCTGCCAATCGTAAATAAGTCTTCTCGGTTGGCAAGAGGACGCCCAGTTCGAGAAGGACTTTGATGGAGCGGCGCTCGCGCGAGCGATGAGAGATCGTGTTGTCTGTCAACTCGTCTGCAGCGAGTTGACGCGTGGTTGGTGGAGGTGGCACTGTCAGGGAAGGCACGAGGAAGCCACTAATGAAGAGCCATTAAGAAGATGCCGGTTGGTCAGTTCCGTTTTTTGGAGGCACCCGGTTGGCTCCCATGGGATGACTTCTGGATCTATGTATGCATGCACGAACTCGAGGTCCCCCCTCAGGATGAATCTGGGAGGATGGGGCAATATCGATAGACCTCCTGGCTGGATGGGCCACTGACGGTGCTCGCCAGCACAGTACAGTACAAAGCCGAGGCATCGACGCCGTGTCCGTGTTGCCTGCGTCTGCGCGATTCACAGCCACTCTCGCCGTGCCTGTCGCGTACACGTCCCGCTGTCGGTGCAGGAGTACAAAGCCGACGCGTCGACGCCGTGTTGCTTGGGACTGGACATCGCCCAGTCCCTCGCGCTGCCCGTCGCGTACACGTCTGCTGCTGCTCCCCATCCCGCCCCGCCCTTCCCCTTCTTTCCTGTCTATTGTCTTGCCTCCCCACCCCGTGCAGCCACCATGGCGCCCTCTCCCCTGCTGACGCCCTTCACCCTGGGTGGCGACCTGCCGCTCAAGAACCGGATGGTGTTGGCGCCCATGACCCGTGGCCGCGCCCGCAACGCGCAGCGCCCCGACGCGATGATGGCTCGGTATTATGTGCAGCGGGCGTCGGCGGGTCTGGTCATCACCGAGGGCACCTTCATCTCCCCCATCGCCAATGGCTGGGTGGGTGCGCCCGAGATTTACTCCCCCGCCGCCACCGCGGGGTGGAAGGAGGTGACGGACAAAGTGCACGCCGCGGGGGGGCTGATCTTCTGTCAACTCTGGCACTGTGGGCGGGCGTCGCACAGCTCGTTCCACCCCAAGGAGGGGCGCGCCGTCGCGGCGTCCGCCATTGCCATTGACGAGTCGACCATCCACGCGCCCGACGGCAAGGTGCCCCACGAGGTGCCCGACGCCCTGACCGTGGACGGCATCAAGGCGACGGTCGCGGACTTTGCGGCCGCCGCGGCCAATGCGAAGGCGGCGGGCTTTGACGGGGTAGAAGTCCACGGGGCCAACGGGTATCTCATTGACACGTTCCTGCAGACCAAGACGAACAAGCGCACAGACGAGTACTCGGGGGAGAGCCTGGAGGGGCGCTTCCGGTTCCTGAAGGAGGTCCTCGAGGCGGTGCTGGAGGTGTGGCCAGCCAACCGCGTCGGCGTGCGGCTGTCGCCCAACGGGGTCTACAATGACCAGGTGCGTGGGGAGTAGGAGAGGGAAGGGCATCTGGTTGTGTTGAGAGGTGCTTCTGGGACGTGGGCCCGGGGTCGTGGGGCATGGCCGACGGGCGGGTGCCATATTGCCTGGCCGGTCTTGGCTAGCAGGTCGTTTCGGTTGGAATGGCGCGGGCCGCTGCTGCATGGGAGATTGGGTGTGGGCGAGCCTGCTGGTTTTCAGCCCGTCGGCCGCTTCGCCTTTCCCGTCGTTCGTGTCAGCCGTACTCACATGCCCCGTTGTTCTCTGCTGTCGTTCTTTTTTGTGCCTGCGTGTGCGCCTACGCCTGGTGCCCGTTGACGTGCGTTTTTTTGTTTGTGTGTAGGGCTCCCCCGACTTCCGCGAGGCCTTCCCGTGGTTTGTCAAGCAGCTCGATTCGTACAAGCTGGCGTACATCCACTTTATTGTACGTTCGTCCCTCGTGCGCTTGCGGTGCTTGGCGGGAGGGAGCAGGGGGCGTGCTGCACAACAGTGGCTGTCACCCGCCTCGCAGACGCGGTGTTACTTGTTGGAGCTGCTGGGTGGCCACGCGGAGCTTGCCACGTTGGTGGGACGCCGCGCACTGTCCCACACTGCTCGTACCCGCTCAACGCGACAGCATCTCACACAGGACGCCCTTTTTCCCGCTGCCCCTCCCGGTCCGTTCCTTTTTTTTTTCCATGTGCGCAGATTGGACTTGGCTTTGGCTTCCACAAGCTCGGCGAGCCGATGGTCATGGCGGACTTCCGCAAGGTGACCTCCACCCCCCTCATTGCCAACTGTGGGTACACCCAAGAGTCGGGGGAGAAGGAGGTGGCGGACGGCAACACGGACCTCGTGTCGTTCGGGCGGCCGTGGATTACCAACCCGGACCTGCCCGCCCGGTTCGCGGCGGGCACCCCACTAGCAGAGGACCCGCCAATGGGCATCTGGTACAGCGCGGGTCCCAAGGGTTACGTGGACTACCCCAACGCGGACGGGACGGTCGTGTAAAAGTAAGGAGGGGTCGTTAGTTGTACCCAACGGAGGGGGGGGGGGGGGGGGGGGGGGGGAGGCAGAAAGGTCGACGGTGGGGGAGGCGGCTTGAGGCCATCCACACCCTTACCTGCTCCATTTTGCCAGCGGCTTGGACAGCAATAAACCGCGCCGGTACCCGCGCGCTTTCCCCGTCGATGCGCTCCGTCTGTCACAAAGAAAAGACGGCGCTCCGGTGCTAACCTGCGTTTTGGCACGACAGGTGTCGCTGCGCCCGAGCAGCCCGAGGCGGGGAGACCCACAGCAGGGGCCTGCCCACCCCACCCTCCCCACGCCCGCACACGGGGACGCGTCGCGCCACAAGACCGGTGGCCGCAAACAACCACCCCTGGTGACTGCGCCCCCCCCCCTCTTGCCGGACCCACCCGTGGCGCGCTGGTCGGGGCTGCTGTGTGGAGCGGCGGGCAATCTTTCCATCAAAGGGGGTGTGGCTATCGGCGGGGGGGGCCCATCGCGGGTGACTGGGTCGCGGGCTGGGCGCCGCCGGCCGGCAGCTGCAGCAGGGGGGAGGAAGCGTCGGCAGGTGTGCAGGACGACGGCCGTGAGGCTGGTGGCCGCTTGCCAAACGGGCGCCCCCTTTCGAGGGGGTGCTGTTGCTCATGGCGGCGACGGACATCCTCCCGCGCGGCATGTTTTGGGCGGGGAGCCCGCGGGGAGGGAGTGGCCTGCCGTTGCCACCGCCAACCGGCTGTGTGCCGTCCCCTCCGATGCGATCCTGTCGCGCGGTAACGACACAGCCCCGCGGCGCTGTCGCGGCGTACCTCCCCACCCCCACCCGCGGCGGTGGGTGGGTGAGCCGGTGGGCGGGTGGGTGGCCAGCCGCCCCTGCCGCCGACACACCACGGGCACGTCGCCTCTGACCCGCACAGCCAGCCGCGGGGTGGTCGGCGGCAGCGGCGGCAGCGGCGGCAGCGGCGGCAGCGACGGCAGCGGTGGCAGCGACGGCAGGCCGGGCCCCGCCTGTGGCGGCGCGGGCGCCCACGCGCGGCCGGGGACACGTGGGGGTGCCGCGGCACGCGGCCCGCTGCGCCCCCCCCCGCCGCCAGGTTGGCGACCACGGGCAGGGGTCGGGGCGGGTGGACAGGCAGGCGGGCAGGCAGGCGGGCGGGCGGGCGGGCAGGCGGGCGGGCAGGCAGGCGGGCGCGGGGGGGGATGTGCGTTGACACCCCTCTCCACCCGCCATGGTGGCGTCGCGGCGTGACGCCCCGCCTTCCCCCCTGCGGCGGCGGGCGGCCAGCCGCCGAGCCACGGGGGCGGCCACAGACGCGCCCGCTGCCACCCCTGTCTGTGGCACCCGCCGGTGGGGGGGGCGATGCCCTGTAGACGGCAGGGACACCCGCCACGGCGACAACAGGTCAGGCCTCAACGACGCACCCGCCGGGGAGGGGGGTGGCGTCCCTCCGTCCCCCACCGCACCGCCCGCCCGCGCGTGACGGTGTGGGGGGCACGGGGCACGGTTCCTTTTTTTTTTTTTTTTCGCTACCCCGTCCCCCTGTCCAAGAGCCGCTCACCCGCACATGCCCCGCGGGCTGCTGCTCCCGCGGCGGCCGGCGCCCCGCTCGACGCGGGGGGGGGGGGTGGCCTCTGTCGGCGCCGACGGAGGGATGGTGCGCCGGCTCAGGCGTCACTGCAGTGGGAAAAAGGGGATCCGGCCGGGCCGACCGACGCTGCCCCCAATGACCGTCTTGATCCCCATCGCGACCGACGGCGTCGCCGTCGACCCGTTCTGCATCGGTCACGTCACGGCGACTCGCCCCGCTGTCTTTTTCTTTTCGCACCCCGACCCCCTCCCCCGCCCCCCCCCCCCCGCCCCTCCTCCCTCACCCCCCTCCCGGGCTGTCGGCGCTTGCCGCCCAAGCATGGTGTCCTTTTGCTGCGACGCCTGCCAGGCGGTGGTGAAGAAGCCCAAGGCGGTTGCCCATCTGGCCGCCTGCGGCCGGGCGGGCACCCTCAGCTGCATTGACTGTGGCGGCGGCTTTACCTGGGGCGTACGTTTTTTTTTTTTCTTGGTGTTGGGAAGGGAGGGGCGGGGGGGGGAGGTGGGCGGGGGCCGGCGGGGGAGGGGGGGGGGGGCTGTGGGTGTGTGTGGGTGGGGGGGTGTGGGTCCCCGCCCCGACTTTGCCACCCGCTGTCGTCACGCCCGCCCTCCCCCCCCCCCCCCCACCCCCCCCCACTGCGGTGCTCGTGCCGTGACTGGGGCCGTGCCGCCGCGCCCGTGCGCTGCCTGGCGTTGGGGGGGGGGGTAGCGGGGCGGCACCGGCCGTCACGGTGCCGCCGGCCGGCCGGCGGCACCGGCGCGCGCCTGTGGACATTGCGAAGCCCGTGGGACTAACCCGTGCGCCGGCGAGCCGCTCCCCCCACCCCTACCCTCCCTCTGCCCCGCGGTGGACTGTTTGTGACTGGCACTGATTTTTCTTTCCACACCTCCACACGCCGCCGCGCATGCCTCCCCCCCCCCCCGCCCCCCCCCCACCCCTCCCCCTCCCCACAGACGGTAGGCCGCCACACGTCGTGCTGGACAGAGGAACAGAAGTACAATGGAACGTCGGGCGCCCGGGGGGCGGTGGGTGCCGCACCGCCCGGCGCGGCGGCGGGGGCATCGTCGCCTGCCGATGGACCATCCTACTGCCGTACGTTGGGAGCGCGCCCCCTTTCCCCGTGTGCCGTGTGGTTTCCCTTTTGCCGATGTGGTTGTGCGTCGAGCGGGCGAGTGCCTTTCCGACGCGGGGTGCCGTCGCAGCGCACGCCCGCGTGCCGCCAGCGGCCGCGTCTTTGGGCCACAGCGGCTGACCCGCAGGTCCCGCGCGAGCGCCTGCTGCAGCTGCTCTTCTCTCTTTTTCTTTCGTACGTCTGCATTGTTCTTGTTGTGACCCCCTGCTCCCCCCCACCGTGTCGTGCGGCCCCTTCCCCCACCCCCCCTCCCCCCTACTCCCCCTTCACCCCACGGCGCGCGGCAACCCCCCCCGACGGGAGGGCGGGCGCAGACACGTGCACGACCGCCCTGCCCGGCGCGGTGGCCTCCCTGCAGCACTACGAGTCGAAAAAGCACAAGGCCGCGACGCGGCGGGCCAAGGCGGCTGCCAAGGCGGCGGCCGCCGCCGCCAGTGGCGGCAACAAGGCGAGGGGTCCCCGCCCGCCGGCAGCCACCCGCGGCGGCGGCGACGGCGACGACGGTGCGGATGCCGCCCCCGCGGCACGTGCGTCGCCCCCCCCCCCCCCCGCCCCCGCCCCAGACGCAGAAGACGCGGCGGCAGCGGCGGCGGCGGCGGCGGCGGCGGCGGCGGCGGCAGCGGCGGCGGCGGCGGCGGCGGTGGCGGCGGCGGCGGGGGGGATCAAGCCCCTCCGCCGCGCCCTTCGCCGCGCCCCCGACCGGCGGCTGTCCCGCGCGGCCGCCGAGGCGGTGGCGGGGGCGGCGGCCGTTGCCGCCGCCGCCGCGGCGGGGGTAGTGACCGTTGCCCCGCACGGCGGGGCGGTCACCTGGGTGGGGCGCCGCGGCGCGGGCGCGACGCGGCGGCGGCGAGGGCGGGAGGAGGCGGGGGCACCCCTGGGGGTTGCCCGGCAGCGCTAGGATGGAGAGGCCGCGCCGCTGGTCGCCGCCACCCCCTCCGCCCCCCCCGCCCGACGGACACGGTTGTCCCCACCGCCGCCGCCGGGGTGCTGGAGCGGACGACGCAGCTACAGTATCGCTGCGTGCCCCCACGCGTTTGCCAATCCCCTCTCTACACACTGTGGGCGGGTGTGTCCCCGTGGCCGCGGCGGGCACGTAGTGGCCGCGGCCGCCCAGCGCCAGACGCTCACATACACATACATACATACAGTACAGTGCACGCGACCGGCGGGGGGACCCGGGCGGACACGGAGGGGCGCGTCCCCCCACCCTCAGGGAGGTTCCCCTCCCTGGAGCTCCCCTCCAGGGGCAGGCGCGGAGAGCCCCTGTCCCTCCGGCCGGCAGAGTGGAGAGCGGGCACGGAGACTGGTGGATCCCCCCCGCGCGGGGTTGCGCGCCAGAGGGTGCGAGGGGGGACGGGGGGTGGCCTGGGCGGTGTGGCGGACCAGGGCCGGCGGGACGACGGGTCCAATAAATTTCGCCCCCGTGCCGCCCGACTGACGGCCGACCGCGGTGCCCGGCGGCCGAGCCGGCGGGACCCCGCGCGGGACCCGCCGCGGCGCCCTCCGCTCCCCCTCCCCGCCGCCACCACCACGTGGTGACCACCACCACCACCCCAACACGCCCGCGCGAGCGCGCACCGCCGTCAGCGGCGCCGCCGCCTTGCCTGCCCCGCGACGGCGGGCCGCCGTCGGCCGCGGCCGCCCGCGCGCGCGCGGCGGCGGCGCCCCTCCCCTGCACCTCCGCGGCGGGGCGTCGGGCGGGCGCCGTGCCTCCCGTCGTCACCGCCGCCGCCGCCGCTGGGGCTGCCTCGCCTGGCCCGCCCGCCCGCCCGCCCGCCCGCATGCGCCGCGGGGGTGGCTGCCAAAATTAGCAGGTGCGGGGTGGCGCCTACACCGGGTAGGTGCCGGGAGGCACCCCAGCAGCGGCGGCGGGGTGGTTCCGCGGTGGAGGCCACCCCCCTCGAGGGGCGGGTGGCAAGAGCGCCGTGCACCCCCCCCCCCCCCGAGCCCTGCCCCCCCCCCCTCCAAGGCGTGGTGGTGGTCCTGGTGCATACAGCGGGCCGGCGCCAGCTGCCGACCACCGTCGCTGCCGTCCCCCCCCCCGCCCCACGGAGCGGGGGGGGGGGGGGGGGGATCCTCTCCCCGTAGGCGTGCGGCCGCCGCCCACGCAATGAGGGAGCGGCTCCCTGCCCCGCCTCCCCCCCGCCCACTCATCCATGAGTAGGTATATCGTAGGTAGTGACGGTTGAGCGCCGGCGGGTGCCCGGCCACGCGCGCGCGCGCGCTCTCGCGCGCGCGCGTGGTGGATATGCAGACACCCCTGTCGGTTCCCACGGCGGTGGTGGGAGGGGGGGGGGGGGGGGCGTGCGGAGCGGCCGCGGCGCGTGGCGGCGCGCGCGGCAGCGCGCAGCGGGGCGGGGGCGAGCCGGCGGTGGACAGCGTCGGGGGGAAGGGGGGGGGGGACGGGGGTGGGGTGCCAGCGGGCGGGCGGGCGGGCGGGCGGGCCCAGGGGGGGCCGGGTGTTGGAGGGCGGTGGGGGGCGTGGGGGTGGCAGGTGGTGGGGGTGGTGACAGACCCCCTCGCCGGCCGCGTGGGCCCCTCACCCCTGTGTCCCACCAGCCGGCCGGCCGCGGCGCCTGGCCGGTCGGCCAACGTAAGGGTGGCACGGCGGGAGCCGGTTGGTGGGGCGAGCCGGGTCGCCGCCGCCTCTGCTCCCCACCACCACCGTCCTGGCCGACGCGGCTGGGCAGACGCACCTTGCGGGACCGCCGTCCCCGCCTCCCCGCCCGTCCACCCCTCCCCGCGGACGCGTCTCTCCCCCGGCTGTGCCAGCGACGTCGAGTGCCTTGGCTGCCATCCCCTCCCCCCTCCCCCCCCCCCTTTCTCCCCCCCCCCCCCCCGCCCTCCCCCCTCCTCATGGGGTGCCCCGCCGCCGTCGGCGCCGCGTGGGTGGCCCCCGTGGGGGGCGCCCTGCCGGCGGCCGGCCCGCAACGGTTCCGCCGCGCGGGCGCCGGCGGCTGCTGCCGGCAGCTGCGTCCCCCCTGGGGGGTGGTCACCCCCGCCGGCCGCCGCGGGCTGCCGCCGCCGCCGCGGCCGCTGCGGCCCTCACCGGCGGCGGCGACCGTCTACGCCGCGGCGGCGGTGGGCCGGGGGCCCGGGGCGCCCCCCCCCCCGCCACCGCCGCCCCCCTCCTCCCGTCGGGGCGTGGCCGTTGCCGCCGCCTCGTCTGCCGCCGACCGGCTGGCGTGCATGCAGTCGGCAGTGACGGATACGCGGGCGCACCACGCGGTGGTGACGGCGGACCTGCTCGCCGCCCAGTCGCACAGCCTCCTCCTCGAGGCGATGGTGGAGGACATGGAGACGATGGCGACGCTCCTCGAGGAGGACGAGTGGCCGTCGGGCGCCCGGGAGGTGGTGCGCGCCGCCGACACGGCCGACGGGGTAGCGGCGTCGCTGCGGCTCATGGTGGCGGACATGGTCGGCGTGCCGCCGTCGGCCGTGACGCCCCTGCCGGCCGCCACCCCCGCCGCGGGTTTGGGGGCTGCCGGCGGCGGCAGCGGCGGCGACGGCGGCGGCGGCGGCGGGAGCGCCGCGCCCCCCTCTGCCATGCCCGCCGTCGTGGCCGCCCGCCTCCGTGACGCGGTCGACGCGTTTTGCCTCTACCGCCGCCGGTACCTGCGGCCGCTGTGTGCCACAACGGGGGAGCTGCTGCGGCAGTCGGCGGCGGCGCTCGACCGGGGCGACACAGTGCTCGCAGAGACCGCCGCCGCCGCAATGGCGTCGGCGTCGGCAGGCGCGGGCACGGGCGCGGGCGCGGGCAGCAGCAGCAGCAGCAGCAGCAGCAGCGGCTGCGGCAGCGGTGGGACTGGCAGGGGGGAAAGCGGGGGGGGGGACGACGACGGCCCGTGGGCGCACCCCGTCGTGGATGTGGATGCCACCGGCGGCGGCGATGACGGTTGAGTTAGGACGAACTGGCGTGGAGGCCGCGCCGCCAGTGTGAGGGGAGGGGTGTGTGATGAGGCGGGGGGCGAGGGGGGAGGAAGGGTGCGTGCTGTAAGGGGGAAAGGGGGGGCGAGGGTGACGGTGAACAGGGGGGGGAAGGGGGGGAAAGGGGGGGTGCGAGAGCAGCGCGGTGTGGCATGCCAGTGTGTAGCTCCAGGGAGCAGCTGGGCTTGAGTGTCCGTGGCAGCACGGGGCCCAGGCCGGCAGTGGTGTGCCGGGGTGCCGTGCAGGCGCACGCACCCCGCGCCGCCCGCCGACGGGGGGAGCTTGCACAGGTGACGGGGCGATGGGGCTTTTTGCCAGAAGACCGATTTTTCTTTCGTCGTCTGCCTCGTCCCGCGTTTCCCCCCCTGCCTTGTGACGCCCGTCCGTGGCGCGGCCACGCATGCCGTGGCCGCCTCGTACCCCGCCGCCGCGTGACGCGCGCCGCTGCCGCCGTCGCGGCAACGCGCCCACGCCCCCCACCGGGGGTCACATCCCACGTCCCCGCGACGGCCATCACGAGACATCCGCCACTTCCCCCCCTCCCTCCCTCGCCCCCTCCCGGCGCGATGCGCCACCGCAACAAGGGCGGCAGTAGGAGAGGGGAACGGGGGGAGGCGGAAAAAGGGGAGGATGGCGCAATGGCGGGTGGCATTGACACTACACCCCCGCCGCCCTACATGGCACGCTGCTGCGTGGTGGCGCCCGCGTCTGCGGCCGTGGTGCGCAGTCGCCGGGGCGGTGGACAGCCACGGGTGGGCCCGTGGGGCAGCAGAGGCAAAATGACACCGGGGGGGGGGGGTTGGAGGAGGTGTTCCCGGGGAACACACAGAAGGAGAAGCGGCGCGCCGCACCCGTCCGCACACCCTCGCCCCCCCCCCCGCTGGCGTGGTCGCCACACCACGAAGCCGTCGCCGCCCCGCGCGGCGGCGGGCGCCGTCAAGGTCGACCACGTCGGCGGCAGCGGCAGCCGCCACCGACGGCAGTGACCGTCGGTCGCCACGGCGGGAGGCGGCCCGCCGCGGCTGCAGCAACGCCCGGCAGCGGCGACAGCGGCGACGGCCGCTACCGTCCCAAACGAGGGGCCCGCTCCGCCGCCGCGGGCGGCGACGGCGGTTGGCAAGCCCTTCCTCCCCCCCGGCTCCCCCCCAACCTACCCCCCGCGGGCGCGTCCCCCCCCCTGGTCAGGCTGGCTTGCCGCCGCCGCCCCCTCCCACCCGTCGGTGGTGCCGTCAGCCAGCCGCGCAGCGATCAGCTCCCGCCGCCGCCGCCGGTGGTCCGCGTCCGCCGCCCCCCCCCCCGCCTCGGCCGGCGGCGGCGGCGGCGGCGGCGGCGCGCACATGGCGCCGAGGGCGGCGACGGCCGCGTCGAGCTTTTCCGCCCGCCCAGCCGTGCGAGCGGTGGCAAGCATCGTGCTCAGGGGCGTCTGCGACGGGCCACCGCCGCCATCGGCACCGTTGTCTTCACCGCTGCCGTTGCCAATGGTATGGCTGTTAAAGCCGCCGCCGTCGCTGCTGCCGTCGCCACTGGCGTGGCTGTCAAAGCCACCGCCGTCATCGCTGCCGTCCACGCCGCCGTCGCGGTCGCCGTGGTCGCGGGCAGGCGGGGGGGCGAGCGCCGCCCGTGGCGCGGCGGCACCCGTAAAGAGGGCGCCCGCAGCCAGGACTGCCGCGGCGGCACGAACGAGAGTGACTGGGGGGGGGGCCATGACAACGGCAAGTGGGAGGATACCGAGCCTCGTCGCGGTTCCCGGCACAACGCGATGGCAGTGCAGACGGACGGGCGAGAGGTGTGCGGATCGGGAAGAAGGCGCAGCACTGCTTATCCCCTGTCAAGATACAAGCCCGATTTTGGCCAGATCTCTTGCTTCGTTGTGCAAATTCTTGCTCTGCTCGAGCACGAAAATGAACGGCTCGAGCAGAATTTTCCTTTTCTGATCGAGGGGCTGGGCTGAGGCCAAAGAATCTCCCCAAGGATGACCGACACGACGGCAGCTGTCGGTGTTCTGTCAACCAATGACAACAGCGGAGGCGCTGCTGTTTGCTGGATAGAGCGTTCCATTGGTCAGAATTCACGCCGTAGATGTCGACCAAGGGGGGGAGATTTTTCCGTGCAGACCCTCGAAAGCTGTCGTCGCGCTGGTTTTTGCTTAACCAGTGCGAGAGATTGCGCGGTTTTTAAACGCGATTGTATAAACATTGCACCCAAGCGTAGCAATGGTCGGTCGCTTCTTTGCGCTTCGCGAGAGTGATCTCCTGCCCCGTGCGCTTCCGGTCATACCAAGGGAGGTGGCGACCACCAATCGCCCGAGCTGTAATAGGCAGAAAGCAAGATGAGGGGGAAAAAGCGGTGTCTATGATGCCTTGAGGGGGGGTCGATGCAGGTTTTATACAGGTTTTTGCTCGAGAATTTCCCAAAAAAGAAAGAAAACTTTGACAGGCGATAAGCAGTGCTGCGAGCAGGGTTGAGAGACGATAATTATTGAGTCAAAGTTATCGAGTAAATTATCAGAAAAGAATAACGTTCAGGAGAACCAGAACGATAATGATTATCAGACGTCCACGTGTTCCACCACGTGTCGGATCGGAGGCCCATCAGACCAGACCGGACCGCCTGATCACGCGGCAGTGCCGCACCCTGTCGTCGTCTTCGGAACTGTGTACGTAGCCGCGATACAGTACGGCAGCGTGCCCAGCCAAGATCCAGACCCTCACCACGAGGACGATAGGAGCTACGTACGCCGACTTCAGGACTTCACATCCTCCGCGGCGTATTGTACACGGCGGGTGCGGCCGCCCCACGCGGCACGTTCTCCGCCGCCTGCGTACTACGCGGCCCATTTTAGGCTCTACGCCCTTTCCGAAAGCCATGTCCGCAGCTCGTCAGGCGGCTCGTGTTGGGCACGACGTGGTTAATTCATTGCTGTCATCCTAACACGTGGCTCCGGGGGATAACTATCAGAAATGTTTTCAATAATTATCGCATGTTTTTACTAACGATGGATGCTTTCGCAAAATATATCAACCCTGGCTGCGAGGCCCTCCAGCCGAGAAGGCCCATTCGGAGCTGACTTACCGAGACAGTAAATACAGAAGCTCTCTTCGTTAATTGAAACATTAACCGGAAGTAAATGCTCGTAGTAAAATTTAACATGTATCTGTCCCGAAATCATCACGCGCAGGGGGCGATGTCCTTGCACCCTGGCTCCCAGAGCAGCCCACGTGGGGTGGAAAACGCGCTCTCGGCCCCAGTCCCATTGCTGCGCTGGAGGGGGTGGAGGCGAAATGAACGCCGCCAGCAGGCCCGGTGCGTGGCAAAGGGCGCTCCCCGCTGTGGGGCCCAGCGTGTCCTGGCTTGTCGCGTTCGTGGGAGTGTGCGGAGGGGCGTGTGTCGGCTCTTGGCGTCGGCGGAGTGGAATGTGGGTGTTCTGCCGTTGGTCTGCCCGTGCTGCGTCAGTCTGACCCCGTTGGCAGACGTGAGCCTCCTCCATCGTCGCGTACTGCCGCGGGGGTCCTTGTCCGACCGGGCGCGACGCAGCGGCTACGGAGGGGGGAGGGGGCTGGCACGCACGGCGCGCGGGGAAGGTAGCCGTGTCACTGGCGGCGTGGTCGTGGCCGTGGATTGCTTTCTTCTTATTTTTTTCTTCACGTGACGCTCGTGCCGTCGTGTGCCCGTGCGCGGCGTCGGGGTAGCAGCTGTTGGGTGCCAGGACGCCCTGTCGCGGCCGATCCCTTGCGCCGCTTGCCTGCGCGCCCTTGCACCACCCGACGGCGCTGGCCACGGCGGTTGGCTGGGCCCCCCTCGCTTGTCGCCTCGTGCTACTGCTGCTTACCCGCTTCGTCGGGTGTCTTGCCGCCTGCCCTGCGTCGCTGCGCGGTGCACCGGTTGGTGACTCTTTCCCTCCTCGCTCCCTTCCGCCCCCCCCTCCTTCCCCCCCCACGGCGCTCTCACGATGCCTCGGCCACCACCGCCGTCCTCCCCCTACGCCGCTCGTCATTCCCGCGGGATGTCTCCCCCGGTGGGGTGTCCCCCCCCGGGCGGGGCGCCCGCCTTTGTGGGCGCCCTTCCCCTGTCGCTGGCGCCCACCCCCTGGGCGGGACGGCCACTCGCCCGCGCCTGCACCAGGCGGTGGCGGCCACCACGGGCACCCGCCTCCGCGGCGGCGGTTGGCACCGGCCGGCGGACGTGTGGCCGTTGCCTGACGACGACCATGGTCTTCCTTCCCGCCGGGGGCATGCCCCCCCCCCCCGACGATGACGATTCCGAGTGGGGGGGGGACCCGCTGACGCCGCCGCCCGCCCCAAGGAGTCCCCTGGGGGAGGATGACGACACGCCGTCCGAGGTGGGCTCGGCCGTCACCGACGAATCGCCCGGCGCGTCGCGCACTCTGATTGACGGGGACGAGGATCCAGCGGGCGGCGCGGACGAGTCTGTCGAGTCACTTGACGGGTGGGACGTGGCCACCCCCCGCAAGACGGCCATCACGGCGGCAGCGGCGGCCGCGGCGGCGGCTGCCGAGGTGAGCTCCCCCATCACGTCTGGTCGCATTGACGAGCTCCTCCGCGGCACTTCTGCCGATTACGAGACATGGGAGTCCCGGGCTGACGCGCGCAGCCTCACTGCCGTCCGCGGGATGAGCCAGCGGCGGTTGGGCGCAACGGAGCTCAACGCGTCGCTCGCCGCGGACCACCTCGCCCGCCACCGGCATGTGCTGGCGCCCGATGAGGCGTTTGGTGCGGTTTTTATGATTGACGCGCTGCTCGCCAACCGTCGGCAAGAGGAGCTGGCTGCGTGGAAAACCGTCGCCGCGGCCCAGACGCCCCCGTTACCACCGCCCGACTTTGATGACATCCTCCGTGCGGAGAGTATGCCCCCGGCGCTGGCGGTGGAGCGCGTCTTTTACTGGACCCGCGAATGGGGGGAGGTGCAGCGGCTGTTGCGGGCAAAGGACGAGGCGCTCGCGGCGGCCGCGCTGGACACGCTCGAAGCGGTCCCTGGCGCACTGGCCTGGCTTGAGGCCCTCGGTCGCTATGGCGTGCGCGCCGCGGTTCTAGCAGAAGGCATGAGCCGGTCCCAGGTTCGGGCGGTGGTGGACGCCATGGGCCTCGCGCACGTTGTCCCTGCGATGGAGGTAGTGTCGGCCGACGACGAGTGCGACACTGCTGAACAGGCGCTCTTGTTGGCGGCCTGCCGCGTGGACCGCCCACCGTGTAAGATGGTTGTCTTCACCGACGCCCCCGCTGGGGTGACGGCCGCGCACGAGGTGAGTGCCAAGGCTGTGGCGCTGGTCAGCGCTTACAAGTCGTGGGAGCTTCGTGCCGCCGACTGCTGCGTCGGGGACTATGATGAGCTCAAGGTGATGAACGTAAGACGGCTGTTTGCTGAGGGCGGGCCTGGGGTGGGTGAGCTCGAAGCGCAGCTTGAGGTTCAGACCAAGACTGGGATTTGAGAGGGAGTATACGGCGACGTGTGAAGCGGCATTGGCGGGTGAGCGAGTTTTTTCCTGCTCATCGTTTTTTGAGGTCGAACAGAATACGGTATCCCCCTTGAGTCCAGCACGGCAGTGCTGGTCGACAAAACCAATTGATGCTCATTGTTTGCTCGACGGGTCTTTTGTCTGAAGAGAACCAGCAAACCTGCAAAGCTCACCCACCCCTTGTTTCGCGTGTTTCCGTCCCACACTCGGGGCCTCTCGAGTTGCAGCGCGCAGTCAGCCGGACGTCATGAGCCATAGTGTGTACAGTCTCAACATGTAGTGTGCTCGTGCATGTACCACGCCAGGTCTGAGCAATCTGGTACCAGAGAATGTCATCGAATAAGCTTGTTTTTTTTCCTTACGGGTCGCTCTACACACAATATGACAACAAAACAAGGCTCACAGCAAAGTACAAGAATACAATGCTCACAAGAACACTTGTTCCAGGGGCAGCATGGGGGCAGCCCACTCTCCATGAAGGAGTTGGAGTACCAACCGAGCACAAAACGGCTCCCCATCGCACACCCTCACTGCCTACCAGGCCCGTATCGCGACATCGATGCTGCGTCACCAATGACGTACGCATTCGTCATGCAATCCCCTCCTCCCGTATGTCCACTCCACCGCCCGCCCACCATCCCAATTGTCATCTGCTCCGCCGCCACCAATGGCCAGCAGCAACAGCAGTCACCGTCACAAGCGCGTGGCTTGTGAGCATCATCGTCAAATACCGTTGAGGTTCATGTCGCCACCTGGTGCGAGGGTGCCGCCGCATTCATCTCAAAGGTTGGCAAACGCTTGCCAAAGGGGCCGCACTTACGCGCGCTCCCCACGGATGCGGCGCGCCAGCTGGATGTCCTTGGGCATAATCGTCACGCGCTTGGCGTGGATGGCGCACAGGTTGCAGTCCTCAAAGAGCCCCACCAGGTACGCCTCAGACGCCTCCTGCAGCGCGAGGACGGCCGACGACTGGAAGCGGAGGTCGGTCTTGAAGTCCTGCGCAATCTCGCGGACCAGCCGCTGGAAGGGGAGCTTGCGGATGAGCAGCTCCGTGCTCTTCTGGAAGCGCCGAATCTCACGCAGCGCGACCGTACCCGGGCGGTAGCGGTGAGGCTTCTTGACGCCGCCACCGACAGGGGCGGTCTTGCGAGCGGCTTTGGTCGCCAGCTGCTTGCGGGGCGCCTTGCCACCCGTCGACTTACGGGCGGTCTGCTTGGTACGAGCCATGGTGGTGGGAGCGGATGAGGGGGGAACCGGTGGTGGAGTGGGAGAGAGTAGTGCGGGAGAGGCGGAGATGTGTGGGAGTCAGGCAGGCGTTGAGCTGTGCGTGCTTGGGTGGTGGGAGGAGGAGCGCTCCGGTGATGTGGGCCAGGGGCCTTATACACTCAATCGCATGCGCTCCACCCGACAGCGGGGGTCGGCCACATGCACACGCCCGTTGCACAGCGTGGCTAGGCGGGCGGCGCAACGCGGGCATGGCACCACCCCCCTCGGATCAGTCACAGAGGGGGGCCGCGTCCAGGGGCCGCGAAGGCGCCACCACCCCCGTGCCGCCGCGCGCGCGCGCGCGGCCCGATCCCCCCTCTCAAGCCAGATTGACCAATGGTGTTGCAGATTGGGTGCGACGTGTTGTGCCCACACCGGGCCCGCCCAAGCCAGCTCCCCCCCGCGCCATCGCCCTTGACCAATCAGGTGCTAGATTGGATGCGACGGTGCCGTCGTGGGAGTGCATCCCGCGCGGCCCGCGCGGGGCGGCTTGCCACTGCGACCCACCCGCCCCGCCCATCACCGCAGCCTGAACACAGCGTTCGACGCGCAATTTGCTGGTCTGGCCTGCGACTGCGGCCGCGGAGGCGCCACCGCGCCGCAACGTCGCTGCTGGGCCGCCCACCGCATAAGACCCTGGAGGCAGCCTGTGCGGTGCTAGATGTTCCCCATCTCAGCCGCATCAAGCCGTCTGCGTTACCGCGCTCTCACACTCGCACAACACCCTCCGCCCCCTGCACCCCACCACACCCTGTACTCTCTTTTTTCCCTCACCTCCCCCCTCACTCACCACCATGTCGGGCCGCGGCAAGGGCGGTAAGGGCCTGGGCAAGGGCGGCGCCAAGCGCCACCGCAAGGTGCTGCGTGACAACATCCAGGGCATTACCAAGCCCGCCATCCGCCGCCTGGCTCGCCGTGGTGGCGTCAAGCGTATCAGTGGTCTCATTTATGAGGAGACCCGCAACGTCCTCAAGATCTTCCTGGAGGGGATCATCCGCGACGCGGTCACCTACACGGAGCACGCCCGCCGCAAGACTGTCACCGCCATGGACGTCCTGTACGCGCTCAAGCGCCAGGGCCGCACACTGTACGGGTATGGCTCTTAAGCGCAGCGTGGTGCTACCGTATGGCTGTGACCGTGACGGATGGACAATGGAGGTGGGGGGGCGCTAGGCGGGGCGTGGTGGTGGTGGGCGCCGGATGGGGCGCAAGGGGGTGGGAGCGGCCGGTGGCTGGACTCTGAGTGGCCGGGCCACAGGAGTAGCCAGCGGGCAGAGGTGGAGCGCTGAGTGCGCTGACGGAGCAACGACGAGCACCGACGGACGTCGAGGCCGACCGACCTCGTCATGATCCATCACCTTGGATGGCAAGAGTCCTTTGGTGCGGTGGTGGGAAGCACCTCCACTGTGTGGTTTCCGTGGGTGGTTTTCCAAGAGCTGGGTCGAGGAGCGACCGTGATTGCTTGGCTAGCGTGGGGGGAAGGCAGACAGTGTGTGTGTGTGTGTGTGTGTGTGTGTGTCTTCCTATTGCTGAGCGTCTGTACATAGGAAGCATTACGGAGACTGTTCCTTTTTTTCTTCTGTATCTCCTCGCCGTCAAGGCACTGTCATTCAATGCGTTCGGAATGCAACTGTACAGGGTGCCTGACCGCATACTTCCCAGTATAGCAGTATATACGCAGCGTTGCAATCGACAGGACATGTCGGTTGGTAGGGTTTGCACTCCACTCTCGATGCACCCGTCGGTCACAGCACGGACGGAGCCACGGCCGAGTGATGCCCCTCCGCCAACCGCGCATGTCCCGTATCAACGCTGCTACCAGCAGCTCCAGCCGCACCGACAGGCAGTCGGCCGTGCTTGAAAGGGAGCGAAGCACGGTCTCGGCGTGCGCGCTGCTGCCTTCGTCGCCACAGAACCCGTTCGGTGGTCCATAGTCTTGCCGTTGAGACGGCAGAGTCGGCGGCCGCCATGCCAGGCAGCGGCGTCACTGCCTCAACGCCGCGCTTCATATCTAGCACGAGGTGCGCAACGCGGGGCAAAAAACCAACTGCGCTTCGAGAAAGATACCCTTCTCCATACGAAACGTGGTGATGCGCGCATGCAAAGCGCCTACCACGCGCTCTCTCCTCCCAAGCCAAACCTCTCCTCCACCTCCGCCTCGGCCTGCGCAGCCGTTTCGGCCTCGCGTTTGGCCCGCGCCCGCTGCCGCTTGCTTCGCCCCTTCTCCTTGGCCCGCCGAGCCACCGTCACACGCACGACAGTTGCAGCTGCGTCTGCGGCGGACGCGGCGAGGAGGTCTGCATCATCATCATCCTCATTAGCGGCACCAGCACCCGCGGCAATGACACCGCCCAAAGCAGCGTCGCCACCGGTGGTGCTTGCCACCCCGCGAAAGCGGGCAACATCGTCAAACGAGAGAGGGGGCACATCTGTCCCGGCTACAGCGGGGGCATCATCCGCCGGTGTCCGCGTCACCTCCCCGGCCTCGGATGCGTCACCCAAATCGGTCATAGTGGCGGTGCTTGCCACAGCAGCGCGCCGCGCACGCTTAGTCGGGCGCCCAGCAGCCGGGGCTTCTACATGATCTAGCTCTTTGTCCTCTGTCGCGGCCGACCCCACAGCGCGGGAGCGGCCCATCGCGTCGCCGGCACCAGCTATAGCGGCAGCCTCGCGCTCAGCCCGAGCAGCTGCAGCAGCGGCGACGGCGGCCGGATCCAGTGGTCGTCCCCCCTTGCCGCACCCGTCTACCCGCGCACCGTCCAGCACCCGCACTGCCGCCCAGGTGCCTGTGTCAGCGGTGGCGTTGCCAGAAACGGACAGCACCCGCACGCCCACCAGCATGGAAGCCGGGTCGGCAAACGAGCGAATACGGTTGTGTCCCACGTCCAAAACGCGGAGGCGGGCAGACCATGGTGCCAGCGCTGTCGCGGGCGGCAGAGAAGCCAACTTGTTGTGGGCCAGACGCAGTTCCGACAGCGCAGGTACCGCCGATGGAGTGGTGGGTGGCAGGGCGCGCAGGCCATTGTGGGACAGAGATAGCTTACGGAGGCCGGGGAGCACGCCGAGGGAGGGGAACTCCTGTGGGAGCAAAAAACGAGAAAGAAACAAAGCACAGATGGCGAGATGGAAGCAATATGTAGAAAAGCAAGGGGAGTGAGCAGGGAGCTCTCTCGGTCCGCGGGTACACACCGTTGAGCAGTACACAGAGTTGAAACACGCACTTGGATTGAGCGGAGCAGCATGACATGGGTGCCGACCATACCTCAAAAGCGTTGTGGGACAGGACTAGCGTATTGAGATGCTGAAGCCGGCTGACACCCTGCAGCTCCCGCAGGCCGTTACCTGCGAGTACCAGCGCCGAGAGCGTCCCTGCTGACGCCGTCCGCACAGCGAAGTCGGTGGAGCTTATGCTATTGCGCGACGCATTGAGGACGACGAGGCGAGTGAGCGAAAGCAGTGCTTGTAGCGAGGTGAGCCGGTTGCTCGACTGTGGTCAGGTCAGAGGCAAGAGACAGTGCCAAAGGAAGATGAAACACAAAGCGCCGGAGAAGTCAGTCAGCAAACGGAACGTTGGGTATGTACAAAAAGAAAAACAGACAGGCGACGCAGCAAGGAAAGCGAGCACGGGGGCAGAGGGGGGCCCGAGGGCCCCACGAGCTGCTAAGATAAACGAGCTGCCACTTACCACATTCACATGGCCAAGGTTGACACAGCCCGCGAGGCCCGAGATATCGGTGAGTGCGTTGTTCGACAAGTCGACCACCGCCAGGCTGGAGAGCGTTGTGAGGTCGTCAACATGTGTGTACGACGCTGCCGTTGCCTTGAGCTTGCGTCGGTCCACACAAAGGCTCGCCGCCATGGCCCCCGTCAGGGGCACGCGGGAGGCCCCCGCGCCAGCGCTGGCCACCGCCTCGGCCTCATCCTGACCGGCGCCGCCCAGGCCGCCAAAGCGCAGGTGCGTCGTCGGTCCCGCCGGCGGAGCGTCGTCAATGTCGGCAGTGGCGCCGGCAGCGACGGCATCTTTGGCTGCCCGTGGACGGCGGCGGGCAGACACAGAGGTGGGGGGAGCGGGGGGCCCGACGCCAGTGTGACGCGCCTTGCCACCGCCCCGGGAGAGAGCGCGGGCGCCACCGCGGGGGGCGCCCATGGGTGCACACGACCCCCCGCGGGGGGGCCGTCAAACCGCTGCGCTTCGGAGGCAGCGAGACGCAGCGCAGCAGCGGGGAATGGGCACCAGCGGGGGGAAGGTTGGCACCAGTGGGGGGGGGGTGAGCACTAGCGAGGGGCAGACGGGTACCAGAGAGGGGGCGGGGTGATCACCTGCGGAGGGAGTGGGGTGCGAATGGATAGGATGAAAAGGTGGTCGCCACGAAGAGACAGTGGTCGCGGCCGGCCGTTGAAAGAACACGACGCCTAAGTAGTAGTGTAATCCACGCAGTTACGCAGTTACGCGACAGCCGTACTTGTGGTTGGTGCCCTTTCAGATTCTCAATTGATTGTTTCCGAAGCATGGATGGCAATGACCTAAATAGGCAAAGAACAAGATAAATGTGAATACAGTTCAGTTTTGACAGTTTCCCGTCATTCTCATTTTCAAACTCAATGAAAGCGCAGCCCTCGATCCCTCCCAGGGAATGCTATCGGCTCGGGTGCCATGCACAGACGAGATTTGTGTTTTGATTAGGGATGCTTTTGATTTTTGATTAGAGTTTCCCGTGACATATGAACAGTTTAAATATGTGAATATTTCCTGCTCGCCATGTATCTATCTGGCATGCAGTGAAGGGAGCGGCGTGTGGGACTGACGTTTTCATGAGGAGCACTTCAGCGGAGATATACAATGGTGGAGACAGAGCGCTAAGTGGGTGAGGAGGGGGCGCCAAATTATGAACGGGGCTTGATGGCGGCGTCGGCGCGTGGCTTCCTCGGCCAGCTTCGCAGATGACTCGAGGAGAACGACGCGAGAAGAGTGAATGCGAGGGTAGGGGGGGGGGCGTGCTTGTCATCGTAGATATTGGTGAGGCTTTACGGGGAGCGGAGAAGTGGGGTGTGCTTGCGTGGGTCGCGGCTGTCCCGCCGCCTGGCACACGCTGACGACGCCGCCGTGCGTCGAGGGCGTCACCTGGGTCGTACCGGGGAAGGTCATCACGGCGAGCCAGGCACAGCGGGCTCGCCTGGGCCGCACGTTCCTCGAATCGGGGGTGGTGGTTCTGACGGAGCGGCCCACGCAGCCGGTCAATGGCCGCAATATCCTGCCCTACGGCGCGTAGGGCGGGCAGAAATGACTTTTGGGAACAGCTTGGAGGAGGGGGGAAGGGGGATGAGTGAGAGGGGAAGAAAGTGGGGAAGAGACTGAGGGAGTTCCCGGAGGGCTGGTGGTCAGGGGACGATCATCCGCTGCCGGGGTATGCCTTGGTCGGTGGCTGTCTATACTCACATATAGCTGCGGACGTGCCAACGCCTCTCGGAGGGGTGGCGAGAGAACGGGGGCCTCCCCGCATGCGTGATGCGGAGGGACGACTGGGATGCCTGTGGATGAAGAGCGCGAGAATGGACCGTGAGAGAGGGGGCGTGCGCGTGGGCGGACAGGAGGGCGTATCCCAGGTGGCAAGACGGTGACGGGAGACGACTAAACGAAACCTACCCGATGCCAACATGTGTCCCTAAAGTCCATACCATGTTATACTTCGTGTCACTTTTTACGGTGGTCGAGGTCATGAAGTGAAAGTGTTATCCCAACGATTCTATAGGCTGATGCCCGACGACCTTGCTGCGCTGCGTGCCATCAATTAACAGGTGCGGCCACGGTAGGTCGAGAGCTGGGCACGAGGTTCCCACGTTAACAGAGAGGTCAGATTCTATTGGCCGGCTGAATTGGGAATCTCGTATGTGCATGGCACCTGTGCCATGCTGTCTCCCTTCCCAGTTCGGCTCGACGCGATCTGGCCAGCCAAGATTCCGGGCCTCTGATTGGCCGGTCTGGCTAGCTGACGGTAGCCTACATCATACACGCGGTTCTGTTCAGACTTACACTGGCGGTAGCCTATACACACTGGCGGGAGCAAGAGCCGCATCCGTCGTTCGAACCTGGTCACTCAGTTTTCAAAAGAGTGCCCATGGGGGCTGCAGTCACAGCCGTTGGTAGCCGACTGGACAGCCCGTCACCTTCACACGGTCCTTCGGTTGCTTCACATGGACTCCCCGGTAGGTGGTCCAGGCTCGTCCGTGACCGGCGTGCCACCCTCTTGTCCTTCCCTGCCTTGGTCCCCTCCCCACCCGTCGCTCCATTCACGTGCTCCATTGCCTGACCATCTGCCCGGTCCTGTCTGTCCTGCCCAATCCCGTCTTCCCCGCCGCGGAGGGACGTGCCCCCTGTCTGGGCATGATGCGGTGGACGAGCTGGTCCCGCCCGTAGCTTTCTCACTCTGCCACAGCAGCTGGCGTCCTACTTCACGTTCCGCTCCCACCAGCTGCGGCGCTGTAGCGTGTCCGTCGCAACACATGCGCTTTGCGCTTCCTTCCTGTTCACGGGCTTCAAGAACTTCTGAGGAGGGATGGCTGGGCGCGCTAGCAACGAGAGGGAGTTGCAGGATTCGATGGTGACAATCCAGGCAGCATGGACGGAGCGTCCACGCGACAGCGGGATCGCCCAGCGAAGCCCGTACATGGCAATTGTACCGCAAAACATCCTAGATCATCCTGTAACCGACATTGAGTCGCTGAACGGCTGCTGCAGGGAGCGCGGCATCACATTTGGGGAGCGTCCGTCTACTTCCGTTCTGCGGGCCAAGCTGATGGCGTCCGACGCCGATCTACAGACGGTGTGGAGTTTATAAATGACGTCTTTCGCTGCCGCTGCCATGGTAGAGCGGCCAGACGGCAAGTGCATCTGGACCAATTCTAAGCGGCCATCTACCACTCCCCCTCCGTCCTGCCGGACGGCCCGCCAGGTGTTGGTGTACCAGGCGCGGCGGGGACGCCGCGGATAGCAGGAGAAGCAAGTCTACCTCTCTACAGTAGCACGGGTCGTCCGCCACCGAAGACCCAGTTCCGGCGACCCCTTGCTCCCATAGTCCCGTTACTGGCTCCCGGGGCATTAACCCCTTCGACCACACCTGCTGTGCGGCGTTCCCGCGATCATGACGGACGATCACCCACGGCAAACCCTGTACGAGGAACCCGAAGGGATTCTGACCTCATTTACGCGAGGTATTGTGCTGCGAAGCGGGCAGGAGGAAGCAAGGGATCTGGAGGCGCTGCGGCAGCAGAATCACGAAGAGCTGGAGGGGATTATCGCATCTATTGGGCAGTCTATTGTCAACGTCACGAGCACCGTCCAGGCGCACGCGGTATGTGCAACTGTGAATGCTCAGCGGTATACTGATGGATTGGTGTCCGTCTCCCGCGAGCAGACAGCTCTTCGCGCGTCCTTACTCGACGACGCTGCCCCGACGCTGACGGCATCTCGGGCGCCAAAGCGGCTTAAGACGTCCGTTTCCTCGGTGGTCTGGCGGCTTGTACCCGAAGAGCTCCAGCCCCTCCTGTCGGGTGACGCTTCTTATAGCGCGGGTGCATCAGTCCAACCTTCCGTCCGGCTGGACATGCTCTTCTATCCAATAATGGAGGCGGAGTTGATGAAAGGGCGGCTGACCTCTTCGCCGCGGGCGACGCAGCTGGAGCGCATCGTGCGCCTTGCGCATGTATCGGCAGGCGAGCTTGGACTGTTTGGCTCTTACGCCGTCCACGGTCTTTACGAGCGCGCTGGCAAGGAGGCCGCTACAATCGCCGGTCCCGGGGCTCAGTCCCACGAAGTCAACAAGGAGAAGCAGAGGCGGATAAAGATCCTCATCTTAAAAAGGCAGATACGTACGTTCGGCTGCTGTTCTGGATGCGCACAGTGCTTCCAGACTTGCTGGAGGAGCCAGCGAGGGAGGCGACGATGGAGACAATGAAGAATTTTTTCATGACCGAGGAGCGCCGCGGCAAGCTGCAAGCGGCGTTGCACCCAGAGGCGAGTAAGGCCAAACACGATGCTGGTAATCCTGTACTTGTGCCGGCGAAGGCCCTTATGAGCACGCTGCGTGACCTGCTACATACGCTGGTGGTTGATCACGGATACGGTAGCAACGTCGAGGAGATGCTAAAGGCGCCGCCTTTCTGCCATCGGATGACTCAAGCGTCCCGTCGTATCCGTCCGTGGTATCACACCGCGGACGGATATACAGGGACGCCTCAGCCATAAAAATGAGACCGCCCCGCCTCCGTCCGCGCCAGAGAGTGTTCAGTCACCCGCGGCCATGAAAGAGGATTGATAAACTGTGCTGGCGCTTGAAGTTGGTACGTCAGCGTTGCTTTGCTGCAGTCGTGGCAGTACTGAGCGATATACCAAAGCTTGGGATCGTCATTGACCACTCTCGGGGCATTTTTACGTGGTCCTAAGAGCACAGAAACGTGATTCCTACAGGCAAACATACTATGGACGGGACACGTCAATGAGAGCGCTCGATCAGGCCCTCCGCGTCTGGGCGGCTGCCGCTACCACTCCCGTGAAGAGTACCATGGAACATTCTGAAGATCCTCCGACTCGCTACACCCATTCGCCACCGACATCCACTCTCGCGGGGGGGGGTGCTTTTCAAAGGAGGGGGAACGGACCGGGCGCAGCAGCACGGCCACCAAGAGCCGCGGACTCGTGGATGGAGTTCATCCGACAACTTACTTTGTGTCGACCGTGCCGCGCCATCCGAGCGGTGTGCGACCCGAGATTGTTTTCTGAGACACACCGTTGGAACGTCCAAGCAGCAAACTGGCACATCTCGTATTTTACCAGGTACAACTGGTCGTGATCGCCGAACTGCTGTGGCCAGGCATTAACAGCACTCCCTCCAATCATTGTTTGTGCCCAGCTATCGCGACCACCACGCAGCCCTTCCGCTCAGTCCAGATCGCCGAGCTTCTGTTTCCAGGCATCGACCGCACACCCTCCGGGCATTGCGTGTACCCCTGCCATGGAAATGCGACTACTAGACAGCCCTACCGCTCAGTGTGAGGGTGATTCGTGTTAGCACAGACACGCGCGCAGCCGAGCTACCGCGCCACAGATGAGTGTGCTGACGCCGGATGCGTGCAAGCAACCGGGCCGCCAATGCTACGATGAAGCTGTCCGAGCTGTGTGCTGGAAGACGGGTGACCTGTGTGAAGCATGGTCATTTGAAAGAAATTACATCATCACGGTGAACTTACTGTTGCACTCGAAAGTGATGGAGTTCGCAAAAGGCATTCCAAGGCGCGGGCCGTGAGCTCACTGCACGGCACTCGCCTGTGCTTCGCGGTGCCCGCACCGCTGCGGATGGGCAGAAAGACGCACGACGGCCACCGCAGTTGAGGCTGCAGTTCGGTCGTTCCCAGCGCCTCAGCTGTCCTACGAGGTCAACGCTCTTGAGTATCCTCGCGGCCTCTACGCCCTGCAATGGAATATCTTGTTGTTCAAGCCGGGGCAGCATTGGCAGCCGCGCGGGATGATGCTGTCGAGCAGGGGGCTTCGCCTTCTTCCTCTCCATTCGCCGCAACATCTGGTGACCTCCCGAGAAGGAAGCCCAGTGGGAAGACTCCGGCAACCGTGCTGGAGCAAGCCGTGCTAATGAGCATTCTGGATCAGGAGGAAGAGCTGATGTGCGTCGTGGCTGGCGCTGATCTCGGCCGCCGGGGCAACGATGACGAGCCTATGGATCCAGCAGTCAACACTTCTAACGCGCTCAAGCAGTCTTCGCAAGAGACCACAGGTGATCGGGTCCGTCCCCGAGCAGCCCGTGTTGCACCCGCCTCCGACGCGCGGGCCGACTGTCGCGGATTGTATGGTGGCGAAGAGCAGCCTGATCGCACTGAGAGAGATGGACTGCTTGGTGCTGACGATGCTGCTCGAGCGGCCGGAGCTGGTCGGGCGGCTGGTCCAGCACTTGTTGGACTAGAGCCTGTGTACGAAAATTTCCCGCCACCCGCGGCGGCCCAGATGCTGGATATCGAGTATGTGTATGAGAGCACGTTCATGGAGCGTATCGTGCGAACGTGGCCTCAAGCCCCTGTCACTGCGCTCTCAAAGAAGGCACGCGCGGAGGGACAGACTTGCAGTGGCGCCCGGCCAGGCCTTCACTCGGGCATCAACGTTGAGGTGAAGACGTGGGCGTTGAGAATTGCCGTCGCGATGCGGTTTGCCAACTTCGTGGGGCGCACGGTGTGCATTTCTGTGCGCGGCCCTCGGCCTTCCGACGTGGCGCTCGACCGCGGGGTGGCAAAGTATATTGCCTGCCTCAACCACACTGCCCGGGTCGTCATCAACTGCTTCTTGGACGCCCGGCGGAAGGCGCTTACCGTCGCTCGGGGTGGCACGGTCGTCATGAAGCGGACACTCGAGGGCTACCTTGCAGCTGTTGGCTCTCTATTTACGAATGCCCGAAAGAACGGCGTGAGCGGAGAGACGCTGGTGGCCGACAGCGAGGGTGCCTGCTCACCATGGCAGAGAAAAGGATACATGGAGAAGAAGCAGGACAAAGCAAATGTACGTGCCGACCCTGGGAACTACATCGGCAATCCTATTGAGGCAGAAATCATCAAGGACCACAAGGGCGCGGCTGAGAAGGCGGCTAGACGGGCGGGTCAACATAACCGAACCAGTGCAGATTGTAGGCCTGAGCTGCTCTCCTCCCTGTACAACGTGCTTGTGAGGTCGCACATCCCCTCGCCTCCTGTCGCGCCATCATTATCGGTCGCCAGCGCTGAAAGAAGGGCTTACTCGTGACCTGCAGCGCATTGGCATGGACATGAACAACGGTGTGAGGGTGGTGCGCACGTACGGCTTTCGACGTCGGGGCTTTCAAGACTTGCTGGACTGGTCGGGAGAGTACGAGCTGGTCCTGAGGTTTGGAAAATTAAAGGTAGTGTGGCAAAACCCACTCGCACACACGGCACCCAAGTTGGAGCGGTGCGCAAGGGCTGCCTCCCGTGTCGGGGGAACCGGAAGAAGTGCAAGTTGCACACACTCTATCCCTGTTGTGGGGCAAACCCCCCACGACAAAACAAGAAGATGGTGTGTGAACCAAGAGTTTCTTGGTCGGGACAAGGAGGCGAGGCCAAGCCCCGCTGTCACTCCCCTTATCCCCCCAGGGTCCCCTCAGAATCTCGCCACTCGGAATCTCCCACCCCAGCACCTGCCCACCGGGCCACACGAAAATTCAAGACGATAAAAATGCAGAAAACCCTCAAATCCACGTTGGACTTACTACTGAGCTAGCTACCCCTTACTTAGGGAATTTGGACCCAAATGCATGGGGAGAAACGGGTCAGGCTAGCTGCCTGCCGCCCCATGCATGCCACGTGTTGCCCCCCTACCTGGGGTCAATACTGCCACTGGTGGAGTGAACGAGCTTTTTTACGTGCATCGCGAGCATGAACCTTCGCGGCACGCTACGCTCCACTTTGAGATCTCTCAACCAAGACGACGTGTAGCAGGTCGTGGCTCAGATCATGTCTACGCACAACAAGTGGGCCATTGAGGTTGTGTCCAGTCTGCGTGCGCGTGTGATGGGACAACAGCCGCCCTTAGACGCTGCCGGCGTCTGGAACATTGATAAGCAAGCCGCCGCCAAGCTCTGCTCGATGTTCATTGAGTGCATGCTACTGCTGCGGTACGGCACAAAAGGTGCGGAGGTGGACAACGCTAATGAAAAGTAGATTTCAAGGCGTCACTCTGCGAGTGTACTGCCTCCACGGTGGTGACTGACTGGTGCATCTTGGAACTTGTGATGAAGCTGTATCGTCCCAATCACTCTGTGTGTATTGGGTATCGCCTCATTGTATTGGAGTGGGCGTGGTGCGCCACACTTGCGCGTCACATGGTTCTCTACGAGTGCTTTGAATGCTCCGCTGGTTGTATTTGTATAACGCTCGCCTGTATGCACACCTTATCACGCACTAGCCTCAACGGCAGCACTGGACTGGCAGTTGTGAGCTCCTCAGTACATCCAGCTTTACTCTATCTCTCCACCCAGGTCGTGGCCCCCGAGTGCGACCTCTTCGCCATCTTGCCCTTACATTGGTTGAACTACATCGCCGTCGAAGGCGTCGGCTGCTGGATCACCAACGAGAAGGTCTCTGCCTTCCGTCCCATCGGGGGCGCGTCCCCACCCAGCGCGTTCGACGCCGCTACGGAGTCTCACAATTGCGCCGGTCACAGAGGACGCTTTCCGTCGAGCGGCGGTGAACATCCCGACTTCGGCGGCAGTGGCGGAAGTCCGACGGGCAACCTCAACGCCCTATGCCTCCATGCCGGAGCACAGGAAACACCGGTTCTTCCCCGCATCGAGGAGCGGGCAAGAGGGATAATGGGGCCGTGCGGGACGCAGGCGCCATAGAGATGCGCAACAGGCACGCTAGTAGCGGCCAAAACGGTGAGGAGAAAGGCAACGCATCGCGACATGGAAAAGAGAAGGGCCGCTCAACAGAAGGCGACCCACCAGAGGGCGACACGCCGGTCGGCAACACACTAGAAGGC
This sequence comes from Pyropia yezoensis, assembly GCA_009829735.1. Taxonomy (NCBI): domain Eukaryota; phylum Rhodophyta; class Bangiophyceae; order Bangiales; family Bangiaceae; genus Pyropia; species Pyropia yezoensis. The sequence continues at coordinate 39,765,836 of CM020618.1, forward strand.
GACAGCGCCCATGGCCGACACGGGGGTGTGTTGCGGCACGGTGGTGCGGGGCGTGAGCGTTGTTGCCGGTCTGGAAGGGATTGACCGATGACAGATGGAGTTGTGCTCAGGTTACTGTGTTCGCGGCCTGTGAAAGATTAATTCGTGCGCATAACGCAAGTGAAAAATTACGACCGCTGCCCATTTGTAACTGGCCAAGGCCTCGCCCGCCTCCTGCGACCGTTCAACCGCCCCCTTCCTCCCCGCTTCCGTTGCGCTATCTCGCTTGGCACCAACAGTCTGTCTACTACCAGACAGTCCTGCGGGCCACGGCCACCTTTGACGGGCGCCCGCCTCCATCAAGACCATCACTGTCGTCCGCACGTGCCCGACGGACGCGAATGTGCGGCTGCTGGTGCAGGGGCCCATCGCGGCGGCTGCGGCCGCTGTGAAAGCGGAGGTTACGGTTGCGGTTGTGGCGCCCGGCGTTCAGGCCTTGCGACGGCTGCTGCATTGTCCTGGATAGGGCCCGCCCGCCTCGACGCCTCCGCCTCCGTCGACACATCGTTTATTGAGACGATCGGGCGGCTGCCGGCGGAGGTAATCACTGCAGTGGCTGCGGAGATACTAGGGGAAGCCGTTCCCGTTTCCGCGGTGGCCGCAGCGACCCGGGACGAGGCGCTCGACACCCGGCTGTCGACCCCCTCAAGGGAGTCACTGGGGACCACAGCGAGAAAGATCTCGCCAGAACACCTCCGTATTCATCGACCATGGCTAAGTCGCTGCCGAGTTGTTGCAGCGGCAGGTGCGTTCTTCAGTGGTAGAGGCGGTAGCGCACGCAGTATTGATGACGCCGACTGCGGCGCCGGCGGTGCTTGTCGCGTGCCTGTCTCGACATTCTAATGGGGGCAGAAATGTCACACGAGGAGGTTGCTCCTGTCCGCGTTAATCGGTTGGACCAGAGCGCCGTCGAGCAACCGGATGTGGACCTTATCTGTGGTGTGACCACAGCTCCACCGTCGGCACTGGAGGGGGTGCTCCCAGAGCAAGGCGCTCGAGCTCCTGCGCCCGCATTCCTCGGGTGGTCAGGTCGGATCTCGAAGCCACCCTGCTCGCAACATGTTCCTTTGTGTAGCACAATAGGGAACCGTCGCACGTCCACTCTCAGGGAACACTCACCAGGGGGGATCGGCACCAACGTCACCGGGAGGCCAAGGTTGCTGTCCTTGGAGCGCAAGCCACGGGACCAAGATGGGAGCCCAAATGGAAGGGGTTTGTTGTTCTACCATGGCCAGCGGTGGATTCGCCTGCCGGCCAACCTCTTTATAAATCCTCGGAGACACCACTAACTACCCTCCACCCCAAGATGCAAGTCCCTCTGGTCATACGTAACTCGCAGATACCGTGACCAATACGGACTCCCAAATGGAAAGCTAAGGGATAGAAGTAGTCCCCCTAGATTAGGGTCACAATACGGGCCTCCATATTGCTACATATCCCCCCCCTAGATTCGGCCCGTCCGCGGGTCGATTTGCATTCGCCTTTCCGAATGTAAGTGTGTCGCGCGACCGTTTACCAGTCGGGTGGGGCTTTGCGCCGTGTCGCGGGAGACACCCCTCTTCGGGGTTGATTGAGGGGGGTGCCCCCCTCTGTGTGGCGTCAAATGATCCATTTTCCAGACATTTGAATTCCCGATGCGGGTTTTGTGTCACGGCCGCTTCTTCCGGGGAGTGGTGCAAGCGGATCCGCCATGAGGCGTCTGGTGGTAGGGGGGCCCCTCTCGTGTGACGATTGAGTGGGTGGCGGGGACTGCCCGCGTTTCGCCGGGGCGGTTGCATGGTGACCCCCCTTGATTACCCCGTGTGGGGGCGTGGCCCTGACCCAGGTGCCTGGTTGGAGCGTCCTCGTAGCTCGGTGGGCTGTAGCACAATAGGGTATCCGCTACACGTCCACTCTCAGGGAACTCTCACCACGGGGGATCGGCACCAACGTCACCGGGAGGCCAAGGTTGCTGTCCTTGGAGCGCAAGCCACGGGACCAAGATGGGAGCCCAAATGGGAGGGGTTTGTTGTTCTGCCTTGGCCGGTGGTGGATTCGCCGCCGGCCCCCACGTTATAAACCCTCGGAGACACTACTAACTACCCTTCACCCCAAGATGCAAGTCCCTCTGGTCATACGTAACTTATAGATACCGTGACCAGTACGAACTATCAAATTGAAAGCCAAGGATTAGAAGTAGCCCCCCCTAATGTTAGGGTCACAATACGGCCAACCATATTGCTACATATCCCCCCCTTAGATTCGGCCCGTCATCGGGTCGAGTTGCATTCGGGTTATCGAATGTAAGTGGGTCGCGTGACCGTTTACCAGTCGGGTGGGGCTTTGCGCCCTGTCGCAACAGACACCCCTTTTCGAGATTGTCTGAGGGGGGTGCCCCCCTTTGTTTGGTACACACACGATCCGTTTTCCGGACCGTTAAATTCCCGATGCGGGTTTCTGTTCACGACCCCCCTTTCCGAGGGGTGGTGCAAGCGGATCCGCCACCAGGTGTCTGGTGGTAGGGGGGCCCCTCTCGTGTGGACGATTGAGTGGGGGGGCGGGGCTGCCCGCGTTGCGGGAGGGGGGGGCGGTTGTGGGTGACCCCCCCTTGATTGCCCCGTTTGGGGGGGCGTGGCTCCGGTCCAGGTGCCTGGGTGGAGCGCCCTCGTAGCTCGGCTGGCGTGGGTCGTCCCGCGCTGCCGTATCGCTCGTGCTGAGCTGTGTGGTTATAAGCGCGGGTGCCCGCGCTTCCCTGGCTCGTCCGCGCGAGCGTTCCTCGTACCGGGTCGAGCCGGTTTCGGCTTTCTGGCACGGGACGCCCCTGCTACCCCGGTTTCACCATGTCGGACCCCCAGGTACCCGGGGGCGAGGACGACCTCCTGCTTGAGGAGGAGGAGGAGGTGATGCAGGACGACGTTCCCGTCTCCGCCACCGCTGCCGAGTGCTTCTTGGCGAGCTCGTCGGAGGACGAGGACGACCGGGTGACCGTTCGTGTGGCCCCGGAAGGAGCGCCGGGCGGATTATCGTCCGTGTGCAGCGGCACGACGGCTCCGTCGGGTGGCGGACCACGGCGTGCAGCGGTGGCTTCTACCGCTACTCCTCCGGCGGCCAGGATGGCTTCTTTCGCCGGTGCCGGCGCGACTCTACCTCAAGACGGCGTCGCCGGCGTGGCGCCGGGAGAGAACTCCCGGCGCGTCAAGGTGGACCCGAGTTGGGAGCGGGAGTTGGTGCGGCTGGTCAACCAGCCGAACGCGGTCCGAGTGGAGCATCATTGGATCCTGAGCCAGCCGGACGACCGGCATGCGCAGCTCTGGCGCACCCGGATTGGGCGGGGTGAGGTCTACCTCGACTCCGCCTTCGGGATATGCGACTTGATTGCCCCCGCGTTGCCGCGGGAGATTGACTACCCGGCTAGTGCTCGGGGGATTGCGGCGGCGGCGGAGCCGGTTGCGTTTGGGGAGACGGTGGGTGATACCGGCCGGTATCCTGGGTTCGAGTACCTCCCGGGGGTATCCCCGTACCTGACGTTGACGGCTCCGTACCCGCCTATGGCGGGGTTGAAGTCAGCGTCGAGCTGGCGACGCAACCATGGTGTCATGGCGGATGCGTTCCGCACCGATACAACGTGTGCGTTGCAGACCGGTAACGGTCGCGCGCCGGTGTACACTGCCGTGCGCCCGCCTCTGTGGCAGGAGGGGTGGGAACCCGCCCCTGCTTTCCGGTTTGACACCGGCTCCTGCCTCCGATACTTCGGGAGTGTGTTGGCCTCCCGGCCGGTCCACCCGTTGCAGGGTACCTTCACCCTTGAGGTTACCCTCGGGCAGGCTTCCTCCTTCTTGCTGTCCGTCCGCCGGCAGGGGCGCCTGTTTCATCTTCCGACGGGTGTCCGTCGGCACATTGCGCAGTTGGGCGTGGACATGATAGCCGCCAAGACCGGGTTGGCCCGGGAGTTCGAGGCCCTGCTGGCTGTTCACGATGCCGTGAACTGGGCTGGGGTGTTGGCCCTTCCCCCGTACCGGGACCCGCAGGCTGGGGCTTCCCCCTTGCCCCGTCACTCGTTGCGTATCCGGCGTACTCAGCCGGGTGAGCCCAATTGCCATGGGTGGGCGTCCACCGAGGCTGTTGCTGACCTGGGTATTCCCATGGTTGTCCATGACCCTCTTCAGGTCCTTGCCCCGTGGTTCGGTAACCCGATACCGGCGGCGGTTGGCCGTCGTCCCCGAGAGTGGGGCTCTGCGGGTGGGGAGCGTGAGGTGTCCCGTCGTCGGGCCGAGCCCCGCCGGGTTTACGGTGGGGCCCCTTCAGTACGGTCTTACTGGGCCTCGTATCAGGTGCCTGTAGCAATATGGTTGGCCGTATTGTGACCCTAACATTAGGGGGGGCTACTTCTAACCCTTAACTTTCAATTTGATAGTTCGTACTGGTCACGGTATCTATAAGTTACGTATGACCAGAGGGACTTGCATCTTGGGGTGAAGGGTAGTTAGTAGTGTCTCCGAGGGTTTATAACGTGGGGGCCGGCGGCGAATCCACCGCCGGCCAAGGTAGAACAACAAACCCCTCCCATTTGGGCTCCCATCTTGGTCCCGTGGCTTGCGCTCCAAGGACAGCAACCTTGGCCTCCCGGTGACGTTGGTGCCGATCCCCCTTGGTGAGTGTTCCCTGAGAGTGGACGTGCGACGGATCCCTATTGTGTTACATTAATGGAGCAGCAGGGGACGGGTTTCCGTCACCCATGTGGTGACGCCGTCTTCGGCCCTGGCACACGGATAGGGATCCGGTCCTTTTCTTGTACTCGTGGTGTTGCAACCTGATCGATTGTGTTGAGTTTTTACCTTTGACTGTGATCTACTGTTACTCCCCCCAATCTACCCCCTCGCTCTATTATTCGTGGTGATTGTTACGTCGGTTGACTGATTGTGACTATGTCTACCCAAGAGACGGGGAACGTTCAAGATGACGGATCGGCGTCGACGCCGACTCCGGAGGTGACTATGGGAACCGGGATCGGGAACCCGATCGACAACATTGAGACGCCAAGGCTTTCCGGTGCCGGATCGACGTTTGGCACGGCTCGGACGGCAGGAGGCGGGGGCCCGCTTCAACTGTCATCGACCGACCTCACTCCGCCGCCTCCTTCACCAGGGGATTCCCTGATGGCATCATTGGCCCGCATCGAGGCCCGGTTTTCCGGGCTCGACGCCCGTCAAGATCGGACGGAGGACGCGATGGCAGTGTTGATGTCAACACGCCACACGACGGGACCCCGTCGTGCTCCTCCCACACCAGTACGGTTCGAACCGGCCGGACTACTTTCGGAGTCCACCAGGGTCAACACCGGTGTTGCTACTCCTGGGCAACCCCCGGACACAATGGGGTATGGATCCGACTCGTCGGCAGAGTTGGAACGGAGTCACACGGAGCGATACGCTCGTAGCACCCGAAGCGGACTCCGCGGACACGACCCGGCGGATACTTACGCCGGTGGAGAGTCAGTTATTGGCGGAGGGGGTACCCTCTCACAGTATCCTTACGACGAAGGAGGCCAGGAAACTCGGGTTCCCGAAGTGCCGACGCCTGAAGTACCATCTTCAGTGGTGGAAGCTATGACCGCGCAGGTAACTGCGAGCCTACTGAAGCGGATGGAGTCCGATGAGTTTGCTCATCAACTGGCTAAGCGACTGGATATCCAGAACGCTGACACGGAGATCGTCAACGAAGTCTTCAGGTCGGTACTGACTCCCGAACGTTATCGTTTGGAAGACCGATCTACCACCATATCGGAATCGATGCGTAATACGTCGCACCGAGCGATCCGCTCTATGCAGACCCCCATGAAGGGAGTCCCTATGTTCGGGGGCCCCAACGGACGTCCGTTGGCAGTCATCGGCTTCTTGACTAGCTTCAAGGCAGCCGCAGACAAGGCGCTCGTCAACGAGGGGCTGGCCCTGGAGATCCTCCCTTTCTTTGTTGATGAACGGGTGCGAGGCATTCTTCGCCAGGCATCCCCGATGCCGGGAATGAGGGTCGCGGCCACCCCCGTGGATTACCGTGGGATTCTCAAGGAGCTGCTGAGCAGTTACCTCAGCGAGGACAAGTGCGAGGACCACTACCGGGCCCTGCGCACTGCCACCGCCCAGAGCTGGGAGGATGAGGAGATGTTTGGACGCCGGATCCAAGAGCTCGACTACGAGCTGGGGAAGCTCCTCGGTGAAGGGGAACTACGGGCCATCCTGCTCGCAGGAGTACCTAACTACGTGCGGATATCCGCACGGGGCGCCAACACGGCACGGACGAACTTCAGTCGACTGATGCATATGTGCAAGTCCCTAGGGGACGCCTACCGGGTTCTACACCCGGAATGTTCCTTGGCCCCGAAGCCCAGGGGTGAGGGAGGCAAGCCCAGTCTTACCCCGGTACCGAGGCAAGAGAAGGTGGAACGGAAGGCCGCACCAGTACTGGTGGCGACCGAACATACCCCTACGGGCGAGGATGAACCTCTAGTTGACCAACAGGGCCACCTGTTGCTACCGGCGACGCCGGTGATTGATGAGCACGGTACGGTAGCGTACATCGCCCCGGCTGGGACCCACTTCCAGGTCAACGAGGGAGCGGGACGGCGCGTCCCGTATGTGCGGACGACGGGGTATGCCCCGGTTACGGGTAACCCCCACCAGCCCCTGCCTACATGGGCAGTACGTTCGGAGGCACCTCCGCAGATTGCGGGCCGACCCAACCGGTTGGGGGAGTCCATGTTCCGATTGACCCAAGGACCCAAGGCCTACCAGGGAGCAGGCACTCGGGCGCCCGAGGGAGGAAACCGCAGCTACGGGGCTACCCCGATGCGAACCCAAGGAGGGACCGGCACGTCCGGATGTATGTTGTGTGGGGATCCCCAGCACTGGGTGTCTTCCTGCCCACTCATCCCCGAGGAGTCTCGGCGGGCAGCGGCGCAACGCAAGGCATCCACCGGGGGGTATCCCGCCAGAGCACCCGGACCCGCACCGGGTAGGCAGCCAGCTCCAGGTGGAGTACTGGCCGTCGAGGAGGCACCTCCGCAGCCGGATGTCCCGGCGGACAGCACCCTACCAAGGGCGGGAAACGAGTAAGAGGAAGGATGACCGGGGGGCGCTGGGGTAACCCAAGCAAGCCACCCCGGAGTACCGCGGGGAAAGCCCCACGGAGAGCGCGGTTGAGCCGACGCCGCATCAACCCCCGGGTACACCTTCCGGCCCCGACGACACGGCGTCAGGGGATTGATGACCAACCACCAAGGATGGGAGGAGAGGACGGGAAGCCCCGTCACATGGAACCAGACAAGGGCCCTGTTCAGGATGCCCGAGCTACACCGGATATCGGTGTAGGCCACGTGCTGTTTACCTTGGAGAACTTCAAGGTATCAGCCACACTGGGGGTTGACCCCCAGTCGACACGATCGTACTACCCTGTACTGGATACAGGGTCTGGACCCATCCTTATCCGGAAGGATACCCTCCCGGACAAGTGGCTTCCGCGAGTCAGAGTGACTCGGGGACCCACCATCAAGGACGCGAATGGTCGCCTCATTCGTACGACCGCAGCGATGTCGCTGCGGGTTACCATCGGGGAACTCACCACGGAAGTCGACTTCCTGGTGTGTGAGACCCTATCGGTGCCCTGCATACTGGGGTGCACCTTCATCAACGTTCACGTTGATGCAATCCGGCCAGGCCGGAGGACCGTCGAGCTTCAAGAAGCCGACGGGACGAAGCGAGGACACACGGCTATCGTCAGGGACCTGACGCTACAAGGGAGCCACGTTAACGTGGCTGAGGTGTACGCAAGTGTCGAGCCGAAGACACTTCGGTTGGCCAAGCGAACTCGCTTTGAGCCGTTGTCGGAGACAGCCCTCCCGGTTAACTGTGACCTCGCAGGCATCTGCAGAGTCAAGTACAACTTGCGGACGTACAAGCGCCATGGGTTGACCATGGCCAACGGTCTCATAGACCTCCCATCAGGAGGGTTGTCCCTCCTAGTGATGGCGAACTATCGCCGTAAGGCAGTCACCCTCCCGAAGGGAACTATCCTCGGGATTGCCGAGCTCTACGAAGGAGATATCCTTACCCCTGACAAGGAAGGTCAAGTGGACCCACTTGAGGTGCTGGCGGTCGCCGAGACCACCGAGCGACAGCAACCCGATGACGGGAAGCCTAGTCGACCATCATTACCGGCGGATATTCCGCCGAAGGACCAAGAAGCATTGAAGGCACTGGCCGAGGCTGACCTCGACCACCTTCCCCCTTCCGTAGCCGAAGGGGTACGACGGATGTTAAGAAAGCATGACGTCATGTGGACAGGCGGAGCCCTGGGTACCATTGGGGCAACCCAACATTGTATTGACCTGGTACCAGGCGCACGCCCCGCCCGGTCACAACCGCACTGAGCGGGACCTATGCAACGAGAGATCGTTGATGGAGAAGTGAAGAGGATGAGTGAAGCGAAGGTGATCCGACCTTCGATGTCGGAGTGGGGTGCCCCAGTCGTTATCGTACCGAAGAAGGATCAAACCCCTCGGTTTTGCATCGATTATCGACGCCTCAACTTGGTTACCAAGAAAGACTCATACCCTTTACCAAGGATGGATGAATGCATCGACTCCCTGGCGGAAGCTACGGTGTTTACCACCATCGACTGCAATGCCGGATACTGGCAGATCCCGGTGGCGGACGAGGATATCCCCAAGACGGCATTCGTCTGTCACAGTGGAGTGTACGAGTTCCTAAGGATGCCCTTCGGATTGTCCAACGCCCCCGCTACATTCCAGCGGGCTATCGAGATTATACTGTCGGGGGTGAAGTGGCGTAACTGCCTAGTGTACCTCGATGACGTCATCGTCTTCTCGCGTAACATGGATGACCATGTGCAACATGTTGACGAGGTACTCACCCTCTTGAGGAACGCCGGGGTAACCCTGCGTCTGAAGAAGTGCGCCTTCTTCCAACAGACGGTCGAGTATCTGGGCCACCAGATAACCCCTGGTAAACTAGGGGTACTCGAAGCCAATACCCGGGCACTCCGGGATGCCCGGTTCCCTAACACCCAGACACAGCTCAAGAGCTTCCTGGGAATGTGCAATGTATACCGACGGTTCTTCAAGGACTTCGCTCGGATAGCTAAACCGTTAACGGTTCTTACGAGCAGTACCCTGCCCAAGGTACTCCAACCCCCTTCGCCTAGCGAAGAGGAGGCCTTCGAGTCGCTGAAGCGAGCCCTACTATCCCCACCCGTCCTTGCGTTACCGCACCGACGGAGTACCTTCGTCATCGATGTCGATGCATGCGATACACAAGTGGGATGCACCCTGTTACAGGGAGAGACGTTGATCGGTACCGATAACGTTATCCCGGACCTACGTCCGGTAGGATACTTCAGCCGGACACTCAACCCGGCTGAGCGTAACTATAGTGCCACCGAGCGTGAATGCCTCGGAGTTATATGGGCAGTGCAACTGCTCCGTCCATACCTGGAGGGCTCCAGGTTCATCGTGAGGTCCGACCACGAACCTTTACGATGGCTTCTCAACCTTGGTGACAAGGATTCCGACAGCCACGGTCGGCTAGCCCGATGGAGGCTAAAAATGGCCGAGCACGACTACCGTACCGTGTATAAGGCTGGGTCAACCCACCATCTCGGAGACGCATTGTCTCGACTCGACACCCCGAGCGGGGATACCCGCCCGGTGGACGAGGACATCCCGGTGGTACCGGTCTGCATGGTGGGTAACGCTACCCAAGGTATGGTTGACCATACCATGGCACACCGAGCATGCCCACTAACCCTCGCGGACTTCCGCGAGGCACAAGCCAATGACGACGACTGTAGACGTCATCGCGCTAACCTCCTGGCCGGTACGGCCGGCATCTTCTCCGAGAACGAAGACGGACTCATATACCGGCGGGCACCCGCCGATGGACGACATCAAGTTGTGGTTCCCGTGTCCTTACGGCAAGCCGTCATGGAACGAGAACACGAGAACCCTACAGCCGGACACCCGGGGGGGTCACGTATGTTCGCAGCAATGCGAAGGTTCTTCTACTGGCCAGCAATGGCCGTCGACGTGGTCGACCACGTAAGGGGATGCCACCCCTGTGCGCGTAACCGCATGAGTCTACATAGGCAGGCGTCTGCCATGAAGCTATTCCCACCCGATGGGCCCAACGAGCAAGTCGCTATCGACATACTCGGGCCACTTCCGGTAACGGAAGAAGGGAACAGGTACATCCTGGTCATGTCTGACCGATTCACCAAGCTGTCACGAGCGGCAGCCGTCCCGAATGATACGGCATACACGATTATGAACGCAGTGGTTGACCACTGGATCAGTGCATACGGAGTCATGAAGCAACTCCTCTCCGATAACGGAGCAAACCTTACGTCAGCATTCCGCACTAAGGTCCTGGGCATGTTCGGTATCGAACCCCGTCGGGCATCCGACTACCACCCGCAGTCCAACGGGCAGGTGGAGCGGTTCAACCGCACCATCGTCAAGATGCTACAGTGCTACGTGGCAGAGCACACGAACACTTGGGACAGGCTTCTGTCCGTACTCACCCTGGCATACAATGCCAGGCCACATCGGAGCACGAACATCGCTCCGCTGGAGTGGGTCATGCCACTTGGCGTCGGTAACCTGACGCTGCCACCAGGCAGGTGCACTCGGTATGATACACCGAAGGGCCGACCGGCCGAACGTATACACCTAGCTTGGTTGGCCAAGCTATCATGGATGATACGGAAGCTCAAGGGTGCCCTTGACAGAACACAACTTCGATACAAGAAGAACTTTGACACCCGGCTACGGGTGCGCAACGCAACCCTGGTAACAGGTGACTGGGTCTACATCAGACACCAGAAGTTCCGAGGGAACAAGCTTATGCAACCGGTCAAGGGACCGTACCAGATTCTCCACAGAGATGACCACTCTGTTATCTTACACTCCGATACGGAGATCCAACGCATCAGTGTGAATGATGTCACACCTGCTCCGAAGCCGGAACAGCCTCAGCCGGTACCGGCTGGGTTGCTACATGAAGCTCTTACAACCCACCGGTCAGATGACCCGGTGGGACCGGATGGGATTCCATACCAAGTAGAGAGCGTGGTCGGACACACCGACCCGGACCTACCAGGACCCTGGTACGTCAAGGTTGTGTGGGTCGGATACGACTCACCCACCTGGGAACAGGCGGCAAATATACCCCGCCAACTCCTCATGCCTTACATGAGGCGACGACGCCTGCTGTAACAACCAAACCGACACCGACTTCGGCTGTTGGGGGGTGAGGCTTATACCTACGAAGCAGGGTGTGACATGGTTACGGCAGACTTAGGTTTGTAAGTCAAATCAGACTTAGATTTCTAAGTCGAACGAAGCTTAGGCAACTAAGTAGAGTCAAGCTTAGGTAACTAAGTAGAACCTGAACCTTAATAAGTTAACTTAAAGGTGAAGGCTAACTCTGATGATATCGAAGTAACTAGGGGCCTTACACGGGAGGATGACCTCCCCAAGCCAAGACACAAAGTGAGGGAGGATGACCTCCCCAAGCATGAACCAACCGGAAGAAGTTGGACGGGAGGCAACGCACCACTGAGCCAGAAGGGGTACTCCCCAGGGCAGGAAACAGAGGCAAGCAATGCCCCCAAAGGGGATGAGTTTATACTCACTACTACCCGGCTACCATAAGGGTCACCGGGGCCCTCTCCCTCACAAACACTAGCACTCCTCAGTGGGTAGACCCACTGCCCGAGGGAGGCCACTCACGCGTAAGCGCGTATACCTCCATGCTCCACCGGTCGGCAATCTCACGACGGTCAATCACCCGAGTTACCTCGGTGCATAGCTGAACGAGGGTGCTGCGGCCAGCCTCCACGTCCTCCAGAGCTTTCTGGAGGCGGTCAAGCACACCACCGAAGCAACGCGCTGACCCAACCAGCGCAGCACCTGGGGGGATATCCCCCCAGCTAACAGAGAGACCCTCCCGCATTGCGCGGGCAACAAGGGCGTCAACGCCCTCATACCAGAGACGGGGACCCCCGTCATGTAGGGCAGGGGCCGGAGGTGACACTGGCGCAGCCAGAGGAGCCACAGGAGCCGACACGGCTATCACCGGAGCCGGTGGGACCTGATACGAGGCTCGGTAGGACCCTACCGAAGGGGCTCCACCGTAACCCCGGCGGGGCTCCGCCCGACGACGGGACACCTCACGCTCCCCACCGGCAGAGCCCCACTCTCGGGGACGACGGCCAACCGCCGCCGGAATCGGGTTACCGAACCACGGGGCAAGGACCTGAAGAGGGTCATGGATAACCATGGGAATACCCAGGTCAGCAACAGCCTCGGTGGACGCCCACCCATGGCAATTGGGCTCACCCGGCTGAGTACGCCGGATACGCAACGAGTGACGAGGCAAGGGGGTAGCCCCAGCCTGCGGGTCCCGGTACGGGGGAAGGGCCAACACCCCAGCCCAGTTCACGGCATCGTGAACAGCCAGCAGGGCCTCGAACTCCCGGGCCAACCCGGTCTTGGCAGCTACCAGGTCCACGCCCAACTGCGCGATGTGCCGACGGACACCCGTCGGAAGATGAAACAGGCGCCCCTGCCGGCGGACGGACAGCAAGAAGGAGGAAGCCTGCCCGAGGGTAACCTCAAGGGTGAAGGTACCCTGCAACGGGTGGACCGGCCGGGAGGCCAACACACTCCCGAAGTATCGGAGGCAGGAGCCGGTGTCAAACCGGAAAGCAGGGGCGGGTTCCCACCCCTCCTGCCACAGAGGCGGGCGCACGGCAGTGTACACCGGCGCGCGACCGTTACCGGTCTGCAACGCACACGTTGTATCGGTGCGGAACGCATCCGCCATGACACCATGGTTGCGTCGCCAGCTCGACGCTGACTTCAACCCCGCCATAGGCGGGTACGGAGCCGTCAACGTCAGGTACGGGGATACCCCCGGGTAGTAATCAAAGTCGGGATACCGACCGGTACTGCCCACCGTCTCCCCAAACGCAACCGGCTCCGCCGCCGCCGCAATCCCCCGAGCACTAGCCGGGTAGTCAATCTCCCGCGGCAACGCGGGAGCAATCAGGTCGCATACCCCGAAGGCGGGGTCGAGTTAGACCTCACCCCGTCCCACCCGAGTACGCCAGAGCTGCGCATGCCGGTCGTCCGGCTGACTCAGGATCCAATGGTGTTCCACTCGCACCGCGTTCGGCTGGTTGACTAGCCGCACCAACTCCCGCTCCCAACTCGGGTCCACCTTGACGCGCCGGGAGGACTCTCCACGGGGATGGGGCAGGTGGAAGTCCACCCGCATCCGCCCATCGGACTCCATTGACTCTTGCACAGTCAGGCCTCGAACCCGAGCCACCAAATCGGACATCGACATGGCGGGTTGAACCGCCGCCACGGCGACGCCGCCACCCAACGGGGCAACCCGGGCAGGACCAGGAAGAATCGGGGGCGCCGGGGGATGCCCCACCGGCAGATGGGCCGGTGCCGGAGGTGCACGGGGCCGAGGAGGAAGAAGAAGGGCGGGCGCCCGCCCGGAGTAACTACCGGAGTCCACTGCCATCGGTGTAGACCCACCTTGACCACCAGACGCCCGCGGCACCGCGGGCAGAGCATCGCCGCCACCCGGACCCGACGTGGGTACCACGGGGGCGGCACGGGTAGACCCGCTACCCGCCGCAGCGGACACACCCACGGGGCGGGCAACCGCGCCGTCTTGACCCGCCGGACTGGACGGGGTGCCAACACCACCATCCGCCACGCCGGCGACACCGTCTTGAGGTAGAGCCACTTCGGTACCGGCGACAGAAGCCATCCTGGCCGCCGGAGGAGAAGCGGTAGAAGCCACCGCTGCACGCGGTTGTCCGCCACCCGACGGAGCCGTCGTGCCGCTACACACGGACGACAACCCGCCCGGCGCGCCGTCCGGGGCCACACGAACGATCACCCGGTCGTCCTCGTCCTCCGACGAGCTCGCCAAGAAGCACTCGGCGGCGGTGGCGGAGACGGGAACGTCGTCCACCATCACCTCTTCCCCCTCTTCAGGCAGGAGGTCGTCCTCGCCCCCGGGTACCTGGGGGTCCGACATGGTCCAACCGGGGTGGCAGGGGCGCCCCTTGCAGAAAAGCCGAGGCCGGCTCGACCCGGTACGAGGAACGCTCGCGCGGACGAGCCAGGGAAGCGTGGGCGCCCGCGCTTATGACCACAAACGGCCACGAGAAGCGCCGCAGGCGCGCGGGTCGACCCGCGCCCCACGAGGCTACGAACGGGCTCCATTCAGGCACCTGGGCGGGCCGGGGCCACACCCCCGTACGGGGCAACCAAGAGGGGTTCACCCCGAAACCGCCCCCGCGAAAAGCGGGAGCGGCCGCCCCCATTCACTCGGTAACACGGGAGGGGCTCCCCTACCACCAGACACCTGGTGGCGGATCCGCTTGCACCACCCCTCGGAAAGGGGGGTCGTGAACAGAACCCGCATCGGGAATTTAATGGTCCGGAAAACGGATCGTGTGTGTACCACACAAAGGGGGGCACCCCCCTCAGACAACCTCGAAAAGGGGTGTCTGTTGCGACAGGGCGCAAAGCCCCACCCGACTGGTAAACGGTCACGCGACCCACTTACATTCGATAACCCGAATGCAACTCGACCCGAGGACGGGCCGAATCTAAGGGGGGGATATGTAGCAATATGGTTGGCCGTATTGTGACCCTAACATTAGGGGGGCTACTTCTAATCCTTGGCTTTCAATTTGAGAGTCCGTACTGGTCACAGTGTCTATAAGTTACGTATGACCAGAGGGACTTGCATCTTGGGGTGCAGGGTAGTTAGTAGTGTCTCCGAGGGTCTATAACGTGGGGGCCGGCGGCGAATCCACCGCCGGCCAAGGTAGAACAACAAACCCCTCCCATTTGGGCTCCCATCTTGGTCCCGTGGCTTGCGCTCCAAGGACAGCAACCTTGGCCTCCCGGTGACGTTGGTGCCGATCCCCCTTGGTGAGTGTTCCCTGAGAGTGGACGTGCGACAAATCCCTATTGTGCTACAGTGCCACCGGCTCCGGTAGTAGCCGTGTCGGCTCCTGTGGCTCCTCTGGCTGCGCCAGTGTCACCTCCGGCCCCTGCCCTACATGACGGGGGTCCCCGTCTCTGGTATGAGGGCGTTGACGCCCTTGTTGCCCGCGCAATGCGGGAGGGTCTCTCTGTTAGCTGGGGGGATATCCCCCCAGGTGCTGCGCTGGTTGGGTCAGCGCGTTGCTTCGGTGGTGTGCTTGACCGCCTCCAGAAAGCTCTGGAGGACGTGGAGGCTGGCCGCAGCACCCTCGTTCAGCTATGCACCGAGGTAACTCGGGTGATTGACCGTCGTGAGATTGCCGACCGGTGGAGCATGGAGGTATACGCGCTTACGCGTGAGTGGCCTCCCTCGGGCAGTGGGTCTACCCACTGAGGAGTGCTAGTGTTTGTGAGGGAGAGGGCCCCGGTGACCCTTATGGTAGCCGGGTAGTAGTGAGTATAAACTCATCCCCCGCTGGAGCGTTTGCATGATACCAATGCCTGCCATTGGGGAGTACCCCGTCTGACTTAGTCGTGGCTTGCCTCGGTTCTTTCCCGCATCCCCCCACTCATCCGGGTTGGTTAATACTCATGAAGGTCAACCTTGTTGGTCCGTCACTTGCCTCCTGGCTGAAGGTTTACCTTGGTGTAAGCCTTAGGTTACTTTGAGATCATCGGAGTTAGTCATCTCCTTCAAGTAAACTTGTAAAAGTCAGTAGCTTACTTAGTTTGCCTAAGTCCGCTCCAACTTGGTGAACCTAAGTCTTGACGAGTCCACGTGACACCCTACTTAGTAGGTATAAGCCTCACCCCCCAACAGCCGAAGTCGGTGTCGGTTGGGTTGTTACAGTAGGCGTCGTCGCCTCACGTAAGGCATGAGGAGTTGGCGGGGTATATTCGCCGCCTGCTCCCAGGTGGGTGAGTCGTATCCGACCCACATAACCTTGACGTACCAGGGTCCTGGTAGGTCCGGGTCGGTGTGTCCGACCACGCTCTCTACTTGGTATGGAATCCCATCCGGTCCCACCGGGTCATCTGACCGGTGGGTTGTAAGAGCTTCATGTAGCAACCCAGCCGGTACCGGCTGAGGCTGTTCTGACTTCGGAGCAGGTGTGACATCATTCACACTGATGCGTTGGATCTCCGTATCGGAGTGCAGGATGACAGAGTGATCATCTCTGTGTAAGATCTGGTACGGTCCCTTGACCGGTTGCATAAGCTTGTTCCCTCGGAACTTCTGGTGTCTGATGTA
Source organism: Pyropia yezoensis (assembly GCA_009829735.1). Taxonomy (NCBI): domain Eukaryota; phylum Rhodophyta; class Bangiophyceae; order Bangiales; family Bangiaceae; genus Pyropia; species Pyropia yezoensis. The sequence goes on from CM020618.1 coordinate 39,782,197, forward strand.
GACCCAGTCACCTGTTACCAGGGTTGCGTTGCGTACCCGTAGCCGGGTGTCAAAGTTCTTCTTGTATCGAAGTTGTGTTCTGTCAAGGGCACCCTTGAGCTTCCGTATCATCCATGATAGCTTGGCCAACCAAGCTAGGTGTATACGTTCGGCCGGTCGGCCCTTCGGTGTATCATACCGAGTGCACCTGCCTGGTGGCAGCGTCAGGTTACCGACGCCAAGTGGCATGACCCACTCCAGCGGAGCGATGTTCGTGCTCCGATGTGGCCTGGCATTGTATGCCAGGGTGAGTACGGACAGAAGCCTGTCCCAAGTGTTCGTGTGCTCTGCCACGTAGCACTGTAGCATCTTGACGATGGTGCAGTTGAACCGCTCCACCTGCCCGTTGGACTGCGGGTGGTAGTCGGATGCCCGACGGGGTTCGATACCGAACATGCCCAGGACCTTAGTGCAGAATGCTGACGTAAGGTTTGCTCCGTTATCGGAGAGGAGTTGCTTCATGACTCCGTATGCACTGATCCAGTGGTCAACCACTGCGTTCATGATGGTGTAGGCCGTATCGTCCGGGATTGCTACTGCCCGTGACAGCTTAGTAAAGCGGTCCGACATGACCAGGATGTACCTGTTCCCTTCTTCCGTTACCGGAAGTGGTCCGAGTATGTCGATAGCCACTTGCTCGTTGGGTCCATCCGGGGGGAACAGTTTCATAGCGGTCCCCGCCTATGAAGACACATGCGATTCCGTGCGCACGGGTAGCATCCCCGCACGTGGTCGATTACGTCGACGGCCATTGCTGGCCTGTAGAAGAACCTTCGCATTGCTGCGAACATGCGCGAACTTCCCGGGTGTCCGGCTGTGGGGTTCTCGTGTTCTCGTTCCATGACGGCCTGCCGTAAGGACACGGGAACCACGACCTGATGCCGTCCATCGGCGGGTGCCCGCCGATATATGAGTCCGTCCTCGTTCTCGGAGAATTTGTCGGCCGTGCCGGCCGGGAGGTTAGCACGATGGCGTTTACAGTCGTCGTCATTGGCCTGTGCCTCGCGGAAGTCCGCGAGGGTTAGTGGGCATGCTCGGTGTGCCATGGTATGGTCAACCATACCTTGAATAGCATTACCCACCATGCACACCGGTACCACCGGGATGTCTTCGTCCACCTGCCGGGTATCCCCGCTTGGGGTATCGAGTCGCGACAACGCGTCCCCCAGATGATGGGTGGAGCCGGCCTTATATATGGTCCGGTAGTCGTGCTAGGCCATCTTCAGCCTCCGCTGGGCTAGCCGACCGTGGCTGTCGGAATCCTTGTCACCAAGGTTGGGAAGCCATCGTAAAGGTTCGTGGTCGGACCTTACGATGAACCTGGAACCTTCCAGGTATGGCCGGAGCAGTTGCACTGCCCATATGACTCCGAGGCACTCGCGCTCGGTGGCACCATAGTTACGCTCAGCCGGGTTGAGTGTCCGGCTGAAGTGCCCTACCGGATGTAGGTCCGAGATAGCATTATCGGTACCGATGATGGTCTCTCCCTGTAGCAGGGTGCATCCCACTTGGGTGTCGCAGGCATCGACGTCGATGACGAAGGTCCCGCGTCTATGCGGCAACGCAAGCACGGGTGGGGCTAGCAGAGCTAGCTTGAGCAGCTCGAACGCCTCTCTCTCGTTGGGCGAGGGAGGTTGGAGTACCTTTGGCAAGACACTGCTCGTCAGAACCGTTAACGGTTTGGCTATACGAGCGAAGTCCTTGACGAACCGTCGGTATAGGTTGCCCATCCCCAGGAAGCTTTTCAGCTGTGTCTGGGTGGTTGGGTATTGCGCATCCCGGAGTGCCCGGGTATTAGCTTCGAGCACTCCCAGCTTACCTGGTGTGATCTGGTGACCCAGATACTCGACTGTCTGCTGGAAGAAGGCGCACTTCTTGAGGCGCAGGGTTACCCCGGCGTTCCACAAGAGGGTGAGTACCTCGTCGATATGTTGCACATGGTCATCCATGTTACGCGAGAAGACGATGACGTCGTCCTAGTACACCAGGCAGTTACGCCACTTGACTCCCGACAGTATGATGTCGATGGCCCGTTGCAATGTGGCGGGGGCGTTGGACAATCCGAAGGGCATCCTTAGGAACTCGTACACGCCACTGCGACAGACGAACGCCGTCTTGGGGATATCCTCTTCCGCCACTGGGATCTGCCAGTACCCGGCATTGCAGTCGATAGTGGTAAACACTGTGGCCTCCCCCAGCGAGTCGATACACTCGTCCATCCTTGGTAAAGGGTATGAGTCTTTCTTGGTAACCAAGTTGAGGCGTCGATAATCGATGCAAAACCGAGGGGTTTGATCCTTCTTCGGTACGATCACGACTGGGGCACCCCACTCCGACATCGAAGGTCGGATCACCTTAGCTTCACTCTTCCTCTTCACTTCCCCATCAACGATCTCTCGTTGCATAGGTCCCGCACGATGCGGTTGCGACCGCGCTGGTCGAGCACCTGGTACCAGGTCTATACGATGTTGGGTTGCCCCAATGGTACCCAGCGCCCCGCCGGTCCACATGACGTCGTGCTTTCTTAGCATCCGTCGTACCCCTTCAGCTACCGAAGGGGGAAGGTGGTCGAGGTCAGCCTCGGCCAGTGCCTTCAAGGCTTCTTGGTCCTTTGGCGGCATGTCCGCCGAAGCCGCCGATGGGTTAGGCTTCCCGTCATCGGGTTGCTGTCGCTCGGTGGTCTCGGCGACCGCCAGCACCTCAAGTGGTTCCACTCGACCTTCCTTGTCAGGGGCAAGGATATCTCCTTCGTAGAGCTCGGCAATCCCGAGGATAGTTCCCTTCGGGAGGGTGACTGCCTGACGGCGATAGTTCGCCATCACCAGCAGTGATGACCCCCCTGCTGGGAGGTCTGCGATACCGTTGGCCATGGTCAACCCATGGCGCTTGTATGTTCGTAGGTTGGACTGGACTCTGCAGATGCCTGCGAGATCACAGTTAACCGGGAGGACGGTCTCCGATAACGGCTCAAAGCGAGTCCGCTTGGCCAGCCAGAGTGTCTTCGGTTCTACGCTTGCGTATACCTCAGCCACGTTAACGTGGCTCCCTTGTAGCGTCAGGTCCCTGACGATCGCTGTCTGTCCTCTCTTCGTCCAGTCGGCCTGTTGCAGCTCGACGGTCCTCCGGCCCGGCCGGACTGCATCAACGTGAACGTTAATGAAGGTGCACCCCAGTATGCAGGGCACAGATAGCGTCTCACATACCAGAAAGTCAACTTCCGTAGTAAGCTCCCCGATGGTGACCTGCAGCGACATCGCTGCGGTCGTACGAATGAGACGACCATTCGCATCCTTGATCGTGGGTCCCCGAGCAGCTCTGACTCGCGGGAGCCACTTGTCCGGGAGGGTATCCTTCCGGATCAAGTTAGGTCCAGCCCCTGTATCCAGTACGGGGTAATACGGCCGGGTCGACTGGGGGTCAACCCCCACTGTGGCTGATACCTTGAAGTTCTCCAAGGTGAACAGTACGTGGCCTACACCGATATCCGGTGTAGCTCGGGCATCCTGAACAGGGCCCTTGTCTGGTTCCATGTGACGGGGCTTCCCGTCCTCTCCTCGCAACCTTGGAGGTTGGTCATCAATCCCCTGACGCCGTGTCGTCGGGGCCGGAAGGTGTACCCGGGGGTTGATGCGGCGTCGGCTCAACCGCGCTCTCCGTGGGGCTTTCCCCGCGGCAGTCCGGGGTGGCTTGCTAGGGTTACCCCAGCGACCCCGAGGCGTCCTTCCTCTTACTCGCTTCCCGTGCTCGGCCGGGTACTGTCCTCCGGGGCATCCGAGGGAGGGGGTGCCTCCTCGACTGCCAGTACTCCTCCTGGAGCTTGCTGCCTACCCGGTGCCGGGCCTCGGGCTAGATACCCACCCATGGATGCCTTGCGTTGCGCCGCTGCCCGTCGAGACTCCTCCGGGATGAGTGGGCATGCGGACACCCAGTGTTGGGGGTCTCCGCACAACATGCATCCGGACGTGCCGGCCGTCCCGGGCGTCCGCGTCGAGTTGGCTCCATAGGTCCGGTTGCCTGCCTCGGGCGCCCGAGTGCCCGCCCCTTGGTAGGCCTTGGGTCCCGGTGCCAGCCGGAACATGGACTCCCCCAACCGGTTGGCTCTACCAGCGATGTGCGGAGGTGCCTCCGTACGTACTGCCCATGTCGGCAAGGGCTGGTGGGGGTTACTCGTAACCGGGGCATACCCCGTCGTCCGCACATACGGGACGCGCCGTCCCGCTCCCTCGTTGACCTGAAACTGGGTCCCAGCCGGGGCGATGTACGCTACCGTACCATGCTCATCAATCACCGGCGTCGCCGGTAGTAACAGGTGGCCCTGTTGGTCGACTAGAGGTTCATCCTCACCGGTAGGGGGATGTTCGGTCGCCACCAGTACTGGTGCGGCCTTACGTTCCACATTCTCTTGCCTCGGTACCGGGGTAAGACTGGGCTTGCCTCCCTCACCCTGGGGCTTCGGGGCCAAGGCGCATTCCGGGTGTAGAACCCGGTAGGCGTCCCCTAGGGACTTGCACATATGCATCAGTCGACTGAAGTTCGTCCGGGCCGTATTGGCTCCTCGTGCGGATATCCGCACGTAGTTAGGTACTCCTGCGAGCAGGATGGCCCGTAGTTCCCCTTCACCGAGGAGCTTCCCCAGCTCGTAGTCGAGCTCTTGGATCCGGCGTCCAAACATCTCCTCATCCTCCCAGGACTGGGCGGTGGCAGTGCGAAGGGCCCGATAGTGGTCTTCGCACTAGTCCTCACTGAGGTAGCTGCTAGGCAACTCCTTCAATATACCACGGTAATCCATGGGGGTGGCTGCAACCCTCATTCCCGGAATCGGGGATGCCTGGCGGAGGATGCCTCGAACCCGCTCGTCAACAAAGAGCGGGAGGATCTCCAGCGCCAGCCCCTCGTTGACGAGCGCCTTGTCTGCGGCTGCCTTGAAGCTAGTCAAGAATCCGATGACTGCCAACGGGCGTCCGCTGGGGCCCCCGAACATAGGGACTCCCTTCATAAGGGTCTGCATAGAGCGAATCCCTCGGTGCGAGGTCGTACGCATCGATTCCGATACGGCAGTGGATCGGTCCTCCAAACGATAGCGTTCGGGAGTCAGTACCGACCTGAAGACTTCGTTGACAATCTCCGTGTCCGCGTCCTGGATATCCAGTCGCTTCGCCAGTTGATGAGTGAACTCATCGGACTCCAACCGCTTCAGTAAGCTCGCAGTAACCTGCGCTGTCATCGCTTGCATCAGTGACGCTGGAACTTCCGGCGTCGGCGCCTCGGGTACCCGAGTTGCCTGGCTTCCGTCGTCGAGGGGGTAATGGGAGACGGTACCGTCTCCCCCCATCGCCGACTCTGTTCCGGCGTAAGTGTCCGCCGGACCATGTCCGCGGAGCCCGCTCTGGGTGCTCCGAGCGTAGCGCTCCGTATGGCTACGTTCCAACTCACCCGACGAGTCGAATCCATAACCCGCCGTGTCCGGGGGTTGTCCAGGAGTAGCAACACCGGGATTGACCCTGGTGGCCTCCGAAAGTAGTTCGGCCGGTTCGAACCGTACCGGTGTGGGGGGGACCCGACGGGGTACCGTCGTATGGCGTGATGACATCAGCACCGCCATTGCGTCCTCCGTACGCTCTTTACGGGCGTCGAGCCCGGTGAACCGGGCTTCGATGCGAGCCAATGATGCCATCAGGGAGTCTCCTGGTGAAGGTGGCGTCGGCGTAAGGTCGGCAGAGGACAGTTGCGGCGGTCCGCCGCCCCCGGCCGTCCGTGCCGTACCAAACGTCGATCCGGCACCGGAGAGCATCGGCGTCTCAATGTTGTCGATCGGGTTACCGATCCCGGTTCCCGGGTTCAGCTCCGGGGTCGGCGTCGACGCCGATCGGTCACCTTGAACGTTCCCCGTCTCTTAGGTAGACATAGTCACAATCAGTCAACCGACGTAACAGTCACCACGAATAAGAGAGCGAGGGGGTAGTTGGGGGAGAGTAACCGTAGATCGCTGTAAAACGCAACCACTCAAAACAATCGAACAGATCGCAGCACCACGAGTACAAGAAAAGGACTGGATCCCTATCCGTGTGCCAGGGCCGAAGACGGCGTCACCACATGGGTGACGGAAACCCGTCCCCTGCTGCTCCACCAATGTAGCACAATAGGGTATCCGCTACACGTCCACTCTCAGGGAACACTCACCAAGGGGGATCGGCACCAACGTCACCGGGAGGCCAAGGTTGCTGTCCTTGGAGCGCAAGCCACGGGACCAAGATGGGAGCCCAAATGGGAGGGGTTCGTTGTTCTGCCTTGGCCGGCGGTGGATTCGCCGCCGGCCCCCTCGTTATAAACCCTCGGAGACGCTACTAACTACCCTCCACCCCAAGATGCAAGTCCCTCTGGTCATACGTAACTTATTGGTACCGTGACCAGTCCGGACTCTCAAATTGAAAGCCAAGGATTAGAAGTAGCCCCCCTAATATTAGGGTCACAATACGGCCGACCATATTGCTACATGGGCGCGGGTCGTCCCGCTTTTCCGTATCGCCCGTGCCGGGCTTTGTGCTCGTAAGCGCGGGTGCCCGCACTTCCCTGGCCCGTCTCTGTTCTCCCACCGTACCGGGTAGAGCCGGCTGCGGCTTGTTCGCACGGGGGACCCCTGCCGCCCCTGATTCACTTTGTCCGACCCCCAGGTGCCCGGGGGCACGGAAGAACTCCTGCTTGAGGAGGAGGAGGAGATGGAGGACGACGTGCCCGTCACTCCTACTGCCGCCGAGTGCTTCTTGGCGAGCTCGTCGGAGGACGACGAGGACAACAAAACTGTCCGCGTGTCGGCGGCTGGTCCTACGGGCGGGCAGTCGTCGGTGTGCAGCGGCACGACGGCATCGTCGGGGGCCGGTCAACCGCGTGTGTCGACGCCTCTTTCTACTCCTTCGGCAGCCCGGAAGGGTCCTGGCGCCGCTGTTGGCTCGGCGCTTACCCAAGATGGTTCAGCCGCTGAAGTTGGTGGTCGTGGCGGCGCCCCGCCCGGTGCGGCGGGTCAAGATGGCGCGGGTACCCGCCCGGCCGGTGCTCCGGCCGCCGGGGCGGTGGAAGTGCCTCCCCCTTTTGTCGCCGGCGTGACATCGTCGGATCGGGTTGGAGGTGGTGTACTCCCCGCGGTGCCGCGAGCTGCTGTCGGTCAAGAAGTACCTTCCCCGATGGCGGTGAACTCCGGGAGCTAACCTGGGCGGGTGCCCGCCCTTCTTCTTCCTTCTCGGCCCCGCGCGCCTGCGGTGCCAGATGCAATGTAGCAGTAAACCCATCTGATACAGCACAAGCAGGATTTGACTGTGAAACGGTCTCAGGACCCACGGACTTCCCTTTTCCAAGGATGGGGATAGTCTTTCCATGTATTAACCAGGTACTCAGGGCCGCGACTCAAAGGCACCTGAGTCACCACATACGGGGTGCCCAGAAGCAGGGGCACCGACGGTATCTCAACTGCACCATAGGTCACGTCGACCTTATGGGACCCCAGCCTAGTTGGCAGGGTCACAGCACCTACATTGGGCAGTATCCCACCATTGATGTCGATCATATAGTTGGCCTTGGACCTCCAACGTTGAAGCTCCACCTCCTTGGGCAACAGCGACTTCCGTATCAATGAAGCGCCTGAGACGGTACTCAGGACGATACGGGCCCAAAAAGCACGGCCTGGGGCTGGTTGCACCCGGCCAGCCACCTGGGAGTTCTCTCCGGTCACCACAGCGATGACCCGACGTGGGGTTACGTTCTTGGGCAGTCCTACCCGAGGTGGGCGGACCCCTTTGGGTCGTCTCAGTGCGCGACAGGGTTGGTTCGTCCTTTTGAACTACTTGGCCGAGGCTGCCGCTGTGAGCTTTGGACTAAGTTGTTGAATGCGTTTACTCAGCACAGGGCAGTCAAATGCCCAGCGTCCATCAGCACTGCAGTTCCAACACCGATTATCTGTTCCCGGGGGAGTGTTCCTGGGTTGGAAACCCGAGTAGTTGCCTTGGGATGTTCCCACAGAGGCTACTACCTTGTCCTTACGGATCTGGCCTACCTCTCAAAACTCTCTGGCCTTGCGAGCCTCCTCTATCTCTTTGGCCAACTCGGCCTGTCGTTCCTGGCACTGCTCATTCCGCAACTTGCGGTAAGCCTCACCCCTGCGGTAGGCGAAACGGGTCAACTCGGCCAGCGTCGCTCGGGAGGTATTATTCTCACGGGCTTCCATACGGACCGACCGGTGGAGACCTTTCAGAAACCGACTGTTCACCACAGCTTGTGGCTGAATACAGCCGCAAAGATTGTTCAGCCCGCGGACCCGGACTGCAACAGACATATCGTCCTCAGTCTCCTCCTGGTGCGCCTGCGTAGCCTCCTCGAATTGAGAGGCCAACGCGGCTTCATCCACCATAGCCCTTGACAACCGGTTGATGAGTTCCAAGTAGGACGTCACCTCACCAACCCCTCCACTTGAGGAACTGGGCATGACGGCGATAATCTCCGTCCGTAGGTGGCCCTTGGTGACCTCCTGTAGCATATACAATGCCATGCCTTCGCTCATAGCATTGTCGTCACAGGCTTTTGTAAAACGACGTAGAAACTCAAAGCCACGGAGGGGGGGAGTTCCATCGCACTCCGCTTTGTGCCCAAAAGTGTGGGTTACGTTCTTCTTAGCACGGCCCATAGCTCGGGCCTGGATAGGACCGTACGCCACCGACGTGTTGTGGAGGGCGAAGGCGTCATAGTCAAAGATCATCTGGTTGACCGGCTTGGCTACCTGAATATTAGGCGGCACCTCACGTTGAGGGAGCAGCCGCTGACGCAGAGGGGTATACTGACAGGACGCCTCTGCCGTCTGCACCGGCGGGCTAAGTGTCGCACCCGGACGTTCTGGAGGGAGCGCCCCCGTAGAAGGCGTTCGCCCTGCTAAAGTCATTGTGGCCCCCCAGTAAGGAGTTACTGTGGTCGATCCCTGTTCCGGATGCCCCGTTCCAGGCTTAGGGGGAAGTGTTCCCTGCGTCGGCAGGCTCGAAAACCCCAGTCCAGCCTGGACACTGAGACCATTTGGCACCCTCGCCACAATCTGATGTAGAATGGTATTCGTCATCGTGACCACCAGTTTCGGTATGTGGCAGTATTGACCCCAGCTAGGGGGGCAACACGTGCCATGCAAGGGGCGGCAGGCAGCTAGCCTAACCCGCTTCTCCCCATGCATTTTGGTCCATTTTCCGTAAGTAAGGGATAGTTAGCTTGATACTAGAATCAACATGGATTTGAGGGTTTTCTGTATTTTATCGTCTTGAATTTTTGTGTGGCCCGGTGGGCAGGTGCTGGGGTGGGAGATTCTGAGTGGCGAGACTCTGAGGGGACCCTGGGGGGATAAGGGGAGGGACAGCGGGGCTTGGCCGTGCTTCCCCGTCCCGACCAAGAAACTGTTGGACCACACACCATCTTCCTGTTTTGTCGTGGGGGGCTTGCCCCACAACAGGGATGGAATGTGCGCGACGACTTGCACTTCTTCCGGTTCCCCCGACACGGGAGGAAGACCTTGCGCACCGCCCACACTTTGGTGCCGCGTTTGCGAGTGGTTTTTGCCACATTTGGTGGAGCAGCAGGGGACAGAGGTAAACTTTACTTCCGGGTGCACCCGGGTGTAGGGGGCCCTCTGTCTCAGAAGAGCAGTGGTCTTTGACTGTGTCGTACGGATCGTTAGCGAACACGGCTGGATCGGACCCCCCGACGTTCGGGAAACTTTCCGTTGACGACTTTACTCCGGCGCCTTCGAATGCTGGCCAGACACAGGGTGTACCTGGGGTCGCGGAGGTGCTAGAGGCACTCCAGCCAGCAAGGCCGTGGGTATCGGCGCGGGCGGTATGCCACCCCGACAAAGTTGGTTGTTCACACTGAGGGTCTTCCTCGGACCGGTGGTTCGCACTTCGGCCACCGGGTGGTACACTCAAAGGGAACTTTCAAAGGTGAGAGGATGGTCCCCGCAAGATCCACTCGGGTTGGATTCAACCTCGGCGTAGAGCCATCGCCAACTAGGCGGGTGGAGGACGGCGCACCTTTACTCGTCGGTGATGGGCTCGAGCCTGTGACAGGGGTCGTTACAAGTTGTTATTCCCGCCACCGTCAAGGAAAGTATCTTTGATCGGGAGCGTAACGCCCCCTGGGGTGTATATCTCGGCTCTAGTACACTATACCAGATCCTGAGGGCCAGGAACTTTTAGCCATTATGAAAGTGACGCATGTGGATGGGTTGTTGCATGCACAAGTGGTGCGTGGAGACGTCCCGCACTACCGCTGCGAGTAGCACCCCTGACGAGACCTTTTCAGAGACCGGACCGCAGTTGTGTCCGTTATGTTCCGAGGAGTATTGCCCAGGCCGAAGATCCCTTCTGCATGTCGCAGAGGGAGGCGCTGGACACCGTCGCAGAGTCGCGATTCTTCGTCGGAGACGATGGCCTCCTCTTGAGGAGGGGGGTATTCCAGGGGACCGAACAACTTGTCGTCCCCGCATCCCTCAAGGACAGTATGCTTGAGAGGGAGCATAACGCTCCCACAGGTGGACACCTGAGGTCTAGTAAACTGTCCCAGACCCTGAGGACCAGGTACTACTGGCCGTCCATGGTGGTGGACATCTACATTTGGGTGGCTGCCTGCACCAGTTATGCACAGAACCGTCAGATGGAGCGGCGGCCTACCTAGGCTATGCTGCTGTTCCCGGCCAAGGAGCCCTTTGCCGCGTTGGCAATGGACATCCTTGGGCCCCTGCCAGTGTCAGAGGATGGCGACCAGTACCCCCTGGTCATCTGCCATCGCTTCAGGAAACTTACGCGAGCGATCCCGCTGGCAGAGATCACGGCCATGTCGGTCGTGTCAGCCTTCCTAGATCACTGGGTTGCCGCTTATGGCATCCCGGACAGTACACTGCCGGATGACGGACCGCAATTTGCGTCCGTACTGTTTCAGGGAGTGCCGGATATGTTGGGGGTTCAGGCGAACTATGCCACCTCCTACCACCCACAAACTAATGGGCAGGTGGAGCGCGTCAACAAAACTATTGCTCGACAGCTGCGCCACTATCTGAGTGAGCACGTGAAGACGTGGGACCAATACATTTCCATTCTTACAACTGCCTACAACTCGCAGGTTCACTCATCTACCGGGGAAGTACCCCTCGCTTTTGTGACCCCACGTCGCGGGCGGTCTATTGCCGTACGACGGCCGCTTCCAACTATGGAGGCCAATGGCAGTACACCTAATCCTACTACGAGTAAGGTGGAGTTCGCCGCTAGGCTCGAGAGACTCACCCTAAAGTCAGGGCCGAGATGGACAAAGCGCAAAAGCGCTACAAGCTTATTTTTAAAAAAAAGGTGCGTAATGCCAAGCACGTCCCCGAGCCGGGTGACTGGGTGCTGGCACATTCACACATTCCAACTGGGAATCAACTGGTGTTCCAAGCGAAGGGGCTATACAAAGTCCTTCGTACGGATGGGCGACGGTTTATCATCGAAGTGACGATGGGATCCGCACAATAAACGGACCGGACGTGGTAAAAGTTGCACCACCTCCTGCAGGCGACCCGGCTTGGGCGCGTGCATTGAAAGCGTAGCGCCTGCCTTCGATACCTGCGACCAAGCAGGGCCCGCAGGAGTACGTCTTCGATAAGTTCATCGACCACGGTTGGGATGAGGACACTAACCGCCTCATGTTGAGGGTGCGTTGGTTCGGCTATAAGGCCAAGGATGATACGTGGGAATACGTGGAGGACCTTCCCGCTGAGAAGGTCCGGGCATACTGCGCCCGGAATGATATGCGCCCTAACAGCCCTTCCTTAACGTGAAGGAAGGCCGAGTGACAGTGCCAAGAGAGTGCTTCAAGTCGAAGTGGTACGCAGAGTGGCTTTCAACTACAGCCCTAACCTACGCACTCTCATAACAGAGGCAGCTGCCAACTAGGCACGCATGCTAGACTCTCCAACCCCACGGCCCTTGCCCTCACGTGGAGGCAAGCGGCGAGACCCACGCCGATAACGTTCCCCACCAGTCGGCGGGGGCGGCGGCTCCAAGTCGGAACCGCCGCGCTCCTCACGGTCGCGCAGGTGGCGACGACCGCGGCTACCCTTCTGCTTGGTCTCGCGCGCAAGTTGGCGACGCAGACGCCGGGCCGACTCCGTCTCCGACGGGGTAGAGGACTCCGAGAAGGAATAAGACAACTCGTCTTCCGACACGGAGGGAGACCGCCGCGAGTGACGGCGACGACGGCGAGGAGGCGAGTATGCCCGGCTTGTTCGACGCTTGCCGCGCCCAAGTGGGGTCGACAGGGGCGCAATCGACCCGATACGAGCCAGCTCGGTCGTCATGAACCCCGCCACCGACTCGCAACTCGCGGTCGCCACAGCAGTACGAACGCGCTCCTCAAGTTGAGGAGTCTCGGATACTTGAAGGGTTGCAGTCGGCGCGGCCAACCAAGAAATGGTGCGCACCAACGTGGTGATCATCATCTCTGAGGTCAAGGGCGTGGCCGGCAATACCAACTTGGGATCGACCGTCAAGAGGGTGGCCTCCACGTTGGGGGACACCGGAGTGGGCGACTCAACGGCGACGCTTGTCGGGATGTCCCCGTGCGGCTGGAAAGGGACAGGCGGAAGCGGAGGGGATCGCCGAGTTGGCGGAGGCCGAGTGTAACTGCGACCCCTACTCGGGGCCCCTGCAGTGGGCTGAGTCATGTAGTCCTCGTGAGTGGGCACAGCCATCACGATTGCCTTGTCCGGAGGCGGCGCAGTGTGGCGATCCACCCTCGGGGCATACGGGTAGTCCCCGATGCCCAACCTCTCTCGAAGTACCACACGGCCGTCGTGAAGTTCACGACCGACACAGACGAACTGGCGAAGTGCTCCATCGTCCTTGGGCCCTCGGGAGGAGCGGCGCAACTTGTGCTCAATGCTCTCCCAGTCGATGAACTTATGAAGACGGATCATCTCCGCAAGTAGAGTGAGTTGTCCTGATGAGCACCCCTCAGCAACTAGCTGAAGGGTGCGCTGTTCCAAATTTTGGATAAGCCGTGGGGCAAGACGCCAGAGCATCCCCCGCCGCTGGACACAAGACACCCAGGTCGACATGACCTCGAGGAGCCACTGGGTTGCCAACATGGCGAACACCAGGTGGTCCGGGCTAGCCACCAACATGGTGGAGCCGAAGTGGTCGAGCAACCGGGGTAGCAACGCCGGAAACCCGTAGGGCACCTCAACTTGAGGCCACCACTCGGGCTTCTTGGGATAGTACTGCTCCTTTCTAGCAGCGGACTGCTGCGGAAACTCAAGTTGAGCCGAGGTCACCAAGTAGGGACCTTGCCGGAAGTCCTTCTCCATCCGCACATCAAAGTGATGAGTGTGCGGATTGACTTCGTGACGGTATGGGGGACGAGTTGTCACCGCGTCCCAAGTGAAGGTCGGCACGTCGCCGGTGCCCGGGATAGTTCCCCCGCGGTCAACCATGGCCTTGGCCCGCTGCACGTCTTCGACCTCGTCCTCGTCCAGGAAGGCAATCTGGTCCGTCCTGAATTCGGGAGAAATTCCGACCCTACGGGGGAACTTCTCCCGTAGGCGGTCCCATACACGACTCATCGCTGTGCCAAGTCGGCCACAGCGGAGAACAGTCAATCCCTCCTTATTCAGAGGCCAAGCGGGGTAAAACCACCGTCCCAAGGCCTCCCGTGGGATGGCGCGGCCCATCTTCGGGGGAGATCCCGCCGCCAACCCAAAGCCGGGTGACGCGGGAGTCCCATCCCCCGGAGCGATCGCGGAGCCCCCGCCGGAAGCTCCGGCGGGCGCTACACCGTAAGAGGTGTCCTCCATACGCTCGTCCAGGGAGACAGACTCCAACCCCTGAATCGCCACGGCTCTCCCCAAGCTAGGGAGAGCCAGGGCGGTTGCAGCTGCACGAAACCCGCCTCGAGTTCAGGGGGGCTCGGATCGCGGGTAAATGGGTGGCCTCCCCAGCGTGGGGCGGCCCAGGGTGAGGTGAAGGAAATGTTTTGGTGGTGGTGAGGTGAGAACCGAGGAGAGCAAGCTGCCGAGTGGGCAAGCTTGAGGAGAGGTGCGGTCAACGCGACCGCCTCCACGTCCTCGTGACGTACCAGGGGGACAGCAAGTCGCGCCCTCAACGCCGAGACGTGCGTTTATACGCCCCGTCGCAGTGCCGGCCGGGTCGGTCGAAACTGAGGAGAGGGGAGTGTGGCAGTATTGACCCCCAGGTAGGGGGGCAACACGTGCCATGCAAGGGGCGGCAGGCCACTAGCCAGACCCGTTCCTCCCCCTGCATTCGGGTCCATATTTTCAATTTTTGGGATAGGTAGCTTTGTAGTATATCCAACTTGGATTCGAGGGGTTTCTGCATTTATCGTCTTGAATTTTCGTGTGGCCCGGTGGGCAGGTGCTGGGGTGGGAGATTCTGAGTGGCGATATTCTGAGGGGACCCTGGGGGGATAAGGGGAGGGACAGCGGGGCTTGGCCGTGCTTCCCCGTCCCGACCAAGAAACTGTTGGCCCACACACCATCTTCTTGTTTGTCAGTGGGGGGATTGCCCCACAACAGGGATAGAATGTGTGCGACTTGCACTTCTTCCGATTCCCCTGATACGGGGGGCAGCCCTTGTGCACCGCTCCAACTTGGGTGTCGCGTGTGCGAGCGGTTTTTGCCACAGGTGTCACCCGAATGAGCTCCCGACTGAGTCGGGGTGGCCAGTTGTCCGCCCGTACTCCCAGTCCTGCTGACTTCAGGGACTTCTACGCCCTCTGCGACCCCAGGTACACCTACTTGTGTCTCACCAGTACTCAAAAGCAGTGGTGTTCGTGGGTCACCAGTGTACTCTTCGGACGACGGGCGGTCGTGTCCAAGCATGTTCGCTCACGATCCGTACGACACGGTCCAAGGCCACCATTCCGCTGAGACGGGGGGCCCCCTACACCCGGGTGCACCCGGAGGAAAAGTCTACCTCTGTCCCCTGCTGCTCCATCGAATGTGGCAAAACCCACTCGCACACGCAGCACCCAAGTTGGGGCGGTGCAAAAGGGCTGCCTCCCGTATCAGGGAAATCGGAAGAAGTGCAAGTCGCACACATTCTATCCCTGTTGTGGGGCAAACCCCCCACGACAAAACAAGAAGATGGTGTGTGGGCCAACAGTTTCTTTGTCGGGACGGGGAAGCACGGCCAAGCCCCGCTGTCCCTCCCCTTATCCCCCCAGGGTACCCTCCGAATCTCGCCATTCGGAATCTCCCACCCCAGCACCTGCCCACCGGGCCACACGATAATTCAAGACAATAAAATAAAGAAAACCCTCAAATCCATGTTGAATTCACTATCAAGCAAAGTATCCCTGACTTAAGGAAATAAGGGATCAAATGCAAAGGGAGAAACGGGCCTGACCAGTTGGCTCCTGCCTCAGTATGGCGCGGCCTGCCCCCCTGCGTCGGGCCAGTTCTGCGACACTGGGTGGCGAGACTCTGAGGGGACCCTGGAGGGAAAGGGGCAGGGACAGCGGGGCTTGGCCTCGCTTCCCGTTCCCGACCAACAAATTGGTGGTCCACGCACCATCATCTTGCTTCGTAGCGGGGGACTGCCCCACAACAGGGATAGCGTTTGTGGGACTTGCACTTGTTCCGGCTCCCCCGAGGCCGGAAGCAGCCTTTGCACACCACCCGAACTTGGGTGCTGTGTGTACGAGTTGTTTTTGCCACATTCGGCAGGCTTACTCCGGGACAGCAAAAGCAGCAACTCGTCTCGGTCTTCTTGCACTGCAGTGCGTAATGGACATGTCATCAGATTGGCATTCCTGTTGACCACACTCGTGCGGTACGCCCGCAATCTGTGACTATCACAGAGGCTTGAATCTCTACACCTGCTCGCTCCTCGCACTCTTGTTGCTGACGTTCTTGCCGCCTGGATCGGTGCTGAAGGCGGCGATGGGCTCGCTGCGACCCTCGGCGTGGCGGCAGGGGCGACAGAGCTAGTGGCCGTAGCAGGCTCGGCACTAGCGTTCTTCAGCGTCGCACCGAGCCCCCATCGTTCTTGGCGCGTGCTTCCTTCAGAGTGGAAGGGTCGGCGGCCAGGGCCGCGGCAAGGAAGTCTCAGTCGTCAACATTCTAAGCAGACCAGCCAGGGGGGGGAGCCTGGCGCGGGCGTCTTCTCCGCACTGCTAGCGTGCCCCCCCCCCAGGGCGCGAGAAAGCGTGCTGGTGGCCACTGTAATTAGCTGGGCGGCCAACGCCGCCGTGCAATGTGTCGTAAACCATGTAAATCGAATTTCGCGCATGCAAATGCGAGCATAGCAGGGGAGATCGGGGGTGCCAATATCGTAGACGTTTATCTAACACGGGAAACGAGAAGCTATCTAAAAAACATTGCAAAGCAGGGGGCTTCTACAAGGCCAATACCGAGCCGACTGGGACGCTCGACAGGCTGCGCGACACCAAAGAGCGGAGAGGTCAGGGGCGCGGGGCAAGCCCACGGACGCTGCCGAGCACCGGGGTGCTCGGGTACCCGCGGCGGCCGCCGTCAAATACGCCGGGACGGCCTCGCCGAGGGGCGGGGCGGCGGAAGGGGGCAGCGGGCCACCGCGCCGACCGCCACCCAGGCGGTAGACCCAGCTGCGGACGCCCCACTGGGCGCCCTCTCGGCCGCCGGTGGTGGGAGCCACTCCCAGTAGCGTCCGGCGTCCCAACGCAGAAGGGCTGCTCAAGGCGAAACCGCCAGGGTGGACCGTTGCGCCGACGCAGCCGCCAAAGGGCTCGGCGCCGGGCTTGCACGCGACAAGTACCTTCTGGTTGCCCCGCCACAAATCGCCAGCCGCAATTCCGCCCCTCGGCGCGCGCGCCGGATGCCAGTTATTGTGCTTCCTCCAAAAAGTGGATGTTTCACAATGGTGAACGTGAAGCCATTGTGTCAAATGCATACTTGACTTGATGCAAACAAGACGCGAACATAAGCTTGATTGCGCAAATGGACGTCGGACATGAATGATCCTTGTGTCTGATAGGCTTACGAAGTGCACACTCTCAGAAGTGAAATGGAACATCTTGGAAGACAATATCTCATGCAGCTGTTTGTCTTCGTGGCATCAAGTGCCCGCCAAGCGTGGGCCACTGAGCACGTTCGCCTCTCCTCATCAGCCGACTGCGCCACCGACGTGAGCCAGAGCTGCCACACAGAACGTGAACAGGCCTGAGATACTGACTGTCTGAGAGGCTTGGCTCTCTGTGAGTGGCTCAGCAAGGGCAGCTGCCATCAAGAGCAAGAAAATTGATCTGAACCCCGCGCCACAGGGGCTTCCGACATGACTCAGTTCTGAGTCCAGAAACGTGCAGAGGCGAGGGTCCACGTCCGGTTCGCGTCTCGTGACACTGAACTACGCAGAGCTCGATCCAGAAATGCCGCTCACAGTCAACGCCGCGGGGAGCCGCAATATTGAGTCTTCGACCACCGATCGCTGGTCGTGGATCTCCTTTGCAACAGCTTCCCGGCTCCTCGCGCTGGGCAGCGCCCGGGCAACTGACTGTGTGTGGCTGTGACGTGGTCTCGTCTGGTGGAGGGAGCCCTGTCAAAGCAATGGGATCCACACGAAGTGCAGGGAGGGACCCGATGCGCCGTTGGCCAGTGTTGCGTGAACACTGTCTGTGTAGGTCACGGTACAAACAGTGTCTGCTACCAGTTTCAAAAATCTGAGCCCCACCACAGCAGCCTGTCTGCGGCACGACGCACTGCCCGCCCCGCGCCGAAGTTTTACAGATAAATTCTCCTCTCTAATGTGCAGCAGTTCGGAACATAAACATGTACGCGTACATGTTCTATTGTGCCTTTGGCGAGAGTCAGCACTCTGCTGCGTGGAACTGCAACTTCGTGTTCCGCCTTCCATGCCGCCCCCATCCCGTCCCTCTACCGTCCACCAAGAACGGCTATTTTTATTTCCTGCCCCAGTTACCATGTTTCCTATTGCTGCACGCTGGCAGGTGATTCGCGATCGTCAGCGAGGACTCACTTGGGAATCCATCGTCGACCTAGTGGGTTGCAGCCTGTCGGCTGCTCATCAGTGGTGGGATAATTATGAGCGCCACGGGTCTCCGTGGCACGACGATGCCATTATGAACCGGCACGCTGATGCAGCAGTTTTCAACCCACGTTTTTTTGGCGGCGCTGGACTACACCGTGCGTTCCCACCCGGAGATGTTCTTGTAAGAAATTGAGGCGATCTTCCGGAAGCTTGAGGATCTACCGGGATGGGAGGAGGCGTGGCCCGTGTCATCTTCGTCTTTGAGCGCTATGCTGCAAAATATTGGATTTTCGGTTAAGTGCGTGGAGCGGTTGGCGCTGAAGCGGTGCCCGGCGCGAAGGGCGGCGCTTGGACGGCTCTATCTCGAGATTCCCGATCGATGCATCGTCCTGGTAGACGAGACTCACATCGCGGGGCCAGCCATGGTTCATCGCCGCGGACGTGCGCTCGTTGGACAACCTCTGGAGGCCCTTGCTTGTGACCCTCGAGCGCGGCCCCGATTTTCTTCCACTGTGGCTGTGTCTTCTACGAGGGGCATTTTAGAGCTGTCCGTGAACGAGGTTCCACAGGCCCAGAATGGTGATGACTTCGCTCTATTTTGTGTCAGCTTGGTGCGAAGAGTGAATGCGTTTGAGCCTGTCGTGCCGTGGGCGGAGCAGCCTAACGATTGCGTTCTTGTCTATAACAACGCCTCTGTGCACACTGCGTTGGTGGACATGATTTTGGACATTAACGGTGTGCATCGTTTGCGACTCTCACCGTACTCCCCCGACTTCTCTGCTATAGAGCCCGTTTTTTTAATGATTATAAGCACGCCGTGCGCACAATATTATATCACCACCCCGACCTCCCCGACTGCATTGCTCATGTACTTGCGTTTGCTTCTTTGTCTTTAGATTCTGTGAAGGGCCATTTTCGAAAGGCCCGCAGGCAGGATTTGCGGAACCTCCCGAAGTTGACAGGAAAGGGTCTCCCGCTTCAGGGTGTGTCTCCCCCTCTTCCTGTCCGGCTACATGCGCCTTGACTACCGGGAGCGTGGCGGGTGGTGGTGCTCGGCCGCCCATCGGGGCGCGCTGCGGTGCCGGCAGCAGCCCCCCCCCGTCCATTCATCCCCCAGGGCGCCCCGCGACTTCCTCTCCCGGCCCCTCTTGCAACTGCTCGCAGCAGCGGCGGCGGTGTCCGCCGCCGAATGGCCGCTCGCCGTCATCCCCGCCGCGGGGCCGCCCACCGACAAAGAGGCGGCGGTGCGGGTGGTCGCCGCCGCCGCTGGCCGGCGGCTGGTGCCGGCGGTGCTCGGCGCTGCCGCCGACGTGGCAGACCTGCTGAGAGCCAACGTGTAGGCCGATGCGGAGCGGGAGGTGCGGGCGGCCACTGCCGCCGCCGCCGCCGCCGCCGCCGCCGCCGCCGCCGCCGCCGCCGCCGCCGCCGCCGCCGCCGCCGCCGCCCCCGCGGCGACATTCGATGGTGGTGGACTGATAGCGGCGGCGGCGGCGGCGGTGAAGACAGCGCGCTTTGCGCTCGCCGCTGCCATTGCGGTGGCCGAGGCGGCTGACACGGACGTTGGCGGGGCAGGCGACGCCGGCAGCGGCGGCGGCAGAGGGAACATCACCGCCCCCACCGCCTTCACCGCCACCGCGGTTTGATGGGCGGTGCTCGTGCGGTGGCCGGCAGCCGCGCACGCCGAGTTTTATGCCCGCAGCCGTAGCATTGGCTCTGTTTGCAGGTCGCGGCCAGGGCGGTTGGGGTGGACGCGGAGGGCGACTGCCCCCGGCGTCCAAGCTGCCAGAGCGGGGGGGCAGGCTGCGGGGCGGAAGGGGTCACTGCGGCGGCCCGGGGAGGGGGGACGGCGGCGTCCGTCTGCCAGCTCGACGGCGGGGCTGCCATGCGGGTGCCGAGCGGTAGAAACGGTCGATTTTGTGACCTTGGAGTAGGCCGCCTAGGTTGGTATGCTGGTTGGGGAATGGCCATGTGCGTGGAATTTGAGGGAAGGCAATGGCAAGCTGCCTGGATAGGGGTGAGGCTACAATCCAGCTCGAAGCTCAGTGCGCCGAGTGGAGATTGTGGTGCGATGCAGGTGAGGCGTAAAGCGGTGCCCTTGGCAATAATATTTTTCTTCATGAGGTTAAGAGTGCGGCCGCCGCCGGCGTGACTGGAAGTGGCACGAAGGTTGTGGCGACGGTGGCCGCGGCGAGAGCGGCCGCCGAGACACGCTGCAGCGTCGACGCGAGCGCGCTGCTTCGGACGGTGCTGCAGTTCCCCCCCCACCGCCCCCCCCTTTCCGCTGATGCCGCGGCGCCCCCCACTGGCGGGGCCGACCCAGACAATGGCACGGGCCTGCCGCAGCCGCCGCTGCCGATGGGGAGGGGAATTCACCTCGTTCCACCGACACCCCCACCCCCCGCACGTCCAGGACTACCCATGCTAGTACCCCGCACAATAACACCCTCTCCCGCACCCCCGACAAACTCCCACGCAAGCGGCCGCCTCGCTGAACAACCCCCGCCCATGTGGCGCCCCTCGCGTCGTAAGAGGGACGAGGGCGAGCGCAACCGGACGTGGCAGCGCCGGCCGACCCGTGAGCCCCGTCAGACCCCCCCCCCTCCTACACCACACCCACCCTGGCCTGGTCCCGCCGTCGCAGCCGCTTCCTTGTTTGCCGCCATCGAAGCTCGCTGCCGCGTCCACGTCCGCCGTCCCGCCACCCGGGCTTCCCACCGCACCCACAGCACCGGCAACCCCCCCGTCAGCCGGCCCAGCAGCACCACGACCGCCGGCGGGGGAACATTAAGGGGGCGGCATGACCCCCCCCACGCGGCAAGCGCACACCGACAGCGGCCACAGCAGCACCCCTCAGCCCAGCACGACCACCGCAAAACACAGCACCGCCCGCGCGACCGGCCACCATGCCGTCGGCGGCAAGCCCGCGGCTGACCACGGCCGACGCCTCTGGGCCCAGCACAGCCGCCCCCACGCGGCCCGCCGCCGCCCTCACCGTCGCCAGGACCCACAGCACGGCAGCCGCCCGTCCTCAAGGTGCCCACTCCACGGGAGGTGGCCGCCTCCACGGCACAGGCAGAAAGGAGGGCGGCCCCGCCCGCACAGCAAGCGACAGATCCAAGTGCCGCAGCACCCGCCGCCGCAGCGCCCGGCCGCGCCGCACAAGAAGGGGGAGAGGGAGACGCGCCCGACCCAGAGGCGCCACAGCCGAGGGTAGAGCTCCCCGAGGCGCCCCCCAGGGCGCGCAACAAGAGGCCACGGCGGTCCCCAGCGGTGCGGAAGCGGCCGCCGATGACGGCGAAGGAGCAAGCGGAATCGGTGCTGACACTGCGTTCACAGACCACGCCGCGCCCTGATTGGCCCGAATCGGTTGCGAACTGCTGTCTGTAATTCAGAAAGAAGATGCCAACCCGACCGCGACGTCCACGACGGCATCAACACTCGCGCCCCCACAGACCTCAACAAGAAGCAACTGGGCGGACCTTCTCGCTCCCCGCGCGCCCCACCGTCGTCATGGGCAGCTTGGTAGAATCGGGCGACGGAGAAAGGCAGGGAGCACGCGCCATCCCGTCGTCCGCGGCCGACGCACAGCCCCACATCCGCCGCCGGGGTGAGCAGCAGGCCCAGCGCGGGGAGGCGGCCGGCGTCCTCAGCTGCGGCGGCGGCAAGGCGCGCCGGCCGGCATGTCGACGGCGGCGGCACCCGCACGGCGCCGGCGAACGCGTGGTGGAGCATCATCACAAGCACGCCGAGCGTCACTCTGTCGCCAGGTGGGCCGCCCGCGGCGGCTGCGGGTCAGCCCCTCCCCCCACCCCCCCCGGCGCCGCCAAGAACCGCCGCCTGCTTGGCCGCACCACCCCCCCACACATTCAGTGCGGGGTGCATCACCCCCCCACCACTTGGCCGCCGTCCCCAGCGCCGCCCACGAATGTGACACGCAAGCGGCGCCCCCGCTGCGACGCGAAGCCCGCCCTACTCCCCGAGCGCCCACGCCCCAGCAGCGCCGGCGACAGGGGCAATGCCCTCACCCCGCTCTCACCCCCGGACGAGGACCCTTCTCCCCAGGCGCCGCCAGCCTCCCGTCCCCTCTCGCGCCTCATTACCCCGGCGGCGTTGGGGCGTGTCACCCCGCAAGTCGACGGCTGCGCCACTCGCCCGGCGTCGGCGAACGCGTGGTAGAGCATCAACACAAGCACGCCTAGCGTCACTCTGTCGCCAGGTGGGCCGCCCCCGGCGGCTCCGGGTCAGCCCCTCCCCCCCCCCGCCCCGGCCCCGCCCTGGACCGCCGCCCGCTTGGCCGCCCCACCCCCCCAAACATTCAGTGCACCGGCGAGCCGCCGACTGGTACGCCCAGGCGGGGCAACGCCACCAACGCGCCCACCACGTTTCCGCGGGCCCCACCGTCGCCCGCCAGCCGCAGCAGCGGCGGAGGTCGCGCAATCAACAAAGAGGAACGGCGGCCCCACAACGGCAGGACTCGCCGCCGTCACCGCCGCCGCAGTCGCCCCGGCCGATACGACTAAGGCGGCAATTGGCCCCACCGGGGGCGCGTCCGCCCCCACGGCGACCACCACACCGGCAGTAGCCGCGGATCCGTCACCGCGGACGCCCGCGGCGGTGGTAGGGGCGGCTGAGGCGACCGCGGCGGCGGCATTGATCGCGGGCGGCATCGCGCAGTGCGGGATTAGCGCGCCGTTGGCGCTCACAGACGCGATCGTCTGCAGGCGAGTGAACATTGACAACATCCAGAACTTTACTACGCGCCAAAGTGAGACAACACACAAAAAAAAGAAAAACAGAGGTCAGCTCGACGGTGCACGCAACATGCGGATCCAGTCGCCGCAGCTTGCTACGTAGCTGGCCCGCGCCAGGTCCGTTGCGTCTATACCCGAGAGGAGGTGGTCGGTCACTGTGGCGACATCCGCAGACCCAGCCAACGTCGATCCGCGAATGCCGTACTTAATGGCAGCATCAGTGACAAGCCCGAGAAAGGCTTCCCGCTGTTCACCTGTCTCATACTGGAAGATGTACTCAGCCAGATCCATGGCCGCCTCGCTCGGCAAGAGCCGCAGACGCCGGGGCGATCTCGGCCGGAGAACCTCAGCAGCCCCCGGCCCAACTGCACGAGCCTCTCGCTCGTTAATGTCGGCGCAAGACGCGCAGCAGACATGGCCATCATAAAATTCAAGAAGTAGAGACAAATGAGAGCTCCACGAGTGCTGTTAGTAAGAGGTCGTTGCAAAGGGAGGAAAAAGACGCACAAACCGGCCTTGCAGATGTTCAATCAACTAGCCCGCTGAGAACGTACAGGCGATTTGACCCGGATAGGACAGACAGGCCAATGGCGGCGTCCCTCAGGCGCTTAGCACCCACTCGATCGGCAGGCTGTTGGCGCCCAAACAGGGTGGCCAATGCCGCCGCAGGAGCGTCGTTGGTGGTGATCCCGCTCGGCTGACCCGTTGACGCTGTGATGGCCCCGCTCAACGCGCTGGCCACCGCCGACAGTCCCAGATCAGCGCATTCAGCCTGCTCGCGCGTAGCTGCTTAATTCTGGGGCGCCAGAGCCGCAGCAGTTGATCCGGCCGCCGCCAAAGCGGAAACGGCCGACGTAACAGGCGTCACAGCGTCTGCAAAGTTCGCCACGAGATCCGTCCGGCGAGCCGCCGCCGCATTGAGCGCCTCGTCTGCGGCAGCATATTCGGCCCGAGCGCGGCTGACCTCCTGCGAAAAAAATTCCGCCGTGGACTCCTGGCAGACGTAGTGCTTAAGCGATAAAAACTTGTGTGGCTTCTTGGTAAAGGACACCCCAGCGGCGGTGATGTTCCGTTTGAACAAGCTGGTGTCCAGAGCGATGGTCTGCTGATCATGCCCAAGACCGCGGCATTAGCGGCAGCCGCAAAAAAAAAACAAAAACGTCAATCAGCCAAAGAAACGTAGCAGACATGTGCAATCAGGCCACAACATAGTGAGTAGGTAACCAGCACGAGACTCACAGCGAGCATCTGGCAGCCAGAATTACGAGCAGCAAACACACACTAAATAGATCTCCCACGACGTACGCCTTTTTGCACAGGCAGGCCCGATCGCCACAGGGTGCGCCAGTGTAAAACGCATGGCTTGGCAGTAGAGAGGCGGGGCACTGGACCCTGCCGTCCATGAGTACACAATTACCAAAATAATGTGTCTTTCCGTGCCGGCCAACCTTCTGGTGACCGCAGGCCCCGCAAGTGGGAACAGCTACGGTTCGAGTGGCGCGAGAGCCTCGCGCGGCTGATGGGTTTCCGGAATGGGGTACAATGTCTGAATAGCAAATAGGCACAATGTCACCCCAAAAACAAAACGAAGCGATAAGCATCCTATTATTGCAGTTCTCCCAATTTTGTCCCATGTGGACAAGAGCAAGAGCAAACTGTGTTTGACCAATGATTTGACTCAGATGCTGCCTCTCTGGCCAATGACTGCTCTGCATGAGGGTCCGTTGTTGTACGAACAGTGTGATCGGGGGTTCTCTCGGGATTTCTGACCACTTCGAGGGTAGAACAAGCACCGGCTGAGCGCTTCGGACTGTTCTTGACAGAGCTGACCTGAGAGAAAGGGCCAACCGGCGAGATCCGATGAAAAAACAAGAGTGTTTTGACCAACCAGCGTTCGTTGCGAGAGCAGTTGTGGCCATAGCCAATCATCAGGTTCTTCCGACAGACGTGTTGCAGCACGCCATTGGTAAGCACGCTGCTGCGAGCATGCAATTGGCCCTTGCTCTTGTACACTTGCTCTTGCTCTTGTCCACATGGGACAAAATTCAGAAAACTGCAATAGTTAGTGTGAGGCCTCGTGCGAGCAGCCAACGTCAAAATCAAGTCATATGGAAGCTGTTGGAAAAGCTCTGGCATACCTGCAGGAGGAATCCCCGGAGTCCCGTGCCGTGGGGCTGCACCGCCAGTCATCGCCGCTGATGAATCAGCAGCGGATGTGGGGGTGACGTCAAGGAACGGCTCGCGAGGGGGCTCTGTCATTATCCACGGTACGATAAGGTGTCCTCGACAGGGACGGACCCCGGGAGGAAGATGGTGCTCTCCACGGTGGGGGGCACAATGTCCCCGCTGACGACGACTGCAGATTTTCGACGCCCGGTCTTCATATTGTTCCACACGAGGCGGCCGACAAAGGCTCAATTGCCAGGTTGTTGTACATCTGAAATGAATTCTCGCTTGGAGTACATGCACAATGCTATATGTACCATTCAAGGCCAAATTTGCAGTAATATTCCAGGTGTGGAACAATTTATGGACGTTCGTGCCGCAATCGTTCGAAGTCATAAAGCTATCCTGAATTACTTCATGACATGCTCTTTACTCGACACCATCCACTTTTTCCTGGAAGCACAATACCGGCCATAGCTTGGAGGCAAAGGGAGAAACGTGCCAAAGCGTATTCTGGGTCTCCGTCGACCTCGGTTCCCTTTATCGGGCCGCGGCGGGTAGGCGGAGCCCTATATAGTGCTGGGGAGGGGGAACATTGTACTGGAACTGATGTGAATCGAATCTTGGTGGGTGGAGGGGACACTGTTCTGTACAAGTGGTTCGTGTTCGCGACTATTTTTGTGCCTGCTGTAAGGCTTCTTCGAATCTCATCGATTTTCCGCAACCCGCCGTACTGCTTCCTGCAGCCCCATTCCCCTCGCCCCGCCTGGCCCGTCAGCGTTCCCTTCTTCGGTGTTTTGCGGCAGCTGCTGTGGGGTGAACCTAGATGCCTTGAAGGGCGTGCCGGGCAAGACCCGTTAAGGCAGAGCGTCCAGTCACTTCTCCGGCACCGACGCAGGCGGCTGTGCGTATCCAGCGGCGGCCCTCGCTTGTTTCGCCGTCCGCTTCCATCCACCCCTGCCCGGTATGTCCCGTTGAGAACCACCTCTGTGTGTACCCATCTACTGCCGCAGCCGCCCACCGGGCTGACCCTGTCCCCGTCACTTGCTTTGCTGCGCATTCGTGACACTCCTGGCGCCAGCCGGTGAGAACCGCGGTGTCGACGGCGAGGCAGCTCCTTCGGTCTCATCCAGTCATGGCGTTTGCCTTCTTGGCAGTCGCTCGCTCTCTCGTCTCGTCCATTGGCGTTTCTACCACATCAATGGAGCGACCAGGGAGCTTTGGTGGGCGGCCTCATCGCAGAGCTCCGCTTGTTACGCGGTCTATGCGCGTCGCTGCTGGTGTGTATCCGTGTGTATCGAGCGGCAACCACAGCGGGAGCCTTCGTCGCGCCCTGGTGCCAACCATGGGGTGGGAGCGACCCGGTGCTGAAGGTGGCGGCTGGGACGATCTGACTCAGCCGGGCGCTGCAGGGCCAGACGGGCCCGTTGATCAGGAGCTGCACGAGGCGCTGCTGGAGGCGCACAGGAATGGCGCGGACAAGGAGGTCGAGCTCACAAAGGCCCAGTCCCAGCTGGACGACCAACTGGACATGCCGTTCCCGGCCAGCCAGTCGGCTGCGGAGGTGGCATTCTTTATGATGAAGCTCGAGGAGCTCAAGAGCAGAAGGGACAACCTGAAGAGCACGGTGGACAACCTGAAGATCAAGAGGGACAACCTGAAGAGCACGGTGGACAACCTGAAGATCAAGAGGGACAAGCTGAAGATCGAGAGGCAGAGGGAGTTGGTGGCAACTAGGCCCATGCGGACGCTTCTGCGGAGATCCGGGCGCTTTGCGGAGCACGTTGTGGAGCGGTCACCTACACTGACGCTGCAGGCAAAGCCTCCCCATGACCCAGCTGGACCTGAGTCGCCCATCGACCTCGACCTGCTCATCGCCAGCGCGTGGCACTACTTTACTTTGGGAACCGCGTTGGCGGCTCCCGGCAATGTGGGTCAGCAGGCGGAAGATGCAGTGAAGGAGCAGACCCAAGGGAATGCGGGCGCCGTGGAACCTACGATCTTCAGACGCTCAGACGTGCGTCACGTGGGGCTGGTCGGGGCGAGCAGCGGCATGGGCAAGACCCACCTGGGTTTGGAGGCCTGGCACAACCGTGACAAGCTGGATCAACCTCGCTTTGCACGGGCGGCCGCTGCTGCGGGTGTACCTCGGGTGACGTGGGCCCACGTCTGATCTGCAGCCCGGGACATGCGGGTGTGCTGCATCAACTTTAACGGCAAGTGTGCCTGGAGTGAAGTGGACCAGGCGATCGTGGAGCTGAGCCCCTGGTACGAGGCGACGTTTGTCGACGGCGCTCAACAGGGTCCAGGTGCCCAGACCGAGTCGCCGCGCGCCGTCCATGGCGATCCGTTACCACCCGCCTGGAGTGTCGCTGACGCGCACAAGCTGCCGCTGTTCCTGCGTGTGTTGTGGGGCTTGCTGCCTCAAGCCGACGTGTCGTTTGCCTCGTTTACCCTGATGGCGCTCACGCGGCTGCGTCTCGGCCACATCACAGCCGCGGCCATCATTGCTGAAGCGCAGGAGGCGCTGTCGGCGTGTTGTCATGCGATCATTGTTGACGAGCTCACTCTGGTGTCGATGCATTCTGGTGACCGGCAGCTGGCCGAGCTCTACCGCCACATCATCTGCACATTTACGTCGTCGGCGGTGAAAGCAAGGGTGCTCTTCCTGTCGCTGTCCTTCCTGTTCGTCAATGCCGAGATCAACAAGCAGCGAGTGTTGCGCCCTTTGTCGCATGGCGGGCTACCGCCCCAGACCGACAAGCTGTCCACCTCAGGCACCGGAGGGGAGGGCTCCCCGTGGAACCTGGTCGTGGTCGGCCAGCTGTCGCGGAGGAGTATATTAGACATCAGGGACAAGCTGCTGCCGGTTGTTTCCAGGCGGGTCATCTACACACCGCGGTCGGTCGACGGGACCAACTTTGCAAATCCAGAAGACGTTGCCGGCGCGTTAGCAAGCCTCAGCGGAGGCCACATGCGCTCTTATGCGTATTTACGGGACAGGCCGTACAGCTGCTCAGCGAACATCAAGCTGTGGAACGTGGTAGAGGACGCCTTCCAGGCGATCGGCATGACCACATCCGTCTTCAAGCTGCTGTGTCATCTGGTATTCTTTCCTGAGCTCCTGGTGGCTGGGCTGCTACCGTGCACCGTTTGAGGGAAGGCGCGATTGCACATTGTCGGGGGGGGTACCCCTCCTGTGGACTACTCGGTGACGTTCGATGATGCTGTCTCGTGCAACCTGCTGTACGGCAGCCCCAACTCATTTGGGGTGTACAAAGACCCATCCCTGCCTCCTGCGATGTTTATGGGGCTTGCAACAGAGTGGGAGGACGTCATTGCGGAGCTGGAGGCGGTGGACTACAAGGTGAGCCCCGTGGTGCGCAACATATTATGTGTGTGCTCCCGGCTGCTGTGTGCGGCTGACGTAGCCGACCCTGGCCGTGGCTGGGAGGTGACCTGCTACTGGGCCGAGGTGATGATGAGCCACGTGCGGCACGGAGCCGAAACGTTTCTGATGGGTTCGCCTGGAGTGAGCGGTCTCACAGTCGAAGCCTGTTTGCTCTGTGAGGGAATGGTTTACTGCTACCCTGCGTTTAGCCCGTAAAGTCACGTTGCCCCCCAACTCGGTGGCGCACGTTGACGTTGTAACTGATTATACGGGGACCGGGCTGGTGCACCCTCACCCCCGTCTTGCCCGCAAGCACCAAGTGCATGTCACCATTGGCACGATGGACTCCAAAGCCGGAGTCCCGTGGAGGATCCAGGTGATGAATCTGAGCTCTTCGCCCAAGTACTTCAAGTCGGGAGCCAAGTTTGGCTATATCGACCAACAAGAGGGACCGGTAGTAGCGGTCACCCTCAATGCGGGCGCAAGTAGCGACCCGAAGTCCGGAAAGGAGAAGCATCAAGCCAAGTCGGCCGTCTCTCCTCGGCCCCATGTGAACATGGAGGGTGTCCCACCCAGGTTGAGGGTTCAAGTTGAACGTCTCCTGGACCAATATCACAAGTTGTGGGATGGCCAATTGGGACTCATGAGAGCCACCCAACACCGGATCGAGTTGAAGCCCGGTGCACCCCCTATACGCCAACAACCGTATAGGGGAGGACCCCGTTCCAGGGCCATCGTTAAGGAGCAAGTCGCTCGCATGGAGGCCCTCGGTGTGATCGAGGCCAGTAACGCCGAGTGGGCGAGTCCGGTGGTTATCGTCCCCAAAGTTGATGGGACCCCACGGTTCTGTATCGACTGCCGTAAGCTCAACGAGAGCACGGTGAAGGACAGTTAGCCCCTACCTAGGATGGACGACTGTCTGGACTCTCTGGGGGAGGCAAACGTGTTCTCTACCCTTAACTGTAACGCGGGGTACTGGCAAATTCCCATTGCCCCGGAAGACAGGCATAAAGCTACCTTTACCTGTCACTGTGGTACCTACCAGTGCAAGCGACTACCGTTTGGACTGTGTAACGCGCCGGCAACTTTCCAGCGCGCTATGGACATGATTCTGGCCGGAGTACGGTGGCAGATCTGTCTCGTGTACCTAGACGATATCATCGTGTTCTCCCGAAGTCCGGAGGAACACATTGGCCATCTTGGCCAGGTGCTCAAGCTACTTGCTGACGCCGGTGTGTCACTGAAGGCGAGTAAGTGCCACCTCTTAACTCAAGAGGTGGAGTACTTGGGACATGTTGTCCGTCCGGGGCGTCTCAGTGTCAACGAGAAAAACTTGAGGGCCATCCGTAAGGCTCAGAACCCCCGGACACAGATCCAGATGAGGAGCTTCCTCGGGATGTGTGACGTGTACCGGCGTTTCACCAAGGGCGTCGCCAAGGTGGCGAAGCCACTGAATGAGCTAGTTAGCTCGACGCTACCGAAGAGCCTGCCTTCCCCAAGTCGGGTGGAGCTGAAATCCTTCGAGATTCTTCGGGACCTTCTGCTGAAGCCCCCTATCCTGGCTATTCTCAGGTTGGGAGGCCACTACATCCTGGACTTGGAAGCTAGCTACGACCAACTTGGTTTTGTGTTGCTTCAGCAGCAGCCGGACAAGGAGTACTTGCCGGTGGGATACTTCAGCAGGGGGCTGAACTCGGCTGAGAAGAAGTACGGAGTCACCGAGCTGGAAGGACTCGCAGTGGTGTGGGCGGTGACGTCACTTCGTCACTACCTAGAGGGTGAGAAATTCCTCATCCGCTGTGACCACGGCGCGTTGCAGTTCATCTTCAAGACGAATTGCACGACCACCCGTCTCAATAGGTGGAGGGTGCGACTGGCACCCTTCAACTTTGATATTGAGTACCGACCTGGCAGGCAACATGCCCTTGCCGACGGCCTTTCTCGGGTACCTACCGAGGGGCTGGACACTCACTCAGTCGATGAGGACATCCCCATCGTGGGGGTAGTCACGCGCTCG
This sequence comes from Pyropia yezoensis, assembly GCA_009829735.1. Taxonomy (NCBI): domain Eukaryota; phylum Rhodophyta; class Bangiophyceae; order Bangiales; family Bangiaceae; genus Pyropia; species Pyropia yezoensis. The sequence goes on from CM020618.1 coordinate 39,812,596, forward strand.
GGTCAGGCGTTGAACCCCGAGGCGCCAGGGAACAAGAATTACTTGCCCCTGTCCCTGGACGAGGTGGTGAAGGCCCAGGCCGAGGACCCGTTCTGCAAGTCGCAGAGGGATACGCTGGATGCGATGGCGGAGACGCGGTTCTTTATCGGAGACGATGGCCTCCTCTTGAGGAGGGGGGTATTCCAGGGGACCGAACAACTTGTCGTCCCCGCATCCCTCAAGGACAGTATCCCTGAGAGGATGCATAACGCTCCCACAGGTGGACACCTGGTGTCTAGTAAGCTGTACCGGACCCTGAGGACCAGGTACAACTGGCCGTCCATGGTGGTGGACATCTACAGTTGGGTGGCTGCCTGCACAAGTTGTGCGCAGAATTGTCTGATGGAACGGCGGCCTAGTACGGCCATGTTACTGTTCCCGGCCAAGGAGCCCTTTGCCGCGTTGGCGATGGACACCCTTGGGCCACTACCAGTGACCGAGGAGGGCAACCAGTACCTCCTGGTCATCTGCGATCGCTTCACGAAACTTACGCGAGCGATCCCACTGGCAGAGATCACGGCCATGTCGGTCGTGTCAGCCTTCCTAGATCACTGGGTTGCCGCGTATGGCATTCCGGATAGTACACTATCGGACAATGGACCGCAATTTGCGTCTGTACTGTTTCAGGGAGTGCTGGATATGTTGGGGGTGCGGGCAAACAATGCCACCCCCTACCACCCACAAACTAATGGTCAGGTGGAGCGCTTTAACAAAACTATTGTTAGGCAGCTGCGCCACTATGTGAGTGAGCACGTGAAAACATGGGACCAATACATTTGTATTCTTACCACTGCCTACAATTCGCAGGTTCACTCATCTACCGGGGAAGTACCCCTCGCTTTTGTGACCCCCCGTCGCGTGCGGTCTATTGCCGTGCGGCGGCCGCTCCCAACTAGGTATGATGGTGGCAGGACGCCTACTCCTACTGAGAGTAAGGCGGAGTTCGCTGCTAGGCTTGAAAACCTCATCCCTAAAGTCAGGGCTGAGATGGACAAAGCACAAAAGCGCTACAAGCGTACCTTTGACAAAAAGGTGCGCAACGCCAAGCATGTCCCCGAGCAGAGTGACTGGGTATTGGTCCACTCACACACCCCAACTGGGGGTAAGTTGGTAGTCCAGACGAAGGGGCCGTACCAGGTCCTTCGTACTGATGGGCGGCGCTTCACCATCGAAAGTGACGATGGGGTCCGCACCGTAAATGGACAGGACTTGGTCAAAGTTGCACCACCGCCTGCAGGTGACCCAGCTTGGGCGCGTGCTTTGGAAGCGTGGCGCCTCCTCTCACTGCCTGCGGCCAAACAGGGCCCGCAGGAGTACGTGTTCGATAAGTTCATCGACCACGGATGGGATGAGGACACTGACCGCCTCATGTTGAGGGTGCGTTCGTTTGGCAACAAAGCCAAGGATGATACGTGGGAGTATGTGGAGGACCTTCCCGCTGGGAAGGTCCGGGCGTACTGTGCCCGGAATGAGATAGACCCTAACAGCTCTCCCTCAACGTGAGGGAAGGCCGAGCAACAGTGCCAAAAGAGTGCTTCAAGTCGAAGTGGTACGCAGAGTGGCTTTTATCTACAGCCCTATCCCTCACACTCTCACAACAAAGGCAGCTGCCAACTAGGCATGCATGCTAGACTCTCCAACCCCACGGCCCTCGCCCTCACGTGGAGGCGAGCGGCGAGACCCCCAGCGATAACGCTCCCCACCAGTCGGGGGGGCCGGCGGCTCCAAGTCGGACCCGTCGCGCCCCTCACGGTCGCCCAAGTGGCGACGACCGCGGATGCTCTTCTGCTTAGTCTTGCGCGCAAGTTGGCGACGCAGACGCCGGACCGACTCCGACTCTGACGGAGTCGAGGACTCCGAGAAGGAATAAGACAACTCGTCTTCCGACACGGAGGGAGAGCGCCGCGAGTGACGGCGACGACGGCGAGGAGGCGAGTATGCCCGGCTCGCACGACGTTTGCCACGCCCAAGTGGGGCTGGCTGGGGCATAATAGCCCCAATGCGAGCCAACTCGGCCGTCATAAACTTTTCCACCGACTCGCAACTCGCGGTCGCCACTGCCGTACGAACGCGCTCCTCAAGTTGAGGAGTCTCGGAATTTTGAAGGGTTGCGGTCGACGCGGCCAACCAGGAAATGGTGCGCACCAACGTGGTGATCATCATCTCTGAGGTTAGAGGCGTGGGCGGTAACACTAACTTGGGGTATAGCGTCAGGAAAGTGGCCCCCAAGTTGGGGGACACCGGGGTGAACGACTCAACGGCCACGCTAATCGGGATGTCCCCGTGCGGCTGGTAGGGGACAGGAGGAAGCGGAGGGGCACGCCGAGGTGGCCGGACCCGGGTGTAACTGCGACCCCGACTTGGGCCCCCCGCAGTGTGTTGAGTCACATGGTCATCATGTAAGGGCACGGCCATAATAACTATGGCCTTGTCCGGGGGTGCCGCAGTGTGGCGATCCACCCCCGGGGCATACGGGTAGTCCCCGATGCCCAACCCCTCTCGTAGGACCACACGGCCGTCGTGAAGTTCACGAGCGACCTATACGAACTGGCGAAGTGCGCCATCGTCCTTGGGCCCACAAGTGGGGCGGCGCAACTTGTGCTCGACGCTCTCCCACTCGATAAACTTGTGGAGGCGGAGCATCTCCTCAAGTAGAGTGAGTTGTCCTGATGAGCACCCCTCAGCAACTTGCTGAGGGGTGAGCTGTTCCAAACCTCGGATATGCCCGAGGGGGAGATGCCAGAGCATCCCCCGCCGCTGAACACAAGACACCCAGAACGACATGACCTCGAAAAGCCACTGGGTTGCCAACATGGCAAACACCAGGTGATCAGGGACAGCCGTCAACATGACGGAGCCGAAGTGGTCAAGCAACCGTGGCAGCAACGCCAGGAACCCGTAGGGGACCTCAACTTGAGGCCACCACTCGGGCTTCTTCGGATAGTACTGCTCCTTACTGGCAGCAGACTTCTGAGGAAGCTCAAGTTGAGCCGAGGTCACCAAGTAGGGACCTCGCCGGAAGTCCTTCTCCATCCGCACATCAAAGTGATGAGTGTGCGGATCGGCCTCGTGAAGGTACGGGGGGCGAGTTGCCACCGCGTCCCAAGTGAAGGTCGGCAAGTCGCCGGGACCCGGGATAGTACCCCCGCGGTCCACCATGGCCTGGGCCCGCTGCACGTCCTCGACTTTCTCATCGTCCAGGAAGGCAAACTGGTCCGTCCTGAAGCCGACAGGGAACCCGACCCTACGGGGATGCTTCTCCCGTAGGCCGTCCCATACCCGACCCATCGCTGCGCCAAGTCGGCCACAGCGAAGAACAGTCAACCCCTCCTCATATAGAGGCCAAGCGGGGTAAAACCACCGCCCCAAGGCCTCATGCGGGACAACTTGTCCCGCCTCCGGGGGAGATCCCGCCGTCAACCCAAAGCCGGGTGACACGGGAGTCCCATCCCCCGGAGCCATCGCGGAGCCCCCGCCGGAAGTCCCGGCGGGCGCTGCACCGAAGGAGGTGTTCTCCATACGTTCGTCGAGAGAGTCCGTCTCCACCCCCGGGGTCGCCATGGCTCTGTCCAAGTTGACGAGAGACGCCCTGGCTACAGCGGTACGAGGCCCGCCTCGAGTTGAGGGGGACTCGGATCGTGGGTAGACGAGTGGCCTCCCCAGCGTGGGGCGGCCCAGTGGAAGGTAAAGGGGAGGTGGTGGGATGGTCAAGTGAGAACCGGGGAGAGCAAGCTGCCGAGTGGGCAAGCTTGAGGAGAGGGGCGGTCAACGTGTCCGCCTCCACATCCGCGTTACGTACTCCAGGGGGGACAGCAAGTCGCGCCCCCAACGCCGAGACGTGCGTTTACGCACCCCCTCACAGGGCCGACCGGGTCGGTCGGAACTGAGGAGAGGGGAGTGTGGCAGTATTGACCCCCAGGTACGGGGGCAACACGTGCCATGCAAGGGGCGGCAGGCCACTAGCCTGATCCGTTCCTCCCCCTGCATTCGGGTCCGTATTCCCTAAGTTTGGGATAGTTAGCTAAGTAGTAAATCCAACGTGGATTTGAGGGTTTTCTGCATTTATCGTCTTGAATTTTCGTGTGGCCCGGTGGGCAGGTGCTGGGGTGGGAGATTCGGAGTGGCGGGATTCTGAGGGGACCCAGGGGTGATAAGGGGAGGGACAGCGGGGCTTGGCCCTGCGTCCCCGTCCCGACCAAGAAACGGTTAGACCACACACCATCCTCTTGTTTGTCAGTGGGGGGATTGCCCCACAACAGGGACAGAGTGTGTGCGACTTGCACTTCTTCCGGTTCCCCCGACACGGGAGGCAGCCCTTGTACACCGCCCCAACTTGGGTGTCGTGTGTGCAAGTGGTTTGTGCCACAAGGACCTTCGGACGGTGGATGCTGCGGAAGGGGGGTGTGGCTTCCTGGGCGCTCACGAGGCGAAGCGCCCACGTGCTTTTTCAGCACAGATTGTGCGTCACGTGTGAAGACGAAGTTGTCCTCACCGTTTTTGCTCATCGCTTGCTCTGCTCTCGACTTCGCTGTGCTCAGAGAGTCCCTGGAATCAACGCAACTATTCTCTCCTGCAGCTGTTGCTTCAGTGTCAGAGCCGCTCGGCGTACGTCGTTGAGCTGCACACGATCTCGTTCCACCCACGACATAAAGCCCGGCGTGCGGAGGCGGTCGACAAGAAGGTCCAGCATCATGACCTCCTCTTGCACAGCGTGTCTTTAAGAGAGCAGCTTGGGACACGTCGTCGGGTTGCGTCGTTGTGGAGGCGCAAGAACAGTATTGACCACATCAATCACTGAAAGGAACGGCAATATAGCACTGTCGGCTGCGGCTGCTTGCACTAAGACAGACGCAAGGTCCTCCCGGTCGAGCGACTGCGGCAACTGTGACCCTGCATCGCGTCCCAGCCGTGGCCTTCTGCTGCATTCGCCTGGCGTCGCCGTTGCCGCGCTGTGCCTCCTCTTGTGCTCGTCCCCATCAACGCTGCTCCCATTCTCATCGTCACTGTCCAAACCAGTGAGGTCGTCCAGTGAATAGGTGCGCTCATGCTCGGCCATTGGCTCTTTTTCCACCTGTTCATCGGACGTCCCGATAATGTCCTCTTCATCCTCATCCACGTCGCTGCTGGCATCTGACTGAACCTCTCCGTCATCATCGCAGTCGAGATCTGTCTCTCGAGCGTTCATTGGCGGCGAGGCAGTCGGCACCACTGCATCGCAGGGCAAACGCGCTTCTTTTTCCGCTGTAGAGCCGATGAACGCTTGTGTCAGCACGAGCCGGCCCTGGGAAGCCACTTGAGATGGGCGCGCCACGGGCTTCACACTTTTCATGCTCATCAAACGGAGGCCAGCCGCCTCGGTTGTGTTTCTTCTGTCGGTGGGCAAGTATGCGCTTACGACAGAAGTTCTGCTGGTTCGGCCTGCCTGACAGCTGGACGAGGCGCATGTGTCGGGCACCCGCTGCGGCGCCTGCGTCTGCGTCGCTGCCACTGAATCGTGCGGTAGATGGGACACGTGCGTCCGCGGAGCATCGCTCTGGACCGCTGGACTGAATGTGGCCGTAAAGCTCCGTACGGCAGCAGCAGCCGCGTTCTCGGCAACAAGGCTCTGCGGGCACCCCGTCAAACTACCACACGTGCAAATAGCAATTTTTTGCTGTGCGCGATGCAAGGCGTGCTGGAGAACGGTCTCCATACTTGGGGCAGCATCCCCAGCAACATGCGCCTGAGGATCGTCTTGAATGGTGCACGGCATGGGAAAATGCAGCACAGGGGCACCGGCGGCTGCATCCTGCGCTCTCGGGAAGCCTTGCTCGACCTACAGAAATGCGTCCTTGGCAGCAAACGCTTCCACAGCCTCCATATCTCGGATGACGGGAGCGCCGAGCAGGAACATACATGGGCACACTGATAAGCTCTCGGTAACGATGAGAGCGTCCGCGGCCCGTCGACCCCGTGGCGCGTTGAAATGCATTGGACGGAGTGCCTCTTTGTTGACGAGGGACTGACCGCGGGAAACGTTGTTGGTTCGGCAGTTGAAGAACCGGTTAAGCTCGGCGATAATTCCTTCAATGTTGTCATCACAGATTTGGTTGAGCGTGGGGACAACGGGGCCGACGGCGACGACGGGGCCGACGACGGGGCCGACGGCGACGACGGGGCCGACGGCGACGACGGGGCCGACGGCGACGACAAGACCGACGGCGACGACGGGGCCGACGGCGATGGGGAGTCCGACGTCGATCAGGAGCCAGACATCGACGGTAAGGCCGGCGGCCAGGGGGTGCCCGGCGAGCACGGGAAGCCTGGAGACGGGGCGTCGCCCGACGAGGCAGGATCCCGACCGAGCGGGGGAGCCCGATGGAACGCGGTGCGACTAGGACCAGGCGAGGCGACAAGGAGGATAGCGCACACACAAAGTCGGAGGACGGCGACGAGACAAGCTGGGGTGATGCCGACGCAGCGTTTGGTGGGGCAGCGACGCCGGACAGGCGGGGGAGGGCACGCGAACGGCAAGCAGTTTGCCAAGTCGACACCGCGGTGCCATCGCTGTCGGGTGCCTGACGGGGAGTGTTGGAGATGGAGTTCTGCCCTCAGGGGGACTTGAAGGGTGCGGCGGGGCCCTGGGCTGGGTGTAATGCAGCTGTGTGGCGGAGACCTTGGGGAGCGTGGCATCGGACAAGCTGGGGAGCCGGATGTTGGGGGGTCTAGTCAGTGGAGGTGCAGGCGGCGCAGTGGAGTGGCGCGCGGGCCTGCTTGGGGGAGCGCCCGTCGCGGGCCCATTGGGCCGCGTCAGGGAGAGCGAGTGTTTGGTGAGCGTGTGTGGGCGTGTGTGGGTGCGAGCCGAGGCAGGGCGTTGTCGGGGACCGGAAGAGGCGCGGCGCTGCGGCAGCTCGCGGCGGGCGTGGGTGTGCGGGTGTGCGGGGCGTGCCGGGGAGTGAGGCAACGTGAGGACCGGGGAAGGAGCTCTACGAGGAGGGTAAGTCCGTGCCGGGAGGGTGTAGGCGAGCAAATCGGGCGACTTTACCACCAACTAGAGGGTCCCTGCGCCCAGGGCTGCTATGGGAGGGGGACGGGCATGATGCCCGGTGCGTTCCTCCTACACGGGCACGGCGGCGGTGGGTAACGACGGCGGCTGCCTCGGAAGGGTGACAGCAGACGCGGTGGGGTCGAAAGGCCGCTGTGGCAGACGGGGGCAGAGGCAGGGCGAAAAAGCAGAAAGCACCGTCCGCGGTGGGGCAGTGTCTGGCGGTGGTCAGTCGGGCGCCGCGGACCCTTGCCACCGCGCTCCCCCCAACCAAACCCCCGCGGAACGGGCGGCAAGGCCCGACATGAGCAGACCGTCAGCCTCAAAGGCCACCTGCGCAGCGGCACTCCGCGGACCGTGGCGCTCGCGTGGGAAGAGGAGGAGGCGCACGCCGCGGAGACACGCAGTGGCGAGCGCATCGAGTGAGGCGCCCGTGTTTGTGAGCGCCACGTCGCCGTCGCTAAGGCATTGCACAATCAGCAAAGAACGATGGAGGGGGCAGGGAGGGCGTAGGGGGGATGGCCAGGCGGAGGGGGAGCTGCGGCCACGGCCGAAGGGGTCCCCACTGCGGTCCTGTGCCATGGCCCTTGTGCTGGTGGCGACGGCCGTCGTAGTGGGCGCGACGGCGCCGACGTCTGAGGCAGCGGCTGCGGCAGCGTTGGCCGCCCCGGCAGCCGAGGCGGTCTGAGAGGCGCCGTGTGTGGCCACTACCCCCAGCACCGCGAGCGGTCGTAGCGGCCGCTTCTCACCGTTTGGCTCTCCAGATTGCGCTCTGTGCTCTGTATGAGCGCTGTCGCACAGCCGCCAGTACAACACAGGCGCGCCTGCCACAGTCACCAGCCCAACTAGGTGGTCGAGCCGCAGCAGAACAAAGAAGCCGCCGTAGCCCCAGCCAACCACCCACACCCGTATCATGTCCATGGCCGAGGAGGGGCAACCGCCACCGCCACCCACGCCGCCGCCGTCGCGAACGCTGACTCTGTTGCGTGCCGCGGCGGTGGCGGCGGCCGTATAGGCGGCGGCATGCATTGCGAGGGCTCCCGCGTCAATGGCCGCAGCTAATCGACGGCCTCGCGGCCGCAAAAGCCCGACTGCAGCGCCGCCGCCTCCCACACGCGCCCCCGGCAGCGGCTCCTGCGGCCGTCCACCACCAGCGCGGCCATGCCCAGGGTGTGAAGGTCGGCCCACCCAACGGCGACGGTGAGGTCGTGGGAAGCGCTGATCACCAGCACCCGAGGGCCCCCCGTACGACAGCAGGGCAAACGGCAGCGAAGGGGGTGGGGGCAACCCCAGGGGGGGCGGGGGGGGGGGAGGTAGAGCGCCTCTTACAGGGTGTCGAGGACCGACGCGGGCGCCACGGGGGGGCGCGTAAGGGAGAAGAGGCGCGGTGAATGGAGGCTCCACGGCGGCAGCGCACATGGTAGGAGAGGCGGCACCGCCAGGGAGGCTGGGAGGCACGCCCTTGGCGCCGCCGCTGAAGCCGACGCCTTCCCAGGCTAAACAGAGCGACGGTGAAGGGTGGAAAGGTGAGGACGGAGGCGGTGAAGGCAATCAGCGTGGGCGCTAGAGCCGAGCGTTCGATACCCCGCCCCCGGGGCGCCCCCATTCAGCCGTGCCGCTGAAAAACCTGCCGGGGGGGGTCACGCGCGTAACGGGCCGCAAGCGCAGCAGGTGGCCCCCCTGTCCAGCGGCAGAGAACGTCACTGTCAACTTTGACGCTGTCGCGCAGACGTGCCGCTCCTGTAGCGGCTCCAATCGCGGGTGCCGGTTAACAGCCTAAGTCCCGACGCGGCGTCGACGAGTAGCACTGTCTCCAACGCCCAGTCGCCAGCCATGACAGGCACGGCGAGTGGGTCGGCCACGTCGCCGTTGACGGCGTCGGTCGCCTGAGCTGGCGTTTCCAACCCGACAGACCCCACGAACAGATGGGCGTAGCCCACAAGAACAATTTTTTGCGGACTGACAGGCTTGCATCGGGTGGCGAAGGGTGCGTGCACTGAAACCTGTCAGCACCGATTCCCTCTTCCCTCTCTCATGATGCGGCCGACGACGTCGGCCCATCTTTTCTGGCGCAGCCGCGGCCCTTTCGCCTCTGCCCATACATAGCACCTATCCAGGCAGCGTGGGCCGCTCGTGCGCCAGAAGACCAGTCAACATCCACCTAGTCCCCCCCCTCACCACACCTCGTGCCCCCCCCAACCCTCGGGTACCGCAGCCCTGTGAAGCCCCCCTCCTTTCCCAGCCCCCTCCCTCGCACCAGAGTCCCCCGCCAGCACATCCCGGCGACCCTTGCGGTTCGCATGCGGCGGCTGCGAACCGTGAACCGCCCACAGTGGCGGCAAGTCCCCCCCCTCTCCACTCCGCCCGCCGCGCCCAACTTTCCGGTACCGCAGCCCTGTGAAGCCCCCACTCCGTCCCAGGCCCCGCCCCCGCACCAGAGTCGCTTACCAGAATATTCAGACGAGACAGGTGGGGCGCAGGCGGCCGCTGCGAACTACGCGCGGCCCAAAGTGGCGGCAGACAGCGGCTCCTATTCCGTTCGTGCGGCAACTTTGGGCATGCTTTGGGGGCCGGTGCATCACGAACACTCGACGCGGCGGCCACAGCGATGGCGGCACCCCGTGCTGCGTCATCCTCTCCCATCTTGATCCGGCCTACCAAAGTCTGAGTGCGTCCCCCATTCCCCTCAAGCCTCCGCTCCCTCCCTACCGCCGCCTACCCACCGTAGAGAACGCTGGCTGGCCCGGTCCTCGCCTGCGCGTCCTCTCTATCAGGCGAGGAAGCGCCTGCTGTAACAGACCCCGCCCTGTCGTCCTCTTCGGCAGGGCGGGAGCGGGCTGCGGTAAGGCGCGCGACCGACGACGCCAAGGGGGGGGGGGGGGGGGGCTTGGAGGGGGAGCGGTAGCGACGACCACGACGCCGCCGCGGCGGGGGGAGGGGGGAAAGAGGACGGTTACGGCAGCGGCCGCCGCAGCGAAGGCGGCGGCGGCCAGGGCGGCGCGCCTGGTAGTGGTGGGGTGGCGGCCAACGCCGGCGGTGGGGGGGGAACGAGGGGGGGGGGGGGGGGGCGCCCCCCCCATCCGTACCGCCACTGCGAAGTCGCGGCGACCGTGAACGGGCGGGGAGGGCAGCACTGAAGATGCCATCGCAAAGAGAGGCCGGAGTGGGGAGTGGCGGCAGCGAAAACGGGAGCAGGGAGGAAAAGAAGGGAGCCGGGGAAAGAGAAGGGCGGGAGGGGCGAAGTGAGGCGGTCGCGGAGGCGGCTGACAAACATGCATGTGGTCTGCTGTCGTGGGTCGGTGGCGACCGAGATCCGACAGGCCACCCCGGTCGACTCTCCCTGAGACCTTGATCTGGGCGGCATCCCCTCGTCTTGCAACGACTCGGCACGCTGGCTCTGTGTCACCGAGACCGCCGCCGCGGGCTGCCATCTGGTATGCCTGTTACATACATGTTTATGCAGCCAAAGTGTCGCCTGGCCCAGGTGGTGCCTGGCCGGTGGGGCCAACTGAGAGAGGGACCATGGGACCGACTGTACAGGAAGGGGGAGGGGGGGGGGGCGTGTGGGAAGGGAGGGGCAGACAGGGGGGGCCACGCGGGAAGGCCACAGGCCGCAGTGTGGAGCGCCGCATAGCAGCGGCAGACGAGAGGAGGCAGTGGTCCGCGGGTGAGTGTCATGTAGTGTCTTGTACGGCTCGGGAGTGCCGGTGGGTGGGGGTGGGCGTGCCCGTAGGTGCACCGGTGGGTGGGCGTGCGGCTGGGTGGGTGCGCCGGTGGGTATGCCGTCCACTGGTGGGTAGGTGCGCCGGTGGGTTGTCGTGCCACTGGGTGCGCTGAGTGGGTGTACCTGTGGGTGGGCCGTGCCCTGAGGGGTGGGTGCTCCAGTGGGTGGGTGGGCGTGCGGCTGGGCGGGTGCACCGGTGGGTGGGCGTGCGGCTGGGTAGGTGCACTGGTGGGTGGGCCGTCCCCTGGGTGGGTGCACCGGTGGGTGTGACAACCCAAGGGACTTGGCGGTCGCAAGACATCGCCGTGGCTATCACGTATTGGGACGTGATGGTCGCGGTCTACTTGCAACCTCACAAGGTTTGGCAAGCGCAGATATTGGGTGCGTGGTCGAGCACGAAGGGCGATGCGCTGGGCCAGTGCTGGCCTCGCGTGACGTGACCACGCTCGTGTCTGGCGGCACGAGCTCTACTTCAGCTTGGTCACGACGCGTGGCGGTCGACGACACGAACGAAAGGGGGGGGGCGTGACTGGGCCGGATTATGACGGGCTGGCGGGCACTGCCCTGTGTGCTGGGTAGTGTCAGGAGAGGAGTGCACGCGCTTGGTGTGGCTGCACAACTGCACGCGCGGGGGAGCCGGGCATACGCGTGGAGGGGGGAGGGTCTTCAATAGTGATCGCGTTGACCGCCGCAGGCGGCAGCGGGCGCCGGGCTCGTCGTCTTTGTCTTTGTTTCTTCTTGTAAACCCGCATTTCTGGAACAGCCGATCGCACGGCGCTTCACTACTGCGGCTACGGGGATTTCTGATAGCACGGCCCTTGAAGGAACAACGACCTGCGACGCTTTCGACCGATCTTCGACCCGTCTCTTACCACAGTTGGGTGCCCGTCGACTGGTGGGTGGGCGCGACGGTGGGTGGGCCATCCACTGGTGGGTGGGTGCTCCGGTGGGTGGGCCGTCCACGTGGTGGGTACACCGGTATGTGAATGGGCGTGCGGCTGGGCGGGTGCACCGGTTGGTGGGTGTGCGGCTGCGTGGGTGCACCGGTGCGTGGGCGTGGCGCTTAATAGGTGCACTTGTGGAGGTGGGCGTGACCATCTTGCGCATGCCAAGCCCTTCCCCTTCACGCCGTCCCCCCTTCCCCGCTCCGGCCCCCCACCCCCCCACCGACTACCTCGCTGTCTGTCTTTTCAAAGAGCGTCCGCGAGCAGCAGCGCATGCTGCGTAGCGGCACGGCGAGCAAATGCCGCCACATCCCGTACACGGCCTCGTCAACGGCCTCGGCGTTGACCCCGCCTAGGGCACCGTGTATGGCACGGGCGTGGGGAATGTGGTGGGGGTGGTAGAGCCCCCCGGCGTGGTCGTGCCGCTGCTCGCCACGCCGCTGGCAACGGCGTCGGTGACCAACGTGGCCGTCGGGGCTGGGCGCTGGCTGTACGTGACGACTAATGAGGGTGTCTATCGGGCGCGCCCGCCGCCGGCGGAAGCCACAGCCGGTACCCGTGCACGGGGGGAATGAGGTCCTCGTGTGGGGCGTCGGAGATGCGGGACAGTGACAAAGGAGAACATGTGGGGGGGAGGAGGCGTGCCACCTGCGTGTGGCTGACGTTTGAAGTGTGCCTCCCGCGGCGGCGGCGAGTTCGCGGCCAAATTGGCGCTGCAGCAGCAGCCATCCCCCCTCCCCCCCCCCCCACAACGTTCACCGGCGCCTACGTGCCACCTCGCCGCCGTCGGCTGCATCACCCCCGCCGGGGCACTCCCCGGCTGGCGGCGGGCTCGTTTGCGCCGCCTGCATGGGGGGCATAATGGATCGACCCGGCAAGCCGCCTGTCGCGCCAGCCACCAACAGGCGCAGGCCAACGGCTCCCTCTCAACCCCCCCCCCCTGCCCCCACTCTGGCTTACGCTGCGAGTGCACTTGCGGTGCCGCCCTGAGCCACGGCGGGGGGAGTGTTCCCAACGTATCGATATGCGCGGCCACGCTTTTTGTGGCACATGCTGTGTGGTGGGCCAGTTCGTCCAATCCGGCTGCGCCCTGTGTCGCCATCGCCACAGCCACGCCCCCTCTTGGCGACACTGCACTTATCCGGTGGCTGGCGTCATCAATGGTGCCAACCCTCCTCCCCCGCGCCCACCCCCACACCACCTTTCGCGTCTGCTCTCGAACTCTCCATCATGGGGTGCCACCGTCGTGGTGCGTGGAGGCGGCTGACAAGCGCGGTCAACGCAGCTACCACACCAACAGCCCCCACACGCAGCCTGCCCGCGCCGCACCGCACCGCAAGGGGCGGCGACGACATTGCTCCCAGTTGCTGACCGGCATAGGACGGTACTTTTCCGCTCACTCTACCTCCTCCCAGGGTTTTTGCCAGCCAGCGACGGTGGGAGCTCGGACAAAGCGCGGCCAACCGGCTGCAGCGAGAAACTGTGGTGGACTGGCTGCCTCAGGATGGCTTGTGCCAGCGGATATCGTTGGGAAGCATGTCGAGGGAGACCTCGGAAACGCGGTGGAAAGGGAGGTGGAGCACGGGCGCGGTGGACGGCTGCAGCTAGGTGGGGACTGCGCGGTGGCGGTGAGAGCATGTACCTGAGAGGACTATGCGGCGGCAGGGGTGGTGCGAGTGAGTAGAGGTGGCTGCTGTGGTCTTGACGACGGAGCGTCCTCTCGGGGACTGGTCAGGCCGCTCTCTGTGGTGACCACTGCGACGGCCAGGTGGTTCCTACCAGGCTCTGCAGGGATGGGTTGCTAAAGTCCTTGCCTTGGCTTCGTGAGGTCGGAACGGCGACCGAGGCGGCGACCGAATTTCTTGGCGAATCACAAAAAATAATTTCCACGACCAAGCCCAGGAATTCAATGTCAATGTGAAAGGCCAAGGTGGTCTCGCGCACGCGCTCCCAATCATTTGCATGCGATTGAGTGCTCCTTACCTGCCAAGCTACGCACCATTGGACGACCGCTGCGCAACGCTGTTGTTTTCATTAGGCTGGTTTCTAGGTGGACAAAAAGGAGTAGCTCAAGGGCTCTCACGCAGTGTGTCTTGACGCCGGCTACGACCATGTGCGAAGACAGGAAAAATACATAAGATGGTAAGTTTGCAATACTCAAGACTCGCAACCAGCCCTCTGTATTCGGCAGTGTCGCCTGGGCAGCCACTCGTTCGGGACGAAGGGACGGGAGGGGGCAAGACGGACCCGCCTGGCCGCGGCGGGCATGCGGCTCTATCGGCTTCTTCTGCAGCGGCGTCTGGGCGCCGACCAAGGATTCGCGGGCCGTCGACAGCCATGGCAGACCCGGACAATGGCGGGGAGGCGGTCGCGACGTCACCCCAACTGACCGCCCTCTCCGTTCAGCAGTCCCTCTTCTCCGACTCGGGCCCCGGCCGGCTTGGGACCACCATCATCCTTGCCGCGCACGCTTGTTACCAGCAGCTCTTTCTGCTGGTGGTCGGTGTCAATGTGGTCGTGCTTGAACTCTCTCTCTGAGGCTCCCTCCGACTATTCCCAGATGACCTTCCTGTGGCAGTATTGACCCCCAGGTACGGGGGCAACACGTGCCATGCAAGGGGCGGCAGGCCACTAGCCTGACCCGTTCTTCCCCCTGCATTTGGGCCCATTTCCCCTAAGTTTGGGATAGTTAGCTAAGTAGTAAATCCAACGTGGATTTGAGGGTTTTCTGCATTTATCGTCTTGAATTTTCGTGTGGCCCGGTGGGCAGGTGCTGGGGTGGGAGATTCGGAAAGGCGAGGTTCTGAGGGGACCCTGGGGGGATAAGGAAAGGGACAGCGGGGCTTGGCCTTGCTTCCCCATCCCGACCAAGAAACTGTTAGACCACACACCATCTTCTTGTTTGTCAGTGGGGGGATTGCCCCACAACAGAGATAGAGTGTGTGCGACTTGCACTCCTGCCTGTTCCCCCGACACGGGAGGCAGCCCTTGTACACCGCCCCAACTTGAGTGTCGCGTGTGCGAGAGTTTTTTGCCACATTTGGTGGAGCAGCAGGGGACAGAGGTGAACTTTACCTCCCGGTGCACCCGGGCTTAGGGGGCCCTTTGTCTCAGAGGAACGGTGGACTTGGACCGTGTCATACGGATCGTCAGCCAACATGGCTAGCTCGGACCTCCCGTCGTCCGGGGAGTACACGGGTGACGCACGTCCTTCAGTGCCTTCGAATACTGGTGAGACACAGGTGGGTTTACCTGGGGTCGCAGAGGGACTAGAGGCCCCTCATGCCAGCAGAACTGGAAGTACGGGCGGGCAACAGGCCACCCCGACTCAGTCGGGAGTCCATTCGGGTGACACTTCTGATGTGGGTGGGCCGAAGTCTGGCCACCGCGTGGTATACTCAACGGGAACGTCCCAAGGTGAGAGGACTGTCCCCGCGGCTTCCACTCGGGTTGGAACCAACTTTGGCTTGGAGCCGTCGCCAACTAGGCTTTCGGAGGACGGCGGACCTCCGTTGGTCGGCAATGGGCTCGCGCCCATGCCCCCGGTTGAGACCCCTGAGGATCGTTGTTACCCCTCAGGTGGACTCCCGGAGGCGGACCGAGACTCAACTGGAGTCGATAATCCATTCCTCGCGGAAACTGCCCGTCGGAAGGCGACCAATGTGATGCGGCAGACTTTGCCGGACCTGGTGGCCACGATGACGAGTACTATGCTGAATCAGATTGTGGAGAGTTTGCCAGATGGCCTCAATGTCCAGACCGGATTGGGGCTTTCGAGCCTGCAGGCGCAGGGGGAATCCCCCCTCTCGCCTATCTCGGGTCGCCCCAAACAGGAGGCGACACCTGTGACTCCCAACGAGGGAGCCACATCATTCTCGGTGGGGCGTACGCCTTTGACGGGGGAGTTCCCCTCGGACACGCCGGCGGCTTCACCAAGCTCGCCGCGGCAGACAGCAGGCACTGCGGGTCAAGTCAACCCATTGCCTCAGCGGCTTTTCCCTCAACGTGGGGCGCCGCCGAAGATCCAGGTAGCCATCCCGGTCTACCAGAGGATATTTGACTGTGAGACCTACGCCCTCCACAACAAGTCGGTGGCGTACGGTCCTGTCCAGGCTCGAGCCATGGGCCGTGCCAAGAAGAATGCACTTCACTCCTTTGGGAACAAAGGGGAGTGGGCTGGAACTCCCCCCCTCCGTGTCTTTGAGTTTCTACGTCGTTTCACAAAAGCCTGTGACGACAATTCCATAAGTGAAGGCATGGCTTTCTATATGCTACAAGAGTTTACCAAGGGCGACCTGTGGACAGAACTTACGTCCGCCATGCCCAGTTCATCAAATAGAGGCGCTGGTGAGGTGACATCCTATTAGAAGCTCGTCACCTGGTTATTGAGAGTCATGGAGATGAAGCAGCGTTGGCTTTTCAAGACGAGCAGTTTACGCAGGCTCATCAGGAAGAGACTCGGGACGAGTTGTCCTTTGCGGAGCGGGTTCGTAAGCTCAACAATCTTTGTGGCTTTCTTCATCCACAAGCTGTGGTGAAGAGTCGGTTTGTGGAGGGACTCCATTGGTCTGTCCGGATGGAGACCCCGGAGCATAACACTGCCCGGGCGGCCCTGGCCGAGTTGGCCTGGTTCACCTACCGCAGAGGTGAGGCCTACCGCAAGTTGCAGAAGGAACATCGCCAGAAGCGTCAGGCCGAGTTGGCAAAGGAACGCGAGGAGGCGCGCCAGGCCAGAGAGCTGAGAGAGGCACCGCCGAATCCGCAAAGGGAGGGTAGTAGTTGCCGTGGGAACTTCTCAAGGTACCTCGTCGTCTTCCCCAGTCGGGAAGACCCCTTCGGGAAATGACAATCGGTGTTGGAACTGCAACTCCGATGGACACTGGGTAAATGATTGCCCTATGTTGAGTAAACGCACTCAAAAACTTGTGAAGAATGCGAATAAAAGGTCGGCCACGAACGAAGTACATTCCCGCCGCGAGGGTCGTCCTCGACCGGTAGTGGCGGTCGCCACACCCTCGGCGGAGGGGGCGTGTAGCATCCCTGGCCCCGACTTGGCGCCGACCCGGGACTACAACCAGAGGGCGCCAGATGCCAGAACACGCCCGCCGTGTGGTGATGGTTGGCGGCCGTGGCCCACGCCCGGCACTGAGATGCGGTGGACTACGCTATCCACACGTGAGAGAGGGATTTCTGATGGGTTTTTGCATACTTGTGAGGGACTTGATTTGAGAGAATTTGAGTGTGAGACTAGTGAGTGGGAATAGAATTAGTAGTGATAGTGGCCCCCGACCTGACGAGGTTAGACTCGGGTCGGGGCCACTCGGGGTTATGAGGGGGCTACCTGGCCAACGCGCCGAGGCTCCCCCAGATGCACGTTAAGAGGGACAGCGAGGCGCCCTTGGCCCGCGCCATCAGGAAAAAGACAACTGCGCGTTCGCTTTCCTCTTCCCCGTGTGCACTACCGTGCGTATGTGTTTGCTCTGCGAGCAGGCACGTGAGGCAACAGGCATACCACTCTCGTACTTCCCCTTTCTGTGTTACCTGTCCCTTTTCCGCGAGGGATATTGACACGTGTCTGAGAGGATCGAGTCTTATACCACATATTTGGTAAAGCAGCAGGGGATAGAAGTGTTGGAGAAGAGACATTTGGAAGCAGCGGTTGGGTTGTTCCTGTTCTGTCTTTTTCTGTGGTTTGGGGACTATTTGCACCCGTTTACGGGAATCCCATTCCTGGCTCTCCAACCCCTCTCTTGTGGTCTGGCGATCTTTGGACTTGCGGGCAACTGGACTGTGGCTGTCAAGAGACCAACATGGCTACCCTCCCTGGCACGACGGTGCCCTAAGGGGTAGACCCCGCGTCCCTTGACGCATCCCAGGTCAACGCGGGGGACGGTGCCCAAGGCGGCGTTCTCCCTACGGGTGGAGCAGACCTGGGTTTGACAGCTGGGAGCGGACTGGAGTCTACAGGCGGCCAAGTACCTCCTGCTCCCGTTCCTCCGGCTGTTCCTCCTGTGGGAGTCACCCCGGGGTCAACGGCGTCTGAGTCCGCTCGCAGCAGACGTCTCCCTCCAGTCGGTTCTACTCCTCATCCTCCAGGGATAGCCCCTGGTGTGTTTACTCCTGGACCCACACACGGCAGCTGGGTGTATACACCTCTTCCTGTGGGCACTAGCAGTGCCAGAGGCACCGCTGTGACTGGTTCTACGGGTCTCCCTGAGACCTTGACTCCTGGGACCGGCCAAGCTTTCCCTCCCCTTGCATCCTATGGGGCGGGGAGCTCCAAGACCGGTAACCGGAGCAGCCGGAATCGTCGGCGTCGTCGCCGTCGCTCTAGCACCAGCGAGACCAGTTCCTCCAGCTCTGAGGAGGGATATGACTGGGACGCATCTCCTGGTCCCACGCGGCGCAGGCTAGTCGAGTTTGAATTCCCTGTCCACCAAGTGGGAGATGACACGCTGAACAAGGTCACGTATTGGGGTAACTGCCGGCTGGAGAACCAAGACCAAGGTTACACCCAGAAGATGGCCAAGAAGATGGCATCCCTGAACCGGCGAATGCAGCCGAGCTTCGGGGGACATCCTAAGTTTTCCGGGAAGAGACCGGCGCTTATCTTTGCCTTCCAGCGCCGGTTTGTCAAAACATGCAAGGACAACGATGTGTCCGAGAGCAAGGCTCTCTACCTCCTGGTTAACATCATGACCGGAGAAGCGGAACAGCGGTTTGCACAGGTTCTACCAGACTCTGCCGGACACATTGTCCGGCGTACCGTTGGGAGTTATCCGAAGGCGGTCAACTGGCTCCTGTCCAACTACGCTGACGCGGACTCCCTGCGTACGGCAGTCGGCAGGTTGAACCGGGCAACCATGGAGAGACAGGAGACTCCAGAGGCCTTCGCCCGCCGTGTCCGGGAGATGAGCGAGGCTTGTGGCAACGTTTACCCTGAGGACAGGCTCAAGATGATCTTCTCGGAAGGGCTTCCTGAATATCTTCAAGTGGACGCGGAGAACTACAACCAGGAACATCAAGAACATACCTTCCAGCAGTTGATGGCCTATACACAGGGCAAGTGCCGGCAAGCCAAGGCACCCCAGGCTCCCATGGTATCACCTCCCAAGCCGTTGTCGCGAGTTCGTCCCGGACCCGACAAGTATAAGGGAGGTGATAGCCCTGTACCGGTTCTCGCAGTTGGCGAGGCCTCACCCGTGGGATCAGGGGACAAGTGGGGCGGCTTCGTTTCTAAGGAGCAACCTTCCATAGTCGCCCCCAAGCAGGTCAAGAACCAGCGGTTCCGGTCTTGTTGGCTGTGCCAGAAGGAGGACCACATGTCCTACCAGTGCCCGACCATTCCCAAGGACCACCAGGAGAAGCTCAAGCGTCAAGGACTGGTGTTCGCAAAGGCGGTCAACTGGGCTGACCGGCGAGCACCCTCCAAGATGGACAAGGCACAGGTACACGCAATCCGGGTGGCAACCTTGCAGAGCATCACGGAGGCTCTGGCAAGGGAAGCTCCTACGGACTTTGACCTGGAGACCGAAAGCTCTAAGGACTTCTCGGACCCGGGAAACGAGTAGGGCAGGCGCTCTCCCCAAGTGTCTTCCCGAATCTCCGACGGCAGGGTACTTCTACCCGTTCTCCCCTTGTGTGCCGGGAGAATGGACGGCAGTTACCTGCTCAACTGGTAGCCGCCTGGACACCCTGTTTGTTCAAGGTGACCTTGCTTGTCCTGCGTAAGGAAAACCTCAACATTAATGCTCGTATGCGTGTGGGAAATAGCCTCCCCCAAGCTGTTACGCCGGTGTTTGACACGGGAGCCGGACCAAGCGTCATCAGGGAGAACCTGTAACCTTCGGGCTGGCGTCGACATGCCTGGAGAGCGCCTACCAGAACCCATATTGTCGACGCTTCAGGTCAAACCCTACGACCACTTGCCGGTCTTCCCGTCGCCATCTTTGTCAACAATGAACCAATGCTTTTTCCCTTTCTAGTAGTCAAGACCCTATCAGTCCCCCTCATCCTAGGCTGGGACTTCCAGAAGCAGCATGTCAAGAGTATCCTGCCCGGAGAAGGAAAGGTGCAGTTCAACCATGGGTTTGTGTCACCGGTGTTGGAGCATCTGGACGCCAAGCTTCGTGTAGTCAAGAACAAGAAGGAACGCATCCCACCCTCTACCTTGACTCTCTTCACACCGGCGAGTGGGCTTTCCCGGTGGTAGTCGTCCCAAAACCTCGCGGACACTTCCGTGTCTGCGTTGACTACAGGCGCCTGAACGAGATTACCGTCAAGGATGTATACCCGATACCCCGGATGGATGATTGCATCGACTTTCTTTGCGATGCAACTCTCTTCTCGACTCTGGATTGTAATGCCGGTTACTGGCAGATCCCTCTGGCTGACGAGGACCAGGACAAGACTACCTTCACGTGCCACCTGGGCCTGTTCCGGTGCAAGCGTCTTCCTTTTGGCCTCACCAATGCTCCGGCAACCTTCCAGAGAGCCATCGACATCATCCTGTCGGGGCTAAGGTGGAGAACATGTTTGGTCTACCTGGACGATATTATCGTTTTCTCCAAGACCCCGGCGGAACACCTGGAGCACCTTCGAGAGGTCCTGGCCCTCCTGGTCAAGGCTGGCGTTACCCTCAAGGCCGAGAAGTGCCACCTGTTTGTGACTGAGGTGGAGTACCTGGGACACGTGCTGAGTCCGGGGGAGCTCCGGGTCAATGAGAAGAACAACAAGGCCCTCCGGCACGCACGGCAACCTAAGACCCAGACGGAACTCAAGAGCTTCCTGGGTATGGGCAGCGTCTACCGCCGGTTCATAAGGGACTATGCCCTGATTGCCCGGCCATTGACCAAGCTCACCAGCAAGAAGCTCCCCGCAGAACTCCCGGTGTTCGACGAGAAGCAGACCGCGGCCTTCGAAGAGCTCAAGAAGCGCCTGACCACCACTCCAGTACTGGTGTTACCCAAGCGGGAGGGCCAGCTTGTCCTGGAGACTGATGCCTGTGGTGTCCAGGTGAGGTGTTCTCTACTCCAGCAGCAACCTGATCGGCACTTCCTCCAGATAGGCTACTACAGCCGCGTCCTGACTTCAGCCGAGAAGAATTATTCCACGACGGAGCGCGAGTGCTTGGCGGTCGTTTGGGCTTGCCTCTTGTTACGCCCACATCTTGAAGGACAAGAGTTCCTCATCCGGACGGATCACGCCAGCCTAAGGTGGCTGCTATGTTTGGACAGCAGCCAAGGAAGGGTTGCCCGGTGGCGCCTACGCCTTTCAGAATTCAAGTACAAGGTGTGCACCAGAGCAGGGAGGGAGCACCACTGCGCCGACACCATGTCCCGGCTGGAGACTCCTGCAGCCGACACCGGTCCTATCCCGGAGGAAATACCTTGTTTCATCCTCCCGAATGTCGGACGTGGCTGGCATGCTCCCCGTTATGAGACACCCGAAGCTCATCAACCGGTAACCATAGACTGGATGCTGGAAGCACAACTGACGGATCCTCAATGCTTGGAGCTTCGCCACCAAGTGGACCTGAACCGGAACAGTCGCTTCGCCGAGTCTACAGACGGACTCCTGGTACGGGTGTCACCCTTCGATGGGGCAACTCAAGTCTACGTGCCCCGAAGTCTACGAGCTGACATCCTACGCCTGGAGCACTCGTTTCCCCAGGCCGGACATCCTGGTATCAATCGGATGTATGCTTCAATGTGACGACATCACTACTGGGAAACCATGGCCAGCGACGTCCATAAGCACCCGGAGGCTTTTGTTTGTTGTGCAAGGAACCGGTTGTCCCAGAGGAAGAATCCTTTCAAGCTACGCCTATTTCCTGCGGCGGAGCCCTTTGCAATCTTAAGCATTGACATCCTGGGGCCCCTACCTGAGACTTCAAGCGGCAACTTATACCTGCTCATCATTTGTGACCGGTTCTCCAAGTTCACTCGAGCGAACCCGCTGAGGACCATTACGGCCCTGGATGTCACGTCAGCCTTCTGCGAGTACTGGATAGCTGCCTACGGCCCTCCAGACTCCGTCTTAACAGACAATGGCCCCCAGTTTGCATCCCTGTTCTTCCAAGGAGTCCGTGACCTGATGGGTATCAAGAACTTGTTCACCACGACGTACCACCCGCAAACGAACGGCCAGGTGGAACGATTCAATCGAGTTCTGGTGGACATGCTACGGCACTACGTGAAGAAGCACAAAGAAGACTGGGACGGGCTCCTGGCTGTCCTCACTCTAGCCTACAACTCCGGAGCTCACCGGACGACTGGGGTCGCTCCACTCGACTTTGTCACCCCAAGGCGGCTGACCAACTTCTCCCTGGAAAGAATACCAGACGGTCTCCAGCCTGCATTGAAGTCAGGTCCCAAGGCCAAGGATGAGTTCCTGGAACAACTAAAGTTCCTGCTCCCCAGAGTCAAGGAGTCAATCTCAAAGACCCAGGAGCGATACAAGCGGGACTATGACAAGGGAGTCCGGGAAAGGAACAAGGAACTGGGTGGTGGCGACTGGGTTTTTGTGGACAACCATAGCAAGATCCGGGGGAAGCTGGACTGTAAGACGGATGGACCTTATGAGATCCTGAATACGGATGGCTGGACCCTTCTTCTAGACGTGGATGGCCCCCCGTACCGGGTGAGCAGCGACCATGTCACCCGAGCTCCACCGCCAAGCAAACGGGACTTGACCCGGCCCAAGCGGGCCACAGTACCCTGACTATCCCAAGAATAAGGCCGGGAATATGTCTACGTCAAGTTTGTCGACCATGCCTGGAGGGACAGGCGCTTGTACCTGCGAGTACGCTGGTTCGGTTTTAACCCGGCAGATGATACCTGGGAACCCTCAAACCGGTTACCCATCGCGGACGTCTGCGCCTACACGCGACAGAACGGGATTGAGGGCACTCCAGTGGCCAGAGCCGGCAAGATCCTGGAATCGGACTCGGAGGAGGACCAGGAGGACGGGGCTGATCAAGACCCTCGGGACGAGCCGAGCTCACCCACAACGGACGCGGAACAAGAGGATTGAGAGGAAGGGAAGGGGTGTATCAAAGTAAACACGCAATGCAAGCATGGAACAATCAAGAAAAACAAGCACCCGCTTGAGCAACCCTTCTCTCCGCCTCTTCCCTCCTCGCTTCTCTTGAGACTCTCACCCTCCTTGCTTCCAAGTCCTACTCCCGGCGCGGACACTGCGCCGCGGGAGCGTCCTCCAGCGCTGCCTCCGCGGAACGACGGGACCCGGAGGAAGGCGGGATGACGTAGTGCGGTGGGCGAGGCGCTTCCAGGTATGACGCCATCGGAGTAGTACCGGTAGTTTCTGGGCGCTCCCGCTCATCCAGATATGCCTGTCGGCGCCCCTGGAAGCCAGTGAAGGTCCCCGACCAACGCTGGGCCAAGCCATGCCGCGTCAAAGTCGCCAGAAGTTCGCCAACCACCGGGCTGTCCGACATCTGGCCGCTGTCCGCGCAAGCAAACACCCGGTCAACCACGTTGCTCAAGACGCTGGCATAAGTACCCAGCCCCAGGGAAGACCCGACGCCTTCAACCTGCACCAGAAGACGACCCAGCTGGTCTCCAATCATTCCGACGTCGTACTGGTCGCATGTCGGGCCACCTTGGTTCAGGTACCAGTCAGGCACCCGGAAGCGGGTAAGGCGCAGAGTCGGCGCCGGGGTCTCGAACCGCCCCGAGGATGCCACTACCGGACTGTCCACGACAGCCCTGGAAGCCGGAGTCCCCAACTCAAGAGAAGGCACAGGGCCGCCGACGTTTGAAGAAGGCGCCCGAGGCAGAACGGCCGGAGTAGTCAGCGACCGCACGGCGACGCCCAGACTCGCTGCAGACAAGCGCGGTGCCGGAGGAGCTTGAAGCACCGGCACAGACGGAGCAGAACGCAAACGCGCCGGCGACGGTCCAGGCGAAGCCACCGGGGCGACACGTGCAACAGGAGCAAGCGGAGCCGCCGCAGACGCCCGACCGACCGCCGCGGCCCATCCCGACTCTTGCACCGGCGGCCCAGTTGGCAGAAGATCAAGGGCGACCGGAGCAGGAAAGCCGCCTAGCTGCGGCCACGCCGGAAGCGGCGTCGCTAGCTGCACCTTGGCCGGAGAAGACTGGTAGATTACCTGCACCCAACCGGAGCCATCCCGGCGCGGGCTGTTCTCGTCGGAGATCGCGTTCAAGAAGCTCTGGTCCTGCACCGGCAGCCGACGCCGGAAGTCGATCATCGCCTGGAAGAGCTCCTTGTACTCCTCGTCCTGGCTGCACAGGAAGTCGACGGTCAACTTGTTAGCGATCCAGACCATCAGGAGGTCGGGGAGGAACCAAAGCCGGTTGGACACTAAGACCTCGTGGAGACAGTGGTTGGCCGCCAGGACCGTCAACTCGGAGGTGTACATCATGTACAGGATCGAGTGGAAGAAGCCCTTGATCGACGCCTGGGTCAAGGCGTCCAAGAAGTACCAGGTGAAGGGGATGCTGGATTGAGCAAACCGACTGGGATCTCGATTTCCTGCTGCTGCAGGATGACCTTGGGGTTGTACGCCGCCCGGTTGGCCTTGTCCAGCTTCCAGAACTCCTGATGGTTCCAGCTCACGATGAAGTCACGCTGGCGGCCGCGTCGCTCGCCTTGCTCCCGCGCCGGCGACAACTTGGAGCATTTCCGGGTCAGGAAAGGCGGTTCCAGAGCGACCCTGCTCGGACGGGGATCGCAGTTCAGGCTCCCCGACCCCTTGAGCGCCTCGTCCCAGACCTTGAGTGCCCGATGGACGTACCCTTCCTCCTCTGGCCACCGGAGAACGGACGTAGACACGCGACGCTCGGTCAAGGGTAGATCCAGCATCAGCGCGAAGGGGAGATCCTCCAGGCGAGCAACCCAAGAGGAACCTGAGAAGCTCTGGGAGCGGTCTTGTGCCAGGCGCATCTGGTCCGCCGCATGAAGACGAGTCTTGTCCATCTCAGTCAAGACTCCGCGCTGGAGTTCCTTGCGCCAGATGTCCAAGCAATCCTGTTGGCACTGGGCCGCGCTGGCGTTGCCGACCACCGTGGAGTAGCGCCGGCCCGCCAGAGGATCCTGCCCAAGAAGCATCTCCGGGAGACCCACCGGGGGGTCTCGACCGGGTGCAACGCAGAAGCCGGGGGAACCCGATCCGTCCGTGGCGACCGGCGCCGGCACCAACACCCGAGGAACCAGAGGCAGGAGAGGGGCGCGACTACCCGAGTTCTCCTCCGCAACACTCGCCGCCGGAACCACGGGCCCAGCTTGGATCTCGGAACTGGACATGACGTCCAGAATCCGGGGGGAACGAGAGGGCCAAGGTGAAGGAGAAGGGGGGGGACAGAATCGGAGCAGGTGATCGTGACCGGGGTGAAGGCGCTCGTCCTCGGCACCGGTGTGGACGTGCTCGAGGCTGTGCACGGTGGCACCTGGTCCGGCCCGAGGACGTGCCGGACTAGGGAGGGAGCTATGTAGCATCCCTGGCCCCGACTTGGCGCCGACCCGGGACTACAACCAGAGGGCGCCAGATGCCAGAACACGCCCGCCGTGTGGTGATGGTTGGCGGCCGTGGCCCACGCCCGGCACTGAGATGCGGTGGACTACGCTATCCACACGTGAGAGAGGGATTTCTGATGGGTTTTTGCATACTTGTGAGGGACTTGATTTGAGAGAATTTGAGTGTGAGACTAGTGAGTGGGAATAGAATTAGTAGTGATAGTGGCCCCCGACCTGACGAGGTTAGACTCGGGTCGGGGCCACTCGGGGTTATGAGGGGGCTACCTGGCCAACGCGCCGAGGCTCCCCCAGATGCACGTTAAGAGGGACAGCGAGGCGCCTTTGGCCCGCGCCATCAGGAAAAAGACAACTGCGCGTTCGCTTTCCTCTTCCCCGTGTGCACTACCGTGCGTATGTGTTTGCTCTGCGAGCAGGCACGTGAGGCAACAGGCATACCACTCTCGTACTTCCCCTTTCTGTGTTACCTGTCCCTTTCCCCGAGGGATATTGACACGTGTCTGAGAGGATCGAGTTTTACACCACAGGGCGGACACGTCGTCCTCGGACTCGTCGTCTTCTGCTTCACCCTCGGATTCAGACGCCAAGTCGGACGGAAACGAATGACCGTTGGAGCTGGCCGTCCTAAGCTGACAACGGCAGCCTCGGCCAAGTGGGTAAGAGGACGAATCAACCCTGCCGGATACTGGCGCGACCTATGGGTGTCCGCCCACCTCGGATAGGACTCCCCAAGAACGTAAACCCACGTCGGGTCATCGCGGTGCTGACGAGAAAGAACTTCCGGGTGGCTGGACGGGTGCAACTTGCCCCCGGCCGTTCCTGTTGTGCCCGTATCGTACTTGATATTGCTGTTCTCCCAATTTTGGCCGATCCGGACAAGAACAACACTGCATGAACAACTGTGTGAGCCAATCGCGTGCTGGCAGGTGAGGGCGACCCAATCGCGTGCTCTACGGGCCCGATCGCCCAGAGCAGATGATTGGCTGCAGCCACAGTGAGCCTCATACCAATCGCTGATTGGTCGAAGCACTGTTGCTCTCTCGGCTGAGATCGCCGAAGATTCCCCCCACATCGGCTCGTTCCTCTCCGGAACAGTTGTCCAGCTTGTCTTGGTGTCTGTTCCACTCAGTTTCTCCCCTCCATGTGCTCGGAGTCCCGGGAAAGTCGCAGATCTTACTGTTTGCAC
Organism: Pyropia yezoensis; assembly: GCA_009829735.1. Taxonomy (NCBI): domain Eukaryota; phylum Rhodophyta; class Bangiophyceae; order Bangiales; family Bangiaceae; genus Pyropia; species Pyropia yezoensis. The sequence continues at coordinate 39,839,031 of CM020618.1, forward strand.
AACAATAGAAGCTGATTCGGAGCTCTCATTGGTCAGAGAGGCATCCTGTGAGGCATCTCATTGGTCAGTGGACTGTTGTTCTTGTTCTTGTCCGGATCGGCCAAAATTGGGAGAACTGTAATAACGGGTCAGGAGCCTTCTTGATACGCAAGTCGCTATTGCCCAAGGAGATGAAGCTCCAACGCTGGAAGTCAAAAGCTGACCATCTGATCGACATCAATGGTGGGGTACTGCCCATTGTTGGTGCCGTGACCCTACCAACTAGGTTGGGAACCCATGAGGTCGACGTGACCTATGGAGTAGTTGAGAATATATCGGTACCCCTGCTTCTGGGCACCCCTTATGTTGTAACACAAGTGCCTTCGATTTGTGGCCCTGAGTATTGGGTCAAGTTAGTGTATGGGGAGACCATCCCCATCCTTGGTAAGGGAAAGTCTGTGGCTCCTGTGACAGTCTCACAGTCGAAGCCTGTTTGCTGCGTGAGAGAATGGTTTACTGCTACCCTGCGTTTAGCCCGTAAAGTCACGTTGCCCCCCAACTCGGTGGCGCACGTTGACGTTGTAACTGATTATACGGGGACCGGGCTGGTGCACCCTCACCCCCGTCTTGCCCGCAAGCACCAAGTGCATGTCACCATTGGCACGATGGACTCCAAAGCCGGAGTCCCGTGGAGGATCCAGGTGATGAATCTGAGCTCTTCGCCCAAGTACTTCAAGTCGGGAGCCAAGTTTGGCTATATCGACCAACAAGAGGGACCGGTAGTAGCGGTCACCCTCAATGCGGGCGCAAGTAGCGACCCGAAGTCCGGAAAGGAGAAGCATCAAGCCAAGTCGGCCGTCTCTCCTCGGCCCCATGTGAACATGGAGGGTGTCCCACCCAGGTTGAGGGTTCAAGTTGAACGTCTCCTGGACCAATATCACAAGTTGTGGGATGGCCAATTGGGACTCATGAGAGCCACCCAACACCGGATCGAGTTGAAGCCCGGTGCACCCCCTATACGCCAACAACCGTATAGGGGAGGACCCCGTTCAAGGGCCATCGTTAAGGAGCAAGTCGCTCGCATGGAGGCCCTCGGTGTGATCGAGGCCAGTAACGCCGAGTGGGCGAGTCCGGTGGTTATCGTCCCCAAAGTTGATGGGACCCCACGGTTCTGTATCGACTGCCGTAAGCTCAACGAGAGCACGGTGAAGGACAGTTAGCCCCTACCTAGGATGGACGACTGTCTAGACTCTCTGGGGGAGGCAAACGTGTTCTCTACCCTTAACTGTAACGCGGGGTACTGGCAAATTCCCATTGCCCCGGAAGACAGGCATAAAGCTACCTTTACCTGTCACTGTGGTACCTACCAGTGCAAGCGACTACCGTTTGGACTGTGTAACGCGCCGGCAACTTTCCAGCGCGCTATGGACATGATTCTGGCCGGAGTACGGTGGCAGATCTGTCTCGTGTACCTAGACGATATCATCGTGTTCTCCCGAAGTCCGGAGGAACACATTGGCCATCTTGGCCAGGTGTTCAAGCTACTTGCTGACGCCGGTGTGTCACTGAAGGCGAGTAAGTGCCACCTCTTAACTCAAGAGGTGGAGTACTTGGGACATGTTGTCCGTCCGGGGCGTCTCAGTGTCAACGAGAAAAACTTGAGGGCCATCCGTAAGGCTCAGAACCCCCGGACACAGATCCAGATGAGGAGCTTCCTCGGGATGTGTGACGTGTACCGGCGTTTCACCAAGGGCGTCGCCAAGGTGGCGAAGCCACTGAATGAGCTAGTTAGCTCGACGCTACCGAAGAGCCTGCCTTCCCCAAGTCGGGTGGAGCTGAAATCCTTCGAGATTCTTCGGGACCTTCTGCTGAAGCCCCCTATTCTGGCTATTCCCAGGTTGGGAGGCCACTACATCCTGGACTTGGAAGCTAGCTACAACCAACTTGGTTTTGTGTTGCTTCAGCAGCAGCCGGACAAGGAGTACTTGCCGGTGGGATACTTCAGCAGGGGGCTGAACTCGGCTGAGAAGAAGTACGGAGTCACCGAGTTGGAAGGACTCGCAGTGGTGTGGGCGGTGACGTCACTTCGTCACTACCTAGAGGGTGAGAAATTCCTCATCCGCTGTGACCACGGCGCGTTGCAGTTCATCTTCAAGACGAATTGCACGATCACCCGTCTCAATAGGTGGAGGGTGCGACTGGCACCCTTCAACTTTGATATTGAGTACCGACCTGGCAGGCAACATGCCCTTGCCGACGGCCTTTCTCGGGTACCTACCGAGGGGCTGGACACTCACTCAGTCGATGAGGACATCCCCATCGGGGGGGTGGTCACGCGCTCGGGTCAGGCGTTGGATCCCGAGGCGCCAGGGAACAAGAATTACTTGCCCCTGTCCCTGGACGAGGTGGTGAAGGCCCAGGCCGAGGACCCGTTCTGCAAGTCGCAGAGGGATACGCTGGATGCGGTGGCGGAGACGCGGTTCTTTATCGGAGACGATGGCCTCCTCTTGAGGAGGGGGGTATTCCAGGGGACCGAACAACTTGTCGTCCCCGCATCCCTCAAGGACAGTATCCCTGAGAGGATGCATAACGCTCCCACAGGTGGACACCTGGTGTCTAGTAAGCTGTACCGGACCCTGAGGACCAGGTACAACTGGCCGTCCATGGTGGTGGACATCTACAGTTGGGTGGCTGCCTGCACAAGTTGTGCGCAGAATTGTCTGATGGAACGGCGGCCTACTACGGCCATGTTACTGTTCCCGGCCAAGGAGCCCTTTGCCGCGTTGGCAATGGACATCCTTGGGCCCCTGCCAGTGTCTGAGGAGGGCAACCAGTACCTCCTGGTCATCTGCGATCGCTTCACGAAACTTACGCGAGCGATCCCTCTTGCAGAGATCACGGCCATGTCGGTCGTGTCAGCCTTCCTAGATCACTGGTTTGCCGCGTATGGTATCCCGGACAGTACACTATCGGACAATGGACCGCAATTTGCTTCCGTACTGTTTCAGGGAGTGCTGGATATGCTGGAGGTTCAGGCAACCTACGCCACCCCCTACCACCCACAAACTAATGGGTCGGTGGAGCGCTTTAACAAGACTATTGTTCGGCAGCTGCGCCACTATGTGCGTGAGCACGTGAAAACATGGGACCAATACATTTCTATTCTTACGACTGCCTACAATTCGCAGGTTCACTCATCTACCGGGGAAGTAACCCTCGCTTTTCTGACCCACCGTCGCGTGCGGTCTATTGCCGTACGGCGGCCGCTCCCAACTAGGGAGGCCGATGGCAGTACACCTACTCCTACTGAGATTAAGGCGGAGTTCGCTGCTAGGCTCGAAAAACTCATCCCGAAAGTCAGGGCTGAGATGGACAAAGCGCAAAAGCGCAAAAGCGTATTTTTCACAAAAAGGTGCGTAACGCAAGCACGTCCCCGAGCAGGGTGACTGGGTACTGGCTCACTCACACACCCCAACTGGGGGTAAGTTGGTAGTCCAGACGAAGGGGCCGTACCAGGTCCTTCGTACAGATGGACGGCGGTTCACCATCGAAAGTGACGATGGGGTCCGCACCGTAAATGGACAGGACGTGCAAAAGGTTGCGCCACCACCTGCAGGCGACCCGGCTTGGGCGCGCGCGCTGAGAGCGTGGCGCCTGCCTTCGCTACCTGCGGCCAAACAGGGCCCGCAGGAGTACGTTTTCGATAAATTCATCGACCACGGGTGGGATGAGAACACTAACCGCCTCATATTGAGGGTGCCTTGGTTCGGCTGTAAGGCCAAGAAAGATACGTGGGAATACGTGGAGGACCTTCCCGCTGGGAAGGTCCGGGCATACTGTGCCCGGAATGACATCGACCCTAACTGCCCTCCCTCAACGTGAGGGAAGGCCAAGTGACAGTGCCAAGAGAGTGCTTCAAGTCGAAGTGGTACGCAGAGTGGCTTTTAACTACAGCCCTAACCCACACACTCTCACAACAAAGGCAGATGCCAACTAGGCACGCATGCTAGACTCCGCAACCTTACGGCCCTCGCCCTCACGTGGAGGCGAGCGGCGAGATCCACGCCGATGACGGTCCCCACCCGTCGGCGGGGGCGGCGGCTCCAAATCGAAACCGTCGCGCCCCTCACGGTCGCGCAAGTGGCGACGACCGCGGCTACCCTTCTGCTTGGTCTTGCGCGCAAGTTGGCGACGCAGACGCCGGACCGACTCCGTCTCCGACGGGGTAGAGGACTCTGAGACGGAGTCAGACAACTCGTCTTCCGACACGGAGGGAGACCGCCGCGAGTGACGGCGACGACGGCGAGGAGGCGAGTATGCCCGGCTCGCACGACGTTTGCCACGCCCAAGTGGGGCTGGCTGGGGCACAATAGACCCAATACGAGCCAGCTTGGTCGTCATAAACGCCGCTACCGACTCGCAACTCGCGGTCGCCACAGCAGTACGAACGCGCTCCTCAAGTTGAGGAGTCTCGAAAACTTGAAGGGTTGCGGTCGACGCGGCCAACCAAGAAATGGTGCGCACCAATGTGGTGATCATCATTTCGGAGTTCAAGGGCGTGGCCGTCAATACCAACTTGGGATAAACCGTCAGGAGGGTGGCCCCCAAGTTGGGGGACACCGGGGTGGACGACTCAACGGCAACGCTTATCGGGATGTCCCCATGCGGCTGGAAAGGGACAGGAGGAAGCGGAGGGGCTCGCCAATTTCGCGGAGCCCAAGAGTATCTGCGATCCCTACTCGGGGCCCCCGCAGTGGGTTGAGTCATGTAGTCATCGTGAGAGGTCACAGCCATCATGCTTGCCTTGTCCGGGGGCGGCGCAGTGTGGCGATCCACCCCCTGGGCATACGGATAGTCCCCGATGCCCAAACCCTCTCGTAGGACCACACGGCCGTCGTGAAGTTCACGAGCGACCCAGACAAACTGGCGAAGTGTGACATCGTCCTTGGGCCCGCGGCAAGATCGGCGCAACTTTTGCTCGATGCTCTCCCACTCGATGAGCTTGTGGAGACGCAGCATCTCCTCGAGTAGAGTGAGCTGGCCCGATGAGCACCCCTCAGCAACTTGCTGAGGGGTGAGCTGCTCCAAACCTTGGATAAGCCGGGAAGATAGATGCCAAAACATCCCCCGCCGCTGGACACAAGACACCCAGGTCGACATGACCTCGAGGAGCCACTGGGTTGCCAACATGGCGAACACCAGGTGGTCCGAACTAGCCGTCAACATGACGGAGCCGAAGTGGTCGAGCAACCGTGGCAGTAGCGCCGAAAACCCGTAGAGGGCCTCAACTTGAGGCCACCACTCGGGCTTCGCAGGGTAGTACTGCTACTTGCTAGCAGGTGACTGCTGCGGAGACTCGAGTTGAGCCGGGGTTACCAAGTAGGGACTTCGCCGATAGTCCTTCTCCATCCGCACATCGAAGTGATGAGTGTGCGGATTGATGTCGCCAAGGTAAGGGAGGCGAGCTGCCACCGCGTCCCAAGTGAGGGTCGGCACGTCGCCGGTGCCCGGGATAGTACCCCCGCGGTCCACCAAGGCCTTTGCCCGCTGCACGTCCTCGAACTCTTCCTCATCCAGGAAGGCAAACTGGTCCGTCCTGAAGTCGGAAGGAAACCCGACCCTACGGGAGAACTTCTCCCGTAGGCGGTCCCATACACGACTCATCGCTGTGCCATGTTGGCCACAGCGGAGAACAGTCAACCCCTCCTCATACTGAGGCCAAGCGGGGTAAAACCACCGCCCCAGGGCCTCTCGTGGGATAACGCGGCCCTTCTCCGGGAAAGATCCCGCCGCCAACACAAAGCCGGGTGACGCGGAAGTCCCATCCCCCGGAGCGATCGCGGAGCCCCCGCCGGAAGTCCCGGCGGGCACTGCAGCGTAGGACGTGTCCTCCATACGTTCATCCAGGGAGTAAGTCTCCACCCGCGGGGTCACCATGGCTCTCCCCAAGTTAGGAAGAGACGACCTGTTTGCAGTTGCACGAGACCCACCTCGAGTTGAGGGGGGCTCGAATCGCGGGTAGATGGGTGGCCTCCCCAGCGTGGGGCGGCCTAGGGTGACGTGAAGAGGATGTGTTGGTGGTGGTGAGGTGAGTACCGATAAGAGCAAGCTGCCAAGTGGGCAAGCTTGAGGAGAGGGGCGGTCAACGTGACCGCCTCCACGTCCACGTGACGTACCAGAGGCACAGCAAGTCGCGCCCCCAACGCCGCGATGTGCGTTTCTACGCCCCTTCGCAGGGCCAACCGGGTCGGTCGGACCTGAGGAGAGGGGAGTGCGGCAGTATTGACCTTCAGGTAGGGGGGCAACACGTGCCATGCAAGGGGCGGCAGGCCACTAGCCTGACCCGTTCCTCCCCCTGCATTGGGGTCCATATTCCCTAAGTTTGGGATAGTTAGCTAAGTAGTAAATCCAACGTGGATTTGAGGGTTTTCTTCATTTATCGTCTTGAAGTTTCGTGTGGCCCGGTGGGCAGGTGCTGGGGTGGGAGATCCCGAGTGGCAAGATTCTGAGGGGACCCTGGCGGGTTAAGGGGAGGGACAGCGGGGCTTGGCCTTGCTTCCCCGTCCCGACAAAGAAACTGTTGGCCCACACACCATCTTCTTGTTTGTCAGTGGGGGGATTGCCCCACAACAGGGACAGAGTGTGTGCAACTTGCACTTCTTCCGGTTCCCCCGACACGGAAGGCAGCCCTTGTGCACCGCCCCAACTGGGGTGTCGAGTGTGCGAGTGGTTTTTGCCACAAGACCCATAGGACGCCAGAGGAGTGCCCAGGAGCAGCCAACATCACGTTAAACAGGACAAGGGATGATTTCTTCTCTCACGGGCCCTTTGACCTCTTCCGGCAACATGAACGATGCTGCCTGCGGACCCATTGGCGGGACAGACGCTGCCTTACCTCTCCGATCTGTGCAAGGTGACACAGCTGCCTCAGCATCTCAAGGGGTCGCTGCTCCTCCTGAAGTGATGGGTGCTGGCCACTGTGCCGGTATCACCCCGCAGGGAGGTAATCATCGCTCGGGCGAGCGACAGGCAGCTGAGGGGGCTGGTGGTCTGAGAGGGACCCCGACTACGTCCCGCGCAGGAGCGCTCGTCATTTATGACGATTTGACAATGAAGGTGACTCGCGCTGCGCCACCCGAGGGTCCTTTTGCCTTCGACTTCCCATTCGCGACAGCACTGCGACTGGACACCCAGGACTTGGCCTTTCTACGCGACGCAGGGCGACTGTGGGTGGTAGTGGCGGTGCAGGCAGAGGCCAGACGTCTGAGATTCGTGGCATAGTGCTTGAGGGCGAGAGGTATGTGTTGATCTCGAGACATGGGTGTTAGCATCACTTGTACTGGTGTGCTCCTTCTGCAGTCTGAAGTGGACCTCTTCAGCGAAATGACGCTTCCAGCATGAATGCGCGAAGCATGCGCACGAGGAACCTATTTGTTTCTTTCTCGGGCCTCCGCAACGCCAAGAACGAGCTGTTTGTAACCTGTTCGAGCATCATAGGCGCGCTGGCGCACGTAGAAGAGAAGCCACCTGCAAACTTGCCGCGAAAACAAGCAAGCTTTTATAATCATAATAACACGGCATGATGTCGATTGTACTGCAGCCTGCGCAGCCAAGCCTGGCGACGGCATGCTCCTAACCAGCAGCGTCTGCGCAGCAAGTGTGGCCCGCACTGCCGCCGCGATGGTGTCGAGCCCGAGCACGGCTGGTAGCGGCCCCTTCAGCGGCGCCCCATCAGCAGCCGTCGGCGATGCTGCCTGAGGAGCGCCGCGTCCGCGCGGACAACAAGCAAGGCGTATGGTCGGCCTCGGTCGCGCGGTTGCTAGGGAGCTCTCCCCGCTGCCGGCGAGAAGGTTGCGTCGGGGATGGTGCCCGATCAGATGGCCGCCACAGGGACCCCGGGCCGTCAATTGCCGGCGGGGTTGGACCCCGCCACTACCGCAGCCGTACCTGAGGTACGGCGGCGACTGTCAGATGGGTGCGGCCAATGAAAGGCCAGGAAAGGCCAGGTCGATCCCGCCGCCGTCCTCAGCACCGCCGTCGCCGCCGCCACCATCGCCGCCGCCGTCGCCGCCGCCATCGCCAGGCCCACCCTTCGCCCGCGGCCCAGTCGCACGCCGAGTATGGGCAGCGGCGACAAGGGGGGGGTCGGGCCATGCCACAACTCTTGCATAGCCAATTGGTAGTTCCTGTGTTCAATCCCTGCTTCGCACCCCGGAGCGATGTCCATCGCGGTACGTGTTTGATCCGTGCAAGGATCCACCGCACTTTCATTGGGTGACCGCTGTCGGACAATTTCTTTCCTCGCGTGCGCGCAATAGGTTTTTGAGCGCGATTCAGCATGAGGCCTGTCGTTTCTTGGAGATTGACTGGCGCGTTCGTGCAATTGCGCCGAGGGGAACAAGCAAGCTTCAGCAAGAAAAGGCAAGCCAGAGCCACGATTTCGTGAACACGCTTTAAGCCGCACTGCGCAGGCGTGGCGAGGGGAATGGGGCCGCAGGAAGCAGTTTGGCTGTTTGCGGAAAATCGATGAGATGCAAAGAAGCCTTACAGCAGGCACAACCTTCGTCGCGAAAACGAACCACTTGTACAGAAAAGCGTCCCCTCCACCCACCAAGATTCGATTCATATCAGTTCCAGTACAAAGATCCCCCTCCCCCGCACGATATTGGATTCCGCCCGCCCGCCGCGGCCCGACAAAGGGAACCGAGGTCGACGGAGACCCACAACACGCTCTGGCACGTTTATGCCTTTGCCTCCAAGCTATGGCCGGTAACTGGTATCCGGCCCGCGCGCCGAGGGGCGGAATTGTGGCTGGCGATTTGTGGCGAGGCAACCAGGGGGTGCTTGTCGCGGGCAGGCCCAGCGCCGAGCCACTTGGCGGCGGCGTCGGTGCAACGGTCGACCCTGGCGGTTTCGCCTTGCGCATCCCTCCTGCGTGGGGACGCCGGGCGCTACTGGGAGTGGCTCCCGCCACCGGCGGCCGTGAGGACGCCGGGCAAGGCGCCCGCAGCTGGGTCTACCGCCTGTGTGGCGGTCATTGCGGTGGCCCGCTGCCCATTTCCGCCGCCCCGCCCCTCGGCGAGGCCGTCCCGGCGAATTTGACGGCGGCCGCCGCGGGTACCCGAACACCCCGGCGCTCGGCAGCATCCGTCGGCTTGTTCCGCGCCCCTGACCGGCTCGTTTTTTGGTCTCGCGCAGCCGGTCGGGCGTCCCAGTCGGCTTGGTGTGGGCCTTGTAGAAGCCCCCTGCTTTGCAATGTTTTTTAGATAGCATCTCGTTTCCCATGTTGGATAAACGTTTACGTTATTGGCACCCCCGACCTCCCCAGCTATGCTCGCATTCGCATGCGCGGAATTCTACTTACATGGTTAAAGACACATTGCGCGGCGGCGGTGGCCGCCGCGCTAATTACAGTGGCCACCAGCACGCTTTTTCGCACCGTGGGTGGGGGCCACGCTAGCAGTGCGGGGAAGACGCCCGCGCCAGGCTCCCGCCCATAGCTGGTCTGTTTGGAATGTTGATCACTGACCAAAATGTCAACCATTACTGTTAGTCACGGGAGGCACGATTGACTGCAAGAAAGCGCGACTGACTTGGTGGCGGTGCTGCAGTCGGCCGCAGAGCTACGGGAGCGCGGTTCCAAGTGTTTTCACCGTCGCCTGCTCCATCGAGCACTCGCAAGGATTGACCCATTCCCTTCCCCACCCCATCGAGTGTCGCGGTCTATTTTTTATTTTTGACGTGCACCATGCCTTCACCTCTTGCTGACCATTCACCCGCTGCCGAGTCTGACGCCTGCCCACGTCTTTTGGGCACACGGCTGACGCCTGAGATGCAGGAGAAGATGAAGACGGCCCGGGCTCAGCTGGGTACCTCGAGCGTGGCCATCCTCGTGCGGGCAACGGGGGCGGCCCGGTCCAACGTGCGAGCCTGGCTGCAGAACCGTGGCAGAGTCGTGACGCTCGGGCGCCCCCGGTTTTTCTCCAGCCAGGAGGAGGAAACCATGGCATTTTATTTTGCCTGATGGACTCAGGAGAGAGACGCCCTTGCGTGTGAGCTTGCCGGTGTCTTATGGCGGCAGTACATTGCCGACGTGGGGAGGGAGGCGGCGGCGGAATCGATCTTTGGGGTGGGTGGGATTCCGGGTCGTTCTTTTTTTAAACGCTTTTTGGAGGGTCTCCTGGAGCTACGGCGCGTGCGACCTGTTGCCCTTGAGGGTGTACGGGCTGTGGTGTCGACGCCTGAGGCGGTGGCAAAGTTATTTGCTCCTCTTCGATTCCTTTATGCTGAGTTTGGTATCACCAAGGCATCACAGGTCTGGAACACGGACGAGTCCATGATGTACGCGGAGAAGCTGATGAGCAAACCCAAGGTCAAGGTGATTGCCCACAAGGACGACGGCCGCCCGGAGTTCGTCGTCCCGTCTCTGCGGAATGGGGCGAAGGCCACAAGCCTCGTGGCCACCATCTGTGCGGACGGGTCACGCCTCCCCCTGTTTGTTGTGGTAGCGGACAGAGGCGAGCGAATCCCATTTGCTGCCGTGGAGCAAGTCGATGGCACTTCGCGCCGCGTCCCTCTGGCGTCGTTTTTGGACGATGGCGCTGAGGTGCATCGTCGCGAGAAGCCAGGGTTTGACCGGGACCTGTGGGAGACGTTTGCTCGGTTAGCGGCGCGGCAGCTGGAGGGGTGCGGTGGGGCGGAGTGGAAGGTGCTGTTGATGGACGGGTGCAAGGTCCACGCGTCCGCAGTGGGCCTGCGCGTTCTCAAGGATGCCAAAGTGGTCGTGCTGATGTTCCCATCCTACCTGTCTCACATGCTGCAGGCGTTGGACGGCCAGCCCTTCCTCATGACCAAGGCCAGGAGCGTCACGGTGACGGAGGCGATGCTGCCCACTCTCCCCAGGGGGGCCAAATTTAACTTATTCCATGTTATGAAGCTGATCAACCAGAGCGCGTTCCATGGGCGGTCATCTGTCAACATCGTCACTGGATTCCGCGAGACGGGCACGTGGCCCATCAGCCCAGGCGCAATTGACGTGACACGCCTGCTGAAAGGCAAGGGCACCAAGTACTCTCGAAGAAAGGTGGACATTGAGCGGCTCTGCGTGCGGCTGGGGCCAGAGGCGCGGAGAGAGATGCGTGAGCAGCATGTATCGTTTGGGTCAGTACCCACCCGTGGCCGAGCCGTGGAGGCCACCAGCGAGGCGGTGCTGGGGGCCCTTGGGGAGCTGGACAAGGCCGCAGCCGCCAAGAGGTCCGCCAAGGACAAGCTAGAGGCCAACAGGGAGGCCAAGCGTGTAGCGGCCATTGAGATGAAGGCGCGGACGGAGGCCCAAGCGGATGCCCGCCGCAACAGCCGCGAGTTCCGCGCCCGCAAGGACAGCTGGCGCCGCAGAGCCGCTCAAGCGCGGGCAGCGGCAGGCCCCACTGGGCCCTACGAGAGCGCGCCTTGCCGGGTCGTGGACGAGGAGCCGCGCCGCAAGAGGGCGCGTTAGAGCTTGCGTTGGGATGAGGTCGAGGGGGGGGGGTGACGGTGGAGTCGGTTCGGGGCTGAGGGGTGGGAGTAGGCGTGGGGAGAGGAAGAGAGGTACATCCGATAGGGTTCTCATTGGGAAATGCATTGGCTGATGAAACTGGTGCGCTCTAGTGCCACGCCAAGCCCGGTTCCGGGTGCAATGAACAGGAAATCCAAGTGGTCAACATTATGGGCACCGACCTATGACTCTTTAAAGTGCCTACAGAAGAGGAATAGAGCGCGAGACACAGCACTGCCCAGTAAATCCACACTCGATGCGTGCTTTTTTTTCATGTGCGTTGTGTCTCTCGGCGGCCCCGGGAACAGGTAAGACGCCTGAGAATGGTCGACATTAGGAGCAGACCAGCTACGAGCCGCCGCCGCCACGGCCCAGGGCCACGAAGCGCCGGCGGCAGCACCGGCGGCCGTCACGACAGTGGTGGCGGCGGTGGCGGTGGCGGCGGTGGCGGCGGTGGTGGCAACGCCGAGGTAGGGGGGCCGCGGCGGGGTGCGCGGGGGCGAGGGCGTGAAGCGGCGGTCACGCTATCGCCTGTCCCTCCAAAGGCCAATGACAAGGCGGCACCACCCTGCCTGCATGTCGCGGCGGCCCTCTTGGTCACGTGCCCTCCCCCTCCCAAAAACGGACAGCGCTCCTCCCCTCCCCGCACCCCCCCAGTGGCGCCGGAGACTGGAGCGGTGAGCTCCCGACATTGCGTAGCGCCCATAGTGTGCCCGCCCCGCGCCGGGGGTGGAGTGTAGGGTCCACAGGCACCAGCGGCAAGGGAGTTGGGAGGGGGTCGGAGTGAGGGAAAAATGGGGGTTTTGGGGAGAGGGTGGGGGGAGTCGAGGGCCGAAGGGTCAGGGCGCCGAGTCACCGTCGCCACCTCGGCGGCTGTGTGCGCTCCATCATCCTCACCCCTGCGGTCAATGGCCAGGCCCGGCTTGTCTGCACGCGGGGTGCGTCGAGGCGCACGTGCCGCAGAGCGTGTTGGCACTTGTATTAATACTGTACAGAGGCAGCACAGATCAATAGAATACGAATTTATTGAACAGAAAAACCTGGAAAACTAAGAAGGGCAGTGTTCTCTCTTGACGACGCAAAGCGAGCACGAACGCCCCGGTTGGCTCCAGCTCCCCCCCCCAAATGAACGAGACGGCACTCGACGCCGCCGATCAGTCGCGACCACCGAGCGCGGGCCCCCTTCTCCCCCCCCTTCCCCTCCCGACCCGCCGCTGTGTGCCCTCCGCGGGAACTGCTGCCACCGCCGTCCGCGGCGTCATCCGCGGCGCCACGGGAGGGCCCACCACGCGCGTGCCGCACCGCCGCCACCGCGCCCACTTCCCCCACCACTGCCGCCGCCGCCGCTGGGGCCACCCGCCGTGGCGGCGATCGCCGCCGCCCGCGTCGTCGTGGAGCGGGCCGTGTTGCCCGTGGCGGCGGCGGCGGCGGCATCTTCCGCCGCCACCGCCGCAGCCGCCGCCGCCGCCTCGGCGGCGTTGCGCTCAGCGTGGCATGCGTAGAGGGCTTCCAGGGCGGTGACCTCGGCGGCAGACAGGTCGGGGTGCCACACGTCGGCGACCAGCACCACTCGCGGCGTCGCCGCCCCGTTCCACGTCTTGTGCACAAACGCCGTGTCGAGCAGCACCACCCCGCCCTCTGTCCACGCCACGCGCTGCTCGCCAATGGCGATCCACGCCGCCCCCGCGGGGGCGGGGATGGTGCACCCCAGGTGGGCGGTGAGGATAAAGTTGAGGCCGTCGCTGTGGGCCGAGATGCCCGTCCCGGGGGCCTGTCGCGCAAAGGCGAGGGAGCGGGGGGCCAGCGGCGCGCCCGCCACGGCCGCGGCCGTGGCGGGCATGCGAGGTAGGGGCGAGCTCGGCGGCTGCACCCCCTCCCACCGCAGCTGCAGCGCCGACCAGCCGCCCAGGTGCACCGCCTCGTGCGGGCGGTAGGTCGCACCAGCCGGGTGCGGCGGCTGCCCGCCGCCGCCGTTAGTGCGGCTGCGGCGGGGACCGGAGTCCGTGCCCGCCCCTGCACCGCCGCACCCTCCCGCATCGCCCGTCACGGCCGCCAGCTCGGCTTGGATGGCGGGCGTCGCCGCGGTGAGCGCCCCCACCCACACCATCCCCGCCGTGTCCACCACCGGCACGGGCGGGGGTAGGCCCGGGTAAAACTCTCGGCCCGGTCGGTAGGTGGGCGGCAGCGTGTGGCGGGGCGGCCGCGGCCGCTCGCCGCGGGCCGTCTCGGCAAACGCCCAAAAGCGGGCCAGGCCGGGGGTGGACGCGCCGACGCGCGCCTCGACGGCCTCCCAAAACGCCGCCTTATCCACCGCCGACCGCCGTGGCCGCGGCCGCGGGGCAGCGCCGCCACCGCCGCTGGCCACCATTGCCGTCTGTAGCACCCCGCTCTGCGGAACGTGGGAGTGGGGCAGGGGGTGGGCGACGGGCCCCACCGCCCATCGACCGCGATAATAAGGGAGGGCAGGGCGGCTCGGGCAGAGCGCCGCCGACCTGCCGCTGCGGGCGTGGGCCGGGGCGGACGGGAAGAGTGCGAGAGGGGGAGTGTACGCGACCGCAACGGCAGAAGGAGGATCGGTCGCCGTGGCTCCCGAGGGGGGAGAAGTGCCGGCGGCACTCTCAAGGAAGCTGCCGTCGGTCATCATGGTAGCTGGGGGCAGGCAGGTGGGTGGGCCGGTGGTCAATGCGGCTTTGCAGGAACCCCAGCGCGTGGAAAGCCCCGTTGGGGATGGCGCAAGGCCGGGGAAGAATGGGAGCGGCAGTCACTGCGGGCGCCACTTCCTGAGGCGGGTGGGCTGAACGGTGGCGGAGCACACTTGCACAGACGACGCGCCCCGCAAAGGCGGGAACGGAAGGGGTTGTGGGGGGGACCGGGAGCGGCCGCTGATGCCCATCGCCAGTGAAAGTGAAGCGGGGCGAAGCCGGGTGAGGCAGGGCGCCCGTGGTCGTGTGGACGCTCTCCCTCCCGGGCGCATCTTGCGGGTCCTCCCCCGCCCGCGTCCGTGGCTGGCCCGGCCCCAGCCACCCCTGGCTGCCTCTCCCCCACCCTCCCGTGGCGGGTGTGGCATCCGCAGTGGGCCGCAGTGGGCAAATCCCCCACGCACCCCTGCACCTCCCGCACTTCACCTCATCAGCTGCGCAGGGCAAGGCGGAGCGGCCCGCCGCAGGTGTACCTCCCGCACCCCCCCCCTGCACGGCAGCCATGTTGGGTTCGCCGGCCGCGGCACACTCCACCCCCGCACCGCTCATGGGGTAGGCGGGAGTCCCTGCTGCCAGAGCGGCCCGCTGCACTCCGCCTCCGTCCCCGCGCAGCGCGAGCTCTTCCCAACAGCCAGTCCTGCTCACAGAAGCTCCTCCCCCCGCGGTACCCCTCCGTGCACGTGGCTCTTGCTTGAGCGAGTGGACTTGCCCTGTCCCTGGCGGAGCAGAGGGGAGGGTCTCGGTATCGTCGCCACGGCTGCCATTGAGCGGGGCGCCCGGTCCTTGCTGTCCAAACCATCCGTTGACTCTTGACGCGGCGCACCTCGCGGCGGAGATCGCCCGAGGCGGATTGGATCCATTGCGAAGGCCGTTGTCGATTTTGGACCGTCCAATCAGGGTGGGTCCGAACGAGGCAAGTACGTTGTAAGAATTGGTAATACTTTACTGCGATGCTGCTTTCAACAGTCCATTCAACGGTCACAAGAACTATCACGAGCGTCCAGGTCTGCAAACACGGTGGGTACCGGCTGCTGCATTTTCGGTACACCCCGTCCGCCTCTGTCGCGCTGGCCAGACGCCGCCTCTGCCGACCCCCTCCGCGCCACCCCTCCGATCAACGCCTCTCGGGGTCACTGCGCGGCAATACTGGCGCGCCATGCGGCTCTGCCGTGGTTCTGTCACCCTGCCGCCCCCCACCCCCCGCCCCCTTCCCTTTCATCGCCCTCGCCGCCATGCCGCCACTATTACCCTGCTATGAAGACCTTGTCGCGGACCTGCTCGCCTCCGACGGCCTCGCCGTCGTTGGCCGCGGCCTGGGCGTCCACGCCATTGCGCACGCGCTGCTGACGGCGCTCGCCCCCCCCCCCCCCAAGCTGGTGCTCCTCCTCAACGCCCCCGCCGTGGTGGTCAGCCGGTCGCTCCTCCCCCTCTTTGCAGCCGCCCGCTCGCCCGACGCGGTCACGCCGCGGCTGGTCAACTCTGCCACCCCCGCCCGCGACCGCCGCGCCGTCTACGCGGCGGGGGGGGTGTTGGCCGTGTCGCCGACGGTGCTCAATGCAGACTTGCTGCGGGGCGACCTGCCCGTCGCCGCCGTCGCGGCGGTGGTGGTCCTGGCCGCGGACCGCGTCGCGGAGGGCGGCGTTGACGCGTTTAGCCTGCGGCTGCTGCGGCAGCGCAACCGGGCGTTTGGCGTCAAGGGCCTAGCCGAGGACGCGCCGGGGATTGCGCGGGGCTTCCACACTGCGGAGCGGGTGCTGCGGTCCCTCTTCATGACCCGCCTGTTCCTGGTTCCCCGCTTTACCGTCAGCGTGCGGGCGGTGCTGGAGGCTCACCCGCCCGAGGTGGTGGCCCTGACCGTAGGGCTCGGCGGCCTGGCGATGCGCCTCAGGGCGGCACTGGTGCGGTGCATGGCGCTGACGGGGGAGGAGCTGCGACGCGCCGCACCGCCGTCGGTGGACTTGCCGACGCTCCCGCCGCTACGACGCGGCGGCGCAGCCACCGCCACCGCCACCGCCACTGCCGACGCTGCCGACGACGATGGCAGTGGGGATGACCCCGCGGCAGTGGCGGCGACCATTGCATTTGCCGCGTCCATGCACGCTGCCTCACGCCGGCAGTTTGCGTCTATGTGGCACGCCATGCCCGCCAAAACGCGGCAGCTGGTTATGGACCTGTCGGGCCTCCACACTCTCCTCAGCGCCCTCACCCGCCTGTCAGCGGTGCACTGGGCGGCGGCGCTGGGGTCGGCCGCTGCCGCCGACGGCGGGCGCAGCTACTGGCTGGTGACGCGGGAGGGGGAGGCGGTGTTTCGTCTGGCCCGGGCGCGCGTGTATACGCTTCGACGAGGTGCAGGGGCGGGCTCCCCCGCCAGTTCTGCGTCACCGGGGGGGGGGGGGGCGTCGGCGGCCGGTCGAAATGGCCAGCGGACGCTCCCGTTGGGCGTCCCCAGGCGTCCCGCCCCGCTGGGGCCGTCGCCGCCCAAGCGGCCTCGTCCTGTCGGCAGCGGTGGCGACGGCGCCGGAGGAGACGGCGCCGCGGCGCCCCCCCCACCCCCGCCTACGGTGGTGACGCCGACGCTTGAGCCCAACCCCAAGTGGTCCACCCTCAACGCCGTGCTTTATGAAATTGCCACCACGCTTGGGGAGGGGGGGCAGCCGCCCGCCCCGGCCGACATGGGTGCTGGCGATGGAGGCTTGGCGGCACTGCCGCCGGGTCTCCAATCCGCGCCCCCAATGCCTGCTGCAGGCAACGGTAATGACGTTGGCGCAGAGGTGGTCCTGCTGGACAGTGATGGCGATGCCGATGAGGGTGGGGAAGTCGAGGACACCATTCGGGCCGCCGACGCTACCCCGCGGCGCGGCACTAGAGGACGTGGCCGCCGCGGCCGAGGGGACGCAGCTGTTCCCGTTGGCGACGGTGATGCCGCTGGGCTGGTCGCCACCCCCCGGCGTAGTGGGCGTAAGCGGCGGGCGGCCGCGGGGTCGGCTACGCCCCCCCCGTCGGAAGGCACACTCTCCTCCCCATTGCCTGAGCCGACTTTCCCCCCCCCTTCTCTTGCCGACCCCGCGCCTGACGCCCCCTCTGCCGGCGTTGCTGCTGCCGCCGCGGCAGCCGCATCGCCCACTATCTTTGTGGGCGTCCGTGACGAGCAGGCCATGGTGCAGGTGGCGGCGGTGCTGACGCTGGGTAGCACGTCTTACCTCCAGCGGCAGCTGCTGCGGCTTGGGCCGGGGGCGCTCGGCCTGCACTTTCGGCGGCGGCGTCGGCGGCGCTGGAAGCGCCGCGCCGCTGCGGTTGGTGGTGGTAGCTGGGGGACAAGAGCTGCTGTCGTGGCGACATCGGCGGCGCCGGCGGCGCCGGCGGCGGTGCTGTCGACATCGGCGGCGCCTGCGATGGTGTCGGCGGACCAGTCCACCCTGACACAGATGGAGACGGGAGCGGGGACGAGCGGGGCGGGCGAGGCGAGCGGGGCGGCAGCTGCCGCTGACGACGCGTCACCGCCCCCCTCCCCGTCTGCGGACGACGCTCAAGAAGATGGCGGGGAGCTGGACGGCCTTGACCTGCTGCTGGGTGCGGGCACGACCCAGCGTGAGGTGGGCGACGGGGGCTCAGGCTCGGACGAGGAGGGCGGAATGGGCAGCAAAGGCGGCGGCTGGGTCGACGACGACGTGGCAGGGGGGGAGGGCGGATTGGAGTCTGACCCGGAGGTTGCCGCCTACGAGGCGAGCCAGCGTGCACCAGACGATGACCCTCCACTGGCGCGGCCTGTCCACACGGCGTCGGCCAGTGGCCACGAGGGCACGCCGCCGCCCTCTTTTCCGGGAACGGGCGCCGGTGCGGCGGGCGCGTCCCCTTCCCCCCGCCCACCTCCTGGGGACGACCCCGCCGCGCTGCGCCCTGGCCGTGGGCGCAAGCGTGGAGTGGCGAGTCTCCTTGCCAACTCTCGCGACGCCGCCCGCGCCGAGGCGGCGCTCGCGCGCGTGCGCTCCGCGGCAGAGGCAGCGGCGGCGGCCGCCCTGGCCGCCGCGACCACCGACTTTGATGCGCATTTTGGGCCCGTCCTGGGCGCGATACCGTCGCCGCCGAGCCGCTGGTGGCCGGCAACGTCGTCGGCCGCGACGACAACGGTCGCGGGAGTGCCCGCATCGGCGGCAGCAACAGCCGTGGCGCCGCGGTCGTCGACGGCTGTCGACCACCAACCGACACTGACGCAGATGGAGGCGGCGACGGGTGCGGCGGCCGCGTCTGCTGCGGGTGGGCCGCCGCCCGTCCGCACGGCGCCGCTCGAGTTGGTCCTCCGCCCGCAGCGGGCGCCGTCTGGCGCCACGTCAGCGCTGCTGTCGGCCCTGTCGCCATCGTTTGTGGTGCTCTACGACCCGGAACTGTCGCTGGTGCGAGAGGTGGAGGTACTAGCGGCGGAGCGCGCGGCGGGCAATGGGAGCGATGCGTCTGCATTGAGTATCGTCGCTCCGGGCACACTCGGGGAGGAAGATGATGGGCAAGGCGGAGAACAGGAGCCACGCGGCACCCCCGCGGCTGGTGATGCACACGACGCCACCAACGGCAACGTATCCCCCATCCGCCGCTCCTCTTCCTCCCCTTCGCCTATAGTGGTCCCCCCCTTGCGGGTGTATCTCATTCGGTACGACCGGGGCATCGATGACGAGCGCTACGCCGCGGCCGCCTCCCAAGAGGCTTCCGCGTTTGAAACCCTCATCCGCCAGCGCGCGCGGATGACGACGCATGCGGAGCAAGACGGGCGCATCGACGCGGCGGCCGTGGCCGCTTCGGTGGCGGCTGTCCTCGATGCAGAGGACCCCAGTGCTGGTGGCGGCGGCAACCGCCGGGACGCTCGGCGGCGGGCGGCCGCCACTACGGACGGCGCCCCCGCGGTGCTGACGTCCGACGCGGCCCGCCGAGGTCGGGTCATTGTCGATGCGCGGGAGCTTCGGTCGGGCCTACCATCTGCCCTCGATGCGGCGGGGCTGGCTGTGGTACCCGCCACGCTCGCCGTGGGGGATTATGTTGTGTCCCCGCGGCTGGCGGTGGAGCGCAAGTCGCCTAGTGACTTGGCGTCGTCGCTCGCGTCGGGCCGGCTAGCGACGCAGGCAGCCGCGCTCATCCGTCACTACGCCATGCCGTCGCTGCTGCTGCACCTAGGGGGCAACTCGGCGGGCGCGGGGAGTGGGTCGGGTAGCGGGAGTTCCGGGCGTGCTCACTACTCCCTGTCGCCCTCCTACTCGGATATCCCCGCCGAGCTGTCGCCCACCCACATCCTTTCCCGACTGGTGCTGCTCGTCCTCAACTTTCCACAGCTGCGGCTGCTGTGGTCGTCGTCGTCCCGGGACGCGGCGGCGCTCCTGGCGGCGCTCAAGGCTGTTGAAGAGGGGGAGCCGGACGAGAGCGTGGCGGTCGCGCTGGGTGGCATTGGGGCGGTGGCGCCGCTGCCGGGCGTGGAGGTGGCCGACGCGGTGGGGCTCCTCGACGGGGACGAGGGGTCACGTGATGGGGGTGACGGCGGGAGCAGCCTGGATGCCGAGGCCATGCTCCGCTCCCTCCCGGGGGTGGACAGCGGCAACGCGTCGCGGGTGATGCGGTCGGTGGGTTCGGTGGCGGAGCTGGTGGGGCTGTCGCGTGCGCGGATGACCGAGGTGCTGGGCTCGGCCGCCGCCGCGTCGGCGCTATGGTCGTTTGTGCACCAGGTACCGCCACCCGACATGGTGCCGGTGCCATCATAGATAACGACGGGGGACGAGCGGAGATGTGCATGTGCAACTAAGGGCAACGATGTGAAAGAGGCGGACCGTCACGTGGCTGGTGGATGTTGTCGGGGAGATGACTGGCACGTTCTCACCCGAAGTGGAGCTCTGGCGGCGTGATTATTGCAGCGACGGCGGCAGGGAACGCTTCCAATGGATGACTTTATCGCACAGCGTGCTGCGTGACTGGACAGGCGAATGCTTTACGGACGTTTGTTGGACCGACGACGACGCGATGCCTGACATGTTTGCGACACAATGTCATGCCGAAAAAAAAATAAAGGAACACCAGTCTCCATAAAGCTTCCTATGTACACACGCTCAGCAATAGGAAGAGACACACACACGACGGGCTGCCCTCCTCCAGGGATAACAGCCAAGTAGCCACCGCAGCGGCCACTCGCCCAAGCCCTCACCAACCACGCCCCCACCACAGGCCTCGACATTCACCACCACATCAAGAGATTCTCGCCACCAGCCCCACACATCCGCCCATGCCGCGTCCAGTCCGCGTCGCCGTCCGTTGCCATGCGTTGTTGCAACCGACAGCGAACTCCA
Source organism: Pyropia yezoensis (assembly GCA_009829735.1). Taxonomy (NCBI): domain Eukaryota; phylum Rhodophyta; class Bangiophyceae; order Bangiales; family Bangiaceae; genus Pyropia; species Pyropia yezoensis. Next base: position 39,859,559 of record CM020618.1, read on the forward strand.
CCCCTGCCCGCTCGGCCAACCAGCCAGCCGCCTCGTGTCCGATAACCAGCTACGGCCACCACCGCGCGCCCCGCCTGGCGCCCACCACCACCACGCCCCGCCTGGCGCCCCCCCACCGACACCGCCCACCCGTCACGGCCACAGCCACAGATTCGCCTCGCGCTGCGCCTAAGAGCCGTACCCATACAGTGTCCGGCCCTGGCGCTTGAGCGCGTACAGGACGTCCATGGCGGTGACAGTCTTGCGGCGGGCGTGCTCCGTGTAGGTGACCGCGTCGCGGATGATCCCCTCCAGGAAGATCTTGAGGACGTTGCGGGTCTCTTCATAAATGAGACCACTGATACGCTTGACGCCACCCCGGCGAGCCAGGCGGCGGATGGCGGGCTTGGTAATGCCCTGGATGTTGTCACGCAGCACCTTGCGGTGGCGCTTGGCGCCGCCCTTGCCCAGGCCCTTACCGCCCTTGCCGCGGCCCGACATGATGAATGGAGAGGGGGGAGGTGGGGAAAGGAGGAGGGATGGGGAAGAGGGGACGGAGATGAGGCACAGGAAGAGGGAGACGAGTGGGCTTGGAAGGTGACGGTGCGTACGGAGATGTCTTGCTGGTGACGGCTGGTCGACGTGGCTCAACCGGGGACGGCATGAGGTCTTATGGGGGGAGCAGCCAATTGCGGCTGGCGGGCCGCGCCGGCACGCTGCAGTCGGCTGGCGCCCAGAGGGCGCCACCGCTGGCGCGTCCCAACGCTCCCCCCCTCCAGAGGCGCTGTGGAGAGGGCTTGGTCTCAGTGGCCAAGCCGCGCGCGCGCGCATGGGCGGCGGCTCGCAGGCTCGCCGCCAGCGGACTTCCGCTCGCTGCGGGTCTGGCGGGGGAGAGGCGGGCGACGTCGCATTGAATCTAGCATATGATTGGTCGAGCCGGCTGGGCCGGGGGGGGCCAACGCGCGGCGGCGACGCTTAAGACAGGGATCGCGCGGGTGCGCGGCGGGGAAGCGGCTGGCGCGGGAAAAGTGTCGCACGCAATCTGTTCTGTGATTGGTCGATAGGTCTGTGGTGGGGGGTGGCACGGTTGGTCGAAAGGGGGGGAGTGGGACGGCATGTATTTACAGGTGCGGGGGACGCGTGCAAGGCGGTTGGGCGGGCAGATCCGTCTGCGCGTGGGGTGGTGTCGGCGCGCGCGTCGGCTCGGGCGCGCGCGCGTCCGCGCCACGGGGGGGCGGGAGGCGCCTCGTCCAGGCGGGTGTCGGCCGCTGGCTCCCGCGCGGCCGCGCTTGCCCGATGGGCTCTGGCCGCGCTGCCTCCTGCTGGCAGAGGGGGGGCTTGACCCCCACTCCCTCTTCCACAGGGGTATATGATAGGGGCCGTGGCTGCCATTCCTGGCCCACGCTGTTGCCAACCATCAACCGTTTCGCACTGGACGACCACACATCTGTCTGCACACTCGACGACGCTCGCCGCGGTCCCATCCCCCCCCCCTCTTCCGCACCACCTCGTGCCGCACTGACCCTCCCCCCCGGCTTTCACTCCCACCGCCATGGCTCGCACCAAGCAGACCGCCCGCAAGTCGACTGGTGGCAAGGCGCCCCGCAAGCAGCTGGCGACCAAGGCCGCTCGCAAGACCGCCCCGGTTGGTGGCGGCGTCAAGAAGCCTCACCGCTACCGCCCGGGTACGGTCGCGCTGCGTGAGATTCGGCGCTTCCAGAAGAGCACGGAGCTGCTCATCCGCAAGCTCCCCTTCCAGCGGCTGGTCCGCGAGATTGCGCAGGACTTCAAGACCGACCTCCGCTTCCAATCGTCGGCCGTCCTCGCGCTGCAGGAGGCGTCTGAGGCGTACCTGGTGGGGCTGTTTGAGGACTGCAATCTGTGCGCCATCCACGCCAAGCGCGTGACGATTATGCCCAAGGACATCCAGCTGGCGCGCCGCATCCGTGGGGAGCGCGCATAGGGGACGTCCTTGCGCTGGATGCCAGCTGTGTGTGTGGGTGGTGGGGAAGGGGTTGGTGCTGAATATGAGGATGGTGGCTTTAAGGAGGGGTGAATCCTGATGGTGGACCAGATGGAGTGTGACTGAGTCATGCGGCCTGGCACGGCGGGGTTGGCCGGCCGGACGGGCCGGGGGAGTGAAGTCTGGGATGGGGGCCGACGTTGGCCCATGTGGCGCATGCCGCGCTGCGCCGCGTGGGGATGGGTGGACCGTGTGGCGTGCCTGGTGCGGAGGCTTCCCTTTGGGCGTGGGTGTGCTGTACATATGATGATGTGGTTGTTTTTCTCCTCATGTTTCGCATGTTGTTGGTTCTGCGTGTTGTCGAGCAGTCGTGAGGTGTTAAGGTCATATGAGAGTTGATTGGAAAGAAGTTGAACTCGCGGACGACGACACAGTTGATGGTGCCAGGAAGGTTGAGCATGGAAATGTAGGCCATGCTGACGGTTCCAGGCTCGACAGGCCGCTCTGGGACGGGCTCGCAGCGAGACTCAGACCGCCTTATCTCAAGAAACACATCGCGGCCTGCGTCGTCTCTTCCTGCCTTGCGCAAGGTCGTGGCAGTGGCAAGCTGTTCACATGTTTTGAAGCCTTGAAAGAGTTGTCTGGAGGGGGCTTGGCCACGCACACGCAGTCACTGTTGTTGATAATTTCAGGGAGGTTGGACATGCGGACGCAAACCAAGTTGACGGTTGCAGGCTCACCAGGGCACTCTAGGACCGGCGCACGCGGCCTGAACGTGAAGAGTACGTAGAGGCCGCCGTCGTTTCTTCTCGCGATGCGCAAGGTGGCGGTCGTGGAGCGTCGAGGTGCTTCAATGGGTTGTCTAGAAGGCTGGACATGCAGACGGAAACATAGTTGATAGCTCCGGGAAGGTTGGACGAGCGGATGCACACAGTGTGGTCCAAAGGCTTGACACGGCAACCTTGCAGGCGACGAGCTATGCCTGGCCACCGGCATAAAGATAGGGGGGGATAAGAACGGGAACGAGGCACAGCTCGGCGAGCTGCTCGCGCGGCGCATGGTACAACACAGAATGAATCTCAGGCAACAACCACCCACCCCTACCCCCCCCAGCCCCCCACCCCCTCACCCCCTCCCTCCGCATACCCCGCACACCGCCCTTCCAGCCGCAACAACTCGCCGGCTCCGCCAACACCGCAGGCACAAGGCCTGAGCGCAAAAAACAAATCGGGGCCGCCGCCATCCTACTCGTCAATCGTCAGGTTCTGCAGTCCCTTGAATGTCGGCACCTTCACAACCGTCACAAGCGTGTAGAGCGGCTCCTTCGCGTCCTCATCCTCGTTCCGGCGCCGTGACAGCCGCACCCGCAGCCGCCGTGGCACGTTGCGCACACCATCCTTCCACACCTCCTTGTTCAGCTGCGTGTCCAGACGCACGTCGGTCGTGCCCATCGTCTTCTGCGCAAAGTCGCGCACGGCCTTGATGGCCTTGGGCGCCCGCTTCTTAAACGCCTTACCGTGTACGTGCTTGTGCAGGTGGATGGTGTACTCCCGGGTCACCACATCCGCAGACTTGGGCTTCCGGTCCTTCACCATGGTGAAAGGCAGAGGGGGACCCCTAGAGACAGAGGGAGGGGAGGGTTGGGAAGGTCGAACGGGGAGGGGGACCGCGGAGCATGCAACTGGATGCGACAGTCCCGCGGCGAGCAAGACGGAATCGCAGTGTGCGATGGACGTGGGCGTCACGTCGGTCGGTCCCCGCCGACGACACCAGGATCGAAACGATCGAGACAAAGTATCCGTCACGGTCGCGCGTGGTCCAGATTGACCCGCACAGCTGTCCCGCTTGAGAGTTGAAGAGCCCACGAAGAGATACGTACATTTATGCATGTCGATGGATTGGCTTGCACGTACTTCATAACACCTCCACGTTACGTGTTCAACGTGGAACCTTCGAAACTTTCTACTTTTATTGTTGCGTCAATGTGGATGGAGAATAATACGGAATTCGGCATGCCGCGTATCTCCCTCGTCGCCGGACGTCGCCCCTTCTCTCTCCAAGGTCGGGTCTCATCACCATCATCTGCCCACCGCCGCTATCGCTGTCGCCGTCGCCTGCGCCCCCCCCTACTCCTTCTTCCTTTTTTGACTCTTTCTACTCACCTGACGGCGCCGTCCCCCTTGCCTCCTCCCTCCAGACTGCCTGTTTGTGCGGCCGGTCTGGGACACACCTTCCGCCATGGCGCCCGCTGCCTGTTCCTGCGCCCGGCTGCGGGCACCCCGACAGAGCGGCCAAGTCGCGCTCCGCGCCCCGGTTGCTGGAAAAACCCGCCACCTGCCAGCATTCCTGGGCTCCCCCTCCCTCTTCTTCCACCCCACCCGCGCCGGCGCTGTTGGTCGTCCCTGGACGTCCACTGCCCGTGGGCGGCCCGGCGGCGGCGCCGCGCGCCACGCCCCCACTGGCGGCGGTCGCGAACGCACCTTGTCGCTGCCGGTGGCGGCGCTCGGGTCTGACGACCGCTCCGCGCCCCCCCGGTTCCGCGTCGACGCGGATGGGGAGGATGCGCCCAAGTCGCGGTTTGGCCCCGCGCCCACGCGGCCGTCGACGCCCAACGAGCGGGCCGCCGCGGCGGTGGCCGAGACGATGGAGCGGCTCGGCGTCGCCGCCGCAGCCGCGCCCGTCACGCCCGTCACCCGCGGCCCGGGGCGGCTCGTTGACCTCCGGACGGTCAACCCGGGGGGGGCGGCCGTCGGCGCCGCGGGCGCGGCGGCCATGTTTTGGGCGCTGTGGACGGCGACGACGTGGCTCGCCGGCTGGTATGGTGCCCACCCCGTGACGTCTGATGGGGACGGCGGCTACGTTGTGGCCCGCATCAGTGTGGTTGTCCGCACGGCGGTGGTCGGCCTCGTCGCGCTCGCTGCTGGCATGAGCGGGGTCACGGGGGCGGGGCTGGCGCTCCTGGCGGGGCGGGTGACGTTCGGTAAGGTCACCGGGGTGTGGCCCGAGGTCACGCCAGAGGGGGGGGACGCGGCGTCGCCGTCTGGCAAGGCTGGGAGAAGTGCAGACGGAGGGGGAGGGGGCGGTCAGTGACAAGCCCACCCGATGGGGGCCAGGAGTGTCTCTCTGCAGGGGGTAGCAAAGAGCTGGGGCGGTTGCTCGAGCAGCTGGCAGTTGGTCTGGAGGGTGTCTTGCGCGCGGGCCTGCCCGCCCTGTTGACGCGGACGAGATGCGTCCACCCGTGGCTAAACTCCACCCAGAGTCACCGACGCACACCAACCGCGTTGCCTCCCATCCACCGTACCAGCCACCCGCGTCACTCAAGCGCCCAACAACAAAAGGCACCGCGATTTTGCTCAGGCGGTGCTCCCCACCCCCCAAAAGGCCCAACTGACAGCCGCGGGAAAAAAAGTACAGCACAACGACTGGAAACTGCACCTCAAGGCACGCGGGCAACCTCTCCGCTCTCATCCCCCCCCCCCCCGCACCCCTCCTCCACACCACCTCAAAATAACCACTTGAGCAACAGTGCCGACGCCATAATGCCGCACCCAATAGCCAAGCACAGGAGGCACCAAAAGCTCGCACGCGCCCGCTGCGCCCGCTCCGCCCGCCGCAGTTGCCCCACCGCCCGGCCCGTGTCGGCCCGCACCGCCTCCACGTTGTAGTCGACGCGGTCAAGGACGCTGCCCTGGTCAATCACCAGCGCCGCCAGGTCCCGCACCATCAACGCCAGCTCCGTCACCGACGCGGCGACGCTAGTGAGCTCGGCGGCGCGCGTCTCGGCTCGGCGGCGCGCAGAGGCGGCCTCGGCGGTCTGCCCATCGTCAAAGCCTGTGTCGTACAGGTCCGACTCCATCTCCAGCTCGAGCAGCACCGCGTCCTCCCCTTCCACCACCCCGCCAGACGCGGGGTCATAGGGGGACGGTCGGCCAACGCCTCCTCCGCCGCCGCCGTCACGACCGCCGCCGCTGCTGCTGCCACCAATTCGCCGACGGCCTCGGCCGGCACGCGCCCCCCTCCCCAGGGCGGGCACGCCGACCGCGTCCTTCATGCCCTGCAGCTTCACCATGTACTCCTTCTGGTCGGCCCGAAACGCCAACGACGCCGCTTGCAGTGTCCCAGCTAGCGCCCGCTTGATGTTTTCTACCACCCGCGCCTCGGCGGCGCCGCGCCCATCGGGGGCGAGCGCCCGGAGCTCCCGCTCCGCCGCATGTAGCGCAGCCGTCAGCGCGCGGGTAGACGACGCAATGGCTTCTTCTGCGGCCGCCGTGTCATCCTCCCCAAAGGCGGGTAGCAGGTGCCGGGCCTGAGCGTCGGTCAGGGCCGCGTGGTCGGCCCGCACACCCTCCAAAGCAGCGACGAGGGCGTAATAGCGGGACACCCATTCGGGGTCGGGCGGGTCACCCGTAGAGGCCCGCTTTAGCGAAACAAGCTCCGTGCCGTTGCTTCCGCTGGTGCCGCCATCACCACCGCCTCTCGCAGCGGAAGGTGCCCCCGCCAGCGGACGGGCGTGGAGAAAGGTGGGGGGAGCGGCCGCCTGCGTCGACGCCCGCAACTGCAGGAAGAGGGGGGTGCGGTCGCGTTTGACCATGGTGCGTTCAAGGCGGGCGCACCGCGGACTACGTCGGCAACAACGCCGTATCGACAAACATGGGGGTCGGGAATGCCTGCTTCAAACGTGGGCGGGGGTGGGAAGAGCCACCAGGCAAGAGGATGCGCGCGAGATGGAAGTGCTGGCCTTCACTAGCCGGACGCCGGTGGCGGCGTCAGCGTTGTTCCGCACCACGCCATTTTCGCCCGAAAGTCGAACGCTGGAACGTCCGGCATTCGGGGGAAAACGCTGGCGCAGCGCACTGTAAACGTGTTGCCGAACGCGCATTACAGTGAGCACCGGAAAGTCCTCGCCTCGCGGCCCGGATCTCTACAAGTCGCGTCCTCAGCCTCAAAGCTACAGTCTCGACGCATGGCAGGGTTGATAAAATTATTAAATCTTGCCCGAGGATGTATATTACGTACAGTTATCTAGATGTACAATCAAACAATGGCTATTGCATCTCATTTCCAATATGTTGTGCCACGGGTCAGCCACGTAGTAAACATGTACAATATTCGACCCTGTGATTCACCCCCATCGGCTGCGAAGCAAGCATCACATCTAATGTGTACTGGCGAGCCGCCACGCGCTTTATGAAAATGCATGGCTGCCTCGCCAGGTAGCTTCTCCTGGTCCCCACTTTTGTGCCGTCAGCTGTGGCCGTTTCAAGTCCCACCCCGGCTCACTGCCGCAGCCAGTTCACACCGCCCCCCACCGAGTCGATCACCACCTGAAAACCGCCTGTAGCATCCTTGTGGGCACACTCTGTCGGGTAGCAGCACGCCATCGTGCCAATGATTGGGCCCTCTCTCGAGTCCCCTCCCGTGATGGCGAGCTCTCCACGATGCATGAACACACATCCTCGAAAATATCGCTCCCCTGTCTCCGACACCCACTCGTTCCGCCTGCGGCCTGGCATGGTCGACGTTGTTCGTGTTCACCTGGCCGAGTCGTTACTCGAGACATATCATCAGTTATTAGCCGTGAAAGAGCAGTGGTTGCGACCAAACGTGAGAAAACAGTGGGTTTTTTTTTGCACCCGGCCAAAGCACGGGGAATTGTTATTGATACGGCTCTCGCCGTTGTGATGATTCATTGATAATTTCATGGTTTACCTTCAAGTTTAAATTATCAGCCCCTCATGGATCATGTGGCGTCATTCTCCTGCCGTCGTCCCTCTCTGGTATGGAATCGCCAGCACACCAGCTCCCCGACTGGTCAACTACCTTGGCTCCCCTGCTATGCCCTCCCACACCCAGCCATCTCCTGCCATCCCCTGCCACTCCGTCCCCCACAAGTGATGACCAAGCCACCTGCTCTTGAGGGTGGGCCTTGAGCGGTCCTGACGGCATCGGTCGCTTCAGGAGCCCGAGGCGCAGGTCGCGGCGGGCGCTCGGGCAAGACTGAGAGGCGTTCCAAGACATTGTGGCGGCGATGTGGCGAAGCGTTTGTGGCGCCACAAACAGGGCGCCACAAACAGGGCGCCACAACTGTCAAACCGTTCCGAGGCATCCTCGGACTCAGACCTTCATGGCGACGCGCAGTACACTAAAGTCGATTCCATATAGCTAGACTGATTGGCACCCCCCAACTTTGACCCCTCCTATCTTCCTTCTCGCTCACACCCAGACAACGTACCTGGGCTCATTTTGTAGCTTATGTCATGAGCATTATACTGCGCTGTCGCTCGAGCTCACTGTACGAACGCACCAGACAAAAATGCTCCACGCCGTGATTGTAGCTGTGGTTTTTCCGTCACTTTTTCGACGTGTTTTATCCGCAGCAACCACGTACCGCTAAGTGGCGAAGTGGCGTGGACTCCGATTGTGTCTCCGCATGCATGATATGCCATCCTCTGTAATAGTAGCGGTTCTTAGCAGCGTGCTAGCACACACAGGGCGGTACGACGCTGGGCATGCTGCGCTTCTCCGCATACATTGCGAGCGCAGCCGATCCGGACAACCGCTTTTAGAGCGTGTCTATCGGTGAGACCCAAAACCCATATTTTATGGGTTTATAGCTCAGCGCATGTCTATCGGTGCACCTAAAACCCATAAAAAGTAGCTCTGAGCTATTCGCTGAGCCAAATCGGGCCTCGGATAGCTCAGGGGATAGCTCAGAGCTATCCTGCAGAGAAGAATAGCCAAGCCAATCACGTGCCAGCATCTCAAGAATGAGCGGCCGTGACACGATTCCTGCTAGTAAGTTCAGGGTCAGGGACACAATTGCTGCGAGAATGTGCCACACAGCCCTTACAGTTGCCACACTTGCCTGCCGTTCGCCTTCGTCCAGCCCGTGGCACTCGGTGCGTTCGTCGGTGATGCGAGCATCAACGTCCCCCCTTCCCACACCAGCGAAAACGTTCACACTCCTGCCGTGATGGCATCGTCGCCGGAGAGCCCTAATCCCCCTGACGCGGCTGATCCTGTTCCTGCACCTTCCTGCTGACCCTACCAGTCGCCCCCGCCAAGTAGCAGGCACCGACGTGACTGCAGCTCCGCTGGCCGTTGCCGCTGCTACGCACACTTCGACCGCAGCATCCTGCTCTTCATCGTCACTCAGGAGGTGCTCAAGTAGCTCGTCCATTGCAAAAAAAAAAGGGGGCGGGTGGTAAAGCGTTGGTGGAGGAATGCGCGATGGTTCACGCACTGGTGAGACCGGTGGGGAGGACTGGAATGATCGCAGAGCAGCGTTTGTTGCATCGCCAGTCTCCTACCCTGTGGATTTAGGGAATGGACATCAACTCCGCTTCAACTATCTAACATTGCGGCACCCTTGTGGGCTGGAGAAGCCTATATGGCTCAGGACCGATAGACATGCTCTGAGCTATCGCCAAAAGAAATAGCTGGATGGGCATGGGTTTTAGCTCCACCGATAGACATGCTCTTACTCGGTCGACATCAATGTGAGAGCTCAGGGGGGCTACTAATATTCGAATTGAGGGGGTCCACATCTTGGAATCCCTGCATCCCCTGTTGCATTGCCCGCCTTTTGTCTCCTGATCCCCCCCTGCCGTTGCATTGCCCGCCATTTCTGATCGCCTGACCCGGTCGGGCGAGACGCAGCTTCAGGACCGTCCGCCTGTGCGGGCGACGCTTCTGACTGTAGGGTGCGGCACACTTTCGAGGCGCCATGCCCCGCCCCCGTTCGGTCGCTGCCGGCGGGCGAAAGCGGGACCGCGCGCTTTACAGCGTCACGCGGGAGGCGGTCGTCATTGTGTTGTACGTGCGGCGCTTCTTCGAGCGTGAGTGCCGTCGAGGTCGGTCCACCGCGTTAGGCAGGCCGGTAGAGAGGACGCGCCTCGCCACAGGGCTTAGTGAGTCAACCGTCCAGCACGTGCACGACGAGGCGTACGCGAGCTCGTGGCGGAAGGGGGGAGATCCCGAGCGGCGCCAGTCGAGCCGCCGCGTGCCGAGCAAGGAACTGGCGAGAGTGCGCGAAGCTGTCTACAAGCAGTACGAGAACAGATCGATTCTCACGCTAAGCTCGACGCTTCTGTGCCTCACTGCTGAGCGCGCCGCTGGTCAGTCAAGTGGCACGTACAAGTGGACTCGAACAACGCTGTTTCGATGCATAAGAAACTAGGGCTTCACGTTTTCCCGTGGCCCAAACCACTACGATGTTGCTCGCGAAAAGCCGTCGATCGTGGCTCAGCGGAATGAGTTCCTGCGGCGTATCCAGGAGTACCGAGAAGCTGGGCGGACTATTTAAATGTGGTCTACACGGAAGAGACGTGGGCAAACTAAAATTTGACGCCGTCTCGAACATGGAATGACTGCAACCTCCGGGCACGACTGAGTGTCCATCGGGCTAGGGCGGGCGGATCTTCATCGCGCACGTCGGCTCCCAAAGCACAGGACTGTTGGAAGACGCGGCCCTGGTCTTTGTCGGCAAGAAAAAGACTGGCGACTACGGGAAATGAACTCCCAGGTGTGGCTGAAATGGCTGGAGGACAGCGTGCTACCGAAAATAAAGGGCGGCGTTTTGGTAGCGGACCGGGCCCCGTTCCATATGGTTCTGACAGACGACACCCGCCCGGCGTCGAGCAAGCTGAGTGTGGCAAAAACCACTTGCACACACGACACCCAAGTTGGGGCGGTGTACAAGGGCTGCCTCCCGTGTCGGGGGAACCGGATGAAGTGCAAGTCGCACACACTCTGTCCCTGTTGTGGGGCAAACCCCCCACTAACAAACAAGAGGATGGTGTGTGGTCCAACAGTTTCTTGGTCGGGACGGGGACGCAGGGCCAAGCCCCGCTGTCCCTCCCCTTATCCCCCCAGGGTCCCCTCAGAATCTCGCCACTCAGAATCTCCCACCCCAGCACCTGCCCACCTGGCCACACGAAAATTCAAGACGATAAATGCAGAAAACCCTCAAATCCAAGTTGGATTTACTACTAAGCTAACTATCCCAAACTTAGGGAGTACGGACCCAAATGCAGGGGGAGGAACGGATCAGGCTAGTGGCCTGCCGCCCCTTGTGTGGCACGTGTTGCCCCCGTACCTGGGGGTCAATACTGCCACACTTCCATCTCCTCAGTTCCGACCGACCCGGTCGGCCCTGTGAGGGGGTGCGTAAACGCACGTCTCGGCGTTGGGGGCGCGACTTGCTGTCCCCCCTGGAGTACGTAACGCGGATGTGGAGGCGGTCACGTTGACCGCCCCTCTCCTCAAGCTTGCCCACTCGGCAGCTTGCTCTCCCCGGTTCTCACTTCACCATCCCACCACCTCCCCTTCACCTTCCACTGGGCCGCCCCACGCTGGGGAGGCCATCCGTCTACCCACGATCCGAGTCCCCCTCAACTCGAGGCGGGTCTCGTGCCGCTGTAGCCAGGGCGTCTCTCCCCAACTTGGGGAGAGCCATGGCGACCCCGGGGGTGGAGACGGACTCTCTCGACGAACGTATGGAGGACACCTCCTACGGTGCAGCGCCCGCCGGGACTTCCGGCGGGGGCTCCGCGATCGCTCCGAGGGATGGGACTCCCGCGTCACCCGGCTTTGGGCTGACGGCGGGATCTCCCCCGGAGGCGGGACAAGTTGTCCCGCGTGAGGCCTTGGGGCGGTGGTTTTACCCCGCTTGGCCTCTATATGAGGAGGGGTTGACTGTTCTTCGCTGTGGCCGACTTGGCGCAGCGATGGGTCGGGTATGGGACCGCCTACGGGAGAAGTTTCCCCGTAGGGTCGGGTTCCCTGCCGGCTTCAGGACGGACCAGTTTGCCTTCCTGGACGACGAGGAGGTCGAAGACGTACAGCGGGCCAAGGCCATGGTGGACCGCGGGGGATCTATCCCGGGTCCCGGCGACTTGCCTTCCTTTACTTGGGACGCGGTGGCAACTCGCCCCCCGTACCTTCACGAGGCCGATCCGCACACTCATCACTTTGATGTGCGGATGGAGAAGGACTTCCGGCGAGGTCCCTACTTGGTGACCTCGGCTCAACTTGAGTTTCCTCAGCAGTCTGCTGCCAGTAAGGAGCAGTACTATCCGAAGAAGCCCGAGTGGTGGCCTCAAGTAGAGGTCCCCTACGGGTTCCCGGCGTTGCTGCCACGGTTGCTTGACCACTTCGGCTCCGTCATGTTGACGGCTGGCCCTGATCACCTTGTGTGGGTCATGTTGGCCACCCAGTGGCTCCTCGAGGTCATGTCGACCTGGGTGTCTTGTGTTCAGCGGCGGGGGATGCTCTGGCATCTCCCCCTCCGGCTTATCCAAGGTTTGGAACAGCTCACCCCTCAGCTAGTTGCTGAGGGGTGCTCATCAGGACAACTCACTCTACTTGAGGAGATGCTCCGCCTCCACAAGTTAATCGAGTGGGAGAGCACTGAGCACAAGTTGCGCCGCCCTACTCGTGGGCCCAAGGACGATGGCGCACTTCGCCAGTTCGTGTGGGTCGCTCGTGAACTTCACGACGGCCGTGTGGTCCTACGAGAGGGGTTGGGCATCGGGGACTACCCGTATGCCCCGGGAGTGGATCGCCACACTGCGCCACCCCCGGACAAGCCCATAGATATGGCCGTGCCCTCATATGATGACCATATGACTCAACCCACTGCGGGGGCCCCAAGTCGGGGTCGCAGTTACACCCGGGTCCCGCCACCTCGGCGTGCCCCTCCGCTTCCTCCTGTCCCCTAACAACCGCACGGGGACATCCCGATTAGCGTGGCCATTGAGTCGTCCACCCCGGTGTCCCCCAACTTGGGGGCCACCCTCCTGACGGTATACCCCAAGTTGGTGTTACCGCCCACGCCTCTAACCTCAGAGATGATGATCACCACGTTGGTGCGCACCATTTCCTGGTTGGCCGCGTCGACCGCAACCCTTCAAACTTCCGAGACTCCTCAACTTGAGGAGCGCGTTCGTACTGCAGTGGCGACCGCGAGTTGCGAGTCGGTGGCGGAGTTTATGACGGCCGAGTTGGCTCGCATTGGGGCTATTATGCCCCAGCCAGCCCCACTTGGGCGTGGCAAACGTCGTGCGAGCCGGGCATACTCGCCTCCTCGCCGTCGTCGCCGACGCTCGCGGCGCTCTCCCTCCGTGTCGGAAGACGATTTGTCTTACTCCGTCTCGGAGTCCTCGACTCCGTCTGAGTCGGAGTCGGTCCGGCGTCTGCGTCGCCAACTTGCGCGCAAGACTAAGCAGAAGAGCAGCCGCGGTCGTCGCCACTTGCGCGACCGTGAGGGGCGCGACGGGTCCGACTTGGAGCCGCCGGCCCCGCCGACTGGTGGGGAGCGTTATCGCCGTGGGTCTCGCCGCTCGCCTCTACGTGAGGGCGAGGGCCGTGTGGTTGGAGAGTCTAGCATGCATGCCAAGTTGGCAGCTGCCTTTGTTGTGAGAGTGTGAGGGTTAGGGCTGTAGTTAAAAGCCACTCTGCGTACCACTTCGACTTGAAGCACTCTCTTGGCACTGTTGCTCGGCCTTCCCTCACGTTGAGGGAGGGCTGTTAGGGTCCATCTCATTCCGGGCACAGTACGCCCGGACCTTCTCAGCGGGAAGGTCCTCCACATACTCCCACGTATCATCCTTGGCTTTGTAGCCAAACCAACGCACCCTCAACATGAGGCGGTTAGTGTCCTCATCCCATCCGTGGTCGATGAACTTATCGAACACGTACTCCTGCGGGCCCTGTTTGGCCGCAGGCAGTGAGGGGAGGCGCCACGCTTCCAAAGCACGCGCCCAAGCTGGGTCGCCTGCAGGCGGTGGTGCAACTTTGACCACGTCCTGTCCGTTCACTGTGCGGACCCCATCGTCACTTTCGATGGTGAAGCGCCGCCCATCAGTACGAAGGACCTGATACGGCCCCTTCGTCTGGAATACCAACTTACCCCCAGTTGGGGTGTGTGAGTGGACCAATACGCAGTCACCCTGCTCGGGGACATGCTTGGCGTTGCGCACCTTTTTGTCAAAGGTACGCTTGTAGCGCTTTTGTGCTTTGTCCATCTCAGCCCTGACTTTAGGGATGAGGTTTTCAAGCCTAGCAGCGAACTCCGCCTTACTCTCAGTAGGAGTAGGCGTACTGCCGCCATCCTCCCTAGTTGGGAGCGGCCGCCGCACGGCAATAGACCGCACGCGACGGGGGGTCACAAAAGCGAGGGGTACTTCCCCGGTAGATGAGTGAACCTGCGAATTGTAGGCAGTGGTAAGAATAGAAATGTATTGGTCCCACGTTTTCACATGCTCACTCACATAGTGGCGCAGCTGCCGAACAATAGTTTTGTTGAAGCGCTCCTTAACGAGGGCCCTTGAACGGGGCCTTCCCCTATACGGTTGTTGGCGTATAGGGGGTACACCGGGTTTCAACTCGATCCGGTGTTGGGTGGCTCTCATGAGTCCCAACTGACCATCCCACAACTTGTGATATTGGTCCAAGAGGCGTTCAACTTGAACCCTCAACCTGGGTGGAACACCCTCCATGTTCACATGGGGACGAGGAGAGGCGGCCGACTTGGCTTGGTGCTTCTCCTTTCCGGACTTCGGGTCGCTACTCGCGCCCGCGTTGAGGGTGACCGCTACTGCCGGTCCCTCATGTTGGTCGATATAGCCGAACTTGGCTCCCGATCAAAGATACTTTCTTTGAGGGTGGCGGGGGTAGCAACTTGCTACGACCCCTGTCACAGGCTCGAGCCCATCACCGACAAGTGAAGGTCCGCCGTCCTCCACCCGCCTAGTTGGCGACGGCTCTATGCCGAAGTTGAATCCAACCCGAGTGGATCTCGCGGGGACAGTCCTCTCACCTTGGGACGTTCCCTTTGAGTGTACCACCCGGTGGCCGAAGTGCGAACCACCGGTCCGAGGAAGAACCTCAGGGTGAACACCCGACTGGGTCGGGGTGGCATACCGCCCGCACCGATACCCACGGCCCTGCTGGCTGGAGTGCCTCTAGCACCTCCGCGACCCCAGGTACACCCTGTGTCTGGCCAGTATTCAAAGGTGCCGGAGTAAAGTCGTCACCGGAGAGTTTCCCGAACGTCGGGAGGTCCGATCCAGCCGTGTTCGCTAACGATCCACACGACACAGTCCAAGACCACCGTTCCTCTGAGACAGAGGGCCCCCTACACCCGGGTGCACCCGGAGGTAAAGTTCACCTCTGTCCCCTGCTGCTCCACCAAATGTGGCAAAAACCACTTGCACACACGACACCCAAGTTGGGGCGGTGTACAAGGGCTGCCTCCCGTGTCGGGGGAACCGGATGAAGTGCAAGTCGCACACACTCTGTCCCTGTTGTGGGGCAAACCCCCCACTAACAAACAAGAGGATGGTGTGTGGTCCAACAGTTTCTTGGTCGGGACGGAGACGCAGGGCCAAGCCCCGCTGTCCCTCCCCTTATCCCCCCAGGGTCCCCTCAGAATCTCGCCACTCAGAATCTCCCACCCCAGCACCTGCCCACCGGGCCACACGAAAATTCAAGACGATAAATGCAGAAAACCCTCAAATCCAAGTTGGATTTACTACTAAGCTAACTATCCCAAACTTAGGGAATACGGACCCAAATGCAGGGGGAGGAACGGATCAGGCAAGTGGCCTGCCGCCCTTTGCATGACACGTGTTGCCCCCGTACCTGGGGGTCAATACTGCCACACTGAGGAAAGCGGAGCTTGCGGACTGGCTGGAAGCGCACGATGTTGTTCCCGGAGGCTGGGGGGCGGACTGGCGGCAGAATCGGACACGGGCGGAAATGAAGGAGCAGGCGGACAAGCACCGCCCAGCGCCTCGGTTTTTGGTGCAGGACCTGGCGGCGCAGCTTGATGTCACCATCCTCATATCTCCTGTTGCGCATCCCGAGCTCAACTCTATTGAGATGCTCTGGAGAACCGTGAAGGCGGTATTGCGGCGCGCCAACATTGACTTCTCGCTGACGCGGCTGAAAGAGCTGGTTGAGGTGGACTTTGTGCGGATCACGCCGGAAGTATGGGGCCGCTACGAGGATCACGTGGTGAAAATGGAGGATTACTACCGGACTGTGGCATCGGCGAACGAGACAGAGGAAGCGGCCACCGACAGCGAGATTGAGGAGTTCGAGCCGAACGACGATGTGGAATCCGACAGCAGTGAGGATAGCGCTTTCGAGAGTGGGAGTGAAATTGAGGATGACGATTGATTGAGGCATTTTGGTACAGTACTTCATATCGTGATGGTTACTCGCTGTGATTGCAAATAGTTGCTCAAGCGTCCGGAAGACCTGAGGGGTGATGAAATTATCGCATCGCGGGGGGCGGGGAGGAGCCCCGAGAACAGGGGGGGGGGGGTGCAGCTCTGTCACGAATCTGCTGATTCGGATGGCAGGCCCCGGGAGGGGCTTGGGGGACAGCGTTAAGGAGGCCCACACTGGGGAATCCCTTGCCGAAGGTTGGAGAGGGTTTCGGGAGGAGCAAGGCAGCTGGCAGGTGCTACACGCTCGGAGGCGGAGCTTGAGGGGGACAGATACCCTCCTTGTGGCGCAGGATGGCAGGCAGCGGGGGAGTGGAGAACGGCATGGGCGCCACAGGGATACGAAGATGTGGTGGAGGCGCTGTTGCGTGAGTGGGAGCGCGGTGGGGGGGGGGGCGGGCATGTGACTGGGAGCAGGTTAGCCGGGCGATGTGAGGAACTGCGGGCGGCGTGGCAGGTGTGGGGCGGCACCGGGGCGGGCGAGCCGTTGGAGAGTGGGCGCAGGGTGGGGCGGAGGGCGGGGGTGGGGAAGGTAGGGCAAGCGATTGAGGAGTGGTTGGGGGGAGGGGGGAGGCAGTGGAGGGGGGGACTCGTCCACGTGGAGGGAGCTGGGCAACGTGGCAGCAGCCATCCAATGCTCAGAACTTGACAATAAAGTAGTCCCCTTTTCTTGCAGGTGAGGATGTCTCGGATGCTGCGTTCGGAGGAAGAGGTATCAGATGAGATAAGATCGAGGGGGTCCCCGGAAGAATAAGGACGTACGAGACGCCAGAACACCACCTCCATACCCATGTCACAATTCGAGCATGAGAGGTGTGCCGCAGGGCACTCTCGCGTCTATCTGCAGAGTTTGGACCTGAAAGCTGTAGTCTGCTTGCTGCACGGGGCACTTTATCATCCGTCTAGCTGTATGGAATTGACTTTAATCAATCCAATAACCCGTGTGAGAGAACTGCGTGCCCACAGCTCATGTTCTCTCCGAGGCGTGTTTAGGCGTGGGCTGACGTCCCAAGTGTGCTGCGGCTATGAGAAAAATAATAGACTCTCTCTGGCCACTCCTGTGCGAAAGCGAAGAGTTCTTGAAAGCAGCACACGCTGTAGTGTTCAACGTGGCTACAAGCAGACGCTTCACTTTCTCACATCCTAGATATCGATTGGTGCTCTGTTTCTTTGGTCTGCTTGTTGTGACCCAATGTTTACCGCATTCAAAGTGCGACCATCTCGCGCGAGAAGTCGCAGAGGGCTCTCTCCCTGTCTCCGTGATACAACAGAGAAGTCTGAGAAGCCCGCAAACACGGGACCCAATACTGTTGGCTACAGCCACGACGCGGTTGACGATGACACTGATGAGTAATATCTTGAAGCCATGGGACAGCCTCTGAGCTACTCTCTCCACTGCAGCTGTTTTTTCCTCGGTTGCGTTAGTGGTTTCGACTATGCACGTCAGTTAAGATGCGCTTCGGCCACGTGCCTCATTTAATGACACGGACATTTTGTTCCGAAAGTATCTGACATATTCCGACCGTCCGTTGGAAGACACATTACAATCTCACAACCTCAGAGAGAGAAACAGGCGTACAACACATAGGCAAACGGAGAAGGAAGAGGACGAAGGGTACAAGACGAGAGAGCTCGGTGAGATGTATCGAGAACTGCCCTCAAACGACGAACGTCAAGTGCCTCAAATAATTAGACAAACCGCCACATATATACAACTGCTAATGTACTTCCAGGACCGGCCTCCAGGTCGGCAGACGAGATGCTGAGGAGTTCGTCTGTCATGATGAAGCCCTGGTCCTGGACTGCGTTTACCACGTTTCTTCGTGACTAATGGGCTTGAGCCTATTGCGGCTCGAGACTTGTTAAGGCATGCTTTGAGCGGTCATACCGATTAGATTGCGTAACTTGAACCCTGAGCCTTCTGGAGAGATCTGATCTGCAGCACCTGTCTCGCAACTGCTGAACGCCGCTTCACACAGGGCAGCTTTCAGCTCTCCCCTAGTTCAGTCGGAATGGGTCATGATATAGCAATACCCCGAATTTTGTTTCATGGCGACAATAATAACAACAGGCCGACAACAGGCCAATGACATGCCTGAGATGGCGCACCACTGGCCAATGAGTGCTCCGCGTCAGGGCGGAAACAGTGCGACCTGAGAGTTTCTCGGGATTTCTGCCCACATCGAAGAGGGAACAGGCATCGCATGAACCAGCTGCGACCTCTCTCATTCTTCTTGAGTGGATCGGGCCGAGATAGAGGGAAGTCCGCCGAGATCGTGAGAGAAAACGACAGCTATCCGACCAACCAGCGTTCGGTGCCATATCAGCCGCGACTGCAGCCAATCATCGCCTGATCGAAAGGAAAGTACCACAGCACGCTACCGGTCCGCTGCGAGCTCCGAGCACGCGGTTGGCTCATGGCCTTGTTGTCACGCTGTTGCTCTTGTTGCCATGAGACAAAATTCGGGGAACTGCAATAGGACACCGCGTTGCCCTTCGAGCACGCTTCCTGCGCAAAAGAGATTGTCTTGGGTCCTGTTTTCTTTCTGCGCGAAGACATTGTCTTGGGTCCTGTTTTTCTTTCTGCTCAAAAAACAATTGTCTTGGGTCCTGTTTTTTTAATTACAGACTTGGATAACGCCGCGGATCATGCTGACCAAGTTTGATGCTTTGGCAACGAGTCGCAACTGAAGGAAAGTGACTTCTGAAGCGACTAGCTATATGAAATAGAACTTTAATCAGAAGGGCTCCTAGGACACGCTTTCTGACCGATAAGCCCCCAGACGCCGGAAACGCCCTTGTCCTTTCTTAGAGCTCTCTGCAAACGAATGGCCTTGGCAAAACCTCCCCGGAAAGAGCTTCTGACAGAAATATAAGTCAAGTTCTGAGAGGAAATGGGTAGTGCAGGGTCGGATTCGAGCAGACGTATGGCGGCAGAAGAAAAGAAGCTTTCAAAGAAAAGCCGATGTGACCTCTCTCTGGCAGGAAAGTCGGGGGCGTGATTGGCTGTTGCTCTCGCAATCGATTGTACAATCCGCTCACTCAAGCAGCAGCTATGATGCCGCTTTCTATGCAACCGTATTGTGCACGGCTGTGTGGCCTATTCTCCCGTCGTCGGAGTTTATTCAGCGACGGAAAGCCAGCTGCTCGGGGCCTGTCGCTCAGGCCCTGTCATAGCGGTATATGAAACGTCGCTTTTATGTGTCTAGTACTTGTCGGTGCCGAAAACACGTGGGTCATCGACTGCTCAAGTCACTCACGACAAGGCCATAGCTGCGCACGCCGTCTCCAGCGGTGCTACCTCTGGGAGGTCACTCTGTTCATCGTGTTTGAGAAAGCGATGCTGGCAACATTGGGCTGACGCAGTGAACCAAAAAGGAAGTGCAGTTTCTCTGGCCAGATCCACTCATTTAGTAGAAATCTACTTCTCAGTTAAGCACAGTATTTACAAGGCATATGTGACATCGGTGCAGTTGTGACTGGTGTACTAGCGGATGTGCATCGCGCACTCATTCGGCCAGGATGCAGCGGGCGAAAGCGACCACGCGCACCAAAGACGGCTCCGAGATGCCTCATCACGATGATTGTACCCTGGTGGTGCTCTAACAAGGCTCTCGTACTTGTAGTCCCCCCTACATTCACGTACAGCCAGTCAAATTTCTTTAGAGGTGATCTTATGATGTGTATTTGCGGAGAACTCGCTAATGCGACGTACCATGCACTTCAGTCGGTCGTCGAAGACAGCCCCTATCGCGCCGAAATTGCGCCTTCCAGAGCGGGGCAGGACGAGGTGCGTCGCGCCCGGATTTCAGCTTCGTATCGCCAATACATGCCCCCCCAAAATCGCAGAAGGCGTCTTGCACTGCCTTTCAGCGTTATTTGCGTATCGCCGCTCCTGAAAGAAACTCGTTAGAAGTCAATCATCCTGGTGTCTTTCTCTGAGCAGTAAGAGTGCACGCAAGCTCTTGCGCTCAACACGGTATTCGTTCTTCTATTAGTGCACTCTGCGCTGACAACATTTCTTAACCAAAGAACGGATCCACGCCATTTCTCTCTTCCCTCACGGGGCTGTGACTTAGCGTGGCTGACTTCTTGTTCTCCAGCTGACGAACCGCTCAGGGTCACAAAGCTGCTCTTGAGAAAAGGATCATCGTACACTTCTGCGTTTTCTTTAGCGTTCATGGGCGATTTGTTTCTCATTGTTTTTAAGAGCTAACGTTCCATTCCAGCTTGAAACGGTGCAATTGGAAATTCGTTGATACCATGCACAATTTACGACGTACAAAGTAAAATCTTAATGAGGTGGCATCAGTACGTGACGGATTGCTCTGGTGCCAGACAACCGAAACTTGCCGTAGTGCGCGTCGAGGCGTAAAGAATATTTTCTGGGCCACCTCGAAGCGGTCCTGTTTAAGACCGACCGAGCGCGCGCGCACTTAGCGGCTCCTTCCGTATTGCCTTAGCGTATTTCTACTGCCGGGCACACACTCACACATCATTTTGACACGCGAGAAACTGAGTTGGATATTCATCGAAACTGGGGGTTGTGAAAGGGGTATTTTGTGTCGGACCTGAAGCTAGATCGGGGGACGTTCTACGACGTCGCGTGTTTGTCAAATTTGTCATGCGCGGCACACAGCGCAGCCTCTGACACAGGCAGCCACAGCATGTGGCACATCTGAGCGCGGGTCTGGTCGATGTAGAGCATGGCCATTGGGAGGGTCAAAGGAACTCAGATCGCATCTGCAAGAGGCTATGGATCATTGGATTGCAGAGAAGATGACGATCGGGCGCGTCTTGTCAGCAAAGTGCCAACGCAGGTTGAGCAATCAAATCAGCACACATTTCACGCCGAACCTCGAGATAGCTTCGAGCAATCGTGTGCTTGACATATTTTTTCAAGTTGCTGGAAGTGCTCGCGACCAGCAATGAAAGACTGCGACCAGCACTGGAAAGCATGGCTTGGTTATACCGATTCAACTCGATCCGCCTCTTTCATCCGGAACTCCAATGTTCAGGACTGCACAGAAGTCGTGAGCCCACCAATCGGGACCCGAATAAGTATTCCCCACTGGAACCATCTGGAGTATTTTACCGTTTAATTCAACCCGGAACACGGTTCGCGCAGTGGACCCCGAGCGCGGTCAATACGGCCATTGAGGTACTCGAGACCGCGGCAACGTTTAAAGGAATCTTGCACAGACACCTGCTCCCGAAGGACCTCCGGTTTTATGAAAGGCCTGGGAGACCCTCCCAAGACAGTTTCGAGGTTGCGTCAAAAGTGGTGATGTGCGTCGCACCTAACCCTTCTTGAAACAGCACCATGCCGTTCTTTCACCTGGGGGAAATGCGGAGGTGCTGTGAGCATAACTAAGGATCAGGTGTTCGCGCACCACATTTCTGACGCTATAAACAATTGATTGAGCTCCCTGACTGAGACTCAGACCCACACGCCACAAGAGTGTCTTCCCGCAAGAACGAATAACCGGCTGTGCAAATTCACTGAGATAGAGTTGTGCAACTAGCTGGTGCTTGCTTGCTTGTTCATAAGCCGCCTCCTAGTGAGGAACATACGCATCGGTGAAAGAGACGCCTGCAGCAAAGTACCGTATCTGTGATGTGCATCTATGTATTTTTTGACGACCTCGCAAACTCTTCACCGACCGGCTCATCTCAGCAATTCTGGATCTTTTCGACATACTTCGTAAACCAAGTTTTTTCACGCTTCGATGGGCCTCCTTTTTCTGACAACAAAAAAATAGCTGAAATGAGCGTGGCCAGTCTTCTCGTGGGAGAGACCCAGGAGCACCCAGCTCAAGACAGAGCTGGTGTTGCCTGCCCCCATGCCGCCAACTGATTTTGGAGGGGGTTACGCATCCGGTGCGGCTGCAAGCTTGGTAATGACGGAGTCAGCATCGGCAGTTCTTCAGACGAACACAGGCCGTACTGCTGCATCATTTGAGCGGCTTTGCAGGATAGTGCACTCCAGGGGCCGCGCAATGGGTCTTAAACCCTGTCCCTTACGGGAGGCGATTTTTCGTGTTTGGGCGTGTAAACACGTGCTGGCACGGCCGAGCAGGGGTGTGCACGGGGCCCAAAATTGTGCAAGGGTGCACGATTCCCCCTGTTTACGTGCACAATTCACTGCATTTTGCACCGAAAAGTGCTGCAGGCGCGTGGCGGATAAAGCATGAAGCCTGCACGCAGCGTGCACTTTCGTGCACAGAGAATGCACTGGAGATTGCTCAACTCGGGAAAAAGAGAGTCGCTCGGCTGCACTGGCGTGCAGAGGCATGCCGCTGAGTACGCACTGCAGATGGGGCGCGCGGGTTGCTCTCAAGAAGCACGTCGTTGTAGAGAGCATGAGCGTTTGTACAGGTCGATGCATGGTCGTGCTAGATTGCACGGGATCTGGTGCAGGGGGGTGTATATTGCAAATACCTTTTCCGTTTCTATGCGGCGTGTCGACGCGAATCGTGCAACCATGTATGCACGATTGCACGTTTTTCACGACATGGTCCAGATGACAAAAGGCGATAATTGGCGAAGGAAGCGCCGGCGAGAAAAACGCTCTTCACGCACACCTCGACAAGGTCGTTCTCATGCTCCTCAAAAAAATGGGATCTCGCCGGCGCTTCCCCTTCTGGAAGGGGGCGTAGCGGGGCAAACGTGCAGTGCATAAACGCAGAAAAGGACGTTCTTGGGCCCTCGGGGCCACATTGCAGTGCACGTGCAGCGGGCCGCGCACGCTGTTGCACGTCACATCGGCCGTCTGTAAGGGACAGGGTTTAAGACCCGCTGCGCCGTGGACCGCACACCACGACTGACAGCGTGCACAGTACAGGAAAACGTGTACGGGGATCCATAATCGCAACAGTGCAGTAAGAGCTATCATTTTTCGAGCTGTATAAGACTCGCGGCAAAACCAGGACGCACTCAATCACTTCCAACCCCGCTCGGCTGCGTCGATAACAAACTGGGAAACGGCGACTACTTCGGAGTCAGACAGCTGGCCCAAGTCATACCCAGGCATCACACCCTGTGATGAGATGATGCGAGAGGTCATGGTCTCGCGGTGCAGCAACGGGAGCATACGCGACGCATTCCGTTCCGTCAGAAGCTGAACTGAATAGTAGGCAACACACGCACCTGCACGGTGGCAACACCGATTACAGCGCAGCACTCGAACTCGTTATGCTAACGTACCTTGCCTGAACGAACGAGACCAGCAACAGACTCGGGAGTAGTGAAGCCGTACTTCGCCAGCTTGTCCGCCTTCAGCGTCTTGCCGCGTGAGAAGCCGATGATATTGCCGCCTCCAGCGTGACAGCTACGTCCCACATGAGCAGGAACCACAAGATAACCAGAGTACCTGGCACGACCAGTGATACAAAGCAGGCGATGTCGCTGCATCAAGCAACGCACTCGAGTTAGCGCTCGCAGTACCTCAGAATGCACTGGAATCAAGCGCGGAATGACAAGGCTACACAGCATCTCCCAGTTAATGAAGCCATAAACCGCCCCACACGACTTACGCAGCGCAGCTGTTCTCGAAAACCGCCTGTCCGTTGTCTAGCGACGCAGCGCTAGCAGGTGTCACGCAAAGTAAGCTGAGAGCAGCTGCTGCCAGAAGCGTGCGAGCAACAGCTGATGCCCGGTCAGACGAGGCTGCGACCGCGGCCGGCACCACGCGCTTGCTCGTTGCAAGCAGCCCTCCCCCAAGGCGATTGCCTGGGCTGACTCGGCGAACCGGGAGGGGGACGACTCGCACGAACCCAGGAGCGGAGAAGGTGTTGTACGCCATGATGAGCCAAAGTGGTCGCAGGGACAACGGGAAGGCGAAGGCGGAGGGGAAAGCAAGGAGAACCCAACTGCGAACCCACCTACGACCGCGCTGCGGCGGATAAGTACGCTTCACTTGACCTACAGTGGGACTTTCTTGAGACACTCGTAGGCAATCTTTACAAAAGCACTTTCTGGAAAACCTCTCAAAACTTGGCCAATCAGTTCTGTCAAATGTTCGCGAATCAGATACGTCAACGGGACCCTCGCTGCGTCTGTGTCAGAGGCTTACAGACACAAAATTGGGCATGGAGCAATACACAGAGCAGAATGCTGCTGCGACTCTCTTTCCCAATGAGGCTTGATTTTTGTACGGTTCATTCTTGCCTGCATGCTGAGGCCTCAGTTCC
The DNA here is from genome assembly GCA_009829735.1 of Pyropia yezoensis. Classification (NCBI taxonomy): domain Eukaryota; phylum Rhodophyta; class Bangiophyceae; order Bangiales; family Bangiaceae; genus Pyropia; species Pyropia yezoensis. Next base: position 39,883,927 of record CM020618.1, read on the forward strand.
GGCCATTGGGGCCGCCCAGAGCACGCACAACACGCCACCTCGGGAACGCGAAGCCACGATGCGCTCCCATGGAAACAGAATCACGTCCCAATGTCAGATATGGCATCTAGAACTGCCACGCGGGGTACGCGGCGCGGTCTGGCTGAGCTGAAACTGTCAATATCTGCAATCCGCAATTGTCCGCAGAAACATGCTTCTTACGAACTTTGTTTTGGAGCATGAGGACCAAAGCAACAAGTTCTGGCCCTTAAGCGACTTCATCGATTGTGTCAAAATAGGTCCTCGACAAGTCGCACTTTGGTCATTTGTGGGATGCAGTCCAAGGATTGAACCGGAATTGGGTTCATCCTAGAAGTTGAACCCACAAAGATCAGTCCACATCTGGGTTCGGAAGCCTTGCTCCCTATGGCTGTGGAATTCGCCCAAGATGCTTCTGGAGGACGTTACACGGGCGCTGCTAATGGACGAATAGGATGCGAGGCGCTCCGACTCACCCTGGCTCTTGACGCCGGATTAGGACGTGATCAAACAAGTACAAGATGAATTGACCAAGCCGCATGTTTCTCCAAGTCAAAGGGGTCAGGGCATGTCCACCAATAATGGCATTCAAAAAACAATGGGTATGTATTCAGAGTGACAAGCGACATGTGCGTCATCAATGACTGCCCAATGAGGTGCGAACATGATTTAGAACCTTGCTCGCCGCAGGGCTATCGCTCGACCGAAGCCCGGGATCTGGTCGAACGCTGCCTTTCAGGCTATCATGGCCCCGCAAGAATGTGATCTGATTGGCTGTCAGCAGTAAATAAGTATACGTGAGGAACACAAAGTCCGACTTACATTCAGAACAGTGTTGAAATAAACTGTATCATTATATTCAATATGGACATTGGTGGACGAGCCCTCAGTGGGGGACCAGAACACAAGCTCAGACAGCTAGCGGCGAATACCATTACGGTATACCCACCCACGTGGACTAACGGGGAGACCAAAACGAGGCCATGTAGTGGTTTTCGATATGCAAGTCCTACTTACCTTTCGTCACAACTTGAAAACCATTTCAGCCAATCAGACGCGCGTATCACCACGCGACCGATAGTCTGCTGACTATCGGTGTGACCCAAACTCGCTGCTTTGGTCACACCGGTAGTCCACGGACCAACGGAGGTCTCCCTGGGCTTCATCTGAATGGCTGTCGCCTTGTTACAAGAATATGCGATTTCGCTATGTAACGTTACATGATTGTCCATTGTCGCATAGTCACGTTGGTGGATACGCCCTAACAGTGCCAGCCAGGTAGGGGACTACCGTTCTAAACAGTGTTCAAAAAGTCTAGTTTATCGGGGGCTATGAGAGTGCTTGCAGGGCGAGGCTCTAGACGAGCGGCCAATAGGGAGTGCGCAGCTTGTACAATGGAGCGGTACAAGCCCAGAGGCACCGTCCGCCGAGACACCTCCACGCGTCGGGCCCGCCCAGATGTGGAAGTGCCGCGCATCCAACGAGTTTTCGAGATGACGAAGCGGGGGCCAATCGGTTGTGGAATGTTCGTTCGAGGGATCAATTTCTCAAACGTGTAGCATACAACTGTCCCTCAAGCGGAGTTGCCGGAGCTCTCAAATGCTTGAGTATTTGGCTTGCTAGACAGAAGTCCTTGCGAGCATTAATTAGCCAGCACAGATGTATCCACAGCATGCTTGTTAAGTACAAATCCACTGGACGGGGTGTGGCCAGTTTCAGAAGATTGATGAGATCCACTCATCCGGAACCGCGCGATCCGAGGTAAACAAGAATCATACGCCCGCTCTTACTGCATTGCACGTTCAGCCGCGTTCGGAGGCTCCTGTCACGGCATGTGCGGGAGGAATTCTCTTTATTCTTAGCCCCAGTTTCGTCGAAGTACAAAATAGTCTCGCGTCTGTCCCAATACTGTACTTCTTGATGCGTAAGTGAACTCATTTCTCTAAGCCTTACTAGTTGGCCTCGCACACACCGTAGCATAGACGTCATTCGTTGCGAAATTCGATTTTTACGGGCTTGCCGCACCCTTGACTTATGGCCCCTACATACATGGTTTAAGACCAGGTGCGGCTTGCCCTTTCAGATTACCACAATTATTTTGTACTTAGCATCTGTTCTTGCTCTGGAGGGATACTTTGCGTTGATTGCAGTGCTCAGCGCGATTGAATGCGTCGGCCTTCGCTCCGTCGCGCGACAAGCCCACAGTGCTCTGAAGTACACCCCATAATGAACACTACCATCGTATCCACAACTCACATTAACAATAACAACGAGCAATAGCTGAGATAGCATTTGAAACAGTCCTGACAACTGTGTGGGACATTTGACGAAGAATTGCACGATATCTAATTGCTTGTGCTCTTTGCGTCCTTTGCTTGCATTGCTGCTTGCTGATTGTCCTGGGGACCCGACACCGAAACACATAATCAATTTGTTAACTGCACGGGCACAGCATTGGCTGGACCGCGCTATCAGCTGCTTGACAACCCAATCAAGTGGTTGTCAGCCGGGCCAGAACCGTCCGCGACTGTTTCTCACTATTTCTTCTCCGAAGGAAGAGATTTTCTACTGGCAGACGCACTTTGGCGGGAGATCTTGGCCGAACCACTTGTTTTCCCGGAAATGTATAGAAAAGTATAGGCGATTCCAACTTGTGGAGGCACATCGGCGAGAGAGTTGGGTCCCAGCGGCGTATCTGATTGGCCGAGAGCCCGTCTGAGAGAGCCAGTCTCGGTCGACCAGGACAGCATTCAGAAATCAGCAATATCTTCAAGACCTTTTCCCTGCTGGACCGATTGATCAAAACCCTAGCAGTTTTTGAAAGACCACCAAAGTCATTCTGCTGTCCGTAGCAAGAAAAACATCAAGATGTGCTCGGCAATTTACAAGACACTGGAAGCGGTCTAAAAATAACCCGGTGTGGTTCTCAATTGAAAGATGTTTTATATACATCAAAACAAATGTTGGTGCAACGTCCGACAGATAACCTGATGGAGCCAGCGGTGACGTCTTTTCTGCTTTAAAAGCAAGAACATCTCGGCATGAAGGGCAGACCGAAGGCCTCGTAGCAAAACACCCCGCTCATTTGTAGGCGGAGCACGGTAGCAAGAATCAACCGAGTATCTGGGTGGATATCTGAGGACGTCTTATCTCTAGCGTGCAAATGTTTGACATTGCCTGACGCTCGGCGGAGGGCCCACACGTCACGTCCAGTCCGAGTGAAGAGGACATGGAAGGAAGTCGAATTCAACATGTAGCTTGTTCACATCGTCTCTTTTGACGTCAACATTTGACTGAACTTGGTAGGGTGGAAGGCATGGGTCGCAACTCGGCCTGGAAGAGCGTGTAGTCACTGTGGACATTTTTTTGGCGCCAGTGATCTTCCAAGAGACAGAACTGTGTCCCGGGGGCACCCCCTTCTCTCGCCCCGTCTGCTCGCTCGATCTAAGAGCTTGTCACACAGACGGCTACAGAATTCTTCAATTTACTTTCTTTACATGTCACGTTTTTACATGCTTTTGTCAGCTTTCTAACCCTGCGAGATCACAGCAGGACCTCAATTTTCCTTGAAGTTTCATCAAAGTACAGCGGCGAATCTGGTCTTGGGGGCATCTTGGCAGCGGATCCGGTGCCTGATAAAACTTGTTTGGCTGAGCGACTCTCGCAGAGAGTCAGTCTCATTGTGCAAGGACAGCACTCATCAACACCTGACGCAATACTATTTGGTTCGCGGAAGCGGGACCGGAGATACTGGGCGTGGAAAAATGACAGCTCCAAGGGACGCGGGACGAGGGCAGCATCAATTTTTACTGAAGAACATCACGTTTGACAGGAGTCTATAGAACGTGATATATTTGTGGAGGGTGAGCAAGTGATCTCTGGGGTTCGGACCCTGCGAATTAGTTCTGACATACGCGAACCGCGCGCGTACGTCTTAACGTAACAGAGGCCATGAAATGCGTTCTACCAATCAGAGCATCGTCGTGCTCATACTAAGCGGAAATGCGAAAGGGCCTGAGTATCGGCCTTGGCCACACGTCCTCTGTTTGTGCATTGGGATTTCCAGAATTCAAGGGTATCGAGGTAGTACCTGTCACCGACGACGTCGACAGGTAAGCCACCAACAAGATATCCTACAGTTTGAACACACATGCATCTTATCAATATGATGAGACGAGGCGAAGTTTCGATTCGGAGAGGAAGTTTCGGATGGCTCTTGATTGTGACCGACCTGCAGACGACGACCAGTCTGGATTTCTTCCGCATGAAAGCACGCTCAGCAAAGCAAGGACATCTGAGGTCAGAGCAAACGCTTCTCAATTATAAACAAAAGGCCAGTAACACTCACGAAACATAGGAGAGGGACGCATATGGGCACTTGGGTTGAGGTTGGCTGGGAGTGAATGGTCGCGTCATACTCTACCATACTCCACTAGATGAGCGAAAGGCCTATCTTTTCCCGTTTGATCTTCAAGGCTTCACGCTGCTTCGTGGGGTAGCACAACTTATTGCTCGCTATAGACCGTGTTAACTGGTCGGGAGAGCGGACCCGCAAATTTCATCTGCATCATTGCCTCGCACGCCGTGGCACAGAAATCACCTCGGTGGAGGTGCCGCGGACTGCGGTCGTGTACTTTGTCATGGTAAGGACGTCCTGTGCTGCTCCGGGGTCCGTATGACTGGTTCTGAGGGTCCCCTGGGCGATACAGGTCTCTTCACCTCGTCCAAACGTGCTCACTAGAGCAGCGGCGCGGCTGATTCAGTATCAGATCACGCTACAATTCAATGATCTGTGGTGGTCGGGCACTTACTGCGATGAGCTCCCGTGGACGAAGCTCTGAGAAACACCCGCCATAGCGCGGCAACTGCTTACTAGAAAAGCACTGGTGCTCTGGGCCTTGCCGCAGGCCTCCCGGGCGTCCTCTGAAGGGGCTCGACGACGTAATCCGAGCTGGGCTCACCACAACGAGCAGTTCTCTCCAGGTAATATTTTATGAAAAGACTTTAAGTGTCGGTTTAGAATTGCGTCTCATGCCCTTGCGAGACAGTGGAAGGGGTTCGGCAGATACCTCTCGCGGATGGAAAAACACGCCTTGTATATCTGCCGATTTTGACATTTTGTCTGGATGTACAAGCTGCAGATACCCTCGATTGATACCAAAGGTTGCCAAGTGTAGATGCTCAAAACAAGCGTATTGCGCGCATATTACTATAGCGTACTACGGGTGCGCTCTGAAAGATCTCCGAGTGTGCCTGGTACGCATACCCGCACTTGAGCGGGCAAAATGTTCGCGAGAGTAGACATGATGCTCGAACGAACGTTCGCCAGGTTCACTGTCGGGCAAAACATATCGGCCATCGCGTGATTACCATCGTTTCTCAGACGGATATCAGGTATATTGCGCTCAATTTGGGACTTCATGGCTCTGAGGATGTCTCTTGAGAACCTTCTTTCTGACCATTTTGCCAGCAGGTACGCTTGTGGTTCGCTACTTGCGTCATTGTTGACAGTACGCTTGCCAGATATCATGGAATAAAAATACGAGAGGAAAGCACTCTCTTTCAGGCGAGTTTAACAAAGTCGCCTGCTCGCAGTTGACGACACGCTGGTACGCGTTCGCTGATCTTGAAGATCTCTCAATGATCGTACGCTTGACCAAAAGTGGTACGCTTGACAACCCCTGATTGATACATGTGCTGTGCCCTTGGCGAGATACCCTTGACTTGATCAGACCTGCTTTACAGTGCGAACGACGCTCGTTGCGACCGTCGCGCGGTCGCGATCCTCCCACATATATCGTCGGGAAAACGTACCACTCGTACTGGGGCTTACTGGGGCGTACTGGGGCTCAGATCGTGTGCTGAGCTCCCCCATCAGCACGGGCGTGGTGCTGGCGTGCTGAAATTGTGGGCGAATGCGTGCCGAGTCCATAGGAAGGTGGGCTACTACTCTCCGGGCTCTCAGATCCTGGCCGAGACCCGTCTGTTGGCAGTCAAAGAGCGGGCTACAAGTGGTGGACACAGCAGGAATTTGAGTGCCAGAGGAGAAATCACCGCTGCGCCTGACCCGTCTGTCACACTTCGCAGCACACACGTGGGCCGCGCCGATCCAGAGCCTTCCCTCCGTGCACTGCGTAGATTTGCCTGTCGCCGACAGCAGGACTTGTCACGCGTCGACGACGCGATCCGCTGTGAACCAGCTCGGGAGGGTGGTCTTGGCCAACGGGGCATCCTTCGCTCGTTGCGTGGTGCCTTTCCCCTCTCGCGGGCCCGTTCCCGAAACCCCCCTCCCCTACTCGCAGCCCCGCCCCCCGGCGCGGCGCTCTGGACGAGCCCAGGCACGAGGGCCCGTCACCCGCACGGGGCCCACCCCGACCACCCCTTGCATGCCAGCAAGCATTCCCGTATTCCTGGCGGGGGCGGCCGCCACAACCCCGCGCCTGCCGCCGGCCGTGACCCCGCTGCTGGCCACGGCCGCCGCCACGACTACCACCGTCTTTTTGTCGCCGTCGGTGACCTCCCCGCTGGCCGCGGCGGCGGCCACGGCCACAACGCTCTTTAGAGCACCGGCGGTATCCCCCGTGCTGGTCGGGACGGCCGCCACCTCCACCACGTACCCCTGGCACCGGCTGTGACCCCCCTGCTGGCCGCGACTGCGTGTAGCAATATGGTCGGCCGTATTGTGACCCTAATATTAGGGGGGCTACTTCTAATCCTTGGCTTTCAATTTGAGAGTCCGTACTGGTCACGGTATCTATAAGTTACGTATGACCAGAGGGACTTGCATCTTGGGGTGGAGGGTAGTTAGTAGTGTCTCCGAGGGTTTATAACGAGGGGGCCGGCGGCGAATCCACCGCCGGCCAAGGCAGAACAACAAACCCCGCCCACTTGGGCTCCCATATTGGTCCCGTGGCTTGCGCTCCAAGGACAGCAAGCTTGGCCTCCCGGTGACGTTGGTGCCGATCCCCCGTGAAGAGTGTTCCCTGAGAGTGGATGTGTAGCGGATACCCTATTGTGCTACACTGCGGCCACGACGACCACCCTCTTCATGTCGCCGGCGGTCATCCCCCTTGCTTGCGGCGAGCGGCGCCACCACCACCACGCTCTCCTTGGCCCCGGCAGCAACCCTCTTGTTGGTGGGGGGCGGCCGCCACCACCACCACGTCTCCACCGCCGGCGGTCGCCCCCCTTACTGGCGGCGAGCGGCGCCACCACCACCACGCTCTCCTTGGCGCCGGCGGCCACCCTCTTGCTGGTAGGGGCGGCCGCCACCACCACCACGTGCCTGCCGCCGGCGGTCGCCCCCCTTACTGACGGCGAGCGGCGCCACCACCACCACGCTCTCCTTGGCGCCGGCGGCCACCCTCTTGCTGGTAGGGGCGGCCGCCACCACCACCACGTGCCTGCCGCCGGCGGTCGCCCCCCTTACTGGCGGCGAGCGGCGCCACCACCACCACACTCCCCTTGGCGCCGGCGGCCACCCTCTTGCTGGTAGGGGCGGCCGCTACCACCACCACGTGCCTGCCGCCGGCGGGCACTTTTATTCTGGCCGCGGCGGCAGCCACGACCACTACCCTCTTGTTGTCGCTGCCGGTGACTTTTCTGCTGACCGCCGCGGCGGCCACGACCACCACCATTTTTTTGGCGCCGGCGGTGACCCCTTTTGCTGGCGGCGGGGGCAGCCACCGCCATCCTTTTCTTGTCGCCGGCGGCCACCCCCGTACTGGCTGCGCCCCCCACCGGCCACCGCGCTACCCCGACGCGCCGACTACGAGCCGCCACTCTACTGGTGGCTCCCCTCATCACGACAACTACGTCAAAGACCTCGCCACGAGAGCACTTTTACGAAGAGTCTTCCTCGCTTTCAGCACCATCCATAGCTCTTGTCCCTTGCGCAGCGAAGCAGTTCACAAAAAATCTTGCAGCGCAGAGCTCCTCGCTTGTATTTGGCACCTCGTCCGGCATGACTGTGATCCCGTGCCGTGTGCTGAGGTCCTCCCAGTCATGCTCCACTACCAGGTAGCTGACGATGTCCTGCTGGCTCAGTACATCCAGGGAAGCAGCGTTCCCACCGGGGGTGACGTCCCACCGCAGGCGCTCGCACCCGTACTGCGTCAGCACGCAACCAGGGTCGGCTGCGGCTTTCGTTGCTCGTCGTACCATCAGTCGCTGACACGTGCCCGTGCGGTTGCACAGGACCAGGGCAGCTTGCCAAACCCGTAGCTCTCTGTCTTCCGCCCGATAGCGGACCCAGTCGAACCATGATGATCCGTGAAAACACGGAGACGCCCGGATGGTGTACTGCGACCTACCGTGTAGTACAGGCGCAGTACCGAAGTACATACTGGAACGGGGACAAACCATGACGGTGTCCTCACAGCCAAGTGCGCTCGCGAGACCCGGAAGGTTGCGGCTGGCAGCCAGCCAGGCGACCGACCGCTTCCTAGTGTATCGGTGCCGCACCCGGCGACCTCCACCACGTGGTTGGTGGGGCACGCTTTGTGGAGGGGGCGACCGCGACTCGGCGCCGCCGTCGTCGCTTCTTTCCGAGCACCGGGAGTCATCGTTCTCTTCCAGGAGGGCGGCGTGCACCTGCTCTTTGACGATCAGCTGCTCAACAAACTGGTCCCTTCTCTTGTTTGTAGTTCGGTATGCCGCCTTCACAGCTTTGTGAAGCGACTCGTTAAACGCACTGTCGCCGTCTAACACGTTACGTCGCAGGCGAAACTCGTCCAGTAAGTGTGCCGACACGAGATGGAGCTTAGTCGTATGAGCAGGACCCAGTACAGGCTGAAAGTGGTCAACCACCCACTCGTGTGCCTTCTTTGCCAGTAGAGCAGCCTCATTCAAGGTGACGCCTTGACTACCGGGGCCACTTGCAGCGAAAAGAGAGTTGGTCAGCGCGACCAACTCACAGACGCACTGCAATACTGCGCGGTGCTCGTCGCCTTCACCAACAGGACCGACGACGCCCGCTACAGCAAACGGCAGGTACGGCAAGGCACGACGGTGCTCACTCCCAGTAAGGGTTGCCTGCTTGACCGTCTCGAGGACGAAGTACCCTGGGTAGACGTAAGGAACACGCAGGCGGCGCGATGCGTACTTGAAGCGTAGGTTCATGGCTCGCTCTGTGTTGGTGACGCTGTCGAACCGCGCGCGCCCTCCTTCGCCTGCTACTCTTCTCAGCGTCACTGGTACGCTGTTGGCGACCTTCCTACTTACACCGGTTTCCATCACCTGGGAGATGAATCGGCAGAGCGCAGAGCGTAGGCACAGTACAGAAACACGTCCAGCATGAACCGGTCAGTACGTCACCCATGTACAGGGCCATACTGAGCACGAAGCAAAAACATGGAGCACGGTGCACCCCAGTAGCGATGAGGGACACGTTCTCAAGGCAACGTACATGTAAGCGGTCAAACCCAGGTATACGGTACAGCTTGCGTGGGCCATTGCCGAGGCCGGCCCAGGACGCTAAAGCGGGTACAGTGCTGTTGAGACTGTGCTCCAGCTCCACCTCGGCTCGCCTCGCATGCGACCCCCAGTACGTCCCCATCGTGGAATTGCGCAGCTGAGCCCCAACAGTCTTGTCGACATCGCGAGCCGGGGCCGTCGCACCGGCTGCCGAGCATGAGTCGTCCCGTGACACCTTGCATGGTGTACATGGGTAAAGACAGCCCGCTGCCTTGAGGCACATTACCGCCCGCTCTTCTGGCTGGTCACAGACGTACAGGAGCACCCGAGGAGACACCCGTACGCGGCCGCCGTCAGAAAGATCCATTCACGCCCCCTTGTGGCTGGCCTGGATTGCAGTACGAAAAGTCAGGTGCAGTACACGCTGCAGTAGCTCCGCCCGCACCTCTTGCCCCTTTCGAGCCTCCAGGAACTTTCCCGCCACCTGAGGGATGTAGGCGATGGTGACCCAGCTCTCTTTGGCACTACTGGTATTCAGCACACGCATGCGCAGAGAGTACGCAGACACTGCGCCGCTGCTGGACAACACCGTTGCATCCGAGTAGACATGGAGTGCAAGGACGCGGTTACCGGTCCGCATGGTACCAAGGACGTGTGCCTTCTGCTCCTTGTACATCTCCCCATCCCACGGACCCCGCAGTAATGACGGCTGGGCCCCCTCAGTACCGTTGTCCATCTCGGGCGCGTCGGCGGGGGGAGTGTCCCAGCACATGTCCTGAGGATCAGTACGCATCAGCTCGTCTTGGGCAGCGGCTAAAGCGTCACGGAAGCACACTGCGTACTTGCGCCCGTCCACAGTCAATTTCACCTTCTGCCAATTCAATGGGGCGATGAGAGCGCGCTTGAAGCGCCGTACTGCAGCAATGAACCAGTTCAGGGAGCGAAACGTTTCCGTGAACTGCACCCTGGCAGCGCCGGTGGCCGCCTCCACCTTCCTCGTGTACGCGTACTGCCTCTTCAGGCCCTTTTGAGACAGCCCGAAACCGTTGCTGGCAGTACACGCATTCACGAAGACGTGCCACAGGCCATCCTTGGTCCAAGGCGTCCTACCTTCGGAGCCGCCTCCCCCGCTAGGCGGAACACAAAAAGCAGTCGTGGCGCGCGCGGCATACCCGTACCGCTCGTAGAGGTTGTGGACCTGAGTACACAGGTCACGGTCACGACTCAGAGCCGATGCTGGCTGTGGCTCCGACCCTCGCCCTCCACCACCCGCACGAGCATCGTCGGTAGCAGACCAGGGGGAATCTCCAGCTGCAGCTGCACTGGAATATTCATCGTCCCCAGCGCCAGTACCGGAGTCCGTGTCGTGCGCAAGCCTCCTACCCCGCCGACGCGTTTTGCGCGGGTACCCGTGGCCAGCACGGCGGGCCCGTCGCGCGCGGTCAGACGGCGCGCGCTTCCGAGAGCTGCCTCTTCGAGGAGATTTTAAGGGTCTGGTAACTGCTCGAGATAGCTCCAGGAAAACAGGCGACTCCAGCCCAATCACATCTCTAACACGCTCCCCTGAACCTCTTCCCGCGCTGCTCTCCCGCGTGCCCTCATTCCTCGCCTCGTACTCGTCACCAGACTCAATGCAGACGGTATTGAAGGCAGGCAGGACGGGGTCACGCAGTTGGTTGTGCATTGCTCTGACATGTCGCGTCTCGCCCAATGCACTGTTCAACACACGACCGCAGCCGGGTACTCGGCATACGACACCCATGATCCAACCCCGCGGACGCGACCACGACCGAGTGCAGTGAGGTGACCGCGAAGCGCAGAGAACGTCGGGGCGAAGAGGACGACGACGGTCCCAGATACCCGGCGGACCAGTACCACGGGGCGTCCGATTGAACCAGGTTCGTTTTTGAACTTTTTGAATTGAAAGTAGCCCAGGTTCACGCCTTCCTCGAAGGCGGCTTACTGGCTGGCACACGAGGAGGCACCGTGCTGACGCGATTGGACACGCGACGGTACGCTGTGCACCACGCAGATGTCCCCAAAGTCTGGCACAGGGCTGTGCAAGGGTACCGGCCCAAGGGTACCACAAGTGTATGATATCAAGCGTATCAGCGATACACTTGGCGAAATCAGGAACTCTCCATAGATACACTTTTGCAAGTGTATTGCGTATTCAAGTGTATACGCGATACACTTGGCTCCGAACTTCAAGGGTATCCAAAGGTACCGAGCAAGTAGCCCCAGCTGTTTGAAATCGCTGCCACCTGACCAATCAGCAGTCTTGCTTTTCAAACGAGTGCCATCGGCTTGACCTCCGTGGCGATGCACGTGCCAGCAGGGGGCCTGCGCGCAGCACATCAGCCCGTTGTCCGTTTCCTGCGCACGCGTCGCGCACGCTAAATTGTTCTGGAACCGCATACTACACGGTCCACCCGCTCGCTCACGCGACACTCACCGGCCCTGCAACCTGTCCACAGCACACGCGCCTACCTGCTGTTCACGCATACTACTCCACCCCCCCTGGCTGTGATAGGCCGGACCCCTTCTCTCTGGGACGCTCTTCTCGCTCAACCATGGCAGAAACCGGTAACTCCGCAACCACATCTAATCTGCCGCCGTCGAGACGCGCAAGTGAGAGCTCGGCTGCTGGGAGCGATCTTGGTTCTAGCGCTGGTGGCATTCCGGAGAGCGGCCGAAAGCGCAAGGCCACAGAATCCCCGAGCGAGGATACTGTGGAAGCTATCATTGAAGCCGCAACCACCCAAGCACAATTGACGCGACCGGATCAGCTCTCACGTGACGATGTTGCGTTTGTGTGGATCTCTCGGGATGGCCTGGCACGCAAAGTGCGCTCCTGTGCGTGGACGTTCTTTGAGGTGTACCTTGCCCAGGACGGCAGCGGCAGTCTGATGGGCTGGTGTCGTCTGTGTGCAGGCATGGGCACGACCAACACGCAGTTCATGCCCAAGGGAGCGATTGGTAACTCTGTCAAGCACTTTGAGAACACAGCAAACGGGGCGGGCGGGCAGGAGAGACGGCTTGTTCACTCGTGGGCAGCGCTGCTTCTTTGTCGGAATCCCACCGGGGGCAACCGCACAGAGCACGTGGTGGACGGCAGTATTTCCCGGTTTTTTACCGCGGACGTGCGTCCTCACCACCTCCGTTTTGTACTGATGCAGGCCATGTCTTATTCCCCACAGGTACTGACGGAAAGCCCGTATCTCGAAGCGTTTGTGTCTGGTCTGTCGTCGTCTTACTCTACGCCCTCCCGCCACACCGTCACCCACCACCTGACAGAGATTTACTCGTACACGCTCACGGCCATCCGCGACCGATTGAAGGCCGTGAAGAACCAGTACAGTGGCCTCCCTTTTGCCCACGCTATGACTGACTTATGGTCGGAGATGCACAGCCGCAGGTCGTACGGGTCATTGGTGTTGCGCTTCGTCGACCCCAGTGCAACCACCATGGATGCAGGACACCTTGGCGTCGCGTTATTCCGCGGCAGGCACACAAACGAGAATATCGTAGCGTGGGTCCGCACCCGGCTGCAGTACTATGGGCTGGAGACGGACGACCTTGCATCCTCGACCACCAACTCGGGAGCGAATGTGCGCAAAGCAATGCGTCGCCTGCAGGCTCCGTGGCTCCCATGTATGGCCCACTCCATGCATAACGCCGTGCATACCGCGCTGGGCATCTCTGGCACGGCGTCTCTCGACGACTCGGATGAGCTGCCCTCTCCCGAGTCGACCTCGAGCCGCAACCCGGCAACGAAGCTGCTTCTATCTCGCACCCGCAAGCTATGGGGTCATCTTAACCACTCCGATCTCAGCATCAGTATCTACCGAGGCCTGGATGTCCAGGGAGAGACGGAGGCGCGCGAGGTCATCACCGAGGTGCCCACCAGGTGGAGCTCATTTTACCGCGCTCTGGCTCGCTTGTATACCTGTTACTTGGGCATGTGTGCCTATTTTGATGCAGAGGGAGTTAGCGCGAGCGTGCGTAAGCGACGGCTGTCAAGCACTGACTGGGACCGCATTCTGCAGCTCCTTGGTGTGCTGAAAGGCGCCATGGAGGTAACTATGAGGAGCGAGAGCGCCACTGACCCAATTTGTGTTTCCTTTGCGGCCGTCTGCTCCTATCGCCGTGCCATTTTTTCAGATTGCTTTGTTGTACCTTGTCCGCCTGGTCCTCCTTAGGCTGCTGGCAAACGTGATATGGACGCTTACTGCACGGCTGACCCAGGGGACCTGCTGATTGAGCTTGACGACCGCCTCTACCGAGCAGAGCTGCTCTACTTCGAGGAAAGACCCGGAAGGGACGGTCTTTGTGCCGAGGCCAAGCAGGTCGTCAGCATCCTTCGAGAGCAGCTCGACATGCGTTTTTTTGACCAGCACGACATCTCGCGCAACCTGCTGAAGTCGACACCCGTACTGATGAGCACCGCTCTTTCGCCGTGCGGCTCCAAGCTAATCAAGGCCGTCGCAAAGATGATGGCCTTGGAGGGCATGAAGGAACAGGCCGTCTTGGACATTCGAGGTGTATGTCATCGCATTTTGGAACCAGCGACAGCGCCGTTGATGAATGCTACCCCGCCGGCTGCTTGCGCGCCACGAACTCGTCGGGTGTACTCGGCGCTTCCTGAGTGGACGGACAACGAGGAGAGCCAGGGAAACAACGGGATAGCTGAGAGCACGAAGGCGACGCTGGCGAAGGCGCAGCCGGACGAGTGTATGCAGGCGATTGCGACCAGCAAGACGAAAGACCCGATGGAGTACTGGAAAGAGAACGAGGCCCGCTTCTCGTCTATGTATCCGGTGGCGTGCGCGGCGTTAGGCGCCTCGGCCAGCTCGGCCGCATCCGAGCGCGACTTCTCTATTGCAGGCAACGTTGTGCGCAGGGAGCGGTCGGCCCTAATGCCGCGGCATGTGGAGATGCACACGCTGATCAAGGAGAATGCGCGCTTTCTCTCCAAGTCACTACACGAGGTGCCAAAGCTGATGCACGAGGCGGCTGTCAAGGTTTGCTCGGAGATTCCGCTTGGGCGCGCTTCAAGCGCTGCCAGCGAGCAGGCATCATCTTCCTCAGACGAGAGCGACGGATGATGAGGGTCGTGGGTTTTGCATTGCCTTGTTTCTGTGTGTCTGTTGGTACTCGAGTCGAGTAAGTGGCTGTGAGGGACACTGGATGGGGGTTTTTGGGGGTTGACGTGGCACCGCAGTTGAGGTGCAGCGGCTGTGGCGTTGACGTGCATGACCACATGTCAACGCTTCGGTCGATCTCGACGGGCATCTTGGCTTGCCGTTGGGCACGTTCGTCAGCAAAGATCAGCGCCGTCGGGCGTACTTTGTTTTTTTGGAACTGCTCACACGCGATCATCGCGGGATCTCAACCACTCGGACGAAATGGGCAGGGCAGCAGTTCTTTCCAGCTCCCCCAAGCGGTTGCGTTGTCCCACCGCCTGCGGCACGCCGCCCCTCCGCCGGGCACCGCCGCCTTGAACTGCTGCCTCGCCTTTCAAACAACAGACTACGCGGCGCGGGGACGGTGGCGGACGTGGCGTTGGCGCTAATTGGCGCCACCTACCGGTCCGTCGGGGAAGTGCTGATGCTGACGGCTCCTGAGGAGGTGGTGGACCTGCCCAGCGGCAGTGGCAGCGGTGGAGATGTGGGGGGGGGTTGTTTGGCAAGGGCGGCAGCGGCGGAAGCGGCAGCAGCTGCAGCAGCAGCAGTGACCAGGCGCCCCACCCCACCACCTCCTCCTCCCCCCGCCGATCCACCGTCACCGCCACCACCACCGCCGCCGCCGTCGCCGCTGCCGCCGCCACCGCCACCGCCGATGGTCGTCGCCGCTGGCACCCTTCCTCCCTCGACCGGGGCGCTGTCGGCACCGCGACGCTCACGACCGCCGACGTGGGCGCGCTGACCGGTTTGGCCGTCACCCTCCGAGGACCCGCCGCACACGAGGGGTGGCGGATGGAGCGGGCGACGGTGTCCCTCGAAGAGGGGCGGGAGGTCCGCTGGGCCACCGCTGCCCCCATGGGGCTGTCCCGGTAGGCGGGGTACTCGGCGGTGCTGCTAGTGCTCTTTGGGGGGGGGGTAGGGGGGGGGATTGGAGGGACCGTGGCTCCCCGTTTCTGTGAGGGGCTGCTGCCGCTGCTGCCGCTGCCGCTGCGGTGTCGACGGCTGCCACCATTACCATCACGAGCAGCCCTCCCACCACCTGCACCACCAGCGCCCGCTCGCCTCGTCGGGCGGGCGGTACGCCATTGCAGGCGGCAGAGGCCCCGCCAGCCCGGACAGCCGCCGCGTTGCCGCCGCCGCTTCCGCCCCCGTCAGCGGTGGCACCAGTTGTAAGGCGGCCGCGATGCTCTGCGCCCGCACCGGCACGGCGGCTCGCCCCCGCCACGCCTGCCGCGCGCAGGTCGTGCAAAACTGGTGGGGGGCTGCCGGAGGTACGCGGGGGGACACAGCGGCGGTGGCCGTGGCGGCGGCAGAGACGGCGGCGGCAGCGGTGGCGGCAGACAATATGACGGCCGCTGCCTCTACTGGGACAGCAAGGACGGGGATGTGGCGGGGGATGACCGCGTGGAACCGAGGGCGCAGGCCGGAGGGGGCAGGAGTGGCGGGCATTCCCGCGCCTACCACCTGCACTGAAGACGGCGCCGACGCCGACGCGGCCGACCACGCGCAGCCACTCGCGAGCGCGAGCAGCTTCTTTGAATTTTGTATATGCGGAACGCCACACAACTATCATTCATACCGTGCCCCTGAGGCCCTGTGGTCGACGGCCACCGAGGCCCAGCTGACAGACACTGCCGCAAAAGATGACGAGACCGCCAGGCAGCCCCGAAGCGACCCACAAGCCGCTGGACACGGGTCGTGGCAAGTGGTTCCTGTGCCACGAGCGCCTGCCCAGCAGGCTGCGTTACACCCAGGCGGCGCCGCCATCGACAGGGCGGCCAAACGTCAGCGACTGCGTGTCTACTGAGGGGTATTGATACACTTGGCCGTCGCAATCTGCCGATACACATGCCGATGTAGGGCACGTGCGTATACCCTTGATACATACTTTCGCACTTGCCTTACAGCCGAATACACTTGACGGAACCACAGGCCACTGTCAGCTAGATACTCTGACCCAGTTGGTGCGGTCTCATACAGTACACTTGGCCAAATCCGGTACCCTTGCACAGCCCTGGTCTGGCACCCTCTGCGGCAACCCCGAAATCAGGATTCTTGGTGGGGTCTGCCTCACCGCGCGCCACGCCGAGCGGGCCCTGGACTGGCCCGTTCCTCTGTGTTGCAGCCCGGAATTGCCCACGTACCGGGCCACCAGGCGGGCCACCAGGTGGGCCCCGCGCCGGTGCAGGATGATGCACCCTTCCAAGGGGGTGCTGTGGTCCACCCGCTGGTAGACCCTGGGTGCTGTCCGCGACACAGGGCGCCGCCCGTGACAGCTCTCGCGGGCCGGCGTGCAGTACTGCCTTGTGCTGGCTCGCGAGCCACCTCTTCTTGGCCCGCCCCACCGCGCCATCTCCCCTCGTCCTCCCCCCCCCCCTCCCCCTCACAACCACCCCCCCCTCACGCCCCCGCTGCCGACCACTGCCCTCCCCCCCCCCCCCCTCCCCCCCCCCCCCCCCGCCGCCCGCCCTCCTTTTTTCCTTCCCTCTCTCCCGCCGCCGCGCCCTCCCGTACCGCCTTGCCGCGTTTGCGTGGCCGTTCGCACGCCGCGTTGCAGGCATAAGCGCGCGTCAGGCCAAGTACGGTCGTCGCATGAGGAGCTCAGTGCCGTACGTACCGCCCGCACTGGGGCCAGCGATCGCTAGCTCCGTCAGGAACACAGCCGGTGGGCGGGCCGCTGGAGGCGCGCCCGCTGGTGGCGCCGGCGGCAACACCACCTACCCCGCCCCTGACGGCGACGCAGCCGGTCACGCCGTTGTCGGCGACGCGATTGGGCGCGTCGTCGTCGGCGGCGCGACCGGCCGCGCCGGGGACAACGCCGCGACCGACGACACCGGCGACGCCGAGCATCCTCGTCCTACGCGCGATCCCCTCGCGTCTCTATCTACCGAGCTGCACCCGGACGCAAGCACCACCCCGTGGGCCGTCGATCTGATGTCGGTCGTGGCGGCTGCTCCCGCAACCTGCTCTTGCGGGGCAAGAGCGACTCGTCCTGGGAGAGCCTCACCTGACGTGGGAGAGTCGGGTGCGACCGGCACGGCGGGCGGCGCGATCGGCACAGCCGCCACGACGGGCAGTACGACGAATGGTGACGCCAGCACGGCGGTAGGTGCCGCAAGCACGGTCGGTGCCGCCAGCACGGCAAGCGGTGCCGCCAGCCCGGTCGGTGGCGCCAGCACGGCGAGCGGTGCCGGCAGCATGGTCGCTGCTCCCTTTGAGGTCGGTGCCGCCAGTACGATCGGCGCCGCCAGCACGGCGGGCGGTGCCGGCAGCACGGTTGCTGCCGCAAGCACGGTGCGTGCGGCCAGTACGATCGGCGCCACCAGGACGGCGGGCGGTACCGGCAGCATGGTCGGTGCCGCCAGCACGGCGGGCGGTGCCGGCAGCGCGGTCGCTGCTGCCAGTAAGTTCGGTACCGCCAGTACGATCGGCGCCGCCAGCACGGCGGACGGTGCCAGCAGCACGGTTGCTGCCGCAAGCACGGTCGGTGCCGCCACCACGGCGGGCTGTGCCGCCAGGCCGATCGATGCCGCCAGCATGACGGGCGGTGCCGGCAGCACGGAGGGAGCAGCCAGCATGGTCGGTTCCGCCAGGACGGTCGGCGGTGCGAGCTGCCCGGTCGGTGCCGCCAGCACAGCGGGCGGTGCCGGCAGCACGGTCCGTGCCGCCAGTACGGACGGGGCCGGCAGCACGGCAGGCGGTGTTGCCCGCACGGCGGGCGGTGCCGCCAGCACGGCGAACGGTGCCGGCAGCACTGTGGCTGCCGCAAGCACGGTCGGTGCCGCGGGCACCGCGGGCGGTGCCGCCAGCAAGGCGGACGGTGCCGGCAGCACGGTGGCTTCCGCAAGCACGGTCGGTGCCGCGGGCACCGCGGGCGGTGCCGCCAGCACGGCGGACGGTGCCGCCAGCACGGTCGGGGCCGCCAACACGGCAGGAGGTGTTGCCCGTACGGCGGGCGGTGCGGCCAGCACGGCGGACGGTGCCGCCAGCACGGCGGCTGCCGCAAGCACGGTCGGTGCCGCCACCACGGCGGGCTGTGCCGCCAGGCCGATCGATGCCGCCAGCATGACGGGCGGTGCCGGCAGCACGGACGGAGCAGCCAGCACGGTCGGTTCCGCCAGGACGGCCGGCGGTACGAGCTGCCCGGTCGGTGCCACTGGCACAGCGGACGGTGCCGGCAGCACGGTCCGTGCCGCCAGTACGGACGGGGCCGGCAGCACGGCAGGCGGTGCTGCCCGCACGGCGGGCGGTGCCGGCAGCACGGCGGGCTGTGCAGTCAGCACGGCATGTGGTGCCGCCAGCACGGCGGACGGTGCCGCCTGCACGGCGGGCGGTGCCGCCAGTACGGCGGGCGGTGCCGCCAGCACGGCGGGCGGTGCCGCCAGCACGGCGGATGGTGCCGCCAGCACGGTCGGGGCCGCCAGCACGGCGGACGGTGCCGCCAGCACGGTCGGGGCCGCCAGCACGGCGGGCGGTGCCGCCAGCACGGCGGGTGGTGCCGCCAGCACGGTCGGGGCCGCCAGCACGGCAGACGGTGCCGCCAGCACGGTCGGGGCCGCCAGCACGGCGGGCGGTGCCGCCAGCACGGCGGGCGGTGCTGCCAGCACGGCGGGCGGTGCCGTCAGCACGGCGGGCGGTGCCGTCAGCACGGCGGGCGGTGCCGCCAGCACGGTCGGGGCCGCCAGCACGGCGGCCGGCGTTGTTAGCGCGGCGGATGTCGCCGGCGGCGCGGCCTGCACCGGAGCGAAAGTGGCCGCGGTCGGTGCTGCGGCGGGCGTGGTCGGCGCGTCGCTTGGAACGGTCCCTGCGGCGGGGGGTCTGGTTAGTGAGGTGGGGGAGGTATTGCACCAGGCCAACGAAGCTGTTGAGATGGTGGACGTGGAGCGCATGACACGGGCGAAAAAGCGCATTCGCTTTGTTCCTGGTCTGCAGCAAGCGTACGCTCTCCTCGCGGGCATGTGCCTTGTGGTATGGGGTGCGATCCTCCAGTGGCGTGGTGGGTCCGTGCGTGAGACTCCGTATGAGCCGTCCTGACATGTTGTGCTGCCGTACTGCCCCTGGTGTTACGTGTATGTTCTTTTTGTGCTTCTGTTCACCACCGTACTGGGACTAATGTCCTCTTTTCGTTTGCTTCTTTGTCGCGCACACCTTTCTCACAGTCAATCCAAGCTCTCGTTTTCCTGGCCCGGACGCAAGCTTCCCTCTGGTGGCTCCGGCTTGACCGAGCGCACGGGTCCGGCTGCCAGTACTGCTGAGGGCTCTGATTCACCACCCCCCGCCACCACGACGCGAAAGAGGGTGCGTGAGCAGCTGACTGTTGCCGCAGCCAGGCAGCTAGGCAATGACCTGGTCTGGCGAGTGGCCGGCAAGGACGTTCCCGTCGCGCCCCCGCCCTGGAGCGTGGCGGGTGCGAGCGCCACTCTGGGCTTTGCGAGCACATCTCCGCTCACAATAGCTATGTCGCGGCTGTGGCTGCCCGCGGGGCAGTGGATGCCATCGCGGCAGCGGTGGAGGGCACGGACACACCACCCACTGAGGGGCAGAGGAGGTCGTCGGCCACGGCGTCGGCTCGTCGCCCCACCACTTCGCGACGCAGCAAGGCGGATGGTGTCAGTACGACACCGAAGCGCAAGGACGTCTCTTCTGCCGACGTCGGTGAAGCTGATGGAGCGCGGTCAGGCGAGGAGGAGCAGGCCAGGGCAGCTGACGCCCCCGAGGATGCCGTGGTGAATGTGGCAGGTCCCGCAGCTGCACCCAAGGACGACTACGTTGTGCCAACAGCGTGGCACAAGACGCTACCGCGCGTCAGTAAGAACAAGACACCGGCGGGCGAGCGGCGGCCCAGTATACAGGCGCTGCGCAGCTTCTTGACAAAGAAGACGCACCGTGAACTACTGGCGCCCAGTACGATTGACGCGATGTATCTACCACGCTCATCTCATCTGTCGTTTTTCCGGGAGGTGGACATGTCGGCAGCCAAGGTCAACGCCGAGGAGGCGGACAACCTTTTAAAGTCTACATTTGAAGTCCCCGCTGCCAACAGGAACGACAAGCCGAGCACGAAGGAGCTCAAGCCGTGGCTGGGGAAGGCGCTGAACAACGTGCATTTCAACCTGCGCAAGAGCATCATCAAGGCGTGGTCGGCGGCAGTGGACTACGACGGCACGAAGGAGCAGGCTCTTTCGTACCTGAAGGGGCGCGGCTACCTCAAGGGCCCTGTGGGTCGTCGCGGGTTTGTGGCGGCATTTCTGGCGGCGGTTGCGCAGTGCTCGGGAGACCCGCACGAGCACACCTTCCCAGACGGACCGGATAACGTGCTTCTGAATGCCGTACTGGTCACGCTGGCGTTTGTCCTCAGCAAGGTGAGCCTGTGGGAGGCGGTTTTGTACTGGGTGTCGGTCTAATCGCGCTGTCGCATGCTGCGAGCTTGTACTGACTATTTACTTCTGTCTCATTGCCGCGCTGCTTGTATGTCGTCTCGTGTACTGTACTGCATTTTTGTTCTTTTTTGCGTCGCTGTGGTCCGTGCGGATGGCGTGCAGGTGCGCATGGGTCTGGAAGCTGACTGCATGGACCTGCTGCCTAGTGGCAAGCGTGCGAGCGAGACGATTTTGCACGGCGGGGTGCTGGTAGCTGGACGCAAGGTGTGGGCTGAGGAGCTCACATACCTTCATGTCTACGTGGACGAGGCGGGCGACCACTGGGCGAGGCTGTTCAAAACAAATCAAGACGAGGACAACAGGGCAACTATCACCTCCCCCCCCCCACCAGTTACCTCCCGCTACACCCTTCCGGTTGACATAGACGTGCTGACCGACGATGAGCCCGTCTCCGACGCGGAGCTTCAAGCCCTCAAAGTGATGGTGCAGGAGTGGGTGGAGGCAAGGAAGTCCGTGGCGGAGGTGGTCGACTTGGACGCGGACGATGAGCCCCCTGCCGGCAACGAGAATGGGGCAGGGGGTGGGGGTCGTCGTACCGGCGCGCAGCCGGCCGCCGGCACCGGTGGCGGCCCTTCACCTACCGTTCGTACTGGAGCGCAGCAGGACGCCGGCACCAGCGGCGGCCCTCCACCGGCCGTTCGTACTGGAGCGCAGCAGGACGCCGGCACCGGCGGCCGCTCCTCGCATGTGGGTGGCGGCGGCACCGGTGTGCCGGCGGCGGGGGTCGGCGGCGGCGGCAGGGGCGGCCCGCCTACGGTCGGGGGCGACGGTCACGGCAGCGGCAGCGGCGTGCCGGCTTCGGGGGTGGGCGGCAGCGGCAGCGGCGGCCCGCCAGGGGCGGGGGTGGGCGGCAGCAGCAGCGGCAGCGGCGCGCCGGAGGGGGGATGGGCGGCAGCGGCAGTAGCGGCCCGCCGGGGGTGGGGGTGGGCGGAAGCAGCAGCGGCAGCAGCGCGCCGGAGGGGGGGATGGGCGGCAGCGGCAGCGGCGGCGGCGCGCCGGAGGGGGGAATGGGCGGCAGCGGCAGCAGCGGCCCGCCGGGGGTGGGGGTGGGCGGCAGCAGCAGCGGCAGCGGCGCGCCAGAAAGGGGTATTGGCGGCAGCAGCAGTGGCGGCGGCGCGCCGGAGGGGGGGATGGGCGGCAGCGTCAGCGGCAGCGGCATGCCGACGGTGGGGGCGAACTGTCACCGGTGCGGCTGCGGGTCGGCAGTGGGGGTGGGCGGCGGCGGCAGTGACGGCCCTCCGGCGGTAGGCGCCGGCGGGGAGGGCGGTGGTCGCGCGCTGGAGGTGGGCGTAGGCGGCAGCGTGGGGCACAGCCCTCCTGCACCGCCTCCTGATCGCCATCCTCTGTCTCCGGCGCCATCGGACGACGAGATTCAGCTGGTGCGGCGACGCAAGCAGCCGCTGTGGAGCCGGCGGCGCTCGTCGGGTAAGCGCGCTCGCGGGGGGAGTCTGGACGCGGACTCTCAGTTTTCTGCGGGGGACCTGGACGACAGCGCGTCGTCTTAGTGCCATATGCGCTGGCGTGCTTTGCTTTTTTCTTTTCTTTGCTTCTTATTTTTTTCCTGTGTTTTTCTATTTCTTCTTCGTCTTGCCTCTGGGGGCGCACTGGACTAGGTGAGGGGGTTAGGGGTGCGAGGGACGAGGTGAGGGGGGTGAGAGGCGTGAGGGACGAGGCGGTCGAGGCGGTGGGGTGGGGGCACCGGGAGGGGTGAGCATCCGGGTCGGGGTGCCCGTCCGCGTGCCCCTGGAGGTGCCCCTGGAGGTGCCCCTGGAGGTGCCCCTGGAGGTGCCCCTGGAGGTGCCCCTGGAGGTGCCCCTGGAGGTGCCCCTGGAGGTGCCCCTGGAGGTGCCCCTAGAGGTGCCCCCGGGGATCCAGAAATAGCTTTTTTTTTCTGCAACGTACTGCACGCAGACTGCGGAGCGTACCCGCGAGAGCCCGGTCGGATACCCCGGTACCAGAACGAGCCCCAGGGCAGTGCGTATCAGCACCACTGCGCTCAACGTAGACAACAAATGGCTGGACACGCTCCGTGACAGGGAGTAGACACGCTCTGGGCTGGAGGTGGTCGATAAGTAGCTGGATACAACTCCTTCCGGGGTCACAGCCTGGTCGTCTGTCGCGCTTGGGGGGTGCGCCATGTGCACACACGCCCTCACAGAGCGGTCGTGGGCGCAGTGGATGCGCGTACTGCCTAAAACCGTGCGAATATGGGCATGTACTGAATTGGGTAGACACTGGGGAAAACACGTACTGCCAGAGCGATGCACACGTGCGAATATGTGTACTGCGGGTCATTTCACCCCAAATGAAATGAATCTAGGTCGGGGGGTGGTCACGGCCCCAGTAAGCCTCAGTACGAGTGGTACGTTTTCCCGACAATGGCAAGGCGCCATATAACCTGAGCGCATATAACCGGATATTGACCAATTTCGGCACATCAGCGGATGGGAACAAGTAACTTTCTTAATATCGGCCAGGAGTGCGTGTTTTCAAGCGCACTTCATTCTCCGGAGTCTGCTCTACTAGCGTGGTCTTGAAACAGCCAGCAGCGCACCAAAAGCGTCATTTGATGTACTTTCATTCTTTAAATGCCGAGAGCCGTCGTGGAGCTGATTTGATTATGTCTACGAGGGCTCCATGCGCAAGAGCACGAAGTAAATACCACTAAATAGGAGTGTTCGCCCGAGAGCGTGTCTGGGAAAAAGTCGCTCGAAGCCAGTCCTGCAGCGTCTTTTAAGACCACCAAAAGGAGCGTACGCGGACCTCGCTGTAAGAGCAAATGTGGAGGCCTACTATCTATAGAACTCTCATTCTATGTAAATATCTACTTGAGGTCAATCGAACGGCAGTTTTCCCAATTTTGTCCCTTGTGGACATGAGCAAGAACAAACCGCATGTAACCAATGATAAGCCTCAAATGAAGCCTGTCATGCCAATGACTGCTCTTCCTGAGTTGGGCAAGTGGTCGTGCGGTGGTCGTGCGGTGGTCGTCGGGTGGTCTTTTGGTAGTCGTGGGGTGGTCGTAGGGTGGTCGTCGGGTGGTCGTCCGGTGGCGCCAACCCCATCTGCTCCGCGCAGTGGAGCTAAAACCCTGTATCTTACATATCGTGATTTGGCGTGCACGCGACGTGTTTCTGCCCACGGGCCCAGCAATGTGGCTCCAGTGACCCTGTGAGGGCCGAGTTCTCTGTTCGCGCTCAATACGTCGTTTGCTATTGCTGGTTTCTGAATTCTGTTCTGGTGGTCCGAGACCGATTCTCTCACACGGGCTCTCAGCCAAACAGGAACGCCGCTGGGACCCGGCTCCCACGCGATGTGCCCTCCCATGCTGGAATCGCCTCTACTTTTCTTCACATCTCTGGAGAAACAAGTGGTTTTGCCAAGATCTCCCGGCATAGGGCTCCTGACAGGGGAGAATATCAAGCTTTTGAAAAGAAATGTGGCGATTTTTTCAAGACTTCTAATTATTCGAGGCATTTGAAGATTGTCGTTTGAGAGCAGTAGTCATTGCAGCTCGTCGAGCTGGCTCTTCTCGCGCTCTTCGTTTTTTCCCTTCTCCGCTTGTCTCCGTGCTGTATGCCTCTTTCTCTCTCTGAGAATGTCACGTATCTTCCAACGGATGGTCGGAGAATGTCAAATACTTTAGGAACTAGGCGGGCTTCCTTCTCGGAACTGGCTCGATTCGCACCTGTTTCGTGCCTCCGAGCCAATGGGGAGGCGTTCCAGAAGACAAATAGTCCAACGAGAGCGCGAGTCCAACGAGCGTGCGCGGACAACTGCTGTGGGCGGCTACTTTGTCCTTGGCGTACTGTTGAAGACGCAATCTTCAGACGCCCGTATCTCCGTTCGACCGACCTCAAGTTGAATGAGAGTTCTATAGTAAGCCGCCACAAATAGTGAGAAACAATTGCGGCCCTCTCTGGCCCGGCATATAGTGCTTCCTGTAAAAAATGGATGTTGATGGTACGTGAAAGTGATGAAAATCGCTGTCTGGACCAATGGATCCCACCTCTCACGTCCCTTCAACATCCACGTTTTACAGGAAGCACAGTACGACCACATGATTGAGTTGTCAGGGAGACCTCCGTTGGTCCGTGGACTACCGGTGTGACCAAAGCAGCGAGTTTTAGTCACACCGATAGTCAAATGACTATCGGGCGCGTGGTGATACGCGCGTCTGATTGGCTGAAGTGATTTTCAAGTTGTGACCAAAAGTAAGTAGGGCTTATATACCGAAAACCAATATATTGCCTCGTTTTAGTCTCCTCGTTAGTCCACGTGGGTGGGTATGCCCTTAGAGTGGACCGCTTGCGATCGTGACAGATCAGGCTCGATCTACAGTGCCCTACCAAAAGTTTTTACCCACTTGGGCCACCACTCGACGAGACTGAAATCTGTCGCTATCAAATCGCCATTCTTACTAGTACTTCGTGGGGAAACCCTTGGCTTTGACAACTGCGGCCAGGCGTCTCGGCATAGAAGAGACAAGACCGGCGAAGTAAGATTGCGGGATAGCATCCCACACCCGCTGCAACGCCAGGAACAGCTCCTCCTTATCCTTAGGGGCGGGCTCAATCGCCCGGACGTGGCGCTCGAGGTAGTCCCAAGCGTTCTCCAGGCAGTTCAAGTCGGGGCTTTGAGGCACCCACGGCAGGCAGCGCAGCCCCAGGTCCTGCCGCACCTGGCAGCTGGTACGAGCCATATGCGGGGGCGCCATGTCCTCCTGAAACAAGAAAGCGTTGGTAGACCCGAAGAGGCGGAGGAGATGTGGGTAGGCTTCAAACACCAGCATCTCCTGGTAGGCCGCGGCGTTCATCGACCCATCGATGAGCACCAATGGTGTGCGCCCACGGCTGCAGATGGCAGCCCATACCATCACGCTCCCCCTCCCAGACTTAAAGGTGGGCGAGAAGCACTCAGAAAGCCACTTTTCTCCCGAGCCGCGCCACACGCGAGCGTGCGTCCGAGGTCCGCGGACCTCAAACCGGCTCTCATCGGAGAAGACGACGCTGGTCCACTCGTCGGTCCAGTAAAGGCGGCGGCGCGCCCACGTCAGCTGCTTGCGCCGGTTTATTGGCCCGACATACGGCTTTGCCGCCGGCCGACGGGACGCAATGTCAGCTTCATGCAGGCGACGACGAAGTGTTGACAGTGACACCGGCTTGTGACACCCAGTGTTGTAGGCAGCTCGCAATTCGGCCAGGGTAGCGTAGCGCCCAGAGCGGACAATCCTCAGCAGGCGCCGCGAGCCTCGATCATCGACAAGCGGCGGCCTCCCGGAGCGAGTGGGGCGGGCAGTGTGGCCATTTCGGCGCACGCGCTTCGCAATATGGGCCACAATTGACTTTTTGACGCCAACCTGGCGCGCCATAACCCCATTGGATAGCCCACGATGGGTCAGCTCCTCAATGGTGGTCCGCTCCGCCGCGGACACGCACCGGTAGCGCATCCCCATGGCGATCTTGTCGCAAAAAGGGGGGAGATTGGCTGACGCAGTAGCCGAAGGCCGAGAAGAAGGGCGGCACAATGCCCCGAAATGGCCGGGTTTATTGGACTTTGTGAATAGAGTCCGAGTGTAATCGCCTCAGATGCAGGAGTGGGTAAAAACTTTTGGGAGGGCACTGTACACAAGGTCAGGGGTTGCTGTGCCACGGGTCACGAGAGAGTCAATGCACCAAGTGTGCTCAGGCGCTGTTGCACGGCGCCCAACGTCTGGCTAGAACCCCTGCAGCCCCAGCCGGCCCCTCCCCCCCTCCCCCTCTTCCAAGACCTCTTTGACTGCGACACGGAGCAGCCCCGGCTGCCCGACGGCCGCCGGGGCTTCCTGCTCCAGCCGACCGTCAATGGCACTCCCTTCTTCGTGCCCCACGGGGACCGCACCTGCGCGTCACCGCTGGAGCAGCTCAATGTGGCGGCGGCGACCATCCCGTACGCGGAAATGACCGCCGGGGGGTCGGTGCCCAACGCGACGGCGGTGGCGGCTGGGGTGACTGGCTCGGCGGGCCGCCGGCCACCGGCCATCTCGTCCACCTCTGGCGGTGCCCGCGAGTGGCTGGCCGAGGCGGTGGTGTACGACCCGGTGGAGGACTCGGAGGTGGCGTCGTGGGCGACCGGCGGCCGTCGGGAACACACCCTCCGGCGGTGGGCGCTGCTGGCGCCCCTGTTGACGCTCTACCGCAACAGCCCCACCGCCACTCTCCTCCGTGACACGTCTGTCTTTGACGTCTTTGCCACGTCCCGCACCACGCTGGGCCTTTGCATGGACGAGGAGTGCGCCATAAAGATTGCGGTGGACACGGTGCGTGGGGGGCGGCCGGTCGTCAACACCACGTCGGTTCCTCTGCTGCAGTTCCGTGGCCTTGACGGGCTGTCCATGGGGGTGGACATGGCCGACGGGGGGCTCCTGTCGCTGGGCCGGTCGGTGTGGGGGCAGCCGCCGGCCACACCGCCTGGGGGGTGCGTCGGGGCCATGGCCGTTTGGTGGCCTCTACTTTCACGTGGACGCAGACACGCAGGACGCTGGGCGGCCGGTCTTTGTGCTCCAAACCCCATCCGAGGGGTACGTTGCGGGAGGCGCGGACCTAAGCGCCGACCTCGAGCGCCTCCTGTGCCTGCAGCCCGTCGGCTCGTTTGTCCGCGGCCAGGCTGGCACGTGCCTCGGACGTCCACCCAGTTTAGCGGTCAACCCGAACGCCAAGGCGCCGTGGCTTGTTAATAGGGAGGCCGCCCCGTGGCTCCGCGCCCGCACGCCGCGGTCCTCCCGACAGGCGGGGATTCGGGTGACGGTCAGGAACGCGGCCCAGCCGTGGCTCCCCCCGCCCTGCACCGATGACGTCCCTGCGGTACGTGGACGCCCGCGACGCGGCCAACGAGGAGGGGCGGGGCGCGCCCTTCCCCTTTTTTTTTTCCCTTCCCGCGGTGCGGATGGAGTCGGTCATCCAGGTCGTGCGCACCGGCTACCGGGTGCGCCTGGTAGTTGGCCTCTGCGCGGCAATGTGCGCCATTTACGTGGCGCTGGCGGCCTTCCTCCTCGGCGTCCTTGGCTGGCAGCTGCGCGTGCGGCGGCGGCATCGGCGGCAGACTTGGCCATCCCAGACCGACATTGGTGCCCCCTCTACGGCGGCGGCGGGCAGGCCGCGACCGCTCACCGTGCGGGCGGAGGCCAACATTGAGGCGGCCCCACCGGCCGAGCTTTTGGGCGTCGACGACCTGCGGGCGTCCCCGGCGTGGCGGGACGCGGACGTGGGCACCGGCGGGTGCGTGCTGCCAGCCGTCGGGCGCCCCCGCCGGCCGTCTGCGTGGTAGCCTCGGCCAGTCTGGCACACCCTGCTGGGCACACACGCGCGGGGAAAGCCCGGCGGGGTGGGTAACAGCGGTGGCCAGGTGGTGGGTACCGCAGGGGCGGTGTGCGGGTTGGGCGTGGGAGTGTGCGTAGCGAGGGGGGGGGAGAGGCTGCCGCGGTAGGCACCCCCCCCCTGGAGTGTGCCTTCCGCAGCAGCCCCTCCCTACCTTTCCCGCAGCGGAGGTTGGTGCCGAGGCAGGGCAAACCCCTTTTTGGGTGACCCGCCGCGGCATCATCCCGCTTGATGGGTTGTGTGACGGCAACGCTTTGGGCCGGTAGAGGCGGCCACCGAGCCCCCCCACTTGCGCCCCCGCCCTCGTGTGTAGCCTGACAAGGAACAAGGCCGCCAACGGCTTGCAGGGCGCCGAGACCCCACAGGGAGGGGGACATCGTCCCACCAAGAAGCTGGAAGGCGGGGTGGTAGGCATGAAAAAGAGCACCAGGCGCAGCACCCGCCGCATCCCGGGCAGCCTAAATTTTGTCGCCCGCCAGTGCTCTCCAGCAGGGAATCGGGCCACGGCTGAACGAGGTGGCGGACAAAACGGAGTACACTGGCCGGCCGAAAGGCCGGCGCTGGGCCAGCAGCTGGCGGCCGCCCGCCCCTCCCAACCCCTCCCCCCCAAGGGCGCGGGTGGTGCGACCACGTGGTGCACAAGGTGGTAGCTCGGCGGCTCGGCAGGGTTGAGCGACGGCAGAGGCGGCGGCAGCGTCGGCGGGAGGGTGCGGCGGCGGCCGCGGAAACGGCCGACGGGAGCCGCCACTCCCGGCTGTTGCGGCCGCCGCCGAGAGGGTCGCACGCCCTGCTGGGGGGGGGGGGGTGGCAGGGACACCTCCCGCCGGGGGGGAGGAGCGCCCGCGCCCATGGGGTGGCGGCGGCGTCGGCAGCGTTGGCGGTCCTTGCACCTGTCGGCACGAGAGGTTTTCTGCCCAAGGCTGCGCGGAGATGGGTGCTCCCGCCGCCGGCTGTCCGTTGCCATGCCGCCGCCGCCGCCGTCGCGACCGCCCGGCAACGCACGCCCCCCGTGAGGGCATAGGGGTCCGAGGTGGTCGCGGCAGGCCCCCCGCCGCCTGCGCACCACTTTTTTTAGGCGTAGAGCGGCGGATCCCCCCCGTCGTCGCCGCCGCCGTGGCACGGCGCGCAGGTCGAGTATCACTCGGAGCGGCGGGTGCAAACGCAGCCGCCCGAGCAGTCGTAGGGGGCGGTCCACGCGGGGGGCGCCCCACCCCCGCCCCCCACACTGGGCCCACGTGGGGGCCTCCCCCGCCGCCATCGCCGCCGGCAGACAATGGGCATGCCAGTCATGGAGGGGGGCACACCCCAGGCCAGGCGCACAGGGGGGGCCCCCCCGGGTGGGAGCGGCCCCCGTAAGGCTGGTAGGGGGCCCCCAGGGGCCTGCCGGCGGTCGCCAATGGCGACGGCGACCGCGACGGCAGCGCGGCGGGAGACAGTGTCGGCGACGGCGACGCCGCCACCGGCGACGCCGTTGGCGACGGTGACGCCACCACCGGCGTTGGCGTCGGGGACGGGGACGGCGACGGCGGCTGGGATGGGGACGGCGATGGCAACGGGGTTGCTGACGCACTCGGTCGGCCCCGCCTCCTCAAAGTCCCCCCCCATGTGGTAGCCCTCCTCCAGGTCGCCACAGCCCGGCGCGCCCCGTGACGACCCTGCCGCCCGTCTGGGGGACACGGCGCTCGCCTCGAACTGCCCGCGGGCACCTTCCGCACCATCCGCCCGCCCGGCACGCCCCGCCGCTCGGCGCTGCGCGGCGCAGGGGGTTGGAGTCCCAAGCTACAAGGCGGCACCAGCACGAGCAGCACGGGGCGGAGCGCCCACAGCGGTGAAGAGTGGCGGGCACGCATGGTGGATTGGTGAGGGGGGGGGATGCGGGGAAGAGCGGCTCGGGTCCTGGACGGGGGGTGGTGTGGCCGCCGTTGGGGGCGGGGCACGCCCACTTTTATAGCCGCCCCGGCAGCGCAGACCCCGCGCGCCGAGCGAGCGGAGAAGTGGCGGGGGGGTTCGGACGCGGCGGCGTCGCGGGCGTGTGGGATCCATCCGCTCCACAAAAGCCGCACCCGAGGCTCGCCGGTAGGAGCACAACCGCTCCCCCGACGAATGAACCATGGCCGCCGCCCAGTGGGGAAGAAATCAAACGCCTGCTTCGCCGCTGTCGATCCGGTTCTGTCTACCGACAAAAGGCGCAGCCGCCCCTCGGCAAGCGAGGACGCCAGCACACTCGCGGGAAAGGCATTGGCGCCCACAGGGCGGGGCTCGCTGTGGATGGCCGGGTGCGGGCACACATGGTGAGCCTCTCGCCCGCACCCGCGCTGGCTGCTCTTGCTGCGGCGGCGGCCGCACAGGCAGAGCGCCGATCGGCATGCCCGGCATGGACGCAGGCAGAGCGCCCAGCGGCGCGCCCCGGCCGCGCAACGTCGTCGCGCCGTCGCCGACGAGCGCACACAGCACGCTGCCGCCGGGGGGACTGGAGACGTGTGGTGCCGTTGGGATACAGCCGCACGAGCCGTTCTGGTCGGCCCCGCTTCCCCGGCCGCCAGGGGCCCTCTGTATCCCCCCCCCTGCCGAACGGTCTGTCCCCACAGCCCGTGAGGGTGGAGATAGCATCCCAGGGGCTCCCATCTCGCAGGTGGACGCGTGACGCGGCGCCGCCCCACAGATGGCCGGTCGGCTTCGATCCACACGCACCTCCAGCCGCAACCCTCCTCCCCCACGTCACGTGCCGTCTCGGCCGCCGGCAATGGGGGGAGGGGGGGTGCGGCAAAACAGACAGAGAATGACGTGGATGACGAGGAAACGGGCGGGAGGCGGTGCGGCCCCGCGCAGCCATTGACCTCGGGCGCTCCCCTCCCAACCGGATGGGGGCACCTGCACCACCATAAAGCGCCCCACCCCCCCCCCTGTGCAGCGGGTGCAACACCGTGTTCCTTAGAAACCTGCAATTTAATGCGAATCGATGCTGTGCATCCGCTCAAGGCCTCCCCTGAGGCACGTGAAGGCCGATTTTGTCGCAGAGAACGTGCTCTTTGTTGCCTACGAGCTGGGCATATAGTTGTTTGTCGCTTTTGTTGACCATCACGACGAGCACGTCACGGTCGTTCTCCTCATCCAAAAAGTTTGGCTAACGTTTATATCCCCAGGGAAAAAAAAAAACCAACAACGTTTGACATTTTCTTTGTATTGCAGTACCCCGAATTTTGTCTCATGGCGACAATAACAACAACGGACCCTCAACAGGCCAATGGCATGCCTCAGATGGCGCACCACTGGCCAATGAGTGCTCCGCGTTAGTGTGGAAACAGTGCGATCTGAGACTTTCTCGAGATTTCTGCCCACATCGAAGAGGGAACAGGCATCCGAGGAACCAGATGCGACCTCTCCCAGTGCGCTCTTGAGTGGATCGGGCCGAGATGGAGGGAAATCCGTCGAGATCGTGAGAGAAAAAACACCTGTCTGGCCAACCAGCGTTTGGTACCAGATCTGCCACGACTGCAGCCAATCATCGCCTGATCAAAAGGAATGCCCCACAGCACGCTATTGGTCCGCTGCGAGCTCCCAGCACGCGGTTGGCTCATGGCCTTGTTGTCACGCTGTTGCTCTTGTCTCCATGAGACAAATTCGGGGAACTGCAATAGCAAAGAGCGTGTTTGTCAGAACAACGTTCTTGATGCGATGACAACCAAGCTCCTTGCGTGGCTGTGCATTTATTGACAGGTCGTCTTTCTCAACAATGTCAAGGAGACGCCTCAAGTGATGCTTCGGCAGCATGGTCCCTCCTACGTGTGAGCTGGTCCCCGGCTACGATGTTGGCAAGGCTGGGGAAGACCGTGGCCAGTGCTGAGCATCGGTCGCGCAAAATTTCTGTGCTTTTTCATGTTCCACCGCGCATCATGACTATTCCACACAAGCCAGTGTCGTGCTGGCAGCACGTTTCTTGTTTGCCAGAGCGGAAAAAGTGTCCAGATGAACAATTCAAACGCAATTTCTGCGTAAAGAAACAGCCGATTACTCGGAAAAACGGATGCGCGCAGCCGAGTGAAGGAACACGGTCTTAAGTAGATAGATCCACTGCGCTGGGGGAGCGCGAACGGCCACCCCCCCCAGAGCCTTCTCACCCCATCGTGAAATGAATGACAAGGTGCAATCCCAGGATGCGCTGAGGAGAGAGTTGGCCTGAAATATATTCTTGAATCTTGTTCGACAACAAGTTGGGACACGGCGACATGTGAAAACACTAAAAATCAGTTTACCCAATGAGTTTTCAATACATATACGTTTCTTTCGCGGATTTCTTGGGTCAGCGTTGCTTGGCCGACGTTTTCGATAGGGATTGCCATCACCTGCGACAGCCGTGCGGCAGCCCGCTTCCAAGTTTGCGTTGAGCCCACGACAGCCGTCGTGTTTGACCCACCGCGGCGACGCTCACGCACGTCTCTGCTGCATCCGTCCCTACCCAACCGCGGACCCTCAAGAGACTACGTCGTTCTCGCCACTTTGCATTTCATCATGCCTGGTGTCCCCGTCCTCCCTGCAACCGCCCCTGTTGCGGCGCCCGCGCCCAATGGCTCCCGCCTCGCCAGCGGTGATGACGGCGGCGGCGCCAAGACGGTGGTGGACTGTGTCATCCACGCGCGGTGGGTTCTTCCCGTCGCCCCCACCCCTGACGTGGTTTTGGATCATCATGCGGTTGTCATTCACGAGGACACCCTCGTCGCGGTCCTGCCCTCGGCCAACGCCACTGCCCTCTACGAGGCCGTCACTGTGGTGCACCGACCTGACCACGCGGTGTTGCCAGGCTTTATCAACGCTCACACCCACACTGGCATGACGCTGATGCGGGGGTGCGCCGACGACACCACCCTATTTACCTGGCTCCACGACACTGTATGGCCGGTGGAGGGGGCCTTCACGTCCGCCCCTGGCTTTTGCGCCGACGGCGCGCGGCTGGCGATGGCTGAGATGCTTGCCGGCGGGGTGACCACCTTTGCCGACATGTACTGGTTCCCCTCTGAGGCGGCTGCTGCTGTCGAGGCGGTGGGCATGCGCGCTGTCCTGGGCATGATCTGCATTGGCTTTCCGTCCGCGTACGCCAGCTCCCCGGATGAGTACCTGGCCAAGGGGGAGGCCACCGCCGCAGAGTTTTCGCACGTTGACACTATCCATTGGGCCTACGCGCCGCACGCGCCGTACACAGTGGCCGACGAGACGTGGGCGGATATTGGCCGCCGGGCGGCCGCGACAGGCCGGCCCGTCCACACTCACCTCCACGAGACGCGAGATGAGGTGGAGGCGTCGGTGGCGGGCGACCGCACGGTTCCGTCGTGCCACCTGAGCGACAGCGCGGCGCGGCCGCTGGTCAACCTGGCCCGCCTAGGCCTTCTCAACCGCCGGCTGGTGGCGGTGCACATGGTGCACTCGTCGGCCGAGGACATTGCGTCAGTGGCGGCGGCGGGCGCCAGCATCGTCCACTGTCCCAACAGCAACCTCAAGTTGGCGGCGGGCGTCGCCCCCGTGGCCGACATGGTCGCCGCGGGCGTCAACGTAGCGCTGGGCACCGACAGCGCCGCGTCCAACAACAGCCTCAACGTGCTGGCTGAGGCCAAGCTGGGCGCCCTGCTCGCCAAGGGCGCATCGGGCGACGCGACAGCGGTGCCGGCGGCGACGGCGCTGGCCATGGCGACCATCAACGGGGCGCGCGCGTTTGGCCTCGAGGCCATTACGGGGAGCCTCGAGGTGGGAAAGAAGGCCGATGTGACAGTCATGAAGATTGCCAACGTGGTGGGGTGCGAGCCCGTCTTTAGCCCCCTCAGCGCGGTCATTTATGCGGCTTGCCGCAAAGACGTGAGCGACGTGTGGGTGAATGGCCGCCGGCTGGTGGCCGACGGCGTCGTTACCGCCCTGGACGTGTCAGCCGTGGTTGCAAAGGCAGAGGGCTGGCGTGCTCGCATTGACGAATGCCTTCATGGGGTGCGGGCCAAGCAAGCGGCGGAGGCGGCCGAAAAAGATGAAGCTGCTGCCGGCAATGCTTCGTGATGCTTCGCTCTTTGCGTTCTCCCCCCCTGCGTTTTCTCCTCCTCCTGAAGGGGGCTCCAAGCCTGCCTGCCCGTTCGCCTTCGTGGCTTTGCTCGTCTCGTCCCACTTCACTACGTCTAGCCAACATGTTTGCTTCCTGTCGGCTGCTGCTGCGCGTATCGCGGCTTCGCGTTTTGCTGTCCACCGTGGCGGACGCGCCCCTCCCCCCCCTGATTGGCCATTGGGCTGCGCCGCTAGTAACCAGCGCGCCGCCGCTGTGAAGCGGAAGCCATTTTGCCCTGCCTGGCCGGCGGCCTGCGCGTTGGTCGCACCGCCGTGGTGGGTGGTTTCGCTCTTGGCCTGTACGATGGTGTGCGTGCGGGCAGGCAATTTGGGAGGACAGCGGCCGTTTTTGCGGAGTCGGCAGGCGGCTGTGCAAGCCGGGGTCATGCGGGGAGAAGGGGCAGGTGGCGGAGAGGAATGGTGCGGGGCATCTGGCGTGAGCATCGGAAGGGTGGGGATCAGAGCGAAGCTTACCTGACGGGAGCGGGCGGCACTACATACCAGCCACGAGGCCTTTGGATGGGCTTCAGGTCTTGAAGTTCAGGACGACTTCTCCTCACTCACCCAGCGAGCAACATCATGTTCCTCGGTGCTTCAGGAGCCTGTGGGGACGTCGCCCCCTCTCCTTCCCACTCGTGTCCATATCCTACATACATAAATAGAGGAGGTGCCGTCGCCTCAGGCCTCGTACAGTGTACAGGTTGAGGCGAGGCACCAGGCTCCCTAGCATCTTGCCGAAATATTCTCTCGCTTGACCTCGTTTGCTTTGGGTCCATCTGTAGGAATTAAATACCGCATTAATTGTGGCTGGGCGCGATGCATGCATAGAAATAGGCTTCCGACACGATGTGGCACAACGAGCGGACAAGCGCGCACGACTGGCGAGCCCTCCCATGCGACCCGTGCCTTCCACTCAACCGCCCCGACCGCCGCCCCCACCGCACCGGTGGCTGCCATTGGACGCACCAACCGCCTCCCGTCTATTGCCTACGAGCGGCGGCGCGACCGCCGCCCGCAGCATCCCCGCGCGGGGGTGGCCCCCACCAACCCACACACCCCCCGCAGCCACACACGCGCCGGCGCGGGTGGCGGCCATCTCCGGGCGGCCGCGCCCGCTGTGGGGGGTGCACCAGCGTCACAGGTGCGGCTGCATCCCCTGGCCCAACGCCACCGCTGTCCAGGCTGGCCACCAGTGGCGGCGTTCGCTGGTGGGCGCGCGCGCCCACGCCCCCCACCTCCCCCACCTGCCCCCTCCCCCCTCCCGCCCACGGCGGACGCGACAGACACGTCACGCGCCGCGTGTTGGGTGTGTGGGTGTACTGGGGGGGGGGGGGGGGGGCTGGCGGTGGAGGCGGGCGGTTGGGTAGGCGGACGCGTCGGCGGGCTGGCGAGTGAGGACTTGTCGGCGCGCGGTTGAGCAGAGGGGCGCGCGCTTGAGCAGAGTGGCGCGCGGAGGCGCAAACGGGCGCATACTGGCAGACGGGTGGACGGGCGGGCAGGTAGACGGGTGGGTGGGGGGGGTTGCGGCGGGAGGTGGTGGAGCGGTTTTCCTTGACGGCTGAACGAGGCGGGGAAGGGGCGGCTTGCGTTCTCTGTTCTTGGCGTGGCCATCAGAGCTGGGAGGGAAGGAGCGACGTGGGGGGGGGGGAGCGTATCGCTCCCGGCAGTCGCTTGACGCCTGCTCCCCTTACGGGCGGCAGGCACAGCGGGCTGTCACGGCGGCCGTGCCTGGCGCCATGCGACCGCAAGGGCGCGCCCCCGGTGCCGGCGGTGACGATGCTGGCGCCGCCACCACCGCCACTGGCAATGACGGCGGCGATGGCGCCGGGCGGCGTGCGCGGTGCGGTGGCACGTCGGCGCGGCCCGCCGCGGCAGCGGCGTTTTTGGGTGCCCCTGCATGGCTGGCGGCCGCGGGCGGCCGCGGCGGCGGCGGCGCCGCGGTGGTGAGCGGCCGGCCGGTGGGCGCCCTCTCAGCGGCGGCTGCGGCGGCGGCGGGGGTGAGGGCGGGGGTGGTTGGTGGCGCCAGCTGGCGGGGGCGGCCGTCGCGGCGGCCGGCGCGGGTGGTGGCCATGTCGCCCCCACCCGCGCCGCCGCCGCCGCCGCCGCCGCCACCGCCGCCACCGCCGCCACCGCCACCGTCATCGCCCGCAGATGGGCACGGCAGCACAGTGGCGGCAGAGGCAGTGGCGGCAGAGGCGGCAGCAACGGCAGCGGCGCCGTGGACGCCCGCCCCGCGGGCGTCGGCGTCGGCGACGACAGACGGGGACACTGCGGCGGACGCACCGGGCGCCTCTGCCGCCGCCGCCGCCGCCGCCGCCGTCGGGGGCCCCCTCGACAGCGACGGCGGCCGGGGCCCCCCCGCGTGGGCGGCGCTGACCGCCCGCCTCCCCGGCCTGCGGCGGTCTCCCCACGACGGGCAGATCCTGCGCATCGCCCTGCCCGCCCTGGCATCGGTGCTGGTAGACCCGCTGCTGGGCTTGGCAGACACCCTCTTCCTCTCCCGTCTCGGGACGGTGGCGCTCGCGTCGATTGGCCCGCCCAACGCGGTGTTCAACGCGGTATTTGCCACCGCCTCGACGGTGCTGACCGTGTCGACGGCCGTGACGGTGGCGGCGGCGACGGCGCGGGAGGACGTGGCCGCCGCGGGGCGCACCGCCTTTCTGGCTGGCTCGGTTGCCGCCGTTGTGGCGGCGGGGGTGGTGGCCTTCCTCACCCTCCGCGGGACGGCGGTGCTGGCCCTGATGGGCGCCACGCCCGTGACGGCTGCCGGCGGGGGCGTCTACCTGCGCGGCCGCCTGTGGGGGGTACCCGCCAGCCTGGGCGCCCTCGTTGCCGACGGCATCTGCCGCGGCCACGGGGACGTGGTCACCCCCCTCCGCATTGGGCTGGGCGTCTGCGCCCTCAACGTGGCGCTCGACGCGTACCTCATGTTTGGGCCCCCCCGGCTGGGCCTGCTGGGCGCCGCCGCCGCCACGGCGGCAGCCCAAATCGCCGGCTTTGTCGCCTACGTCCTCGTCTTTTCCTCCCGCCGCCGGCGGGCGGCGTATGGCCTGACGGCGGCGGTGCGGGCGTCGCTGCGCCCCCGCAAACACCTGCCGCCGTTTGCCATTGCCGCCTCGTCGGTGCTGCTGCGGCAGGTGGCGAATATCGGCTCGTGGACGGCGGCGAGTGCGGTGGTGGCGCGGCAGGGGGTGGTGGCGACGGCGGCGCACCAGCTGGCGCTGGCCATCTGGCTGCTCGGCGGCTTTTCGCTCGAGCCGCTGGCCATTGCGGGCCAGATCCTGGTCGCCCGCACCGTCGGGCGCGGTGGCAGCCCCGTGCCGCTGGCCGCGCGGCTGCTCGTCTTTTCCCTCACGGCCGCGACGACACTGGCGGTGGGCCTGGCGGTCGCCACCCCGACGCTCCTCCCGGCCATCTGTGCCGACCCGGCGGTGGTATCCGCCGCCGCCGCCCTCCTCCGCCGCGGCACCGTCGCCCTCCCCCTGTGTGCGGTCGTGTGGCTGATGGACGGGGTGATGTATGGCGCCGCCGAGTGGGGCTACAACGCCCGCTGCCTGCTCGCCGCCGCCGCCGTGGCGGTGGCGGGGCTGGCGGCGGTGAGTGTGGGCGGCCTGGGGGGGGGGGGCGCGCCGGCAGTGTGGGGTGTTATGACGGGCCTCTTTTTTGGTGTCCGCGCGGTGGGGCACGCGTGGCGGGTGTGGGGGAGTCGCCATGGGGTGTTTGCCGATGCCCGCCGGCGGCAACGGCAAGCGCGGGAGGGGGGGGGGGGGGGCGACGCGCCCATGAGTGGCCCGCCTTCCACCGCCTAATTTAAGCTTAGAGGGGGAGGGTGGGCGCCGCCCCCGCCCGCCGCGCACGACGGCGGTCGCGGTTGGGGGGGGGGTGGGGGTGGTGCTGCACACCGGGCGTCCCGCGCCCGAGGTTACATATCTATTAAACGGGTGGGCGGAGGAGAAGAGGGTGGGGAGGGTCAGGGGGGGGGTCAGGGGGAGGGGGAGGGAGAGCGACCAGAGTGGGAAATGCCGACGGTGGTCCGCCACCGTGTTGTGGGTGTCCACGGCGGCGGCGGGCGCACGGGGCGGATCGTCGCCGCCGCCGCCGGCCATCTCCCCCCCCTCCACCCCCCCCCCCCCCACGGATCCACGTCTTCTTCTCGTGGAAGCAGGTCCAGCAGCAGCGGCAGGGGGTGGGAGGGGGGGGTCGGGGGTGTGGACGAGAAAGAGGAAGTGGGGGCGGGGGGGGAGTGGCGGGGGATGGGGCAGGGTAAGGGGGATGGCAGGGGGGCGGGGATGGGAAAAGGGGGGGGGGGTGCGGGGACACGGTGGCTGCTGCCCGACCACCCGCCGCCCGCCGCCGCCCGCCGCCGCGCCGGCGACGCGCGACGCGGCGGCACGGGGGGTGGATAGGGGGGTCGGGTGACGCGCGCAGCCTCGCGGGCGTGGGGGCAATCCGCGGTGCTCCCGCTCAATCGGCGTGTGGGGGTACTGTACCGCATCCAGATGAGTGCACAGGCGGGGGAGGGGGGGTCGATCCGGAAAAAAAAAAAAAGAAAAAAAAAGAAAGGGAATGGGTTGGAGCGGGAAGGGGAGGGGAGGAGCGCAAGGCCGCCCATTCCCGCTCCCGTACCCCTCCCCCCACCCGCCACCACCAAACACCCCCTCTTGCCGATGGGGATGGCGGCGGCCTCTCCGCCCCCAACGGTGTCCCAATGGTACTCACCCGCGAGCCAGTCGGCACTCACCAACGGGCCAGTCGGCACTCACCCGCGGGCCAGTCGGCACTCACCCGCGGGCCAGTCGGCACTCACCCGCGGGCCAGTCGGCACTCACCCGCGGGCCAGTCGGCACTCACCCGCGGGCCAGTCGGCTTTCACCCGCGGGCCAGTCGGCACTCACCCGCGGGCCAGTCGGCACTCACCCGCGGGCCAATCGGCACTCACCCGCGGGCCAGTCGGCACTCACCCGCGGGCCAGTCGGCACTCACCCGCGGGCCAATCGGCACTCACCCGCGGGCCAGTCGGCACTCACCCGCGGGCCAGTCGGCACTCACCCGCGGGCCAGTCGGCTTTCACCCGCGGGCCAATCGGCATTCACTCGCGGTCCGTCCGTGCTTGTCGTGTCTGCCACCACCGTGTACCGTGGGCGAGGGCGGGGCTGCCTAGGGGGGGTGGCGCCACTGCTGGGCCGCCCCGGTGACCGCCTCCGCACCGTCCTTGTCCTCCCGGACGCGGTGGGAGGGGACTGCACGGAGAATGAGGGGGTGTTCCTGGCCCTGCCCGGCGACCGCAACTACGACGGCGACGGCAGCCGGCCGACAGTGGTGGGGGCGTGAGGGGTGGTGGGAAGGGGGGCGGCGCCCTTAGGCGGGCGGTGCTGACCATGGCGGAGCTGTCACAGTGCTGGCGTCCCCCGCGGCCGTGGCGGCGTTTGCGTTTACGCCATTGCCATTTTCCGCCCCAGTTCTGATGCTGTTTTCGTCGGGCACGACGGGCGCTCCAAAGGGCCTCATCCAAGGGGCGGGGGTTTTCCTCAACCACGCCAAGGAGCACGTGCTGCACTGTGACCTGACGCCTGCATCGGTCCTCTTTTTCTATTCGTCACCCGGGTACGTCTGTCTGGGGGGGAAGGGGATGTCGCTCTCCACTGTGTGATGCTGCTCGGGGTTTCACCTGCAGCGACCATGTTGGGTTGCCCGTGCCGTTCTCGTCTCCTCTACAGGGAATCGCGCTTCCAGCGAGATTCTGACTCGGCCTTTCTCGTGTGCGTGGGGACAGCAGCGTGTAGAGAGGCCGCCGCGGTGGCCGACGCAACCGCCGCCGCCAAGAGGTGGTGGTGGGTGTGAGGTTGGCAGTGGCGGTTTCTTTGTGGGGCGTGGGAGGGGGAGGATGCTAGCGGTCGCGGTATTATCTTTGTGGAGGGGTGGCGGGTGGGTGGCGGCGACGGTGCCTCTCTTGGCTGACTCGGGGACTGATGGTGCGGGGGCGATGTCTTCTTGAGGGAGGCTGGGGGTGGGACTGTGGTTGCGGCTGTGTTTTATCGGGAGGGAGGGTGGCGGGGCTGCGGCGGCGGCGTTTTTTTTTTTTGCACGCGTCGAGTCGAGGCGAGACAGTGGCGGCGGCGGTGGTTTTGCGGGGTGGGGCGGGGGGTGAGAAGCGTCCATCAGACATTGAAAAGCGCCCCCCGGTCCTCTCTGTCCTGCCAGACTTTTTTTATCTGCGGCCTGTCATTCTTGGCGGGGTTAGCATCACCCATCAGCGGCCGCCACCACCGCCTCTGCCGTTATCGTCGCCACCACCGCCTCCGCCGTCATCGTCGCCACCACCCACCCCTCGTCGGGTGGATTCGATGGCAGCGATGCCAACGTTGGGTCGCCACCATGGGCGTTGGCGTGGACGCGTGCGTCTGGTGGCCACGGGGGAGCGGGTGACGTGCTCTTCAGAGGCCCCCGCCACGGCCATTGCCTCGACCGTTGTGCACGCCGCCTCCCCCCCAGTTCCAGAGTTCTTGGGAGTCTGACTGTCGGAACCCACCCCCCCCCCGCCGCCGCCGCCGTGCTGGTCGTCGCCAACCAGCACGGTGGGCTGGCGGCTTGGGACGTGTCCACGGCTGCCTGTGCAGCGCCGGCAGGCACCCGCGTGGCCGCGGTCACCCGCTCGGTGGCGGTCGGCGCGCCCATCTCCTCGGCCCGCGGCGACGAGGCGGCGTTGAGAGGTGGCGGCTGCAGAGGCGGAGGGCGGCGGCGGGCGGCGGTCGTGACGGGCGCTCTAGACGGCACGCAGTGTGAGAGTGGGGGCGGCGCGGCGGGCGCCGCCGGGGGGGGCGTCGGGCAAGCTCCAGTGTCTTTTGGGGGAAAGGGGTGGGCGGGGCGGGGGGCAGTCCATGCAAAAGCGCTGGTGTTGCACGCCCCCTTCTGGTCGGCCCAAGCGTTGCATCCGCCGTCATCGTCGTATAATTATGTTGTTTGCTCCCTCCGGCCGTAGACTGTACACACGGCAGGCACCGCTGCCTCCTGCAGCTCCCGCTCCCCAGCTGCATGTGGGGTGCCAGCGAGAGGCGGGGGTGCTTCCACGCCACACAAGGGTTGGCCCATGGTCGTTGCCCGCCTCGCCGCACCCCCATCCGTAGAGCGAAGGCCACGGTCTGACGCCATCGCACCGGCGGCCGCGGGGTGGTCCGTCATGCCAGGCGGCTGAGGTCATAGTAGGGGCGCACGCCGCCAAGGTCGTCTAGCGGCCTCGACGGCGGCGATGGGGGATGGGTTGGTGGTGGGGGCGTCGGGCTCCCCGCTAGGGTGGCCACACGCCGGGCAGCCGCCGGCGGTGGGGCCGCCGCTGCCAATTGTGGGCCCAGTGGCACCGCCTCCGCGGCAAGAGCTAACGCCCCAGACGACCAGCCGGCGGCCCGCGGGGGTCGCTCGCGGGTGGCGGTGGCGGCGGCGGCGGCGGCGGCAATGGGTGGCACGGCAGCGGCGGCGGGTGCTGCAGCGGCGGGCGCCCCGTCAGCGTTGACGAGCGGGCGGACTGGCCCCGTGGGGGGATCCTCCGCCGCCACGGGGCGGGTGGCTCGTGCCGCTGCGGTGGCCGCCCACACCACCAGAGCTACCACAACGACGAGCGCCAGCACGAGGAGCGCGCGACGTCGAGACCTGCACACCCAGCCGCTGATGGATGCCCTCTGCCCGTCGAAGACGGCGGTGCTGGTGCTGGCCCCCAAGGGCGGCTACTTTTGTGCCGGAGAAAAAGAAGGACGGGGGGGGTGCGGTGGGCGGACATCCCCCGCGGCCTGCGCAATCAAGCTGTGGGGGCGCCAGCCGGCGCTCCCGGCGGTGGACTATGTGGCGCTCGGGGGGGGGGGACCCGCACACCTACTACATTCAGTTTACCGACGGCAGCGCCGAGGGGGCGGCGGTGCCCGCCGAGCTCCGCCGCGCCCTCCTCGACGTGGACCCTCCGGTCGAGCAGCTGGCCTTTGCGCCCGACGGGGGCTGATACGTACTGTTTGAGATTGGCTACTATGACTGGGCGGGGCCTGCTCCTGCGGCTGGCCAACCTCCTCACCGGCCGCGCCCGCCACTCGCTGGCCGGCGTGGTGGCCATCGCCACGGCACCCGCCGGCGAGTGGCCTGTGCGCTTCCTCGACGGCGCCTGCCGGTGTGGCAACCTCCCCGCCGCGGCCTCCCGCCGGCTGCAGGCGCTGCAGTCCCAGCGCAAGACCATTGGGAGGATGTCGTTCGCCGGGCGTCGGCGACTGGGCCATCCTCTGTTCCACAGCCGCCGGCGCTCCTTCCTGCCCTCCCCCCACCCCCACGCGGGCGGCTCTTTTGTGTTGCCACGGGGGCCCCTCCAGGGGGGCTGGTCGCTCGCATGGGGCCGCCCTTTCCGCGCCGTGGCGCGCCGGCCCCCATCTGTCCTCTCCGCCTGTTTGCGTCGCCTTCCCGTGGCGGGGGTGCGCCGCCCCGGCCATGGTGTGTGGGGGGTTGTGGGCAACCCGCGGGGACACCGCCTGCGGGCGTCCCCTCCCCCCCCCCCCCTCTCTGCTCCTTCGTCCTTTCTCTGTTGTAAAAAGTGCGCGCCCGTGACGGATAGGGGACCAGCCAGGCAGGCGGGGCCAACGTGGGTTGGGGTCGGAAACACAGGGGGGGGGGGGTCAGGGGGGGGGGCTTGGCCAGGGGGCGGGCGTGCGGACAATCGATGGGGGAACGGGCGCCGTGGACCGCCGCCGCCCCGCCCGCGCGTAGACCCGTGCGTCCCTAGCACGGCCGCCCCCGCGGCGCCCCCGCTGAGTGCCCCCGCGGCGCCCCCGCTGAGTGCCCCCGACGGGGGAGGCGGCTCGTCTGCCCTGCGCCCCCCCCAGGGCGTCTTCTCCCCCACTCGCCTGCGGCAGGCGTGCGCCGGAGCCTGCCCCCGCCCGTCGTCGGTCGCCGCTCCAAGTGCCAAGGCGGGCCGAGGGCAGCGGGCAGTGGGAGCACCCGTCGCGCCGAGCACAGCACCCGTCCCATTGCAATGGCGGAGGCA
This sequence comes from Pyropia yezoensis, assembly GCA_009829735.1. Classification (NCBI taxonomy): domain Eukaryota; phylum Rhodophyta; class Bangiophyceae; order Bangiales; family Bangiaceae; genus Pyropia; species Pyropia yezoensis. Next base: position 39,927,431 of record CM020618.1, read on the forward strand.
TCGGGCGCCCACCCTCCCCCCACCCCCCCGCGCCCTGTCATGGCAACGTTTGGCACTCAAGGACAAGACGCCACAAGCGCCGGCATGGTCACGGCGACGCGGTGCTCTCACAGACTGACAAGGAGTCGCTGCCGCCATCGGCCTCTGCATGGTGGGGCAGACGCGGGGCTCCGCGTTGTCAAAAGGTCGGGCCGGGGGGGGCGGGGGGGGGGGCGGGGGAGGCCCGATATGGACCTGTGATACGGGCCCGGGAGTGGCGACGATGACGGCGGCGGTGGTGGCGGCGGCAGCGGTGACGGCGGCAACGGCGGCGGGCGACTGGCGAGGAAGGTGCGGGCACCCCGGTTGCGACTGCTGCGCGCGCGCGCGGGCGTCTTCGGCTACCACCCCGCGCTTGGCATGCATTCATGCGAGCTCTCGTACAAACCTAAAAAGGATGAGGAGCAACAGACTCGGTCGTAAGTATGTACGGACCGTATGCATTTACAGCATGATGGAAAAAGGCCGCCTCTTTATGTCATCGGACGATTTAGAGAAGGTTTGATTTCGGGGGGGGGCGCACCCTTTGATAAACGGCTCCCGAGCGGGAAACCCGAAAGTATTAACAATATTTTAGGGGCTTTTCCAACCGAGTTTTGCGAGCAGACCTGGAGTGATGTATACTCAAACGCCTTGAATAAAGTATATGTGATAGCGTAAGTCGTGAAGGAAGTGTGGATAGCTCACGTGGTTACAGCCATGACAGTCAAGACCGGCTGAACACCCCCCACCTTGTCGGTTGTAAAAGGCTGGCAGCTGGCCGGTCCCGAACGGCCGTCAAGACGCACTTCCTCGTCATGCGCGTGTGGTTCTGACGACAAAAGCGTTCTCATCGGCATTTTCTTGGTGACTAGAAACACTTTCCAAGCAATGGTCCGGACAGGTGTTCCTCCGGGTGAGCACGGTGATGGCATGTCACGACTATGCACAACCTCAGCAACGACCGAACACACCGATACCAAATGTCACTCACGAGTGCCAAAACTGTCAATTAATCTATTGTTTTTTGCTGGACTTGGCCTGACCTCGCTGCCGCAACGCCGTGGAGCGCGCCCCGTCGCCCATACACTGCCCTCCAAACCTGCTCGCTCATCGCACTCTCGTTGCTAACCTTCTTGCCGCCCAGGACGATGTTGAAGGCGGCGATGGGTCGGCTGCGACCCTGGGCGTTGCAGCAAAGGGCGACAGACCCAGCGGCCGTAGCAGTCTCGGCACTAGTGTTCTTCATCGTCGCACCGACCCCCCCCCGTACTTGGCGTATGATAGTATCAGAGTAGGAGGGTCGTCGGCCAGGGCGGCGGCGAGGAAGTCTGCAGTGGCAGCGACAGCAGTGGTGGCAGCAGTGGCAGCGTCCGCGTGAGCGACGGACCGTCGCTCAGAGCCAGTCCTGCTGTGGCTGCCCCGTGGCGAGGCGGGGGTAAACAATTATGTAATGAACAGGGCAGGGGCAGTGGGAAAAAGGGGGGGGGGGGAGCAGGGCTCACTCCTCATTTAGTTAAAAAACATATAAAAGAACGGGAGAGCGCCAAGCAATTAATGTATAATTAATGTTATTAATTGTATCAATGTAATGTATCGATTTTATTGGTGCCATCCACAATATACAGTACATGCACTGCGCTGTACGGTTCGTCGTACATACGACGTACCGTACAGTGCATGCATTGCATAGGTGCAGCACATTTGTGCAGCAATCTTTTCAGAGGGTTGTCCATGGGCCTGCCATCACATCACATGCTGTATGGAATCAGTGGCCGTGCAACGGGTCGAGCGCACGTGGCACCCGCCCGGTCTCGTCACGGGCACTCGTCCTCACCAGCGTCACCACCTCCACCTCGACGACTCGGGGCACAACCGACGCGCTGACCGGCGCCCGCCTCGCCGACACTACTGCTCCCCTCCTCCGTCCCCCCCCCCCGTCCCTCCCTCCCACTGCCCCCTTTCCAACCCCCCCCCCCGCCCCTCTCTCCGCCACTGCCACCACCCCCCACCCCCCCGACGCCTTCTTCACGTTCTACCAACCCCCTCCACCGCCCGGCTCCTCCCTCCCGTCACCTCCTCGCTTTCCCCCACCCTGTCCGCCGTTGCTTCCTCTCTTTGCTTACCGGCCGGCGCTGGTAGTGCCATACACCCTGCCCGCCAGTGGTCTCTGGTCTTGGTTGGGTGGGGGCGCGGGCCGCCGGTCAGCCAGGCGGTCGTCCCTGGAAGGCACCGTTGACGGGTGGGGCGGGGCGGGGCGGGAAGGGGGCTGGGGGGGGGTGGGGTGGACGGCCTGTGGCATAACGCTGCGGCGGTACGCGCCCACCGCCATCCGGTAGCAGGCACTGCCACCACACCCGTTGTGGCGCCGGCCGCCGCGGCGCCACCGGCGGCCCTAGTTGGGCTGTTGACGGTGCCCCTGTCGTGCGGGCGGCACCAGTGGGTGGGTCAACCTGGCGTTCCCTCTTTCCCCCCGCGCCCCCCTTCACTTGTACATCCTTCCTGCTCTAGTTCTATCCTGCCATCCTCTCTTCCTCCCTCTGCCCGCGGGGCTCGTGGTGTCTGTCCCTTCCCGCCTCCGACTTTCCACCACGACCTCCTCACGGCTCCTGCTGTGTCAGTAGTTTATTCCCCACCCCCCCACCCCCTCTTTTTTCTCTTGCGCACCCTGCCACTAGCTCGCCCCTCTCTTTGCCCCCTCCCCTCCCGTTCCCCCTCCTCGTCACCATGACCATGTGCCCGTACAAGTGGGCGCTCTATATTGCGAGCGCCTTGGCCATTCTGTGGGTGACCGTCGAGGCGCTGCTGCACTTTGGGTCGGTCGCCGACGGCGGCGGCGGCAGCAGCGGCGGCGGCGGCGGCGGCGGGCAGCCCTCGTCCAAAAAGGCGGTCACCTCTGCCGCCGCGGGCGATGCGGCGTCCTCGGCCAGTAGCACGGACGACGACGACGACGAGGCCGGGGGGGGGGCACGGGAGCCCCTCGACGACAGTGACGCGGACGGGGAGGCCGAGCCGCCGCGGCGGCGTGAAGGGGGGGAGGGACGCGCCGGCAGTCAGGGGGCCGGCCGCGCACGGGCGATGACGGCGACCGCCGCGCCCATTGCCGCGCGTCGTGCGGCGGTGCGGCGGCGGACGTGAACCAGACGGCGGTGGTGGCGCCTTTTTTTGTGGCACTGGTGGCGATGGAGCAGTGGCGGTGGTGGTGGCGGCAGCGCGCACATGGCAGCGAAGGCGGGGACGGCGACGCCGGCGCCGGGCCGCGCCCCGCGCCTCGCACCGTTGGCGCGGTGCTGGGGGTGGGGGAAAAGGGAGAATCAGCGCTGCCTCCGTCCGTGCCGCGCCCATGTCTGGACCGTCGTCGCACGCCGCCGCCGCCGCCGCCGGTCCGCCCCCCCCGTCTCTCTGCATGGGCGCGCGCGCCGCTGCTCGCGTTTGGCGCGTCCTCCTTGCTCCCCGCGCTGCTCCCCCTCCCCCCCTGGGCGCACCCCCCCCCCTCCCCCGCGCCCCCTCGAGCCGCGGCCGCCAGTCGGGGGTTGCGCTGGGCTGCTGGCGGTGGGAGTTGGGGCGGCTGCGCACCCCCTCGCGCCGCGCCGCCCCACGTCACGGCGGCAGGCCGCGCCCCCCGTCTTCTCTACGCAGGCCCGTCATGGGGGCTCGCGACACACGCCGGCTCTCACGTCTTGGACCCGCCACACCTGGAGGGGGGCGGGGGGAAGGAGGTTGGCGGAGGGGGTGGGGCACGACCGCCCACTGGACTTCTTTCTTCTCTGGCGGGAGGGTGCGTGGGGTGCGTGGGGGGTGTGCGGTGGGGGGTGCGCCCCACCGCCCCCCCCCCGCCCCCTTCTTGTTCCCTGGGTGTGTGTGGGCTTGCTGCACGCACACCCGTGCGCGGGGGCGGGTGGACACGGGCGGGCGCCCGTAGGGGAGAATAAAAATAGGGATAGGTTTTTCTCTATCGGCCGCAGCGCTTGACTGGCGCGTTTGTTTGCTGGACGCGTTTTTTTTTCTACGGCCGTGGTGCGCGGCGCCGGCCCGGCGCGGGCGCTGGCCGCCCTGCGGCTGCGCGCCGGCTCGTCGTGGATCGCCCCTCTAGTTGAGGCTTGTTGCTCCCCCCAATCCCATCTCCCCAGCACTGCTGCGTGCGCAGCCGCGGTTTGGTGCGGCGCGCGGCGGCCCTCGCCCACAACCACAACGCGCCGCCCCGGTGCCCGCGGGTGCTCGTGCCGCCCGTCTCCCAGCCGCGTTCCATCTGCCTCCCCCTCCCCCCCCCCCACCGCCCCCCCCCCTCCCCCCCCCCCCCGCCCCCCCCTTTCTTCCCACCCCCTGCTGGCCACCCTTTCTTCACCCCCCCCCCCCCCCCGACCCCCCCGCTGGCCGCCATGGCAGACGCCGCCACGGGAGCGGCGGCGGCGGCGGCCACCCGCGCCGCCGCCGCGTGGCTCGCGTCGCACCCCCCCCCCCCGGGGCTGGCCGTCGAGTCCATCACCCTCCGCGTGGTCGACGCGGCCGCCGCCGTCAGCGATGACGGCATGGGGGGCGTGCCCCCCCCGCTGGCCATCACCGTCCTTGGGGGGTCGGCGTGGCGCGGCGGCGGCGGCGGCGGCGGCGGCGGCGGCGGCGGCGGCGGCGGCCACCAGGCCGGCGTCGCGGCGGCCACGGCAGTGGTGGCCAAAGCCGAGGCCACCCCCGTCGTTGTTGGCACGGCAGAGGCGCCGGCGCCGGCGGAGGCAGCGGCGGGTGCAGACGCAGCGGCGGCGGCCGCGCCGGGTGGCACCGCTCCCAAAGAGGAGCCCCCCGGGGAGGACGAGTCGTGGAACTCTGAAGAGGACAACCGGGTCAGCGAGGCGGCGGGGGCGACCGCCGTCGCGGACAGTGGGGTGTACGGCGGCCGCGACGCCGGCGGGTGCGCTCAGGGGGCGCCGCCAGCGGCGCGGGGGGGGGGGGGAGGGCGGAGCGCCGACCCGGCCGCCGCGGCCCGCCCTGGGGAGGGGGCGGCTGTGGCGCCACCGGGGGGGGGGGGGGGGGGGGTAGCGCCGAGACGGCGCCCGTGACCACCGATTTTGTGGGGGTGGCGACCCCGCCGGCGAGGGCGGGGGGCGCCCGCACAGCGGCTACCCGCTCGGTGGAGGTGGCGGTCGGGCCGCCCGAGCGGGCGGCGCATCTGGCGGGCCGCGGCGGCGGCCCCGCCCGCGCGCCCGCCCTCGTCTATGCGCGGCTGGCGCGCCCGCCGTCTCCCGACCCGGCAGAGGACGTGGGTGGGGAGGCTGTGGCGGGCGCTGCCGCCGCGGCTCGCCCGCGCGCCCACACGGCCGCCACGGGGGGGGCCCCGCCGGTACAGGCGCCCCCCCTGCAGGCGCCGTCGCGTCAGGGGGACGATGGCAGTGGCGGCAGCCGCGCCCCGTCCCTCGCCTTTGCGCGGCTGCGGGCGCGCCCGCCGGTGCCGCCCGACGCTGTGGAGGACGTGGCGGGGGCCCCCGCCGCCGCTGTGGAGGCCCTGTCACCACCGTCGCCGCGACCGTCGCCACCGCAGTCGTTCATGCAGCAGCCGCCGCCGCCGCCGCCGTCTATGCCGCCGCCGCCGCCGCCGCCGCCGCCGCCGCCGGATGTGCAGCCGCCGCTGCCGCCGCCGCCGCCGTATGTGCAGCCGCCGCCGCCGTATGTGCAGCCGCCGCCGCCATATGTGCAGCTGCCGCCGCCGCCGCCGCCGTATATGCAGCCGCCGCCGCCGCTGCCGCTTGCATCCGCATTCCTGCCGTCGCGGCCGCCGCCGGCGTCCCCCTCTGTCCGCCCCCCCCCCCGGCCCGACAACCTCTACCCCGTGCGGCTGCTGACCAAGTCGCAGCGCATCAAGCGGTCGTACCCGCCCAAGCTCACGTGCGACATTTGTGGGGGCAAGTTCAACACCAAGCGCGACCGGGCGATGCACTATAGCAACACCCACGCGGTGTGAGCGGCTCGCTCTTGCTGGGGTGGGGGGTGGGAAGGGCGGATTTGAGATGGAGGGAAAAGGGGAGACAGAGGATTGGACGCTGCGTGGTGTGGGCGGCCCTCTCGCCCCTGCCCGTGCGCTCCCCGCCCTGTGTGCGGTGGCGCGTCGCAATGACGGGTACCCGTTGTTGGGGGCGGCAGTTATGGAAGGAAGAACGATGGGCTTTTGTGTAGTGTAGCTGCTATCCTGTTTTCGTCCCCGCGCGCACGCCCCGCGCGCACGCCCTCCGTGCCAGGGAACGCGCAGCCGGCGTGGACCCTTCGGTACCAAGGAAGGTGTGCCGTAGGCCGGCCGCTGGCGCCCACCCCGCTTGAGGCACTTCACTTCCAGGGGCCAGTGTCGTTCGGAAAGATGGAAACAGCACCTGGCGTGTTCAACAACACGTCCCTCCGCAAGTCCTATGCCCCCCTCTCACCCCCCCCATCCCCGCCATCCCCCCTCCCTTCTCCCCCAACCACGCCAAGTTGACCACCTCACACGGCTACCTCCCCCCCCGACAGGAACAGCGCGAGCACCTTGGCGTCGGCTGCCCTCCGCACCGCCGGCGGCGGCGGCGGGAGCCCCTGGTTGAAGTCCACGTTGAGCACCCGCAGGCGGGGCAGCGCCGCCACCGACCGGGGCAGGCCCGTCAGCGCGTTTTCATACGCCGCCAGCACCTCCAGGGCGCCACACTCGCCGATGCGGTCGGGCAGGGCGGTCAGGCCGTTGCGGCCTACGTTGAGGACGGCCAGGCGGGCGGCAGAGCCGACCGCGTCGCCCAGTGCCGTCAGGCAGTTGCCGTACGCGTGGACCTCGGTGAGGGCGGGGAGCGCCCACAGGTCATCGGGGAGGGCCGCGAGGCGCCCATTGCCCGCCCGCAAGACGGTTAGGGCGGTGCACGAGGCGATGCCCGTCTCGGCGGGGAAGGCCGGCAAGGTGTCCGAGTAGCCCACGTCGAGGAAGGTAAGGGCGGTGAGGCCGGCGAGGCAGCCAGGCGCGAGCGCGCCCAGCGGGTTGGCGCCAACGAGCAGCCGCTCCAGGCGTGAGCAGTCGGCGACGCACGCGGGGAGGAGCGTCAGCTCATTGAGGAAGAGGTTAAGGGTGGTGAGGCGGGGCGCCAGCGGCGCCACCGCCGGCCACAGCGCAGCAAGGTCAGCGTCGGCCAGGCCCAGCTGGGAGAGGTCCAGCGTGGACCCGTCGCACTCCGCCACCGCCCGGCGGGCGGCCTCGAGGGGGGTCCCCGCGGCCGCCCCGCCGTCGAGTGCCGACACGTACTGCTGCAGGGTGGTGGGGGTGGACGGCGCGGGGCCACACCGGCCGGTGCAGCCATTGGCGGCACCCGCGGCGGCGGCAGCGTCGGCGGGGGCGGCAGGGTCGCCCATAGTGGGAGGGAAACGGGATGAAGCCCGTGAAGGAAAAGAAGGGGGGGGGGCGTGAAAGTGGGACTGGTGGACGCTCGGGCTGCCGTCGGCAGTGGGGGGGAATGGTCCGGCGGAAGCGTGCGGCTCGTGCGGCGCGGAAGCGTGGGGGAGGCGAGGACACGGGGCCCGCCGCCGATCGGTCGTAGTGCGCCTACAATTGAAAATCGGTTGTCGAATCGGTATCGAAAGTGAGGGTGCAGCCACCAGAGTTTCATGTATCATAGTAAACATGAAGATAGATTTTACAAAATGCAGGAGCAGTGATTCGTATCATTTCTGTACCAACAGCCAATCAGAACACGGCCTGGCCAGCGTAGCACAGGTACAGTGTATGTACGTACAAAACCGTTCAGGATCCACCGCTCGGCCGAAAAGAGCTGTACGGCGCCGCTCTGTCGGCTTGTCGCCTGGTCCGCCGCATGAAGCAGTTCTGTCCGCCTCCTCGATGGCAGCCTGTGCGACCGCCGCCGCCGCTATCACTGTGGTATAAAACTCGATCCTCTCAGACACGTGTCAATATCCCTCGGGGGAAAGGGACAGGTAACACAGAAAGGGGAACTATTGCAGTTTTCCGAATTTTGTCCCATGTGGACAAGAGCAAGAGCAAGTGTACAAGAGCAAGGGCCAATCGCATGCTCGCAACAGAGGGCTGACCAATGGCGTGCTACAACACGTCTGTCGGAAGAACCTGATGATTGGCTATGGCCACAAATGCTCTCGCAACGAACGCTGGTTGGTCAACACACTCTTGTTTTTTCATCGGATCTCGCCGGTTGGCCCTTTATAGTGCGTCCCGTAAAAAGTGGACGTGCTCGTGTCGTGATCATGTCAAATATCGGCCACTGGACCAATCAAACCCACACTGCACGACCCGTGCACGTCCACTTTTTGCGGGACGCACAATGTCTCAGGTCCTCTCTGTCAAGAACAGTCCGAAGCGCTCGACAGGTGCATTTTCTGCCCTCAAAGTGGTCAGAAATCCCGAGAGAACCCCCGATCACACTGTTCGTACAACAAGGGACCCTCATGCAGAGCAGTCATTGGCCAGAGAGGCAGCATCTGAGTCATATCATTGGTCAAACACAGTTTGCTCTTGCTCTTGTCCACATGGGAAAAAATTGGGAGAACTGCAATACGAGAGTGGTATGTCTGTTGCCTCACGTGCCTGCTCGCAGAGCCAACAGATACGCACGGTAGTGCACACGGGGAAGAGGAAAGCAAACGCGCAGTTGTCTTTTTCCCTGAGGGCGCGGGCCAAGGGCGCCTCGCTGTCCCTCTTAACGTGCATCTGGGGGAGCCTCGGCACTCTGGCCAGGTAGCCCCCCCTTACCCCCGAGTGGCCCCGACCCGAGTCTAACCTCGTCAGGTCGGGGGCCACTATCACTACTAATTCTATTCTCCCTCACTAATCTCACACTCAAATTCTCTCAAATCAGGTCCCTCACAAATATGCAAAAACCCATCAGAAGTCCCTCTCTCGCGTGTGGGCAGCGTAGTCCACCGCATCCCAGTGCCGGGCACGGGCCACGGCCGCCAACCATCACCACACGGCGGGCGTGTTCTGGCACCTTGTGCCCCCAGGTCGCCATCCCCGGTCGGCGCCAAGTCAGGGCCAGGGATGCTACATAGCTCCCTCCCTAGTCCGGCACGTCCTCGGCCCGTACCAGGTGCCACCGTGCACAGCCTCGAGCACGCCCACACCGGTGCCGAGGCCGAGGGTCTTCACCCCGAGCGTGATCACCTTCTCCAGCCCTGCCCCCTCCTTCACCTTGACCTTGACCTTGCCGTTCCCCCGGATTCTGGACGACATGTCCAGCTCCGAGATCCTGATTGGGCCCGTGGCTCCGGCGGCGAGTGTTGCGGAGGAGAGCTCGGGTGGCCGTGCCCCTCTCCTGCCTCCGGTTTCTCGGGTGTCGATGCCGGCGCCGGTCGTCACGGCGGAGAAGGATCGAGTTCCCCCGGCTCCAGCGTCGCGCCCGGTCGAGACCCCCCCGGCGGGTCTCCCGGAGATGCTTCTTGGGCAAGATTCTCTGGCGGCCCGGCGCTACTCCACGGTGGTCGGCAACGCCAGCGCAGCCCAGTGCCAGCAAGATTGTCTGGTCATCTGTCGCAAGGAACTCGAGCGCGGGGTCTTAACGGAGATGGACAAGACGCGTCTCCACGCGGCGGACCAGACCCACCTGGCTCAAGACCGCTCCCAGAGCGTTTCGGGTTCCTCTTGGGTTGCCCGTCTTGAGGATCTCCCCTTCGCGCTGGTGCCGGATCTTCCCCTGACCGAGCGCCGCGTGTCTGCGTCCGTTCTCCGGTGGCCGGAGGAGGGAGGTTACGTCCGCCGGGCGCTCAAGGTCAGGGACGAGGCGCTCAAGGGGTCGAGGAGCCTAACTTGTGATCCCCGTCCGAGCATGGTCGCTCTGGAGCGGCCTTTCTTGACTCGGAAGTATTCCATGTTGTCGCCGGCGCGGGAGCAAGGCGAGCGGCGTGGGCGCCAGCGGGACTACATTGTGAGCTGCAACCATCAAGAGTTCTGGAAGCTGGATAAGGCCAACCGAGCGGCGTACAACCCTAAGGTCATCCCGCAGCAGCAGGAAGTCGAGATCCAGGTCGGGTTTGCTCCGTCCAGCATCCCCTTTACGTGGTACTTCCTGGACGCCCTGACCCAGGCGTCGATCGAGGGCTTCTTCCATTCCATCCCGTACATGATGTGTGGCAGTATTGACCCCCAGGTACGGGGGCAACACGTGCCATGCAAGGGGCGGCAGGCCACTAGCCTGATCCGTTCCTCCCCCTGCATTTGGGTCCGTATTCCCTAAATTTGGGATAGTTAGCTTAGTAGTAAATCCAACTTGGATTTGAGGGTTTTCTGCATTTATCGTCTTGAATTTTCGTGTGGCCAGGTGGGCAGGTGCTGGGGTGGGAGATTCTGAGTGGCGAGATTCTGAGGGGACCCTGGGGGGATAAGGGGAGGGGCAGCGGGGCTTGGCCCTGCGGCCCCGTCCCGACCAAGAAACTGTTGGACCACACACCATCCTCTTGTTTGTCAGTGGGGGGTTTGCCCCACAACAGGGACAGAGTGTGTGCGACTTGCACTTCTTCCGGTTCCCCCGACACGGGAGGCAGCCCTTGTACACCGCCCCAACTTGGGTGCCGTGTGTGTAAGTGGTTTTTGCCACATTTGGTGGAGCAGCAGGGGACAGAGGTAAACTTTACCTCCGGGTGCACCCGGGTGTAGGGGGCCCTCTGTCTCAGAGGAACGGTGGACTTGGACCGTGTCATACGGATCGTTAGCCAACATGGCTAGCTCGGACCCCCCGTCGTCCGGGGAGTACACGGGTGACGCACGTACTTCAGTGCCTTTGAATACTGGTGAGACACAGGTGGGTTTACCTGGGGTCGCAGAGGGACTAGAGGTCCCTCAAGCCAGCAGGACTGGAAGTGCGGGCGGGCAACAGGCCACCCCGACTCAGTCGGGAGTTCACTCGGGTGACACTTCTGATGTGGGTGGGCCGAAGTCTGGCCACCGTGTGGTATACTCAACGGGAACGTCCCAAAGGGTGAGGACTATCGCCGCGGGTTCTGTGGCAGTATTGACCCCCAGGTAGGGGGCAACACGTGCCATGCAAGGGGCGGCAGGCCACTAGCCTGATCCGTTCCTCCCCCTGCATTTGGGTCCATATTCCCTAAGTTCGGGATAGTTAGCTTAGTAGTAAATCCAACTTGGATTTGAGGGTTTTCTGCATTTATCGTCTTGAATTTTCGTGTGGCCCGGTGGGCAGGTGCTGGGGTGGGAGATTCTGAGTGGCGAGATTCTGAGTGGACCCTGGGGGGATAAGGGGAGGGACAGCGGGGCTTGGCCCTGCGTCCCCGTCCCGACCAAGAAACTGTTGGACCACACACCATCTTCTTGTTTGTCCGTGGGGGGATTGCCCCACAACAGGGATAGAGTGTGTGCGACTTGCACTTCTTCCGGTTCCCCCGACACGGGAGGCAGCCCTCGCACACCGCCCCAACTTGGGTACTGTGTGTGCGAGTGGTTTTTGCCACATTTGGTGGAGCAGCAGGGGACAGAGGTAAACTTTACCTCCGGGTGCACCCGGGTGTAGGGGGCCCTCTGTCTCAGAGGAACGGTGGACTTGGACCGTGTCATACGGATCGTTAGCCAACATGGCTAGCTCGGACCCCCCGTCGTCCGGGGAGTACACGGGTGACGCACGTACTTCAGTGCCTTTGAATACTGGTGAGACACAGGTGGGTTTACCTGGGGTCGCAGAGGGACTAGAGGTCCCTCAAGCCAGCAGGACTGGAAGTGCGGGCGGGCAACAGGCCACCCCGACTCAGTCGGGAGTTCACTCGGGTGACACTTCTGACGTGGGTGGGCCGAAGTCTGGCCACCGCGTGGTATACTCAACGGGAACGTCCCAAGGGGTGAGGACTGTCCCCGCGAGTTCCACTCGGGTTGGAGCCAACTTTGGCATGGAGCCATCGCCAACTAGGCTTTCGGAGGACGGCGGACCTCCGTTGGTCGGCGATGGGCTCGCGCCCATGCCCCCGGTTGAGCCCCCTGAGGAACGTGGTTACCCCTCAGGTGGACTCCCGGAGGTGGACCGAGACTCAACTGGAGTCGTCAATCCACTCCTCGCGGAAACTGTCCGTCGGGAGGCGACCACTGTGTTGCGGCAGACTTTGCCGGACCTGGTGGTCACGATGACGAATACTATTCTGAATCAGATTGTGGCGAGTTTGCCAGATGGCCTTAATGTCCAGACCGGATTGGGGCTTTCGAGCCCACAGGCGCAGGGGGAATCCCTCCCCACGCCTATCTCGGGTCGCCCCGAACTGGGGGCGACACCTGTGACTCCCAACGAGGGAGCCACACCATACTCGGTGGGGCGTACGCCCTTCATGGGGGAGTTCCCCCCGACAAGACCGGCGGCTACACCAAGCGCGCCGCGCCGGACTACAGGCACTGTGGGTGAACTTACCCCAGTGCCACAGCGGCTGTTCCCTCAACGTGAGGTGCCGCCCAAGATCCAGGTAGCCAACCCGGTCTACCAGAGGATCTTTGACTGTGAGACCTACGCCCTCCACAACAAGTCGGTGGCGTATGGTCCTGACCAGGCCCGAGCCATGGGCCGTGCCAAGAAGAATGCACTTCACTCTTTTGGGCACAAAGCGGAGTGGGATGGAACTCCCCCCCTCCGTGTCTTTGAGTTCCTACGTCGTTTCACAAAAGCCTGTGACGACAATGCCATAAGTGAAGGCATGGCTTTTTACATGCTACAGGAGTTTACGAAGGGAGACCTGCGGACAGAACTTATGTCCGTCATGCCCAGCTCCTCAAGTGGAGGCGCTGGGGAGGTGACGTCCTATTTGGAGCTCGTCAACTGGTTGTTGAGGGCCATGGTTGATGAAGCGGCGTTGGCTTCTCAAGTCGAGGAGTTTACGCAAGCCCATCAGGAAGAGGCGGAGGACGAGTTGTCCTTTGCGGAACGAGTCCGTAAGCTCAACAATCTTTGTGGGTTTCTTCATCCACAAGCTGTGGTGAAGAGTCGGTTTGTGGAAGGACTCCACTGGTCAGTCCGGATGGAGACCCGGGAGCATAACACTGCCCGGGCGACCCTGGCCGAGTTGGCTAGGTTCGCCTACCGCAGAGGCGAGGCCTACCGCAAGTTGCGGGAGGAACAACGCCAGGAGCGTCAGGCCGAGTTGGCCAAGGAACGGGAAGAGGCGCGCCAGGCCAGAGAGTTGCGAGAGGCACGCCGAATCCGCAAGGAGAGGATGGTAGCTGCCGTGGGAACTTCCCAAGGTACCTCGTCGTCTTCCCCAGTTGGGAAGACCCCTCCGGGAACTGATCATCGGTGTTGGAACTGCAACTCCGATGGTCACTGGGCATATGATTGCCCCAAGTTGAGTAAACGCATCCAACAGCTTGTTAGGAATGCGAGTAAGAAGTCGGCTACGAACGAAGTGCGTTCACGCCGCGAGGGTGGGTCTCGACCAGTGGTGGCGGTCGCCACACCCTCGACGGAAGGGGCGGACACGTCGTCCTCGGACTCGTCGTCGTCCCCTTCGCCCTCAGATTCGGACGCCAAGTCGGCGGGAAACGAATGACCGTTGGAGCTGGTCGTCCGAAGCTCACAACGGCAGCCTCGGCCAAGTGGGCCAAGAGGACGAACCAACCGTGTCGGATACTGCGGCGACCTAAGGGAGTCCGCCCACCTCGGGTGGGACTTCCCAAGAACGTAAACCCACGTCGGGTCATCGCGGTGCTGACGGGTGAGAACTTCCAGGTGGCTGGACGGGTGCAACTTGCCCCCGGCCGCGCCTGTTGTGTCCGTATCGTACTTGATACCGGGTCAGGAGCCTCCTTGATACGCAAGTCGCTATTACCAAAGGAGAGGAAGCTCCAACGCTGGAAGTCTAAAGCTGACCATCTGATCGATATCAATGGTGGGGTACTTCCCATCGTTGGTGCCGTGACCCTACCAACTAGGTTGGGGACCCATGAGGTCGACGTGACCTATAGAGTAGTTGAGAATACATCGGTGCCCCTGCTTCTGGGTGCCCCTTATGTTGTTACACAAGTGCCTTTGATTTGTGGCCCTGAGTATTGGGTCAAGTTGATGAATGGGGAAACCATCCCCATCCTTTGTAAGGGAAAGTCTGTGGCTCCTGTGACAGTCTCACAGTCGAAGCCTGTTTGCTCTGTGAGAGAAGAGTTTACTGCTACCCTGCGTTTAGCCCGTAAGGTCACGTTGCCCCCCAACTCGGTGGCTCACGTTGACGTTGTAACTGATTATACGGGGAACGGGTTGTTGCACCCTAATCCCCGTCTTGCTCGGACGCACCAATTGCATGTTGCCCTTGGCACGATGGACTCCAAAGCCGGAGTCCCGTGGAGGATACAGGTGATGAACCTGAGCTCGTCGCCCAAGTACTTCAAGTCGGGAGCCAAGTTCGGCTATATCGACCAACACGAGGGACCGGTAGTTGCGGTCACCCTCAACGCGGGCGCAAGTTGCGACCCAAAGCCCGGAAAGGAGAAGCATCAAGCCAAGTCGGCCGCCTCTCCTCGGCCCCATGTGATCATGGAGGGTGTCCCACCCAGGTTGAGGGTTCAAGTTGAACGCCTCTTGGACCAATATCACAAGTTGTGGGATGGCCAATTGGGACTCATGAGAGCCACCCAACACCGGATCGAGTTGAAGCCCGGTGCACCCCCTATACGTCAACAACCGTATAGGGGAGGACCCCGTTCAAGGGCCCTCGTCAAGGAGCAAGTTGCTCGCATGGAGGCCCTCGATGTGATCGAGGCCAGTAACGCCGAGTGGGCGAGTCCGGTGGTTATCGTCCCCAAAGTTGATGGGACCCCCCGGTTCTGTATCGACTACCGTAAGCTCAACGAGAGCACGGTGAAGGACAATTATCCCCTACCTAGGATGGACGACTGTCTGGACTCTCTGGGGGAGGCAAACGTGTTCTCTACCCTGGACTGTAACGCGGGGTACTGGCAAATTCCCATTGCCCCGGAAGACAGGCATAAAACTACCTTTACCTGTCACTGCGGTACCTACCAGTGCAAACGACTACCGTTTGGACTGTGCAACGCGCCGGCAACTTTCCAGCGCGCCATGGACATGATTCTGGCCGGAGTACGGTGGCAGATCTGTCTTGTGTATCTGGACGATATCATCGTGTTCTCCTGAAGTCCGGAGGAGCACATTGGCCATCTTGGTCAGGTGTTCAAGCTACTTGCTGACGCCGGTGTGTCACTGAAGGCGAGCAAGTGCCACCTCTTGACTCAGGAGGTGGAATACTAGGGACATGTTGTCCGTCCGGGGCGTCTCAGTGTCAACGAGAAAAACTTGAGGGCCATCCGTAAGGCTCAGTACCCCCGGACCCAGACCCAGATGAGGAGCTTCCTCGGGATGTGTAGCGTGTACCGACGTTTCACCAAGGGCTTCGCCAAGGTGGCGAAACCGTTGAATGAGTTAGTGAGCTCAACGATACCTAAGAACCTGCCTCCCCCAAGTACGGTGGAGCAGGAATCCTTTGAGACTCTTCGGGACCTTTTGCTGAAGCCCCCTATCCTGGCTATTCCCAGGTTGGGAGGCCACTACATCCTGGATGTGGACGCTAGCTACGACCAAATTGGTTGTGTGTTGCTTCAGCAGCAGCCGGACAAGGAGTACTTGCCGGTGGGATACTTCAGCAAGGGGCTGAACTCGGCCGAGAAGAACTACGGAGTCACGGAGTTGGAAGGACTCGCAGTGGTGTGGGCGGTGACGTCACTTCGTCACTACCTAGAGGGTGAGAAGTTCCTCATCCGCTGTGACCACCGCGCGTTGCAGTTCATCTTCAAGACGGACTGTACGAACACTCGTCTCAACCGGTGGAGGGTGGGACTGGCACCCTTCAACTTTGATATTGAGTACCGACCTGGCAGGCAACATGCCCTTGCCGACGGCCTCTCTCGGGTACCTACCGAGGGGCTGGACACTAACCCAGTCGATGAGGACATCCCCATCGTGGGGGTAGTCACGCGCTCGGGTCAGGCGTTGAACCCCGAGGCGCCAGGGAACAAAAAGTACTTGCCCCTGTCCCTGGAAGAGGTGGTGAAGGCCCAGGCCGAGGATCCCTTCTGCAAGTCGCAGAGGGATACACTGGATACAGTGGCGGAGACGCGGTTCTTTCTGGGAGACGATGGCCTCCTCATGAGGAGGGGGGTATTCCAGGGGACCGAACAACTTGTCTTCCCCGCATCCCTCAAGGACAGTATCCTTGAGAGGGAGCATAACGCTCCCACAGGTGGACACCTGGGGTCTAGTAAACTGTACCGGACCCTGAGGACCAGGTACTACTGGCCGTCCATGGTGGTGGACATCTACAGTTGGGTGGCTGCCTGCACAAGTTGTGCACAGAACCGTCTGATGGAACGGCGGCCTACTACGGCTATGCTATTGTTCCCGGCCAAGGAGCCCTTTGCCGCGTTGGCGATGGACATCCTTGGGCCACTGCCAGTGACCGAGGAGGGCAACCAGTACCTCCTGGTTATCTGTGACCGCTTTATGAAAGTTACGCGAGCGATCCCACTGGCAGAGATCACGGCCATGTCGGTCGTGTCAGCCTTCCTAGATCACTGGGTTGCCGCGTATGGCATTCCGGATAGTACACTATCGGACAATGGACCGCAATTTGCGTCTGTACTGTTTCAGGGAGTGCTGGATATGTTGGGGGTGCGGGCAAACTATGCCACCTCCTACCACCCACAAACTAATGGGCAGGTGGAGCGCTTCAACAAAACTATTGTTCGACAGCTGCGCCACTATGTGAGTGAGCACGTGAAAACGTGGGACCAATGCATTTCTATTCTTACCACTGCCTACAATTCGCAGGTTCACTCATCTACCGGGGAAGTACCCCTCGCTTTTGTGACCCCCCGTCGCGTGCGGTCTATTGCCGTACGGCGGCCGCTCCCAACTAGGGAGGCCAATGGCAGTACACCTACTCCTACTGAGAGTAAGGCGGAGTTCGCTGCTAGGCTTGAAAACCTCATCCCTAAAGTCAGGGCTGAGATGGACAAAGCACAAAAGCGCTACAAGCGTACCTTTGACAAAAAGGTGCGCAACGCCAAGCATGTCCCCGAACAGGGTGACTGGGTATTGGTCCACTCACACACCCCAACTGGGGGTAAGTTGGTATTCCAGACGAAGGGGCCGTACCAGGTCCTTCGTACTGATGGGCGGCGCTTCACCATCGAAAGTGACGATGGGGTCCGCACAGTGAACGGACAGGACGTGGTCAAAGTTGCACCACCGCCTGCAGGCGACCCAGCTTGGGCGCGTGCGTTGGAAGCGTGGCGCCTCCCCTCACTGCCTGCGGCCAAACAGGGCCCGCAGGAGTACGTGTTCGATAAGTTCATCGACCACGGCTGGGATGAGGACACTGACCGCCTCATGTTGAGGGTGCGTTGGTTTGGCTACAAAGCCAAGGATGATACGTGGGAGTATGTGGAGGACCTTCCCGCTGAGAAGGTCCGGGCCTACTGTGCCCGGAATGAGATAGACCCTAACAGCCCCCCCTCAACGTGAGGGAAGGCCGAACAACAGTGCCAAGAGAGTGCTTCAAGTCGAAGTGGTAAGCAGAGTGGCTTTTAACTACAGCCCTAACCCTCACACTCTCACAACAAAGGCAGCTGCCAACTAGGCATGCATGCTAGACTCTCCAACCCCACGGCCCTCGCCCTCACGTGGAGGCGAGCGGCGAGACCCCCGGCGATAACGCTCCCCACCAGTCGGGGGGGCCGGCGGCTCCAAGTCGGACCCGTCGCGCCCCTCACGGTCGCGCAAGTGGCGACGACCGCGGCTGCTCTTCTGCTTAGTCTTGCGCGCAAGTTGGCGACGCAGACGCCGGACCGACTCAGACTCTGACGGAGTCGAGGACTCCGAGACGGAGTAAGACAACTCGTCTTCCGACACGGAGGGAGAGCGCCGCGAGCGTCGGCGACGACGGCGAGGAGGCGAGTATGCCCGGCTCGCACGACGTTTGCCACGCCCAAGTGGGGCTGGATGGGGCACAATAGTCCCAATGCGAGCCAACTCGGCCGTCATAAACTCCGCCACCGACTCGCAACTCGCGGTCGCCACTGCAGTACGAACGTGCTCCTCAAGTTGAGGAGTCTCGGAAGTTTGAAGGGTTGCGGTCGACGCGGCCAACCAGGAAATGGTACGCACCAACGTGGTGATCATCATCTCTGAGGTTAGAGGCGTGGGCGGTAACACCAACTTGTGGTATACCGTCAGGAGGGTGGCCCCCAAGTTGGGGGACACCGGGGTGGACAACTCAACGGCCACGCTAATCGGGATGTCCCCGTGCGGCTGGTAGGGGACAGGAGGAAGCGGAGGGGCACGCCGAGGTGGCGGGACCCGGGTGTAACTGCGACCCCGACTTGGGGCCCCCGCAGTGGGTTGAGTCATATGGTCATCATGTGAGGGCACGGCCATAACTATGGCCTTGTCCGGGGGTGGCGCAGTGTGGCGATCCACCCCCGGGGCATACGGGTAGTCCCCGATGCCCAACCCCTCTCGTAGGACCACACGGCCGTCATGAAGCTCACGAGCGACCCATACGAACTGGCGAAGTGCGCCATCGTCCTTGGGTCCACGAGTGGGGCGGCGCAACTTGTGCTCGATGCTCTCCCACTCGATAAACTTGTGGAGGCGGAGCATCTCCTCCAGTAGAGTGAGTTGTCCTGATGAGCACCCCTCAGCAACTAGCTGAGGGGTGAGCTGTTCCAAACCTTGGATAAGCCGGAGGGGGAGATGCCAGAGCATCCCCCGCCGCTGAACACAAGACACCCAGGTCGACATGACCTCGAGGAGCCACTGGGTGGCCAACATGGCCCACACCAGGTGATCAGGGCCAGCCGTCAACAGGACGGAGCCGAAGTGGTCAAGCAACCGTGGCAGCAACGCCGGGAACCCGTAGGGGACCTCAACTTGAGGCCACCACTCGGGCTTGTTCGGATAGTACTGCTCCTTACTGGCAGCAGACTGCTGAGGAAACTCAAGTTGAGCCGAGGTCACCAAGTAGGGACCTCGCCGGAAGTCCTTCTCCATCCGCACATCAAAGTGATGAGTGTGCGGATCGGCCTCGTGAAGGTACGGGGGGCGAGTTGCCACCGCGTCCCAAGTAAAGGTCGGCAAGTCGCCGGGACCCGGGATAGTTCCCCCGCGGTCCACCATGGCCTTGGCCCGCTGTACGTCTTCGACCTCCTCGTCGTCCAGGAAGGCAAACTGGTCCGTCCTGAAGCCGGCAGGGAACCCGACCCTACGGGGATACTTCTCCCGTAGGCGGTCCCATACCCGACCCATCGCTGCGCCAAGTCGGCCACAGCGAAGAACAGTCAACCCCTCCTCATATAGAGGCCAAGCGGGGTAAAACCACCGCCCCAAGGCCTCACGCGGGGCAACTTGTCCCGCCTCCGGGGGAGATCCCGCCGTCAACCCAACGCCGGGTGATGCGGGAGTCCCATCCCCCGGAGCGATCGCGGAGCCCCCGCCGGAAGTCCCGGCGGGCGCTGCACCGAAGGGGGTGTTCTCCATACGTTCGTCGAGAGAGTCCGTCTCCACCCCCGGGGTCGCCATGGCTCTCCCCAAGTTGGGGAGAGACGCCCTGGCTACAGCGGCACAAGACCCGCCTCTAGTTCAGGGGGACTCGGATCGTGGGTAGACGGGTGGCCTCCCCAGCGTGGGGCGGCCCAGTGGAAGGTGAAGGGGAGGTGGTGGTGATGGTGAAGTGAGAACCGGGGAGAGCAAGCTGCCGAGTGGGCAAGCTTGGGGAGAGGGGCGGTCAACGTGACCGCCTCCACATCCGCGTTACGTACTCAATGGGGGACAGCAAGTCGCGCCCCCAACGCCGAGACGTTCGTTTACGCACCCCCTCACAGGGCCGACCGGGTCGGTCGGAACTGAGGAGAGGGGAGTGTGGCAGTATTGACCCCCAGGTACGGGGGCAACACGTGCCATGCAAGGGGCGGCAGGCCACTAGCCTGATCCGTTCCTCCCCCTGCATTTGGGTCCGTATTCCCTAAATTTGGGATAGTTAGCTTAGTAGTAAATCCAACTTGGATTTGAGGGTTTTCTGCATTTATCGTCTTGAATTTTCGTGTGGCCCGGTGGGCAGGTGCTGGGGTGGGAGATTCTGAGTGGCGAGATTCTGAGGGGACCCTGGGGGGATAAGGGGAGGGACAGCGGGGCTTGGCCCTGCGTCCCCGTCCCGACCAAGAAACTGTTGGCCCACACACCATCCTCTTGTTTGTCAGGGGGGGGATTGCCCCACAACAGGGACAGAGTGTATGCGACTTGCACTTCTTCCGATTCCCCCGACACGGGAGGCAGCCCTTGCGCACCGCCCCAACTTGGGTGTCGCGTGTGCGAGTGGTTTATGCCACACACATATTTGGTGGAGCAGCAGGGGATTGAAGTGATTGAGTAGAGACTTTTGGGAGTAGCGGTTGGGTTGTTCCTGTTCTGTCCTCTTCTGTGGTTTCGGAATTGTTTGCACCGGTTCACCGGAGTCCCATTCCTGGCTCCCCAACCCCTCTCTCGTGGTCTGGCGATCTTTGGACACGCAGGAAGCTGGACTGTGGCTGTCAAGAAACCAACATGGCTACCCTCCCAGGCACAACGGTGCCCGAAGGGGTAGACCCCGCGTCCCTTAACGCATCCCTGGTCACCGCGGGGGACAGTGTCCAACACGGCGTTGTCCCTACGGGCGAACCAGACCTGGGCGTGACATGCGGAAGCGGGCTGGAGGCTACAGGCGGCCAAGTCCATTCTGCTCCCGTTCCTCCGGCTGTCCCTCCTGTGGGAGCCACCCCAGGTTCAACGGCGATTGAGTCCGCTCGAAGCAGACGTCTTCCTCCTGTCGGGTCTACACCTGAACTTCCAGGGATAGCCCCTGGTCTGTCTTCTCCTGGACCTACACATGGCAGCTGGGTGTATACACCTCTTCCTGTGGTGGCTAGCAGTGCCAGAGGCACCGCCGTGACTGGTTCTACGGGTACCCCTGAGACCTCGTCTCCTGGGACCGGCCAGGCGTTTTCTCCCCTGGCGTCCTATGGGGCGGGGAGGTCCAAGACCGGTAACCGGAGCAGCCGGAGGCGGCGGCGTCGTCGTCGTCGCTCTAGCACCAGCGAGACCATTTCTTCCAGATCAGAGGAGGGATACGACTGGGACGCATCCCCTGGTCCCTACCGGCGCAGGCTGGTCAAGTTTGACTTTCCTGCCCACCAAGGGGGGGCTGCCACCCTGAACAAGGTCACATATTGGGGCAACTACCCGCTGGAGATCCAAGACCAAGGTTACACCCGGAAGATGGCCAAGAAGATGGCATCCCTGAACCGGCGCATGCAGCCGAGCTTCGGGGGACATCCTAAGTTTTCTGGGAAGAAGCCGGCGCTGATCTTTGCCTTCCTGCGCCGGTTTGTCAAGGCATGCAACGACGACGATGTGTCCGAGAGCAAGGCGCTCTACCTCCTGGTTAACTTCATGACAGGAGAAGCGGAGCAGCGGTTCGCACAGGTTCTCCCAGACTCAGCCGGACACATCGTCGGGCGTACCGTTGGGAGCTATCCGGATACGGTCAACTGGCTCCTTTCCAACTTCGCGGACGAGGACTCCATGCGCAAGGCGATGGGAAAGTTAAACCGGGCCACCGTGGAACACAAAGTGACTCCAGAGTCCTTCGCCCGCCGTGTCCGGGAGATGAGCGAGGCTTGTGGCGACGTTTACCCTGAGGACAGGCTCAAGATGATCTCCTCGGAAGGGCTTCCTGAATATCTTCAAGTAGACGCTGAGAACTACAACTAGGAACACCAAGAATATACCTTCCAGCAGCTGATGGCCTACACCCAGGGCAAGTACCGGCAGGCTAAGGCCCTCCAGGCTCCCATAGTATCGACTCCCAAGCCGTTGTTGCGAGTTCGTCCCGGACCCGACGAGTATAAGGGAGGTGATAAGCCAGTACCGGTACTGGCTGTTTGCGAGACCTCACCCGTGGCGTCAGGTGACAAATGGGGCGGCTTTGTCTCTAAGGAGCAACCTTCCTTGGTCGCCCCCAAGCAGGTCAAGAACAAGCGTTTCCGGTCTTGTTGGCTGTGCCAAAAGCAGGACCATATGTCCTACCAGTGCCCGACCATCGCCAAGGATCTCCAGGAGAAGCTCAAGCGCCAAGGACTGGTGTTCGCTAAGGCAGTCAGCTGGGCTGACCGGCGAGCGCCTTCCAACACGGACAAGGCACAGGTACACGCAATCCGGGTGGCGACCTTGCAGAGCATCACGGAGGCTCTGACCAAGAATGCTTCTACGGACTTTGACCTGGAGACCGAGACCTCTACGGAATCCTCGGGCTCGGTGCACGAGTAGGGCAGACGCTCCCCCCAAGTGTCTTCCCGAATATCCGACGGCAGGGTACTTCTACCTGTTCTCCACTTGCGTGCCGGGAGAAAGAACGGCAGTTTCCTGCTCAACTGGTGGCCGCCTGGACACCCTGATTGTTCAAGGGGACCTTGCTCGTCTTGTGTGAGGAGAACCTCAAGATCAATGCTCGTATGCGTGTGAGAGATAGCCTCCCCCAAGCTGCCACTCCGGTGGTTGACACGGGAGCCGGACCAAGCGTCATCCCTGAGAACCTGTTACCTCCGAGCTCGCGCCGACATGCCTGGAGAGCCCCTACCAAGACCCGGATTGTAGACGCTTCGGGTGAAACTTTAAGACCGCTTGGCCGCCTTCCTGTGGCCATCTTTGACAACAATGAACCAATGCTTTTTCCATTTCTCGTAGTCAAGACCCTCTTAGTCCCCCTCATCCTAGGCTGGAGCGTCCAGAAGCAGCATTTCACGAGTATTTTGCTAGGAGAGGGAAAAGGTGCAGTTCAATCATGGATCTGTGTTGCCGGTGCTGGAGCATCTGGGCGCCAAGGTTCGGGTAGTCAAGAACAAGAAGGACCGCATCCCACCCTCTACCTTGACTCTCTTCAAACCGGTGCTCCTTCCTCCTCGTTTGGAGACCAAGGTTCAAGTAAACACTCGGACTACGGGTCAATGCCTGATCTACGGACGCAAGGAATTTCCGGCGAAACACCGGCTATCCTTGGCCCACGGGCATCACAAGAAAGTGGAAAGGCACATCCCATTCTCGGTGCTAATCGTCAACGTGAGCCGGAAGTCGATATTTCTCGCCAAGGGTACTCGATTTGGAACGGCAGAACCTGACCGGGGGTCTGTCCGTGCCCTGAGCAAGGAGGATTTCTTGAACCTGCAACAAGAACTGGCATCCAATGCAACCGCCCTAGGTGTACCTCCGGAACAAGCACAGGCTGGCGGCGTTACCTCGAAACCCGATCAAGCACCACCCAGGATGCCGAACATCAACAAAGAAAGTGTTCCTCCCAACCTGAAGGAGGCTCTGGAGAAGCTTCTCTAGGAATATCGGCACCTGTGGTCTGGAGAGCTGGGCAAGATGGACGCCTTCCTACACCAGAATCAACTCAAGCCGGCTGCTCAGCCGGTGCACCTGCAACCGTATCGGGCTGGACCGCATTGCCGGGATGAAATTGAGAAGCAGGTTACCAAGATGCTCAAGATGGATGTTATCGAGCCCTCCGATGGCGAGTGGGCCTTCCCGGTGGTATTCGTCCCGAAACCTGGCGGGCACTTCCGTTTCTGCGTCGACTACAGGCGCCTGAACGAGATGTCGTTCAAGGATGTATACCCGATACCCCGGATGGATGATTGCATCGATTGTCCCGGTGATGCTACCCTGTTCTCAACGCTGGATTGGAATGCCGGTTATTGGCAGATCCGTCTGGCTGATGAGGACAAAGACAAGACTACTTTCTCGAGCCATATGGGGCTATTATGGTGCAAGCCTCTTCCTTTTAGCCTCAGCAATGCTCCGGCTACCTTCCAGAGAGCCATTGACATCATCCTGTCGGGACTAAGATGGAGGACATGTCTGGCTTACTTGGACGACATGATCGTCTTCTGCAAAACTCCGGCGGAACATCTAGAGCACCTCCGAGAGGTTCTGGCTCTCCTGTCCAAGGCTGGATTCACCACGAAGGCAGAGAAGTTCCACCTGTTCGAGACTGAAGTGGAGTACCTGGGGCACGTACTAAGTCCGGGGGAGCTCCGGGTCAGCGAGAAGAATGTCAAGGCCCTTCGGCAAGCCCGGCAACCAAAGACACAATCGGAGCTCAACAGCTTTCTGGGTATGTGCAATGTCTACCGCCGGTTTGTATGGGACTATGCCCTGATTGCCCGGCCGTTGACCAAGCTCACCAGCAAGAAGCTCCCCGCACAACTCCCGGTGTTCGACGAGAAGCAGACAGCTGCCTTCGAGGAGCTCAAGAGGCGCCTGACCACGATTCCAGTACTGGCGCAACCCGAGCGGGAGGGCCAATCTGTCCTAGATACGGACGCCTGGGGCGTCCAGGTGGGGTGCTCTCTACTCCAGCAACAACCTGATGGGCACTTCCTTCCGGTGGGCTACTACAGTCGCGTCCTGACTCCCGCCGAGAAAAGCTATTCCACGACGGAACGCGATTGCTTTGCGGTCGTCTGGGCCTTCTTCCTGTTACGCCCCTTCCTAGAAGGACAAAAGTTCCTCATCCGGACGGACCACGCCAGCTTAAGGTGGCTGCTATGCATGAATAGTAGCCAAGGAAGGGTCGCCCGGTGGCGCCTACGCCTCTCGGAATTCAAGTACAAGGTGTGCACCAGAGCAGGGGGGGAGCACCACTGCGCCGACACCATGCCCCGGTTGGAGACTCCTGCTGCCGACACAGGCCCTCTCCCGGAGGAAATACCTTGTTTCATCCTCCCGAACGTCGGTCGTGGCTGGCATGCTCCCTCGTACGAGTCACCTGAAGTTCACCGGCCGGTAACCATTCACCGGATGCTGGAGGCCCAGCTCACGGATCCTCATTGCTTGGAGCTTCGCCACCAGATGGACCTGAACCGGAATAGTCGCTTCTCTGAGTCTACGGATGGACTCCTGATACGGGTGTCACCCTTTGATGGAGCAACTCAAGTCTACGTACCCCGAAGTCTACGAGCTGATATCCTTCGCCTGGAACAGTCGTCTTCCCAGGCGGGACAACCTGGCATCAACCGCATGTATAACTCGATGCGGCGGCACTGCTACTGGGAAACCATGGCAGGTGACGTCCGCAAGCATCTAGAGGCTTGCGTCTCCTGTGCAAGGAACCGGTTGACCTAAAGGAAGAATACTTCTCAGCTACGCCTGATCCCTGCGGCGGAGCCCTTTGCAAGCTTAAAAATGGAAATCCTGGGGCTCCTACCTGAGACATCCAGTGGCAATATATACCAGCTCATCATCTGTGAACGGTTCTCCAAAATCACCCGAGCAATCGCGCTGGGGACCATCACGGCCTTCGATGTTACATCGGCCTTCTGCGAGTGCTGGATAGCTGCCTATGGTCCTCCAGACTCCTTCTTGACCGACAACGGTCCCCAGTTTGCATCCCTGTTCTTTCAAGGAGTCTGTGACCTGATGGGTATCGAGAACTTGTTTACCACGACGTATCACCCACAAACGAACGGCCAGGTGAAACGACTCAACCGGACCCTGGTGGACATGCTGCGGCACTACGTTGAGGAGCATTAAGAACACTGGGACGAGCTCCTGGCCGTCCTTGCTCTAGCCTATAACTCTCGTGTTCACCGGACAACAGGGGTCGCTCTACTAGACTTTGTCACCCCAAGGCGGCTGACCAACGTCTCCCTGGAAAGAATACCAGACGGTCCCCAGCCTGCCCTGAAGTCGGGCCCCAATGCAAAAGACGAGTTCCTGGAACAACTGAAGCTCCTGCTCCCACGAGTCAAGGAGTCAATCGCGACGACCCAGGAGCGATACAAGCGGGTCTACGACAAGGGTGTTCGGGAGAAGAACAAGGAACTGGGTGGTGGCGACTGGGTTTTCGTGGATAATCGAAGCAAGACCCGGGGGAAGCTGGACTCCAAGACGGACAAGCCCTACGAGATCCTGAATACAAACGGCTGGACATTCCTCCTAGACGTGGATGGCTCCCCGTACCGGGTGAGCACCGACCATGTCACCCGAGCTCCACCGCCAAGCAAACGGTACCTGACCCGGCGCAAGCGTGCAGCAGTACCCTGGTTATCCCAAGAAGAAGGCCGGGAATATGTCTACCTCAAGTTCGTTGACCATGCATGGAGGGACGGGCGGTTGTACCTGCGAGGACGCTGTTTTCGGCTTCAATCCGGCTGATGATACCTGGGAACCCTCCAACCGGTTGCCCATCGCGGATGTTTGCGCCTACACGCGGCGGAACGGGATTGAAGGCACTCCCCGTGGCCAGAGCCGGCAAGAACCTGGAGTCGGACTCGTAGGATGACGAGAAGGAAGGAGCTGATCAGGACCTGCGGGACGATTCGAGCTCGGCCGCAACGGACGCGGAACAAGAAGATTGAGAAGAGGAAACAAGTGTGTCAAGGAAAACAAGCAATACAAGAACGGAACTACCAGAAAAAAAGCAAGCACCCGCTCGAGCAACCCTTCTCTCCGCCTCTTTCCTCCTCCCTTCTCCCTGGACTCTCACCCTCCTTGCCTCCAAGCGCTACTCCCGGCACGGACGCTGCGCCGCGGTGGCGTCCTCCAGCGCCGCCTCCGCAGCACGACGGGACCCAGAGGACGACGGGATGACGTAGTGCGGCGGGCGGGACGCTTCCACGTACTCCGCCATCGGAACAGCACCAATAGTCGCCGGGCGCTCCCGCTCCTCCAGATACGCCTGCCGGCGCCCCTTGAAGCTAGTGAATGTCCCCGACCGACGCTGGGCCAAGCCATGCCGTGTCAAGGTTTCCAGACGCTCACCGACCACCGGACTGTCCGACATC
Organism: Pyropia yezoensis; assembly: GCA_009829735.1. Taxonomy (NCBI): domain Eukaryota; phylum Rhodophyta; class Bangiophyceae; order Bangiales; family Bangiaceae; genus Pyropia; species Pyropia yezoensis. The sequence goes on from CM020618.1 coordinate 39,954,279, forward strand.
TGGCCGCTATCCGCGCAAGCGAATACCTGGTCGACCACGTGGTTCAAGACTCTGGCATATGCGCCCAGCACCAAGGAAGACCCGATGCCCTCGTCCTGCACCGGAAGACGGCCCAGCTGGTCCTCGAACATACCGACGTCGTACTGGTCGCACGCCGGGCAACCTTGGGTCAGGTACCAGTCGGGCACCCGAAAGCGGGAAAGGCGCTGAGTCGGCGCCGGGATCTCGAACCGACCCGAGGTTGCCACACCCGGACGGCTAGCAGCGGCGCCGGAAACAGGAGTCCCCAACTCAAGGGTGGGCACCGAGCCGCCACCAGCCGAAGAAGCTGCCCGAGGAGGAACGGCCGGAGTAGTCGGCGACCGGATGACAACGCCAAGAGCCGCAGCAGACAAGCGCGGCGCCGAAGGAGCCTGGAGCACCGGTACAGGTAGAGTTGGGCGCACACGCGCCGGCGACGGCGAAGGCGACGCAACCGGTGCGACAGGAGCAGCCGGAGGAGCTTGAGCCGCTGCAGACGCCCGACCGACCGCCGCAGCCCATCCCGACTCTTGTACCGGCGGCCCAGATGGCAGCAGGTCCAGAGCGGCCGGCACAGGAAGACCTCCCGGCTGCGGCCACGCCGGCAGCGGCGTCGCCAGCTGCACCTTGGCCGGAGAAGACTGGTAGACCACCTGCACCCATCCCGAACCATCCCGACGCGGGCTGTTCTGGTCGGGAATGAGGTTCAAGAAGCTCCGGTCATGCACCGGGAGTTCACGCCGGAAGTCGACCATTGCCTCGACGAGCTCCCTGTACTCCTCGTCCTGGCTGCACAGGAAGTCGAAGGTCAGCTTGTCGACGATCCAAACCATCATGAGGACTGGGAGACGCCAGAGCCGGTTGGACACCAAGACATCGTGGAGCCAGTGGTTGGCGGCCAAGACCGTCATCTCGGAGGTGTACATCATGTCGCAAAAACCACTTACACACGCGGCACCCAAGTTGGGGCGGTGTACAAGGGCTGCCTCCCGTGTCGGGGGAACCGAAAGAAGTGCAAGTCGCACACACTCTGTCCCTCTTGTGGGGCAAACCCCCCACTGAAAAACAGGAACAACCCAACCGCTACTCCCAAAAGTCTCTACTCAATCACTCCAATCCCCTGCTGCTCCACCAAATATGTGTGTGGCATAAACCACTCGCACACGCGACACCCAAGTTGGGGCGGTGCGCAAGGGCTGCCTCCCGTGTCGGGGGAATCGGAAGAAGTGCAAGTCGCATACACTCTGTCCCTGTTGTGGGGCAATCCCCCCCCTGACAAACAAGAGGATGGTGTGTGGGCCAACAGTTTCTTGGTCGGGACGGGGACGCAGGGCCAAGCCCCGCTGTCCCTCCCCTTATCCCCCCAGGGTCCCCTCAGAATCTCGCCACTCAGAATCTCCCACCCCAGCACCTGCCCACCGGGCCACACGAAAATTCAAGACGATAAATGCAGAAAACCCTCAAATCCAAGTTGGATTTACTACTAAGCTAACTATCCCAAATTTAGGGAATACGGACCCAAATGCAGGGGGAGGAACGGATCAGGCTAGTGGCCTGCCGCCCCTTGCATGGCACGTGTTGCCCCCGTACCTGGGGGTCAATACTGCCACACTCCCCTCTCCTCAGTTCCGACCGACCCGGTCGGCCCTGTGAGGGGGTGCGTAAACGAACGTCTCGGCGTTGGGGGCGCGACTTGCTGTCCCCCATTGAGTACGTAACGCGGATGTGGAGGCGGTCACGTTGACCGCCCCTCTCCCCAAGCTTGCCCACTCGGCAGCTTGCTCTCCCCGGTTCTCACTTCACCATCACCACCACCTCCCCTTCACCTTCCACTGGGCCGCCCCACGCTGGGGAGGCCACCCGTCTACCCACGATCCGAGTCCCCCTGAACTAGAGGCGGGTCTTGTGCCGCTGTAGCCAGGGCGTCTCTCCCCAACTTGGGGAGAGCCATGGCGACCCCGGGGGTGGAGACGGACTCTCTCGACGAACGTATGGAGAACACCCCCTTCGGTGCAGCGCCCGCCGGGACTTCCGGCGGGGGCTCCGCGATCGCTCCGGGGGATGGGACTCCCGCATCACCCGGCGTTGGGTTGACGGCGGGATCTCCCCCGGAGGCGGGACAAGTTGCCCCGCGTGAGGCCTTGGGGCGGTGGTTTTACCCCGCTTGGCCTCTATATGAGGAGGGGTTGACTGTTCTTCGCTGTGGCCGACTTGGCGCAGCGATGGGTCGGGTATGGGACCGCCTACGGGAGAAGTATCCCCGTAGGGTCGGGTTCCCTGCCGGCTTCAGGACGGACCAGTTTGCCTTCCTGGACGACGAGGAGGTCGAAGACGTACAGCGGGCCAAGGCCATGGTGGACCGCGGGGGAACTATCCCGGGTCCCGGCGACTTGCCGACCTTTACTTGGGACGCGGTGGCAACTCGCCCCCCGTACCTTCACGAGGCCGATCCGCACACTCATCACTTTGATGTGCGGATGGAGAAGGACTTCCGGCGAGGTCCCTACTTGGTGACCTCGGCTCAACTTGAGTTTCCTCAGCAGTCTGCTGCCAGTAAGGAGCAGTACTATCCGAACAAGCCCGAGTGGTGGCCTCAAGTTGAGGTCCCCTACGGGTTCCCGGCGTTGCTGCCACGGTTGCTTGACCACTTCGGCTCCGTCCTGTTGACGGCTGGCCCTGATCACCTGGTGTGGGCCATGTTGGCCACCCAGTGGCTCCTCGAGGTCATGTCGACCTGGGTGTCTTGTGTTCAGCGGCGGGGGATGCTCTGGCATCTCCCCCTCCGGCTTATCCAAGGTTTGGAACAGCTCACCCCTCAGCTAGTTGCTGAGGGGTGCTCATCAGGACAACTCACTCTACTGGAGGAGATGCTCCGCCTCCACAAGTTTATCGAGTGGGAGAGCATCGAGCACAAGTTGCGCCGCCCCACTCGTGGACCCAAGGACGATGGCGCACTTCGCCAGTTCGTATGGGTCGCTCGTGAGCTTCATGACGGCCGTGTGGTCCTACGAGAGGGGTTGGGCATCGGGGACTACCCGTATGCCCCGGGGGTGGATCGCCACACTGCGCCACCCCCGGACAAGGCCATAGTTATGGCCGTGCCCTCACATGATGACCATATGACTCAACCCACTGCGGGGGCCCCAAGTCGGGGTCGCAGTTACACCCGGGTCCCGCCACCTCGGCGTGCCCCTCCGCTTCCTCCTGTCCCCTACCAGCCGCACGGGGACATCCCGATTAGCGTGGCCGTTGAGTTGTCCACCCCGGTGTCCCCCAACTTGGGGGCCACCCTCCTGACGGTATACCCCAAGTTGGTGTTACCGCCCACGCCTCTAACCTCAGAGATGATGATCACCACGTTGGTGCGTACCATTTCCTGGTTGGCCGCGTCGACCGCAACCCTTCAAACTTCCGAGACTCCTCAACTTGAGGAGCACGTTCGTACTGCAGTGGCGACCGCGAGTTGCGAGTCGGTGGCGGAGTTTATGACGGCCGAGTTGGCTCGCATTGGGACTATTGTGCCCCATCCAGCCCCACTTGGGCGTGGCAAACGTCGTGCGAGCCGGGCATACTCGCCTCCTCGCCGTCGTCGCCGACGCTCGCGGCGCTCTCCCTCCGTGTCGGAAGACGAGTTGTCTTACTCCGTCTCGGAGTCCTCGACTCCGTCAGAGTCTGAGTCGGTCCGGCGTCTGCGTCGCCAACTTGCGCGCAAGACTAAGCAGAAGAGCAGCCGCGGTCGTCGCCACTTGCGCGACCGTGAGGGGCGCGACGGGTCCGACTTGGAGCCGCCGGCCCCCCCGACTGGTGGGGAGCGTTATCGCCGGGGGTCTCGCCGCTCGCCTCCACGTGAGGGCGAGGGCCGTGGGGTTGGAGAGTCTAGCATGCATGCCTAGTTGGCAGCTGCCTTTGTTGTGAGAGTGTGAGGGTTAGGGCTGTAGTTAAAAGCCACTCTGCTTACCACTTCGACTTGAAGCACTCTCTTGGCACTGTTGTTCGGCCTTCCCTCACGTTGAGGGGGGGCTGTTAGGGTCTATCTCATTCCGGGCACAGTAGGCCCGGACCTTCTCAGCGGGAAGGTCCTCCACATACTCCCACGTATCATCCTTGGCTTTGTAGCCAAACCAACGCACCCTCAACATGAGGCGGTCAGTGTCCTCATCCCAGCCGTGGTCGATGAACTTATCGAACACGTACTCCTGCGGGCCCTGTTTGGCCGCAGGCAGTGAGGGGAGGCGCCACGCTTCCAACGCACGCGCCCAAGCTGGGTCGCCTGCAGGCGGTGGTGCAACTTTGACCACGTCCTGTCCGTTCACTGTGCGGACCCCATCGTCACTTTCGATGGTGAAGCGCCGCCCATCAGTACGAAGGACCTGGTACGGCCCCTTCGTCTGGAATACCAACTTACCCCCAGTTGGGGTGTGTGAGTGGACCAATACCCAGTCACCCTGTTCGGGGACATGCTTGGCGTTGCGCACCTTTTTGTCAAAGGTACGCTTGTAGCGCTTTTGTGCTTTGTCCATCTCAGCCCTGACTTTAGGGATGAGGTTTTCAAGCCTAGCAGCGAACTCCGCCTTACTCTCAGTAGGAGTAGGTGTACTGCCATTGGCCTCCCTAGTTGGGAGCGGCCGCCGTACGGCAATAGACCGCACGCGACGGGGGGTCACAAAAGCGAGGGGTACTTCCCCGGTAGATGAGTGAACCTGCGAATTGTAGGCAGTGGTAAGAATAGAAATGCATTGGTCCCACGTTTTCACGTGCTCACTCACATAGTGGCGCAGCTGTCGAACAATAGTTTTGTTGAAGCGCTCCACCTGCCCATTAGTTTGTGGGTGGTAGGAGGTGGCATAGTTTGCCCGCACCCCCAACATATCCAGCACTCCCTGAAACAGTACAGACGCAAATTGCGGTCCATTGTCCGATAGTGTACTATCCGGAATGCCATACGCGGCAACCCAGTGATCTAGGAAGGCTGACACGACCGACATGGCCGTGATCTCTGCCAGTGGGATCGCTCGCGTAACTTTCATGAAGCGGTCACAGATAACCAGGAGGTACTGGTTGCCCTCCTCGGTCACTGGCAGTGGCCCAAGGATGTCCATCGCCAACGCGGCAAAGGGCTCCTTGGCCGGGAACAATAGCATAGCCGTAGTAGGCCGCCGTTCCATCAGACGGTTCTGTGCACAACTTGTGCAGGCAGCCACCCAACTGTAGATGTCCACCACCATGGACGGCCAGTAGTACCTGGTCCTCAGGGTCCGGTACAGTTTACTAGACCCCAGGTGTCCACCTGTGGGAGCGTTATGCTCCCTCTCAAGGATACTGTCCTTGAGGGATGCGGGGAAGACAAGTTGTTCGGTCCCCTGGAATACCCCCCTCCTCATGAGGAGGCCATCGTCTCCCAGAAAGAACCGCGTCTCCGCCACTGTATCCAGTGTATCCCTCTGCGACTTGCAGAAGGGATCCTCGGCCTGGGCCTTCACCACCTCTTCCAGGGACAGGGGCAAGTACTTTTTGTTCCCTGGCGCCTCGGGGTTCAACGCCTGACCCGAGCGCGTGACTACCCCCACGATGGGGATGTCCTCATCGACTGGGTTAGTGTCCAGCCCCTCGGTAGGTACCCGAGAGAGGCCGTCGGCAAGGGCATGTTGCCTGCCAGGTCGGTACTCAATATCAAAGTTGAAGGGTGCCAGTCCCACTCTCCACCGGTTGAGACGAGTGTTCGTACAGTCCGTCTTGAAGATGAACTGCAACGCGCGGTGGTCACAGCGGATGAGGAACTTCTCACCCTCTAGGTAGTGACGAAGTGACGTCACCGCCCACACCACTGCGAGTCCTTCCAACTCCGTGACTCCGTAGTTCTTCTCGGCCGAGTTCAGCCCCTTGCTGAAGTATCCCACCGGCAAGTACTCCTTGTCCGGCTGCTGCTGAAGCAACACACAACCAATTTGGTCGTAGCTAGCGTCCACATCCAGGATGTAGTGGCCTCCCAACCTGGGAATAGCCAGGATAGGGGGCTTCAGCAAAAGGTCCCGAAGAGTCTCAAAGGATTCCTGCTCCACCGTACTTGGGGGAGGCAGGTTCTTAGGTATCGTTGAGCTCACTAACTCATTCAACGGTTTCGCCACCTTGGCGAAGCCCTTGGTGAAACGTCGGTACACGCTACACATCCCGAGGAAGCTCCTCATCTGGGTCTGGGTCCGGGGGTACTGAGCCTTACGGATGGCCCTCAAGTTTTTCTCGTTGACACTGAGACGCCCCGGACGGACAACATGTCCCTAGTATTCCACCTCCTGAGTCAAGAGGTGGCACTTGCTCGCCTTCAGTGACACACCGGCGTCAGCAAGTAGCTTGAACACCTGACCAAGATGGCCAATGTGCTCCTCCGGACTTCAGGAGAACACAATGATATCGTCCAGATACACAAGACAGATCTGCCACCGTACTCCGGCCAGAATCATGTCCATGGCGCGCTGGAAAGTTGCCGGCGCGTTGCACAGTCCAAACGGTAGTCGTTTGCACTGGTAGGTACCGCAGTGACAGGTAAAGGTAGTTTTATGCCTGTCTTCCGGGGCAATGGGAATTTGCCAATACCCCGCGTTACAGTCTAGGGTAGAGAACATGTTTGCCTCCCCCAGAGAGTCCAGACAGTCGTCCATCCTAGGGAGGGGATAACTATCCTTCACCGTGCTCTCGTTGAGCTTACGGTAGTCGATACAGAACCGTGGGGTCCCGTTAACTTTGGGGACAATGACCACCGGACTCGCCCACTCGGCGTTGCTGGGCTCAATCACATCGAGGGCCTCCATGCGAGCGACTTGCTTCTTGACGAGGGCCCTTGAACGGGGCCCTCCCCTGTACGGTTGTTGACGTATAGGGGGTGCACCGGATTTCAACTCGAACCGGTGTTCGGTGGCTCTCATGAGTCCCAATTGACCATCCCACAGCTTGTGATATTGGTCCAAGAGGCGCTCAACTTGAACTCTCAACCTGAGTGGAACATTCTCCATGTTCACGTGGGGTCGAGGAGAGGCGGTCGGCTTGGCTTGGTGCTTCTCCTTTCCAGACTTCGGGTCGCTACTCGCGCCCGCGTTGAGGGTGACCGCTACTACTGGTCCCTCATGTTGGTCGATATAGCCGAACTTGGCTCCCGACTTGAAGTACTTGGGCGACGAGCTCAGGTTCATAACCTGGATCCTCCACGGGACTCCGGCTTTGGAGTCCATCGTGCCAAGGGCAACATGCAATTGGTGCGTCCGAGCAAGACGGGGATTAGGGTGCACCAACCCGTTCCCCGTATAATCAGTTACAACGTCGACGTGTGCCACCGAGTTGGGAGCCAACGTGACCTTACGGGCTAAACGCAGGGTAGCAGTAAACCCTTCTCTCACGGAGCAAACAGGCTTCGCCTGTGAGACTGTCACAGGAGCCACAGACTTTCCCTTACAAAGGATGGGGATGGTTTCCCCATTCATCAACTTGACCCAATACTCCGGGCCACAAATCAGAGGCACTTGTGTTACAACATAAGGGGTACCCAGAAGCAGGGGTACCGATATATTCTCGACTGCTCCATAGGTCACGTTGACCTCGTGGGACCCCAACCTATTTGGTAGGGTTACGGCGCCAACAATGGGAAGTACCCCACCATTGATGTCGATCATATGGTCGGCCTTGGACCTCCAGCGTTGGAGCTTCACCTCCTTAGGTAATAGCGACTTTCGTATCAAAGAGGCTCCTGAACCGGTATCAAATACGATACGGGCACAACAGGCATGGCCAGGGGCTAGTTGCACCCGGTCAGCCACCTGGAAGTTGTCACCCGTCAGCACCGCGATGACCCGACGTGGGTTTACGTTCTTGGGGAGTCCTACCCGAGGTGGGCGGACTCCCTTACGTCGCCGCAGTATCCGGCAGGGTTGGTTCGTCCTCTTGACCCACTTGGCCGAGGCTGCCGTTGTGAGCTTAGGACGGCCAGCTCCAACGTTCATTCATTTCCTGCCGACTTGGCGTCGGAATCCGAGGGAGAAGGGGAAGACGACGAGTCCGAGGACGACGTGTCCGCCCCTTCCGCCGAGGGTGTGGCGACCACAACTACCGGTCGAGGCGCGCCCTCGCGGCGTGAACGTACTTCGTCCGAAGCCGACTTCTTACTCGCATTCTTAACGAGTTGTTGAACGCGTTTCCTCAACAAAGGGCAATCATATGCCCAGTGTCCATCGGAGTTGCAGTTCCAACACCGATTATCAGTTCCCGGAGGTGTCTTCCCAACTGGGGAAGATGAAGAGATACCCTGGGAAGTTCCCACGGCAGCTACCACCCTCTCCTTGCGGATTCGGCGTGCCTCTCTCAACTCTCTGGCCTGGCGCGCCTCCTCCCGTTCCTTGGCCAACTCGGCTTGATGCTCCTGGCGTTGTTCCTCCCGCAAATTGCGGTAGGCCTCGCCTCTGCGGTAGGCGAACCTAGCCAACTCGGCCAGGGTCGCCCGGGTAGTTTTATGCTCCCGGGTCTCCATCCGGACTGACCAATGGAGTCCCTCCACAAACCGACTCTTCACCACAGCTTGTGGATGAAGAAACCCACAAAGATTGTTGAGCTTACGGACTCGCTCCGCAAAGGACAACTCGTCCTCCGCCTCTTCCTCATGGGCTTGCGTAAACTCCTCGACTTGAGAAGCCAACGCCGCTTCATCAACCATGGCCCTCAACAACCAGTTGACGAGCTCCAAATAGGACGTCACCTCCCCAGCGCCTCCACTTGAGGAGCTGGGCATGACGGACATAAGTTCTGTCCGTAGGTCGCTCTCGGTAAACTCCTGTAGCATGTAAAAAGCCATGCCTTCACTTATGGCATTGTCGTCACAGGCTTTTGTGAAACGACGTAGGAACTCAAAGACACGGAGGGGGGGAGTTCCATCCCACTCCGCTTTGAGCTCAAAAGAGTGAAGTGCATTCTTCTTGGCACGGCCCATAGCTCGGGCCTGAACAGGACCGTACACCACCGACTTGTTGTGGAGGGCGAAAGTCCCACAGTCAAAGATCCTCTGATAGACCGGGTTGGCTACCTGGATCTTGGGCGGCACCTCACGTTGAGGGAAAAGCCGCTGAGGCAATGGGGTGAGTTGACCCGCAGTGCCTGCCGTCTGCTGCGGCGAGCTTGGCGTAGCTACCGGCGTCTCCGAGGAGAACGCCCCCGTAAAGGGCGTGCGCTCCACCGAGAATGGTGTGGCTCCCTCGTTGGGAGTCACAGGGGTCGCCCCCGGTTCGGGGCGACCCGAGACAAGCGTAGGGAAGGATTCCCCCTGCGTCTGCGGGCTCGAAAGCCCCAATCCGGTCTGGACATTGAGACCATCTGGCAAACTCGCCACAATCTGATTCAGAATAGTATTTGTCATCGTGACCACCAGGTCCGGCAAAGTCTGCCGAGACACATCGGTCACCTCCCGACGGACAGTTTCCGCGAGGAGTGGATTATCGACTCCAGTTGAGTCTCGGTCCGCCTCCGAGAGTCCACCTGAGGGGTAAACACGATCCTCAGAGGCCTCAACCGGGGGCATGGGCGCGAGCCCATCGCCGACCAACGGAGGTACGCCGTCCTCCGAAAGCCTAGTTGGCGACTGCCTCAAGCCGAAGTTGGCTCCAACCCGAGTGGAACCCGCGGGGACAGTCCTCTCACCTTGGGACGTTCCCGTTGAGCATACCACACGGTGGCCGGACTTCGGCCCACCATTATCGGGGGTGTCACCCGAATGAACTCCCGACTGAGTCAGCGTGGCCTGTTGCCTGCCCGTACGCCCAGTCTTGCTGGCTTGAGGGACCTCTAGTCCCTCTGCGACCCCAGGTACACCTACTTGTGTCTCACCAGTATTCAAAGGCACTGAAGTACGTGCGTCACCCGTGTACTCCCCAGACGACGGGGGTCCGATCCAGCCATGTTGGCAAACGATCCGTAAGACACGGTCCAAGTCCACCGTTCCTCTGAGACAGAGGGCCCCCTACACCCGGGTGCACCCGGAGGTAAAGTTTACCTCTGTCCCCTGCTCCTCCACCTAATGTGGCAAAAACCACTCGCACACGCGACACCCAAGTTGGGGCGGTGTACAAGGGCTGCCTCCCGTGTCGGGGGAACCGGAAGAAGTGCAAGTCGCACACACTCTGTCCCTGTTGTGGGGCAATCAATTCCCCCCCTGACAAACAAGAGGATGGTGTGTGGGCCAACAGTTTCTTGGTCGGGACGGGGCAGCGAGGCCAAGCCCCGCTGTCCCTCCCCTTATCCCTCCAGGGTCCCCTCAGAATCTCGCCACTCAGAATCTCCCACCCCAGCACCTGCCCACCGGGCCACACGAAAATTCAGACGATAAATGCAGAAAACCCTCAAATCCAAGTTGGATTTACTACTAAGCTAACTATCCCAAACTTAGGGAATATGGACCCAAATGCAGGGGGAGGAACGGGTCGGGCTAGTGGCCTGCCGCCCCTTGCATGGCTCGTGTTGCCCCCCTTCCTGGGGGCCAATACTGCCACACTGTCGATGACACGGCCGCAGGTAAGGAACCAGAGCCAGGCATGGAAAAGGAAGGACGCGCCCCTATCGAAGAAGCAGTGTAAGCAGCGCGCAACCTGGTCAACAGTGTGGGGGGGACAGAGGCGGCGAGCAGCAACGATGATTCGAGCGCCGGTTCTTCGCCATCGGACAACGACGCTGACGCCTCAAGCGAGGGCGAGGCAAGCTCGCCGCGTGGTAGAAGTGACGGGGGCGATGGAAGCCAGTTTGGGCCATCCCGTTATCCAGCTCGGCTGCTACCCCCGAGGCCCACCCCAAGGCAGGCGTTTGCTTCAACGGCGGGAAAAGCACTCGTGGTGAACGCGGGGCGCCGCCGTCGTGTGCCATCGGCCAGTCTATCGCAAAGGGGGACCACAACTGGCGGACCCACGCCAATAAATACCTGAGCGTACGCGGCAAATGGTGGAAGCTCACCCGACAAGATGCGGCAGGACCGGGCGCGAAAGGAGCCTGACTGGCCCCTGTTTGACGAGGCCAACAAGAAGGAGACCGAATCCCTGTGGGAGAACGGGACATGGGAGCTGACCGACTACAAGCCGGGCATGCATGTGATCGACGCAGACATGCTGGGTGAGCGGCAGCGGGGCTCAACCGGGGAGTTTACTCTGCGCAAGGGCAGATGCGTGGCGCGGGGTGACAGGCAGGTCTACCCCCGGGGCTACGCTGACATGTGGGCACCCGTGGTGTGGCATGCCACCCTGCGACTTATGCTGGCCACAGCGGCCACGCGGAAGATGTCCATCCGATAGCTGGATGTGGAAACGGCCTTTCTCAACGTGAAGATTGAAGAGCTGCACGTCCGGCAGCCGCCCGGCTACTAGCGCAGCGACAAGACCAAGGCCTGCCGCCGGATCAAGGCCATCTACGGGCTCAAGCAAGCGGCCCGTGCATGGTACCTCAAGCTCTTCAAGGAGCTGGGGGAGGCAGGCTTTGAGGCTTGTGCGTCAGATCCCTGCCTGTTCAAGGGTGAGCGGATGGGCGTTGACGTATTCATCCTGGTCTACGTGGACGACCTGCTGATTATCTCGGACCTCGTCGAGGCGGCCGAGCAGGTGCAAGAGGAGATTATCAGGACGTTCAAGGCCCGCGAGATGGGTGAGCCAACCTACTTCCTTGACCTACACGTTGACCGAGACGCCAAGAATGGCAGCATCTACTTTGGCCAGCGCCAGTACGTGGCCAACCTGCTGGAGCGGTTCGGCTTGCAGGAGGCCAACCCGGTGAAGGTGCTCATTGGTGCGGGAGCACACCTGCGTAAGGAGGGCGAGTCCCTCCCGCAGGAGCTGAAGGAGCTCTACCAGGAGCTGTTGGGGTTCCTGCTCTACCTGGCGACATGCACCAGGCCGGACATATCCTTTGTCGCAGGTGTGCTGTCCCCCTACGTGGGGGCTCCGATGGTTAGGCACCTGGTTGCCGCGAAGACGGTGCTGAGGTACCTTTAAAGGGACGGCCAATCTCCCCCTGCACTACAGCGGTGAGCAGACGATTGCGGGTTATTTTGACGCCGACTACGCGGCGGACGTGGACACTCGACGGTCAACTACGGGCTACGCGTTCCTGTTCAACGGGGCTGCTGTGAGCTGGCTAAGTAAGCGGAAGACAGCAGTGTCGCTGTCTACGACGGAGGCAGAATACGTCGCTGCCGCAACGGCGTCAAGGAAGGCGGTTTGGCTACCACGATTGGTCAGGGTGGGGACTGGCCAGGAGGAGGCGATGCAAATGCACTGCGACAGCACGGGTGCACTCGCCATGATGGATATCGCAGTGGTGTCTGCACGCACCAAGCACGTGGACGTTGCCCACCACTGGGTGCGAGAGAAGGTGGCCAGTAAGGAGCTGACTGTCTCCCACGTGTCCACCAAGGACATGGTTGCCGACGTGCTTACCAAGCTACCACCGGCTGCGGCCTTCGACACGTGCCTCACCGGCCTCGCTCTCGCCCTCAATCTCTGACGGGCAGCGCCCGCGGGGGAGTGTTGTGGAATGGAGCCGGGCAGGCCCAGGTTCTTGGCCTGCCCCACCCAATCCACGGGGCACGTGGCAGTGGACCGGCGGGGAGGACCTGCGTCGAAGGGTGGTCCGCTGGGGCGTAGGTGTCGGGCGGACGTGGGCGTGGCGGGCAGGCCTTGGGCCCTCAAGCCTAGTGAACGGGGTGCCCACACTGTACCCATGAGTAGAGTGACGAGTGCAAGGCTGGCGAGGGCGGTGACCGTGGCGAGGCTTACGCCCTGCCCACGTCACACTCGGGGTTACTGTCGGGCGGGAGAGGCCCGACGAGAGAGCGCATGAGGACGGGCAATTCGAGTGCCTAAGCGGGGGAGCCCCACGAGGAGGTACCCAAGGGGAGTTGCGGCGGGGTGCCGCAGAGCTAGCTGCCTGGACCGGACGGGTGGGGCAGCAGCCCCCAGTTCGTCCGATGCGGAGGAAGGCACGCCGTGACGCGGGAGGTGCACGGTGCAATGCCTGCTGAGGGCGGGCGCTCCCTGAAGGGTTTCATAAGAGTGAGGGACGAGGGGGGTAGCCCGAGAGTCTCATAAAGAGAAACGACTTTGCGTTGACAACGGTCCCAAGTGCCGAGGTCGAGGAGGGGCACGCTGGTGCACGGCACCACGCACGCAGGTGGGCCGCTGGCCCACCTTCCCCCGCGTTCCACAACACACCTGCGTCGCGCATAAGCGGGTGTAGTCTTCACGCGCCGCCCTTGCCGCAGATCCACCCCGCCCCTCCTTTTCCTGCTTCTCCCCCCCCCCCCCTCCGTCTCTCTTCGTGTACTCCCGCCCCACCTCCCCACCCCACCAAAGCCCCTCTAACGCGGCCTGCCCGCCGGCGGTCTCCCAGCAGCCGCGATAGGAACATCCCCTGCCCTTGTGCGACCCTGTAGCCATTCACGGCGCCCCACGAGGCCTGTCGCTGCTGATCGGCCTGGCAAACCGGCACGGCCGGGTCCCATTTTCCCGTACGCGGTCGACGGTTGGTATGCTGGATCCGTCGTTCCCACCGCCGCCGCTGCCGCCCCCGCCCCCGCCGCTCCCGCCACAGCCAGTCCCTGCCGCACAATGGGAAGGGGAGGGGGTGGGGAGTGTCCCTAGCGAGATAGAAGCGGTGGTAGATGGCCGGGGGGGGCTGCAGGCGGAGCGGAAGCTGTCTGGGGAGGGTACTGACAGCCTCTTCTTCGTCAGACGTGTCAAAAATCGGCGATTTCCGGTGATCCGGGGGGAGCCTCATTTGAAACTCGAGTCCAGCTCATTTGAGGCGAATGTGCAGTAGAATAGACACTACCCTACAGTCGTGCCACGTTTTGCGTGATTCCGGAGCTCGTGGGAGCCTTCCAGCGCCCAATGAAATCGCAGCGCAGCTTTGGTCACAGCATTGGTCAGCCCTGACCAGTGCTGTATTTAGTTTCTCGTCTTGGTTGACGGAGGCGGGCAGAGTCCAAGAGGGAGGATATCAAGAGGCGGCAACGGCAACGCAGCGGGCGGGTCGTGCAGCCGACGGCCCGCCGTCCCGCGACACTGACCCAAAAGCTGTCCGCCTGCGGTCGGCGCCGCGGCACACGCAGCGGCGGCAGCGGCTACAGCCGCATCGTCCAGGGGGGGGGGTGATCACTATCGGTCTGCTGGGTAGCCCTTTTCGCGGGGATCCGTTCCACCATTCCCCGTGCCTGCCTAAAGTGAAGCGCCGTCGTATAGAGCGCGTCCAGCGAAAAGGCAGACTTTACAATCGTATATCAAGACAAACCAACGCAACAAGCGGGCCGACCACCTGCGGCGGTCGCCCCTGCGGCGGGTCACCGTCGCACAATTTAGAAATCTTCCCCTCCCCACTCGGTGAGAGTCCCACTCCGATATCTCACATCTTCTTCCCCGAGCACCGATGCAGGCCATATCCGAAGCATATGACGTGACACCCACCAGCCATTTCGTGATGTATTTTCTGCGCTCTTTTGACTGTAGCTCCCCTCTGGGGAGCATGGATGGAGAAAAGGGGTTTTTTCATCCCAGATAGATTAATCTATAGATTAATATATTAAATATAGATTTTAATTAATGTATTGTTTTTTGCTGGACTTGGCCTGACCTCGCTGCCGTGACGCCGTGGATCGTGCCCCTCACTTCGTCGCTCATGCACTGCCCTCCGAACCTGCTCGCTGATCGCACTCTCGTTGCTGACCTTCTTGCCGCCCAGGACGATGTTGAAGGCGGCGATGGGTCGGCTGCGACCCTGGGCGTTGCAGCAAAGGGCGACAGAGCCAGCGGCCTTCGCAGTCTCGGTAGTGTTTTTCAGCGTCGCACCGACCCCCCCCCCCCGTACTTCGCGCGTGCTACTATCAGAGTGGGAGGGTCGGCGGCCAGGGCGGCGGCGAGGGAGTCTGCAGTGGCAGCGACAGCAGTGGCGGCACCAGTGGCGGCGTCTGCGTGAGCGACGGGCCGTCGCGTCCTGCTGTGGCTACTTCCTGGCGTGGCGGGGGTAACTAATTATGTAACGAACAGGGCAAGGGGCAGGCGAAGAAGGGGGGGGGGGGGGGGGGGGGGGCAGGCCTTACTCATCATTTAGTTTAAAAAACAAATGAAAAACGGGAAAGCGCCAACTAATTGATCTATAACTAAACTATGATTAATTGTATTAATTCAAAGCATCGTTTTTAGGGGTGCCATCCATGCTGGGGAGCCGTATGTCCTGAAAAACACTTTATTAACTGGGTGTGCTCCCAACCACGGCCGCGTCGGGGGTGGGTGCCAGCCGCGGCGACGAAGAACGCTAGCGGGTGGCGCCATTCGTGCGGCCAGTCGGCTCCAGCCTGCCGCCTTCCCCGGCCGCCTTCGTGCAGTCGCGGGCGGTATTCGCGCCGCCGGCGTCCTGCCCGACCAACCCGCCGTTGCGGCCGCGGCGGCGGCGGCAGTGGCGCCGTGAAGATTTGTCGTGGCTGGGTGCACGAGTGATTGGGGGGGGCGAGGGCGAGGGGGGAGGGAGCCAGGGTGGGGGAGGGCGGTGATAGCTACGTTGCGCCAATGGCTCAATGGCCTGCGCTTCAGATCCCCGGAAGGAGGGGTGGCGGGCCGACGTGCCCCGGCTGTCGTGCGGCCGCCGCGCGGTTCCGCAACGGTCGAGCCGACGGCGAGCGAGCGGCGGGAGTGCCGCGGCCCTGGCGGTAGGTGGCTGGGGCGTACACCTGCCGCCCTTATATCTACCATCCCCGCTATGACTTCTAGCGTTAACGCGGAGCATCGGTGTCTGGTGGCAACCTTTCCCGGCTGCTGGTGATCTGAACCACTAGCCCTGCCAGTCCTCCTCCCTCCCCCCCCCCATCTATCTCCCCCCTGTCCCTTTCACATACCCCATTGGTCATCTGGCACCTCCACGCAGCCCCGCCTTCTTGGCCCGGTGCCCAGCACGCTACCCTCCCCTCGCGCAGCCCCCCGCCCTCCCCCCTCGCCACCATGACGGTCTTTTCCGTGTCAGCCTTCTTCATCGTCCTCCGGGAGGTGCTGGAGGCGTGCCTGGTCGTTGGCATTGTGCTGGCCTACCTTTCGAAGATTGGCTCGTCCCACCTGAACAAGTGGGTATGGCTGGGCACCGCTGCGGGCATCCTCCTGTCTCTTGGCGTTGGCGTGGCTTTTGCTGTCGTGTTTCACGTCAAAGGCAACCAGATCTTTGAGGGGTCAACGGAGAAGATTTTTGAGGGCTTTGTCTTCCTCCTCGCTAGCGCCCTCCTCACATGGATGCTTGTGTGGATGATGAATATGGGCAAGAGCCTGCGGAGCAACATGGAGAATGCAGTTGGCCGCGCCGTCGAGGCGGGTGGCTGGTGGCGCATCTTCTCCCTCGTCTTCGTGCAGGTGCTGCGGGAGGGCATCGAGACAGTCATCTTCATCGGTGGCTCGGCGGGTGCGGACGGCCAAGGTGGCTGGAGGGCCATCCCGCTGCCCAGCGTGCTCGCCTTGGTGGTTGGTGTGACGGCGTCGTACCTCATGTTCCGCGGCATGATCACCTTGGACATTCAAAAGTTTTTCTTCATTACGTCGGTTCTACTGATTGGATTTGCAGCTGGTCTCGTCTCGCACGCCCTCCACGAGTTCCAGGAGGTGGACTGGTTTGGCCCGTACGAAGGAGTGGAGAATGAGGACCGCGACTGGTGGAACGCCTCGGTCTGGAGCACCAAGGAGTGCTGTAACGACAAGACGAACCAGTTTTGGGCTATGATGCGCGCCCTCTTTGGCTACCAAGATACCCCGTCGTTCCTCGAGATGATTTCTTACATTGCCTACTGGGCGGTCATTAGCATCGTCTTTGTGTACGTCTACCGCGACGTGGTGCGGCGCGCACGCTCTTCCACCGCCACCCTCGTGCGAACCACGTCCACTATCCTGGCTGTGTCTGGGCTGGTTGGCTTCATCTATGCCATGGGCAACCGCTCATGGAATGGCATCCTCCTCACCACCTTGACGCTCATTGTGGGCACCATCGCCGCCGTCGCGGCCTTTGACTCCGCGGGTGGTCTGATCACCGCCCTCAAGCCGCTGCGGAAGCCGATGATGATCATGTCGGCGGTGGGTTTTGCGATCATCCTTGCGCTCACCACCGCGATCACACTGGCGCAGCTCATCTGCGAGGGCCGCTCCTGCACGGTGCCCCAGTTCTTCCATTGGGGCATCATTTTCTCGCGCGACTTCGCTGGTCGCGGCAACCTTGGCCTGTCCTCGGACCTGACGTACGGGCAGGGCCGTGGGTATGTGTACGTGGCGGTGCTGACGCTGTCGCTCGGCATTTCCATCTTCCTGTGCGGCGCGCACTCTTACGGCTCGTACCGGTTCATGAAGAACCTGGACGCCGGCGGCGACTACATCTACGACGGCGCCGAGGAGGTTTCCAAGGATATGGAGCTGGACGACTCGGAGGCTGACGACTCGGGCCCCTCGTCGACAGAGGAGCGTGTCCACCAGGAACAGCCACTCATGGCAGTGCCGGTGGTGCCAGTGGTGCCCGTAGAGGCGGTCTAGCCGCAAGGGCGCGTCCATGCTAATTCGAAACTTTAGGGGATGAGGGGCCCAGGACCTAGCCAAAGAAGATAACTTTTTCGTTGACGCCCGCGCCCACGCCCATGCCTACAGATATATTGCCTTAGCAATACTGTACGGCGTGGCCATCATGCCGTGACAGCCCCAGACACTGCGACTTCGCATCATCGCCTCCTATCACGAGTGACTCGCCCGCTCGCAGGTGGTGACCGAATGGGTATAGGCAGGAGTAACGGCGGGAACCAGCGCTTCCTCAGCACGCCAAAGGGGTCGCGGCCGTCAGCCTGGGGGTGGGGTGGGGATGGTGGACTGGAGGGGGAACGTCGCGCCTTATTGGCGAGCCACCGAGCCGGTGCACGGCGGGGGATTCCTCACCACCAACGGAGCCAGTCAACTCACATGGCCGCGTCGGGGGTGGGAGTCGCGGCAGTTCAACGGAGCGAGGAGCACAGTGAAGAAGTACAATCGAATGGTGAAAGAAGAACGGGGAGGAGCGCAGACCCAACCACACACAAAAAAAAAAGCCTTCGTCGACGCTCCCCCACTGGCACCGCCACGCCGCCACACCTCAAACGACCGGGGCGGCCACGCTGGCTAGTGACGGCCGTCCACACACTCTCGGCTGGCCCAGCTGGCGGCACAACGTGAATGAGAGAAGGTGCAACAGGCCCGCCGCGTTACTCCTCGCCATGAAACGAACCCCCACCACCTCGTATCTCGCGCAACGCACCCTCTGCGCTCTGCCACGGAGCGCTGCAAGCCGCGCGTTTCCCCCTCCCCCTCCCACCCTCGACTCCCCCGCCGCCAATATCCACCGCCTCACAATCCGCGGCCACGCCCCCCCCCCCGTCCCCTGCCCATCCCCCCACCCCGTCCTCTGCCCCCCCCACCCCCACGGCTGCGGCCACGGCCACGGCCGCCGGCCATCCCCCCGCTCCCCCTCCCCCCCCCCCCCCCCCCCGCCACGCGGCCGCAGCCCGTCATCCACCAGCAGCGCATCCAGGCTGAGGCTGTCGGGCAGAAGCACGTACCGCACCGACGCGCCGCGGACGCAGAGGGAGCCGAGTGACAGCGGCGTGCCGCCACGGGCGGTCAGGCGGACGCCCGTCAGGTGGATGTTCATGGCATGGTCCACCGACGAGACGGTGCCGGCTGCGGCCGAGCCGTTCTTGAGTTCCACCGTCACAGGCTCGTTCCGCAGCTTCATGAGAAAGGTCACCAGCTTCATGGTGAAGCACACCAACTCAGTGGCGGGGGGGAAGGAGAATTGGAAAGATATCGGGGTAGGGAGAGCGAGGAAGGGGGAGAGGGGGAAGGGGATGGGAAGAGACCACCCCGCGCCGCGAGGGTGGGGGGGGGGTCCGCGCCGGCACCGGCTGCCCGACGGGAACGACAGGGACGGGGAGGAGACTAGAGCCACACCCAGGTCACAGCGTGGCGGCCGAAGCAGCCGATGCGACCACCGCCACTGGCGCACGGCGCTGGGTGTGGCCGGTCTAGCCGGGAGCACCGCGGCGGAGCGGGGGCGGCGGGCGGGAGGGGGGCGCCAACCCCAGCCCACGGCGGCGTGAAGAGGAGAAGACGGGCTCAGTGCGATCCGGCCGTCGCGCAGAGCTGATAGGCGCATGCGTCTATCGGCGCACGTCCGACGATGGCGGGTGACGTCGAGGACTTTTGGACAGCAACGACAAGATTGATAACCCAACTACACTGTACTGTACATTCCCCAATCGTGTGAATCAGGTTCCTCACGCTCGAAACTTGAAAAAGGACTGCAAACGCCAGCGATCTCGAGGTGCATGTTCGACCACGCGCGCATGCGCGCCCCAGCTCGGCGTCCCTGTTCGATCATGTCTTCGCCTACAACAGAGCAGAAAAAAAAATAACTTATGAACCGCGTCACGTGCGCGTCTTCCTCTCGAGAAGGGTTACCCTTCTGTTCTTCGAGGAAAAAAAAAACGAGGCGCCACTCAGTTGCGTTCCTTCATGAGATGCTCGTGGCGCCACGGGAAGGACCCAATTCCAAGTGGACAATATCAAATACTGTTTGAATCTGACCTGAAAACGCACTGTCGGCGGGATCACCACAGGTGTGAGGCTTGTCTACGTCGTGGCCAACAGGGTGCTATAGCCTCCAGAAGGAGTCCTCTTTCCGAGCAGTTTATTGCTCCAGTAAACTCTTCACATCTTCGTACACCTCCATTCTTCTCACGAAGGATAGCAGGCACGTGTTCCTCTTCCTCCGAGTTCACCTTGCCGCCAAGGAGTCATCCATGAGAGGTCTGGTGGGACGACCTCAGGGCGGAAGTGAGAGGAGCTTTTTCTTTTCTGCGCTCACTGACGTGACTGCGTGGTCAGAGAAGCTGGAGATGCACCATGTCGATCCGGAAAAAGGCCATTAGGCAAACGGGGTGCAAGCAGCCAAGGTGCTGGGAGGAGCATAGGGAGCACGTCCGCTGAGGTGGCCGGGAACCGTGCTCCAACGGTGCTCGATGATTAGTGCAGTGGGCAACGCGGACAGAAAATACCAGCCTTTCGACCTATTCTTTCGCTGGAAGAATAGCTCTTTTGTGGCCGAGTCGCTGCGCTCATACACAATGGCCACTGGTCAGGTTTACCTGCACCTATTATCTTGTCCGACAAAAACAAGAATGTAATACACTATCACATGCGTTTGTGCAGCGGAAAACATGAGGGGGTGCGATAGACTCTGCCGGGCACACACTTTTTTTTTTTTACGAAGAAGGTGCGTCATAGCCGTCTGACGGGATGAACGAGGGCGCTGGTCAAACATACCCGCCAGACGGCTACTGTAGCGGCGGCAGTGGCGGTGGCAAAGGCAGCGGCAGCAGCAGCACCATCGCGATGCGTCGCGGCGGTGCACCGCACCGGTGCGGGAGAAGGAAGAGACCATTCATTTCGCATGCTCTCACTCTCTTCCTCTCCTTTTCGTACTGGCGCAGGGACATGTGTGTAAATTCGATTGTCTCGGGTTTAGGAGACGGCCGTGCATCCAAATTCGTGGCGGGAAGGGTCGGAGGGACGAGGACGACCTGCCTCGGAGTGCACCACGACACGGCGGCGCGCCGCGCGCGCCGGCCACCTCTGCCGGCACGGTGCCGCGCGTCTGCTGCGTCGACCACCCCCAGCTGCCCCTCTCCCCTTCCCCCTTCGTTCCCCTGCCCTGACTGTCATCCCACCCCCCTCGCGTACATGCCCCTCTCTCCCACTCCCCCTCCACCACCCGGTAAATCCCTGTTTGCCGCCCACGATGGTCTCCCCCGGCCCGACGCCGCCCCTCCTCCGCCCCCCGCTGCCCGGCCACCCCCCCGACGGCGCTGACGCGGGGGGCGTCCTCCCCCCGCCGCCCCCTTCAGGGCGCTCCCATGCGCGGCAGTACGCGCCGCTCTACCTGGCCCGCCTACAGGCCCTGACACCTGCCGCCACCGCCGCGGCGGCGGCGGCGTGGCCCGACGTGCCGCTCGCGCCGTCGCTGCTCGCTGCGGCGGCGGCGGCGGCCGCCGCGGGCGTGACCGCCGCCGCCACCGCCGACGGTGCAGTAGATTCCAAGGCAGCGGCAGCGGGGGGCGGACCGTCTGGCAGTCGGGACGCCCCCCCGCCCCCCGCGTCGTCGGCCGCTGCCCGTCTGGGGGGCGCCGCCGCCGCCGACGATGCCGGGACGGACGTGGCGGTGGTGGTGCTGCTGCTCAAGATCACGCCCAAGCGGCCGTCCCTCCTGGCCGCCTATGCGAGCAGCCGGCGGGCGCTGGTCCCCCCCCCCCCGACCCCCCCGCGGACGGCGTCTCCCCAGCCGATGTGGTGGTGGTGGAGGACGCGTCGTCGCGCGCGCGCGCCGACGTGTCGGCGCTGCCTACGCCGACGGCGCGCCTCCCCACCGGCGTTGTCGTTGCCGTCCGCGGGCGGGTGGTGGCCACGACGGGCGCGTTCCGGGTGGTGGCGATTGCGCCGCCGGGGGTGCCGCCGCCGCCGCCGCGGCTGCCGCTACCGACGCTGCCGCCGTTACCGGCGGCCGATGTGGGGCGGCCGGGGGATGGGGACCTGGGCTTTGGCGCCGCGGGCGACCCGCACGTGCTCATTGCGGGCGGGCTCCGGCTGGGGCCCGACGGCGGCGGCGCGGCGGTGGCCGCCCTCCTTTCCTTTCTTCGCGGGGACGTTGGGGGGCCCGCCGCCGCGCGGGCGGCCGCGTCCGTGGCGGCGCTGGTGCTCGCGGGGGACTCGGTGACGGGCGCCCCGGCCACCGACGGGGATGGCGACGCGGAGGCGGCAGCGGCGGCCGCGGCGGCCGCGGCGGCGGCGGGCCTCCCTGCCCTCGATGCCTTTCTCGCCGCCGCCGCCGCGGTGCTGCCAGTGGCCATCCTGCCCGGCCCGGGGGACCCGGGCCCGGCGCTCCTCCCCTCCCCGCCCCTCCACCGGGCGCTGCTCCCCGCCGCCGCCGCTTCGGCGGGCGTTACCCGCCTCTGCGCGCCGGGCGTCTATACTGTTGGCGGGCGGCCGCTGCTGGGCGTGCCCGCCGGCGCGCTGACCGACCATGGCCGCTACGTGCGCGGCGGCGGGGGGGTGGCGGGCCTGGCCACCCTCCTTACCCACCGGTGCGTGGCGCCGACGGCGCCCGACACGCTCGGCGTGGTACCGACCGAGGGGGTGGACCCGGTGGTGCTGGCGGGGGGGGGGATGGCGGCGGCCTACGCCCTCGGCACCGAGTGGGGGGTGGGGGAGGTCGGGGGGATAGTCACCGTGACCGTGCCGCCGTTTGCCGAGGGGGGGGTCGTCGCCGCGCTCAACCTCAACACCATGGCCGTTCGGCCTCTCCGGTTTGGGGGCGGACTGGGGGGGTGACCCGGGTAGGGTGCGGGGGGGGGGAGGAGACGGAAGACGGGAGGGGCGCCGCACGAGCGCCGCCCCCCCACACTGTGTCTGCCTGTGTGCGTCGTGTTCATACCATGCCTTGGTCGGCCTCCACAAGCGAGTTCTTGCGCCTCCCCGCTGCCACCTGCTGTTCCAGCACGCCGTACAGGCGCGATGCACCGCTAGACCCCCCCTTACTCGTCCATCCGTTCCCGGATTTCCCTCCGCAGCCGTTGCAGGTACTGCAGGCGGGCGGTGCCGAGCGTGGCCGCGTCCACATCCACGGCCGCGTCGGCGTCGTCCCCCCCCTCCTCCGCACCCCCTCCCCTGCTACCCTCCCCCGCCGACGCCATTGTCGCCACCCCCTCCCCGTCGCCGCCAGCAACCCCATCAAACGCCATTGCCAGGCCGGCACACACCTCTGCCTCGACGCGGTTCACTTCGGCTAGAAGTGCTCGCAGGGGGGCGTCGGCCTCGGCCTCGGCGTCGACCGTTGAGGCCTCTGCCGACGCCGCCTGTGGGTCGCTGCTGCTGCCGCCCACAGCGGCGCCGCCTGCCGCGGCCTTGTCTTCGGCCGCCGCCTCGAGCGCCAGCCGCGCCTCCATGACCCACTCGAGGAAATCCGGGTCGAGGGCGTCAACAGCCGCACTCCCCCGCCCCCTCCCCCCTCCGCCTCCCCCAAAGCCACCACCGTCCCCACCACCACCACCGCCGCCACCACTCCCATCCCCCCCCCCCCCCCCTGCCCCTGGCGCGACGTCGCCGTCATCCCCCGGGAGCGTCACCCCCGCACGGCGCAGGAGGTAGCGCGCGCGCGCGGCGGGGGAGCGGAGGGTGGCGTAGGCAGCATTGATGGTGGCGGACAGCTCGTCGGATGAGAGGGGCGGCGACCTCCGCCCGGTGGCGGTGGCGGCGGCATCGGCGGCGGCAGTGGTGGTGGCCGCGGTGGCAGCAGCAGCGGCGGCCACGTCTGGGTGGTGCGCCCGCTGCAGCCGCCGGTAAGCGGCTGTGAGGGCGGCAGCGTCGACGGAAAACGCCGGGCGCACGCCAAGGAGCGCAAAGTAGTCGGGGGGGGAGGCGCCCGCCCCTGCCGCCGTGGCTAGGCAGGCGGGCCGGCCACCGCGAGGGGAAGGGGGAGAGGGGGCAGACGGCCAGCCCCGCCGCCGCGCCGCCGGCGTCCGTGTGATGGCAGCCATGGCTGCGGCGGTGATGGAGCGAGTGGTGGAGGCCATGTTCGGGAGGGGG
Source organism: Pyropia yezoensis (assembly GCA_009829735.1). NCBI lineage: Eukaryota > Rhodophyta > Bangiophyceae > Bangiales > Bangiaceae > Pyropia > Pyropia yezoensis. Next base: position 39,977,987 of record CM020618.1, read on the forward strand.
GGGGGGAGGGGGAGTCGCAGCCGCTTTGGTTTGGGGGGGTGGGCAGTGCGGTGGGGGAGAGGGGGTGTTGTCGAGGTGAGGGACTGTGACTGGCTGGCAGCTGGCGTCGGTCTGTTCGGGTGGAGGCCGTGGTTGGCACCGCGGCCACGTGGCGATTGAAAGTCGTCCCGCCGGCAGCGGCGGATCAAAACAACGCTCGGAGGCTCTTACAGTAGGTGGACCTCTACACATGAACAAATGGCCAACAGGAAACTGGCGCACCGGTGAAGCGCGAATGAGAAGCCGGGGGCGGGCGTGGCCATACGGCACCTCCACCCCCACGCCAGCCTTCCCCTATCCTACGGACGCAGGAAAGCCTCCATCATGGCGGTCGCAGTAGGTAAGCTGTGGTCCATCGGCGGCGGCGTCGGCCATCCGCCTGGCGGCGGGGGGAGGGGTCGTCGGAGGGCGGCGGAGCCCGCGGCGGTGCTGTGCGCGTGCCCCGTTTTCTTTTGTGCGCCCCCATGGTCTACGGGGGGACCGTCTGTCTGTCGCGGGCGCATCTGCTGTGCTGCTGGGCTCGCACCTTCCAGCCGGGAGTGGCGGTCGTGAAGAAAAAGGAAAGGGTGGCGGACAGCGGCTGTGGGGTAAGACGCTGGAGGCACAGTACGCTTTGTCCACGAGGAGGCGACGGGAGGGGCGCGGTGTGCGTAGTGGGGGCGGGCAGCAGCGGCGGTCTCGGCAAGGTGCTTCCTCGGTGCCGGGTTTCCACGGCATCTGCCACCACATGTAGCGTGAAGGGGACATAGAAGCCCATGATCCATGCGAGGTGCGAGCTGGCGGGGGGCGGGGGGGCTGGGTGGCCAAGGAGTCGGAGAAAAGACGAAGGAACCTCGGGCGTGGGCGCAGGAGCATCGAAAAAAAAGAAAGTATCGGCGTTGGCAGACCACTGTCACTGGCCCTTTCCACGTCTACGAGCCCTGCCCTTCCCCCCACAACAGCGCAGTGCCAACCAATCCAACACGTGAACCACAATCGAAAAAATAGTCCCCATCCCCGTTGCTCCCACCCCAGACCCTGACCCCCCATCGCGGCGGTGCCGCCCCGTGCGTGCAGCCTGCCGCCGCTGCGGCCGCCGCAGCCGACGACGCCGGCTCAGCGACGGTCCGCCGGGGCCTCTTCCAGCTTGCACGCCAACGTCTGGCCCGACGGGTAGGCGCGCACGACAATCCACTCGGTGCCCCACTGCATGGTCACCGGCGCCATCGGGGGCACGGTCTGGCCCTCGGCGAGCGCCTCGGTGAGGGTGCACGACTTGGCGCCGAGGGTGGCAGTGACCATGCCCTCGGCGTTCTCAATCGTCGCCTGGGGAACCCACGGCTGCTGGCCGGGCGCCGGCTGCCACGGCTGCTGCGCCGGCGGCTGGCCAGGCATGGCCGGCGGGCATGGCGCCACCGGCGCCGGCGTTGGCGTCGGGACGGGGGTGCACGGGGCCGCCTGGCGGGAGATGGCGGGGACGGTCGCGGCGGACGCGCCGGCAACAACCGCGAGCACGGTCACGATGAACGCGGTGCACTTCATCTTGGTTCGGGGGGAGTAGAGACCGGGAGAGGGGGAGAAGAAGAAGGGGGGCGCGACGAGAGGGGGAGGGGGGGAGAGGCGGCGGAGGTGGAACAGGGTGGTGCTTGCTTTCGAGGGCGAGACTCGCGGGATGTGGGTTGGGGTCGTGCAAGTCGAGGACAGATGGCAATGCTTGTCGTGTCGCGGTGATGCGGCCCCGACCTCTCCCTTTGTAGGCGCGCAATCCTCCCCGCACCAAGCCGAGCTGCCACCCCCCCCCCGTCCTTCCCCCAGAGCCCCCTCGAGCGAGATTGGCCCAGCGGAGCGGCGCTCGCGGCCGGGTGCGGGGTGCGCCGCTACCTCCCACACCGACCTCCCCACTCCTCCCTCCCCGGTGGAGAGGTGCGGGAGACGGGGGGAAGAGCCGGGGGCTGGCCCGGATGGCGGCCCCTCACCCGCAGCCTCTGTGTAATCGGTACTGGGCCTGGCTTCCTTCTCTGTGGGCTCCCAACCAAAGGAAAAAGAGCCCCATCGACCGATGGTGTGGGAGAAGGAAGAAGACGGAGGTGGTGAGGCTCATGACGCCGCAGCGTTGCACCACCCCCGGACGGGCCGCGCCCAACGGCGGCGGCCACCCGTCGCCGCGGGTGGTCTTGGCTCTGCCCTCAACCGCACGGCCCACCGCTGCCGAAACCGCAACGAGCCCCAACCTCCCGGCCTCTGGCGGGGTGCGCGTCCACCTGGAGCTGGCGCTCTCTTCGCCTTGGCCCAACGCCCACAACCGGACTGGAGGGGGGCGCGCCGCCTCACCTTTGCTTTCATTCTCCATCGGTTCTCCCGCCTTGCTTTGGTTGCGTGCCCTGCGAGGCCCGCCTGACGGCGCAACGTGACGCTGCCGACTGCGGCAGCCGAGGCTAGCTAGTACATACTGTATCCAGATAGGGGGAGAGGGGGGGGGGGGGGCGAGACCCCCCGCCGGTAGAGACGGTGCCCCCCATCCAGTGGGCTCTTGACAGCACGGGGTAAGAACCGCGGCTCCACCCCCCCACTGGCGGCGTGGCCGCCCATTGTGGGCGGGCAGAAAGCACGGCGCTCAGCCATTATACCCTACAAAACGTTCTTGTACGGGGAGGCTGCGCACGGGGCTATCCGCACCAGCTGGTGCTCCGGCGTGAAACGGCTGTACTTTCATCCATAGTCACCCAATATGTGCCGAGAAAAACGGGGGCGGCCCCGCCCGATGGGGAGGACGTTCCCGTAGCGTTCCACAAAGCACGTGGAAGCGATGAGGGGTGTGCGTGGGGGCTCCTTCTGACCTGCGTGCAGTACGCACCCCCCCCCTTTCGAATCGTGTCACGCGTGGGCGGTACGTATCCGCCTGCCGCAGCGCGGCCTTGTCGCAGGAACCTCTTGCCGGGGGGGTGGGTGGCGAGCCTCGGCACCCACACGGATGCCGGCACACGCACGTCGGGCACGCGTGCGTCGGGCACGCGCGCCAATCACCTTATTCGTGAACGCCGATGGGGGTACGCGGCCGCTCTGGGCGCCCAGCGCCCGGCGCTGTGGGTGCGGTGCTGCACTCCGTCGCACCTTTCTACGCCCCTGCGGACAGTGACGGGGACGCGGCGGGGCACTGACAGACGCGCCTCGCCATCCTGCGCACTCCGGTGCTTTTCCGTCCAACTTTCATTTTTCTGTTTCGTGGCATCGACCATCGTCACAAAAGCTGCGAGAACCCAGCGCTTTTTTTGTTCTCTGTATTCTGGGAGAGGAAGAACAACAGTCGCCCAAATTCAGCCTTGTACGGGTGGAAGCGCCGTCGCTTTTAATTCTGCCCCCTCTTCCTCCCCACGGGGGGCGCGCGGGCCCCTCGAGGGCGGTGCGTGACGCCTCTGGTTGACTACGCGTGCCCGCCGCGGCAGCGTGCGGCGGCGGCGGCGGCCGCAACGGCGCCACGCGGGCGCGCGCCAGTACCCCTGTGCTCTCACCCCCCCCCCCCCCCCTCCCTCCCCCAACGGCCGGCGGTGCCACCGCTCCTTGCCCTCGCTCCCCATCCCTGCCCCCCCTACCACCATCACCCCCGACATCATGTAGGGGGCGGTATGGTACTGTCGCCATCATGGCAGACGCTGTTGCTCTGTGAGGGCGGGGCGGGGGGGGCGGGGGGGGGGGGTAGCGCCGCGCCGCGGCCGCTGCTGCTGCCACACCCGCTGGCTGTCCACGCCCCCACCCCCCCCCCCCCCCGCCCGCCCGCTGCTGGTCTTCAGGCGGGCGCCCCCACCACGGCGGCGCGGGTCGGCGGTGGGGGCCGCCCGCCGCTGCTGCTGCCTGTCGCGCTGCACCAGTCTGCTGTGGGGGGTGGGAAGAGCCCCCACCGACGGGCGGCGGCTTGGGGAGCTGGGGGGGGGAAGGGAGGGGAAGCGCTTTTCACCGACGGCTGCGGCGGCGGCAGCGTGCTTGCCACCCCCCCCCGGCCCCCGTTCCCCCCCCCGCCTTGTCGCGCGCCGCCCCTCTTTCGCCGCCGCCCCTCCCCGGTGCCCCGCTCCCCCTGCGACTCAGGCGTCCCCCCCCCGTTCTCCCCCTCCCCTCCGCACCCCGCTTGCAGCCTCGCTGCCGGTGAGGATGCTCCCCCCTCATGGCGCGGCGGGGTGGCCGTCGCCCTCCCTCCCTTCCGCAGGGGCTGGGGCGGCGGGCCTCCCTCCCTGCCCGCCGTCGCCGTCTGCGGCCGTCGCCCACGGTCGGCGCGCCGCCCCGCACCTGCCGGCGCTGCCGCCCCACCCGGCGGCGGCGGCAGCGGCCTATGGGCTGCCCCTGACGGGGGGGGGCTGCCGCCTGTGGGCGCCGCCGCCGCCGCCGCCGCCGCCGCCGCCACCGCTGCCGCTGTTGCCGCCGACGCCGCTGTCGCCCGCGCTGTGGGCGTCCAACGGCGGCGGTGGTGGCGGCGGCGGCTCCGGCGGCGGCGGCACCGGCGGGTGTGGCGTTGGCGGCAGCGCCATCAGCTGCGGTGGTGGTGGTGGTGGTGGTGGTGGAGGTGAGGGGGGTGGTGGCGGCGGCGGCAGCCGCGGTACTGCGTGGCCGCCAACAGCCGGCCGGCCGCCACGCTACACACCGGTCGAGGCGGGTGGCGGTGGTGGTGGTGGTGGTGGCGGCAGCAGCGGCGGCGGCGGCGGCCAGCACCCGCTGTCGCTCACGCCCCACCCCGCCGCCCTCGACGCCCGTGGGCCTTGGCCACTGGTGGGCGGTGGCCCCACCGCCACGGCTACGGCCGCTGACGCAACGGCGGCGGTGGTGGCGGTGATGGCGGCGGCGGCGCCCGCATGCCGGCCAGGGGTGTCGGTGGCGGCGTCGGCGGCGGCGTCGGCGGCGGGGACGCCGCCAACCCAAGCCGAGGTGCAGGCGCTCACCGCCGGGCTAGCTCGCCTGGCCGCCGCCATGGCCGCCGTGGCCGCCGACACGGCCGCCTTGCGGGCCGACGTGGCCACCGCCACCGCCGCCGCGACGGCCGCGACGGCGGCAGCGACGGCGGCGGCAGCAGCCGCAACGGCGGCGGCGACAAGGACGACGACGGCGGCGGCGGGGGTGACGGCGGCGGCAACAGCAGCAGCGCCGCCCGATGGTGGCTGGTCCCCCGACGGAGACCCGCCGTTACACCCGCAGGGGGGCGTTGGCGCGCCGCCGCGGAGTGTGCTACCGCGGTCGGCGGCCGCGCCGGGGCCGCGGCGGCCGCCGGGAGCCGGGGCGGCAGCGCGTCTACCCGCGACGGCAGGCACGGCGACGGGTGCGGCGGCGGCGGCGGCGGCGGCGGCGGCGGCGGCGGCAGCGTCGGCGGCGGTAGCGGTGGCAGCGGCACCCGCCCCACCGGGCGGTGGCGTCGTGACACCTGCCGCTGCCGCCGTGACGGCGGTGACGCCGCCCGCTGCGCGGCGCGCTGCCGCCGCCGCCGCTGCCGCCGCCCCCCCCGCCCTAGACACGAGGCGGGGAGCTGCAAGCGCGTCCCCCCGCACGCCCCTCCCCCCGTTGGTGCTCGCGGCCACCGCCGCGGCGACACGACCTCTGCCGGCGGCCGCGGACGGGTGGACGCTCGTTGGGCGGCCAGTCGGCACGGCAGTCGCTCATGGGTGCTCACCCCCGCGCGGCGGCGGCGGCCGCGGCGGCGGCGGCGGTGGCGGCGGCGGTGGCGGTGGCGGCGGTGGCGGCGGGTCGCCCGCGGCGTCCCCCCCCCTGCCGCCGCGACCGCTGTCGCTCCCCCCCACGACCGCGTCGACGGCCGCTGTGGCGGCGGCGGCCGCCACCACCGCCGCTGCCGGGGCGACCGCCACCGCCACCGCTGCGGCGGCGACGGCGACGGCCGCGGCGGGCGGCGTCGCGGCGCTGACCGCCACCGTCCGGCGGGCGGCGGCGGCGGCGGCGGCGGCGACCGCCGCGGCGGCCGACGCAGAGGCGCTGCGGGAGGGGGGGCTGTCGGCGGCACGGGAGGAGGTGGCGGTGCTGGGGGGGCGGGTGGAGCGGCTGGGGCGGCTGGTCGGCCGCCTCCTGCGGTCGTCGTTGGAGGTGAGGGCGGCAGCTGGGGTGGGGGGGGGGGGGGACGGCGGCTGCGGCGGCGGTACCGGTGGGGGCGACGGCGGCAGCGGCGGTTGCGGCGGCGGGGGGGGCGTCGGTGACCGCAAGGACGGCCGCACCCTGTCGGACAGCGCGCTGCAGTCGCTGGTGACGGCGGTTGGCAAGGCCGTCGTGGCCGAGGTGGCCGCCAGCAACGCCGCCTTTCGGCAGACCATCCTGTCCGAGGTGGGGGCGAGGGTGGAAACCTCCCTCCGGGCCGCTACCGGTGCCGGTGCTGGTGCCGGTGCCGGCGCCGCCACTGCCACTGCCGTCGGTGCAACGCCAGCGCCCACCCCCGCCGGGGTCGCCGCCGTCGCCGCCGCCGCCGCCGCCGCCGCCGCCGCCACCGACATGCGTGGGGGGGGCGGGCAGGCGGGGCGGACCGCCGCGGCCGCGTTGGGGGCGGCCGCTCAGCCGACCGCCGACGGCGCGGGTGGCGGCCGCAGCGGCAGCGGCGGTGGCAGCGGCAGCGGCAGCGGTGGTGGCAGCGGCGGTGGCCCCACGGGAGCCACTGGCGGCAGCCGGCAGGCGCTGTGACTGGACCAGGGTGCTGTGCTCGCCGCGTTGTCTGTGGTACTGGCTGGGGGGCTGGCGGCCAGGGGAGGGGGTGGTGGGGGCGGAGAGGGAACGGCGACGCCCCCGCGGCCGGCGCTGCTTCTGCCGGCCATGGCGGCCGCCACGGCGGGAGGGGGCGCAGCCGCCGCCCCCCCCTTCCCCCCCCCCGGCGTGCCTCCGCGCGGCCACAGTGGCAGTGGGTCCTCTGCTTGTGTCCTCCACATCCCTCTGTTCTTCGGCAGCGCCCTGGGCGGCTAGAAAATACACCACGTGGCTGAAATGCCACGTGTCTCCTCTTTCGTGCCATCATCTTGGAAATTTTCGATGAGGTGTCGACTGCTCCTTGTCAGAATCACTCTTGGCTTTCGTCGTCTCTAAAGAGGGCAGCAAAAATAAAAACAGCATTTCAATGGCTGGATCTCACCATTCATCGGGCAGACGACACCTTGGCTCCAACGGCCGCGGGCGCTCGGGCGGGGCCGTCCCGACAGCGACGGACACCTGCCAGCGGCCATGGCGCGCGCCTGGCGCGAGAGCGGGGGACGTTCGCCAGTGGTGACTCCCAGAGCCGACGACGTCGCAGCTTGGCAGTGTGGGGTCACCCGTCGCCGCCACCCAGCTCATGTCGACGGCGTCCTCGACCTGTCGACGCGTCCTCCTGTCGACGACGCTTTCTTCGTCAGCTCCCCCCACCACAGCGTGTCCGTCAACGTTTGCCGCCATGGATACGTAGGACGGTGGCGTCCAGGCGTGGAGCGATGCAGAGGTATAGGATATATTTCGTATCGAGCGGGTGGGGCGTTCCTATGCATCGACGGCTACGTACCCGCGGATACGGTGGGTCCCCGAGCTGCCACCGGATCGTTGCGCCGCCCCCCCTTGCCCTGTGCGCCCCGCCCGATAGCGCGTTTCTCACGGCATGGTCCTGGCATTGGTGGCCAAGCCGTGGGCCGGCCTGGTGGTGGCCGGCGCGTATGGATGTAACGACCGAGCGGGGCGGCGGCCGGTCCCCCCTTTCGCATCTGGATCCATCCGCAGCCGAGATGCCACCGCCGGGCCTCGGCCACCCCAAGACCGATGCGCTACGTACCACGCGGGGGAGGGGTCTGCGTGGTATTGGGTGGGGAATGGAAGAGAACCATTGAACGGGGCCCTATCGCGTAGCGGCAACGACGACAGAGGGGCATCCGCGTTTGTTGAATGTAGCTGAGGCATCCCCCGCATCATGCCATGATGGGCAAAGGGTGGTCGCCCCCCCGCCCTCCATCTGCTCCATCAGCTCCCCACCCCCAGGAGCATGGCAAGAGGCCAGCCTTTTCACATCCGTTCTAGGCGTGTGGCATGCGTGGACGATTTCTTGGCAGCCTGCGCGGGCGCAAGCGTCGCGTACACCCAGCTCGGCGAGCGATGTGGCTCGACAACATACTCGCCCGGACACACACCCTGAGCGGAGGGGCTGTCCCCGTGCAGGCCGCCGTCGTGTCTGTGAGAAGTCCGCGACCCTCAGTACGCGCCGGCCGTGTGGGGCGAGGCGGGCTGGGGCCCTTGGGAGGACGAGGGATGCTGCTGCGGTGCGTTGCGGGGGGTGCCGACGATGGCTGGCAACAAGGACGCGGCTCGCCACGGCGCTGGCACAGTCCACAGGCGCAGAGGCCGGGAGATGCCGGGGGGGTGGCCGGCGGGCAGGCGGCCACCCACCTCTGCCAGGCTTGCTGGGGCGCTACGCATCCACCAGGCGTGCTGGGGCGCACCGTTGGCCACGGGAGCCCGCACAGCACGTTGGCGTTGCCCACAGGTGCAGAGAGAGAGAGGAGCCGTGCCGATTGTGGGGCGCGCGCGGGTGGGGGGGGGGAGGGGGCGGACAGGGGCGCACCCCCCTATCGCGGCGCGCGACTGTGGGGTGTCTCTGGCTACAGGCTGTAGGCGACGTGGGCGCCCGCACGGGAGGGGGTGGCCGCCCGTGGGGCGCACGATCAGGGCACGCTCGACGCGGGCGGCCCAACGTTTGGCCGTCAAGGGCACAGGCTGGAAGGGACGTGCATCATACCGGTTGCCCATTGCACGCACCGGCCGCACGGGCGGGGCTCCCCCATGGACTGCGTGTGTCGGAAAGTATCGAGCGGGCCACCGGGGCGTGTGGCGAGGAGGGCCTGGTGGCTGCTACGGGCGCGCCGCCTTTGCGCCCGCAGCAGCGCGCTACGCACGATGTGCCCTCTGCCCGCTGCGGCGGTGGCGTGCGTGCGGGCAGCCCTTAAGAGTGCCGCCTCCCGTGTCTTTCAGTCTCTCCTTCCGAGCGTCAACCCGGCGTTCGTCACTTTACATCCCCATCTCCCATCCCCACTCGTCCCACACGTACGCACACGCGGCCCACTCCTCTCCACCCCTCTCCCTTCTCGTCCACCCTCCAACCCGCCTCTATCCCCCACCAGCAACCCCCTACCCCTCCCCTCCCCTCCCCCTTCCAAGATGAAGTGCGTCGCGGTCATTGCGACGGTGCTGGCCATGGCGGCGTCCGCGTCGGCGGCGGCGCTCCCGGCCGTCGTCCGGCAGCAGCCGTGTGCCCCCCCCGCGCCGGCGCCCATGCCCGGCCAGCCGCCGGCGCAGCAGCCGTGGCAGCCGGCGCCCGGCCAGCAGCCGTGGGTGCCCCAGGCGACGATTGAGAACGCCGAGGGCATGGTCACCGCCACCCTCGGCGCCAAGTCGTGCACCCTCACCGAGGCGCTCGCCGAGGGCCAGACCGTGCCCCCGATGGCGCCGGTGACCATGCAGTGGGGCACCGAGTGGATTGTCGTGCGCGCCTACCCGTCGGGCGAGACGCTGGCGTGCAAGCTGGAGGAAGCCCCGGCGGACCGTCGCTGAGCGGTGGCGTGGACGGCGGAGGGAGGCAAGTCATGGTTACGGCCGTCGTTGGTGCGGCGGTGGGGGACAGGGACGGCTCTGGACGGGCAGAGCCGGGTGGGGAGGTGGGGGAGGACGGCGGGTGGGATGTTTGGGTGCGGTCGTGCACGGGGAGGGTGGGTGACGTGAGCTAGCGGTGCGCTGCTTTTCGGCAGTTGAGCGCTTGGGAGACGTGGTCATGGCGGGTGGTAGGGATAGCGTCGCAAGGGCGGCTGCGGGACACGGACAGGGTCATAAACGTACGCGCCCCCTGTATCAATTGAGTCGTCGTTGCCTATGTCCGCCCCCTCCACGAGATGGCCGAGGCACAACTCTGACGTAAGAGCACACGCTGCCACACGCCCCGCCCTCTCCACTCCCCCCATCGGCTCAATATCCAGCGCCGTCTTTGCTTGCAGCGAGGCCACGGCGTGGCGGTTGACGGCGACGGCACCCGTGCCGGTATGGTGGTGGTCGCCGTACCAACCGTCTCGGGGAGGGGCGGCCTTCGGGCCGACTCACCAGCGTGGGATGAGGGGGGGGGCGGGGGGGGGGGGGGGGGGGGGGGGGGGGGGGGGATATACCCCAACGCATGCGCGGCACGGTTGCCGTCGCGTCAGGTGGGTGTGGCTGGCTGCCTCGGGCCGCGGCCGATGGCGACCACCCGCCGCCGGACCCCACGGAGGCGGTCGCCGACCACCATGGCGGCGGCGGCGGCGGCCCGCCGGTGACCTACCCTGCCCTCCCACCCCCCCCCCCCCCCCCCCCCCGTCCCCGACGCTATGGCGGCCGTGGCGTCAACGACGGTCACCAATCCCACCCACTCCCCCCCCCCCCCCCCCTGCCAGGCGCTGCTGGGCAGCCGTGTTGTGCTGCTCGACGCGCCCCCCCCTTTCAGAGGGGGGTAGGGGGAGGGGGGGTGTCCCACCCCTGCCGGCCGGCCACCCCGCCACCACCGCCGGCGTTGCATCCCGGCGGCGGTCCTGTATTCCCGATGGACGGGCGCCGCGGCTCCCCCAGCCCGGGGGGGGGACGCCCGCACCGTGGCTGCCGCTCCTCGTGGGCGTGCGTGGAGCCACGCGGGTTTGCGCGGGAAGGGAAGCTGGGTGGGCGGAATGGGGACGGCGGTCGGGGACCGTTGGTACCGTACCGCACGTACAGTACAGTACAGGTCGTTGGGCTGGCGGCCCCCGGCAGCCACCGGGACGTTTCCATGGACAGGGTCGGAAATGGACGCGCCGCCCGGCACCCGCCCCATGGCCGGCGCGGTGGCGCGCCGGGTAGGGGCGGCACGCAGGCCATCACACGCCCAGTTAAGAGGGCCTGTTTGCGGTCATCTGGCTTTGTGCCCCCGTGAAGCAGAGTGAAGCACCGACGAAAGAGACAAGAAAAAATGTGCATAAAAAAGAGGATCTCATAGCGCATCTTATGGTGTTTGGCACGGGTATTTATTACCAGTCGGCCGGGCCTCAGGTGCCTGTTTGTGTCTCTCTTGCGCGGCCTTCCCCGTTCTCTCTGGGTGTTCCCGAGGTTTTTCAACCAATGAGATGTGTGTATTTTCACCAAGGAGACGGCTCTTAACTGGGCGTGGTCAGCGGGCACGACGACCTCCCCTCCCACCCCCACAAGAGGGCTCTCGCCGCCCCCATTCCTCCCTCTTCATCTCCCTTCTTCCCCCCCCCCCCCCCCCCCCCCCCCCGGGAGCGGGCGGGCAGGCAGCCGATGCTGGCGCGCCCCCCCCCCCTCCTCCCGGCACGCGCGGGCTGCCACGACGGGCGGGCCCACTGTGTTGCCTGCCACGGACGCTGCTGACCCTGCCCACGCCCCCCCCCCGTACACAGGAGTCGCGGCCGTCGTCGCGGGGAAGAGCGGAGGGCGCGACGCTGTCCGCGCAGTGACCGGCAGCACGCGAGCGGCCGCAAGTCTGGCGCCCGCCTCGCCCCCCCACCCCCCCCCCCCTTCCTTGAGGGTCCTTGCCATCCATGGGGGAAGAGGTGCCGCGTGTGGCGCGGGCGACCGCGCGTTGCCTCCCACCCGCGCGGGTAGCCCGTGGTGAAGCGGGGCTGTAGGAACCGCGTCCCCCGGCTTGCGTCGTCCATCGTCATGGACATTGTCATTGAATTACGGTGGAGTCCCGCGACAAGCGTGCTGTCGCGTGATCTGCCGCTAATCAGCATACAAAATCAGCACTGTCACTCCCCTGGCCGCTTCTCAGGAGCCGGGTCAGGCTCTTTCCAAAGATAGCTGGTGCACGACCGGGTCCCTGCATACATACCCGCTGCCACGCCGTCGCCGACGGTCGTCAGCCGCCCCCCATCTTACGCGCCTGCCGCCGCGCGGCAGGCGGGTGCGGCCACGCCGCCGCTAGGGAAGGCGGGCAAGGCTGTGGGAGCGGCCGCGGCGGCAAGCCCGCCCGCCTGGTGAAGCGACGGGCAGCGGGGGGGCGCCGCGCGGGCGGTGCGTTGGGTGAGCGGCGGGGACGGGTGGGGGGGGGGTCGGCGCCTCCCGCAAGGCACTACCACCACCCCCATTCCTGCGGCCGGCACTGTGGCGGCCATGGGATTGGACCGGGGGGACGGGGGGTTCCCCACCCCCATTCCCCACCCCCATTCATCCCCCACCCACCCCCATTCATCATCATCCCCCCCCTTCCCCACCCTGTCCCATCCATCCATTGCCATGACGGGGGGGGACGCAGCAGGGGGGTCCCACGGCCGGTCGGGTGAGGGGCACGAGGAGGGGGGGTGGGCAGGGGGGGGGGGGGGTGGGGGGTCCCCACCCCCATTCGTTCCCGCCCCCTTGTCCCATCCATCCCCTTTCTTGCCATCGCGAGGGAGGAGGCGCATGGGCTTCCCACGGGCACACCACCATACTGGGACTCGCGTGCCGCCGCACTTCCCCCCTCTGCCTCGCGCCGCATTCCACCCCTGCCTCTCGCCCCGCCGACGCGGCGAGGCGGTGGGGGCAGGGGCGGCTGCTGATGGCTGGCGGATGGCGGGGGGGGGATGGCGCGCGGCGAGGGGGGGGCGGCTTGCAGCGGCGTGCGTGCTGCGCGCGCCGGCCGGCTGGGGCGGCACCCACCGACGGCGGGCTCGCCCCGTCGGCAGCGCCGGCCGGCTCTCCGCGGCGGACGGCGGGCGGGGGCGTAACTTAAAGAGCGGCCGGCCAGTGGCGGGGAGTGGGGATGGACGGCCCCACCCCCTGCAACACCCACACTGCCACCCCCGGTCTGATACCTCCCCCCCGCCCCTCTCCCGGTGTTCCTGTCTTTCCAGCCGCCAAGATGGGGTCCTTCCGCAAGGCGGCCGCCCTCGCCATTGTCGCCACCGCCGTCGTGGCGCTGGCGCTCGGCGACGCCGCGCAGGGGAGCAGCTTCAAGTACAAGTGCAGCGGGAGCAGCTCCAAGCACCACCACCACTGCTGCCACCACCACCACTTTGTGCCGCCGCCCCCGCCGCCGCCACCGCCACCACCGCCGCCGCCGGTTCGCCCACCGCCGCCCGCCCCCCCGGCGCCGGCGCCCCCTCCCGTACGGGCGCCTGCGCCGGCGCCGGCGCCGCCCGCGCCACCTGCACCGGCGCCGGCACCGCCGACGCCCGCGCCGCCGCCGCCGTCGCCGCCGTCGCCGCCGTCGCCGCCGCCGCCGCCGCGGCCGGTGCAGCCGCCGCCATCGCCGCGCATCCCCGCGGGGCAGCCGTGCAACTATGCGGGCGCCCGCTGCGCGGACCGGCTGGTATGCCGGACGGGCGCGGGGGGCCCCGTCGGCGTTGCCACCTGCCGCTACTACACGGGCCCCTGTGGGGCGTGTGCCAATGGCGAGGCGCTCTGCTGGGAGGGCTATGCCTGCACGGGGGGGGTGTGCGTGGCGCCCAAGTGCTGGGCGTAAACGAGGGCTGGGCTCCCAACAGTGCTCGAGGCTGCTGCGCTGCGAGCGTCGCGCCTCGAGGGCGGGGAGGCACGTTTGACGACACTGTTTTCCCATCGGTGGGGGGCTCGTGGAGAGGGCTCAAGCTCCGGGGGCACCCCCACCGTGCGGGGCGGTGACGACGCTGGTGGAGGAGGGGGGGCGGAGGGTGCCGTGGTGCGTAAGCGGTGTGGCGGGCTGCGCGCCTTGCGCCTCGGTACCTTCTGTTGTTTTTGTAGGGTCGGCGCGGACAACCGCGACGATCTCTCTCTCTTGGTTAGGTAAATAGTATTAGTCCTATTAAATTGTTTTTCAATGTATGGTCATTGTCAACATATAGATAGAGGGTTTTTGTCGAATCGTCTGACCCTGTGCCCGCCAAGCCGTCTCCAACCACAGCTTCGCGAGCGTTCGCGAAGGAACCGCAGCCTCGCGAGATCGAAGGCAAATTGTGTGGATCTTAACTTATGTAGGCTTTTCTCCGCCCAGTACACATGTACTTGATGCCTCGAACGGGCAGCCCAGCGCCTGGTCTCTGTCCCCGCCCCTATCCGATACAACCTCCTGGTATCGTGGCGTCAGCGTCTGCTGGCCAGCAGGGTGAGGTCGCCGCCAATGCTCGCGTACTGCTGCCCCCCCCAGGCCCCCCTCACCAGCTTCGCCCCAACTCCTCCATCCGTCATCTGCCCCGCCCCCGTCGCCCTCTTTCCGCCTGGCTACGGTCTTCCCGGACCTTTAGGCCCGCCTGGCTACGGCGGGACCGGTGATCAGCATACAGATCATTCATTATTAAACTGTTCCGGCGCGGCAGCGCCCATCCAGGCCGCCTGGCTACGGTCTCTCTGAAGGTCCTTTTCGGCCCCTCTGCCTACGGTCTTCCACGACCAGCGTTCTTGGCCCCGCGCGGAGCGTGCATCCGGAAAGAACAGAGGCGAGTGTGCAGCTACTATGAGGGGTAAGGGGGAGGTGCATATGCAGCGCAGGGAAGCTGGAAGCGCATGCTACAGCGCGGGGGTGGCTTGCGGGGGACTGTGGAGACTGGAACTGGCCCACAAAAGTAAACCAGGTATAAAGTGCGCCGGGGGGGGGGGCGAGATGGCGGGGACGGCGGTGGCAACTCATGCCTAAATTTAGTTGGAGCACATCTGACAACCACCTTCAAGTTGAAGAACCGGGGTTCATTCACGGACACATATTTTTCCCAAAAACACCCTCAATAGACACCTCTTGAGCACACATCCCATTGGCTGATGTACTGTACCTTCGCGAATCCGCACACTACAGTGCGACCCCTCACTTGCGGTGGCCCCCCTTCCAGTGTCCGACAGTTGTCCTGGGATGTTCGGATTTCAGCGATCTGGACGGTATGAGCCAATCAGCGCCCGTCAATCGCCCGAATATGAGCCGCCCGGCCGGGCCACTTCACGCGTACCCCCCCCTCAGTTGTGCCGATCGGCACAACTGCGGGGCGGCCAAGTGAGGGGTCGCACTGTACCTTCGCGAGCTCTCGCGAAGGAAGTGGGAGATCCGCGATGCTGTGGTTTCCACATCTCATTGTCCCCCCCACGCCTACCTTCTGCCAAGAAGAAAGCACAGAGTGGCATCAAAAGATACGCCAAACAAAAACAAGACCGACGTACAAATTTCGGCTGCTTTCCCTTTGTTCCGTCCGCACGACCCACGGGGCCCTACTAAAAATCACGAGCCTCCGCCTACTGACGAGCCGTTGCGCCAACGCTACTCCCACTCAACCGCTTCTTACCACCTGCCAACATGGCCACGCAAGGCGCGGCGGGCAGACACATATAACGTGTTGGGCACTGCTGCCCCCCCCTGCTCTCAACCGTGGGGAAGAGTGGACCGCCCCACCACGACACAAACCCACTGCAACGCAAGCGCCCGCCACTCCCCTCGCGTCACCGCCGCACGGCAGTGGTAGTACGCCCATTCGACCAGCGCCGTCCGTCACCCTCCCCCAGCAGCTGTTGGGTGGGTGCCACCACGCTACCGCCGCACGCCGACTGGCGGCACCACCACCCAACCACCACCCTACCCGAGTTCGGCAGCGCCTTACGCCGCGCACCGCGCCGCCTGGCACGCCCCCCCCTCGCACGTGTACCCGTCCCAGCACAGCGCCGCCGCCCCCCCACACGCCCCGCACGGGCGCACGTACGCACGGCAAGTGGCGCCCGCGCCGTCGCCGCCGCCGCCCGTGTGGCACACCAGCCCGTCGGCACAGACGGCGCCGGCATAGTCGCACGCCTCGCCCGCGGGGATGCGCGTCGGCGCCGTTGGCGCGGGGGGGGTGGGGGGGGTCGGGGGGGATGGCACCCCCACCGGCCCGCCGCCGCCACACCCACGGCCGCCCGACGAGCTGCTCCCCCCGCAGCCTCCGCTGCCGCTGCTGCCGCCCCCACCCCCACTCCCACCACCCCCACCCCCGCGGCCGCCGCCGCTGCTGCCGCCACCCCCTCCCCCACCGCCGACACGGCCACCGCTGCTGCCACCGCCGCCCCCACCACCGCGGCCACCACCGCTGCTGCCGCCACCACCCCCACCGCCGCTGCCGCCGCCACCCCCGCCCACAGGGTAGTAGGTGTGGACGGTGACGTGGCCACCGCGGTGGCCGCCGCCATAGTAGCCGCCCCCACCGCGGCCACCGCTGCTGCCCCCACCCCCGCCACGGCCCCCGCTGCTGCCCCCGCCCCCGCCGCGCCCACCGCTGCTGGTCCCACCGCGGGCACCGCCGTGGCTGCCGTACCCACCACCGCCGTACCCACCTCCGCCGCCACGGCCGCCGCTGCTGTCGCCACCGTCGCCGCCGCCGCCACGGCCGCGGCTGCTGCTGCCACCGCCGCCGCCGCCACCGCCACCACCACCACCCCGGGGGCCATGGCCGCCGCCACCGCCGCCGCCACCGCGGCCGCCACGGCTGCTGCCGCCACCACCACCACGGCTGCTGCCGCCGCCGCGGCCGCCGCCACCACGGCTGCTGCTGCCGCCGCCGCCGCCGCCACCCCGGCTGCTGCCGCCGCCGCCACCACCGCCGCCACCACCGCCACCCCCATACGGGTGCTTGTACGTGTGGACGGTGGCAGCGGCGTCGGGGACAGCGGCACCGTCCGCCACCACCAGTGCCGCGACGGTGGCCACGACGGCCACGGCGGTGGCCTTGCGGAAGGACACCATCTTGAAAAAGGGTCTGAGAAAAGGGGCCGAGGCGGGCGGTCTTGCGGAAGGGCTGTCGCCGCTGCCTGGGGGGGGGGGGGGGGGGGGTGTATTAAAGCCTGAAGTCGTCCGCACGAGCTGCTGCGGTGGGGAAGTCGGTGTGTGACGGCTGTAGCTGTGTCGGGTGATGAGGAGGTGGGCGGACCATCTGCTCACCACCGCCGCCGGCCGCTCTTGTACGCCCGCGCCGCACCAGACGCCCCCCCACCTGCGGCGGCGACAGGGTGACCCCACCAGCGGCAAGCACGCTTCACAGTACGCAGGGTGCTGGGACGGCAACCCCCCCCCCCCCACCCCCCCCTTGCCCCTACCCCGCACGCCCGTGCCATCCCCGCCAGGTTTCCACCGCCATCCAACGGAAGGTGACCCCCTGCCCACCCGCCCGCACGCCCGCCCGCCCGCCCGCCCGCCCGCCTACCCGCCCGCACAAAACATACTGGGCACGGGGCACCCATGCACCCCCCACCCCCCCCGTTTCCCTTCCACCCCCTTTCCCTCCCTACCCGAGCGTCCCCGACAGCCGCCTCCACTCCCTCCTACCGCCCGCCCGCCCGCCCGCCCGCCCGCCCGCCCGCCCGCCCGCCCGTCATCCGGCCGTCCGTCATCAGCACCCCAGTGCTGCCGTCGCCCCGCGCGTGGTGCATGACGCGCACGAGGCACGGCCGCGGGGATGAGGGGCGCCCATGGAAAGGCGTCCTCCCCCCCCCCCCCCCCCCCCACCCCCCTTGACTATCTCACCCCCCTCTCACTCACCTCCATCCCCTATCCCCCCCCCCCCCTTCCACGTATCTTCATGGCCAGCTGTTTGCGCATGGCGCACGCTGCGCGGGGTCCCCCCCCCCCCTTCCGCACTACCCTCACTAACCCCCATGGCAGACACGCCGACACGCTGTCACGTTCACCGCCGCCACCGCTGCCGCCGGCGACCGCTCTGTGGGGCGCTCTTTGCCAGAGGGGCGTGAGGGGGCGGCGTGTTCACTGCCGCGGCGAGTGCGCGCGCGCCCCCTGCCACGGCCGTGCGCAGGGACGCGCGCAACGGCAGAGGGGCGGAAGCGGAGGCCAGTTGGGCCGCTGCTTCCACCCGAGGCGGGGGACCCATGCACCCCCAGTTAAGCCGGCCTGAGAGCGGACACCAGAGTTCAGAACGATTTCACGTCAGCCATTGGCCCTTAGCTCGGAGTCAGAAGCAAACTTGCCATATACTGAAAATATATAAACTATTCCATGCTTGGGAGCACGTTTCACAAGGACATCGAGCATGGTCGCAAAGAGCCTCAAAGGCGAGGGGCTCAGGTTGAAAATATACATCAGAATGTGGCCTTTTCTCCCTCGCTTGTGGCACTGATTGTAGCGCACAGTCATCAATACTATGAAAACAATTGTGAACACATATTTGCTCTGAACCAACGCTGAACCAACGAGAACCATCAACATGTCTTATATGCATAAAACAGCTCTCGTCATGATGCAGTTTACGGTGCTCGCAAAGAACGCGAACAGGCGCTTCCTCATCTGGCATATGATGGACAGTACTCGTTGTTCCATATTGGTTGCCCTGGGGATGTTTTGTTGTCCAACGGGAATATCGTATCAAGCCAGAAGTCGTTTGAGTACTGTACGTGTCTGATGTAAGCTATATCGCCGCTGACCCTGGTGTCCGCCCTTAACTGGGGGTGCATGGGCGTCGGCCTTGGCCGCTGACCAGCCGGGCCGACGGATGCGCTGGCGACTGCGTGGCAGCGGTGACCCACGGCTCCCAGTGGTCTCTCAGCCGACGGGATGCAGGTCTCCAATCCGATGGGACATCGGCGGCTCACGACCTGTTTGAGAGAGACGCTCCATTTATCGCGTCCTGGTCATTCATTCGCGGGCGATCGGCAAATAAGTCTGGGTGAGGGTCATGAAACAATTTGTCATCGTACGTACATCCCGGCTTCCTCGATTGAAAGTCAATAGAATGGTTGTAAACATGTGTTTTCCGGGGACGCAGCTGCTCAGCCCCTCCAGCCGCGCTACGAAAAAAGTGGAATGCGCTGACGGTGCGAACCCAGAGTCGTACATGTATTGACTGACGCTCTCTAGTGAAAAGCCACGAGCGGGGAGGTTCAGTTGCCGTGCTAGCGGAATGTGAAACGAAAAACAGTGGCACTGTGGTGGAACATACACACTGTGTGATGCTCCATGACTTTGAGAAAGAGGAGCGGCAAACACGGATCTGGCGGAAGAACTCGTCAATGGATCTTGAATGGGGGGAAATGTTCGAGTTTCTGCAATCTCCACGAATGGAGTGATCTGTCATTTTACGTTGTCGCTATTTTTCATATCGGCCACTCTTTCGTACACACTCGCACAGATTGAAAGGCAGCGCACATCGTTGATCTTTCGTGCTGTTCGTGGCTCTTTCTTTTACTGTCCGTTCGTGGCTCTTTCCTTTATTGTGGCTGCCACACTTGTTTGGCCCGTGCACGCCGCTGGCAGGCGCTTCCAGCCGGCCCAAGAAGCGATGACCATTTTTCGTCTCGTCAGCCAGGTCCTCCCCATTCCCCTCCACCACTCTCCCCCATCCACGACACGCCTCCGCTCCACGAATCTCCCTTTCCTCTACTCTCCCCGTCACGACGCTTCCCGTGCCCATCGCTTCCTCGGCCCCCAGCCGGGGTCCCGTCCCCGACGCTTCCGAGCCCCCTGCTCTCCCCACCCCCGACTCTTCCCCTTCCCGACTCGTCCCGTTCCCGACTCTCCCCCACCCCCGCTTGCCCTCCTCCCGCCTTTCCAGCTTGCAGGGACGCGCGCATGCCACTACCCCGAGAGGTGTTTCTTGGGCGCGCCGCGGCGACCGGAGGGGGGCGGCGGCGGGCCGGGGGATGCGGGGGTTTTGAGGAGGCCGCCCTGAGCATGCTAAGGGACACTGCCGGCGGCGGCGGTGGCTGCAGCAGGCCTGGTGGCGTGGCCCACTGCTGCGCCATCTCCATGCCAAGGAGGTGAGCGACAAACGGTATCTCCGCGCCTTTTGGGGTGCGCACTAAGCCGTCGGGGGTGGGGCGCAGGCGGGGCTTTAGGAAGGTGGGGGTGGAGGGGAGGGGGGGGGGAGGGGGCATGCGTGTCCGCCACGCCCGCCGCATGGAGGGACACTCGCGGAAAGGAAACCTACGGACGGAACTGGAGGCGCATTGGGCGCGCCCCCGGCATGCGTGCCGGTCTTGCAATCGTCGACGAGCCCCGCCGCCCCCGGCGGTGGGCGCACCAAGGGGCGGTGGCCGGTGCGGCGCCCCGTTTGCATGGCCGTCCCCCCCCCCTTCCCCCCCCTTTGGCTGGCCTCGGCTCACCGCCGCGGCACCTCCCACGCGCGCCGTGGCGCTGCGGGCGCGCGGGTGTGGGCAGGCGTGGCGGCGATGGTTGGCCGCCGGCTCGTCGGTTGTCCACCCGGGGCGCGGCGGCGGTAGTGTCCATGGAGGCGGAGTGGGGGGGGAGGCAAAGGGGGGGGGGGGGGGGGAAGGAGGGTATCGCGGTCTCGGCGCGCTGAGCGCCCGCCGAGACCGTTGCTGCAGACTTGCGGGCGGGCACCCGACGAGGGGCGGTTGCTGGTGCCGGCGGGGATGGTGGTGGGGGTGGGGGGAGGTTGCTGCTGCAGCCCCCCTGCGTGCTGGGGAGCCGACCGCAGCTGGCGAGGTATCTCTGTTGGCCACCCTGCGGGGGGGCTTGCGTCGCGTCGCGGGCGTACAAGAGCGGCCGGCGGCGGTGGTGAGCAGATGGTCGGCCCACCTCCTCATCACCCGACACAGCTACAGCCATCACACACCGACTTCCCCACCGCAGCAGCTCGTGCGGACGACTTCAGGCTTTAATACAACCCCCCCCCCCCCCCCCCGCAGGCAGCGGCGACAGCCCTTCCGCAAGACCGCCCGCCTCGGCCCCTTTTCTCAGACCCTTTTTCAAGATGGTGTCCTTCCGCAAGGCCACCGCCGTGGCCGTCGTGGCCACCGTCGCGGCACTGGTGGTGGCGGACGGTGCCGCTGTCCCCGACGCCGCTGCCACCGTCCACACGTACAAGCACCCGTATGGGGGTGGCGGTGGTGGCGGCGGTGGTGGCGGCGGCGGCAGCAGCCGGGGTGGCGGCGGCGGCGGCGGCAGCAGCAGCCGTGGTGGCGGCGGCCGCGGCGGCGGCAGCAGCCGTGGTGGTGGTGGCGGCAGCAGCCGTGGCGGCCGCGGTGGCGGCGGCGGTGGCGGCGGCCATGGCCCCCGGGGTGGTGGTGGTGGCGGTGGCGGCGGCGGCGGTGGCAGCAGCAGCCGCGGCCGTGGCGGCGGCGGCGACGGTGGCGACAGCAGCGGCGGCCGTGGCGGCGGAGGTGGGTACGGCGGTGGTGGGTACGGCAGCCACGGCGGTGCCCGCGGTGGGACCAGCAGCGGTGGGCGCGGCGGGGGCGGGGGCAGCAGCGGGGGCCGTGGCGGGGGTGGGGGCAGCAGCGGTGGCCGCGGTGGGGGCGGCTACTATGGCGGCGGCCACCGCGGTGGCCACGTCACCGTCCACACCTACTACCCTGTGGGCGGGGGTGGCGGCGGCAGCGGCGGTGGGGGTGGTGGCGGCAGCAGCGGTGGTGGCCGCGGTGGTGGGGGCGGCGGTGGCAGCAGCGGTGGCCGTGTCGGCGGTGGGGGAGGGGGTGGCGGCAGCAGCGGCGGCGGCCGCGGGGGTGGGGGTGGTGGGAGTGGGGGTGGGGGCGGCAGCAGCGGCAGCGGAGGCTGCGGGGGGAGCAGCTCGTCGGGCGGCCGTGGGTGTGGCGGCGGCGGGCCGGTGGGGGTGCCATCCCCCCCGACCCCCCCCACCCCCCCCGCGCCAACGGCGCCGACGCGCATCCCCGCGGGCGAGGCGTGCGACTATGCCGGCGCCGTCTGTGCCGACGGGCTGGTGTGCCACACGGGCGGCGGCGGCGACGGCGCGGGCGCCACTTGCCGTGCGTACGTGCGCCCGTGCGGGGCGTGTGGGGGGGCGGCGGCGCTGTGCTGGGACGGGTACACGTGCGAGGGGGGGGCGTGCCAGGCGGCGCGGTGCGCGGCGTAAGGCGCTGCCGAACTCGGGTGGGGTGGTGGTTGGGTGGTGGTGCCGCCAGTCGGCGTGCGGCGGTAGCGTGGTGGCACCCACCCAACAGCTGCTGGGGGAGGGTGACGGACGGCGCTGGTCGAATGGGCGTACTACCACTGCCGTGCGGCGGTGACGCGAGGGGAGTGGCGGGCGCTTGCGTTGCAGTGGGTTTGTGTCGTGGTGGGGCGGTCCACTCTTCCCCACGGTTGAGAGCAGGGGGGGGCAGTAGTGCCCAACCCGTTATGTGTATCTGTCCGCTGCGCCGTGCGTGGCTGGGTGGACTGGCGGGGGGAAGCGGCTGGGTAGCAAGAGTAGGGTTGCACAAGGCTGGGCGGGCTGGCAAACCTCGAAGGGCCCGTGCTCCGTCCAGCTGGAACCAACGGAAAGCAGCTGGCTTCCTCTTTATTCTTTGTGTTCCTTGGACCCACTAGCTCGCTCTCCTCGGTGACGTACGCCGCGTCGGGCGCGATGGAAAGAACGGGGGTGGGGTGGGCGGGGGCTACGTGCGGAACACCCAGCATGACTCCATTCTGCATGCCGCCGAACCGCATTGGGAGGTGGCAGACGCAGGAGGGGGGAGGTTGTCGTCAGCAGTGAGGAGGGGAAGGAGGCGGGTGCATCATGGCAACGTTGATACATCAGCAGCAGGGCAAGCAGAGAGGGGACATCCAACTTTTCTTCCCTCCCAACTGACCGCGCTGTGGAAACTGGATGCGAAGAAACAACCGGCGGAGGAGGCCGGCGGGGGCTCGCCTATCGACAAGAGCGAAGTGGGCGAGGCTGCTGTTGAATGCAAGAGATGCTTCATAAAAAGGCAAAAACAAATGCTGCCACTGGGATTCGAACCCAGGAGACTTGCGTCAGCAGCTCTTGAGACTGCCGCCTTCTGTGCATCCTTTGGATTAAACCTCTCGGCCATAGCAGCTTGGTGCCAACCGCGTTCTCAAATTATATATATACTACATATTTACTTGGGTGTATGAGGAAGCGATGTCGATGTGGATGTGCTTCACCGGACTTGTGACACTCTTCGGTGGCAGAGCCATGCACTGGTCGCAGGGTGGCTTTCTGGCCGTGGATCATGAGAGATGTCAAGCGCACATGCGTCACATCGCGGATGGTACATGTTTTCCCTGCCCACGAGAGGGGTAGAGGTGGCGTGGATCAAGAGAGAGGAACGATTGCGACTTTGCATGCGGAAAGCGGCGACAGTGACGGCGATGGCCTTCGCGGCCCCTTCCTTCTGCTCCTACACGATACCCTGAACGCTGGAAGACCTCGCTCCCCGAGCACGTGAACAAACGTACAATCCCCTCCGTATGGGCCCACTCTGTCGGCTACTCCTCCTGGGTGAGCGCCGCCTCTCTCTGCTACCCTGGCTCCCCCCCTTCCTCCCCCCCCCCCTTCCCCCCCCTCCTCTCCCTCCTCCCGGCGCCGGGGGGTGACGCGGCCTGATCCGCGCGCCCCCGGCTTTCCCGCTCCCGTCTTCCCGCCCCCTCCCGGCGAGGGGAGGGAAGCGGTGGGGGCGTGGGATGGGCGGGAGCAGGGAAGGACAGCCGTCCCTGCTTCCTCCCCCCTCCTCTCCAGGGGCTATAAGAGGCGGTGCGTGGCTGCGCTTCACCGCCGGACGAGGTGGTACGTCCGTCGTTTTTCGCCTCCCGCCCGCCTTCCCTTGGAGGAGCTGGTGCAAGCTTCGGTCTGCACATCCTCGTCTTTCGAGGAGCTCTTTCTTGCTCGCATGACTCTTTCTCTGTTATGTATTGTTTGTGCGCAGCCCAACAAGTTAACTCAATCGTCTATGGCACACCGCGGCCCTCGTGCCCAGGAACGTGGGAACTTTTGCGTGAGACTGGCGAGATCACCACCCATGACAGAGCCGGTCGTTGACGTAGCTGGCTGGTGATGTGCGCTGCGCGGAGCGTCGGCGGGCTAACATTTAGTAGGAGCAGCCGCCCCGTGTACATGTCACCAACGTCACGGCGGTGGTCATGCAGGAGCCTGAACAGTACACGGGAGATGGGGCGTACTGAGCCGCGAGTGCTGGTGGCATGCAAAAAAAATGAAGGGGCAGCCAGAGGAGCAGCGGGGACGGTTACTTTTGCCCGGTGACGGCGTGAAAGGGAGGAATTGTATGGCAAGGTGCAGTGGGTGCAAAGCCGCCCTCCGCTACACGCGTGGCGCCGTCAGCGCCGCCGTCACCGCAGTGGGATTGGGGTGGTTTGCGCTCGCTTTCTCCCATCGCGCGGCTTCTCTTCACTTCGCAGTCGCCGCCGTCCTGTTGACTGCTGGCGCCGACGCGGACAAGGAGGCGTCGACGGTCATGGCGGCTGGGCATAGCGCGCTGTGAGCTCGTAATACATACATGTAGTTAAAGCTTTTATGTATTGCAGTTATCTGAATTTTGTCCCATGTGGACAAGAGCAAGAGCAAGTGTACAAGAGCAAGGGCCAATCGCATGCTCGCAGCAGAGGGCTGTCCAATGGCGTGCTGCAACACGTCTGTCGGAAGAACCTGATGATTGGCTATGGCCACAACTGCTCTCGCAACGAACGCTGGTTGGTCAAAACACTCTTGTTTTTTCATCGGATCTCGCCGGTTGGCCCTTTATCTCAGGTCATCTCTGTCAAGAACAGTCCGAAGCGCTCAGCCGGTGCTTGTTCTGCCCTCGAAGTGGTCAGAAATCCCGAGAGAACCCCCGATCACACTGTTCGTACAACAACGGACCCTCATGCAGAGTAGTCATTGGCCAGAGAGGCAGCATCTGAGTCATATCATTGGTCAAACACAGTTTGCTCTTGCTCTTGTCCACATGGGACAAAATTGGGAGAACTGCAATATGTTTGACCAATGATATGACTCAGATGCTGCCTCTCTGGCCAATGACTGCTCTGCATGAGGGTCCGTTGTTGTACGAACAGTGTGATCGGGGGTTCTCTCGGGATTTCTGACCACTTCGAGGGCAGAACAAGCACCGGCTGAGCGCTTCGGACTGTTCTTGACAGAGATGACCTGAGATAAAGGGCCAACCGGCGAGATCCGATGAAAAAACAAGAGTGTTTTGACCAACCAGCGTTCGTTGCGAGAGCAGTTGTGGCCATAGCCAATCATCAGGTTCTTCCGACAGACGTGTTGCAGCACGCCATTGGACAGCCCTCTGCTGCGAGCATGCGATTGGCCCTTGCTCTTGTACACTTGCTCTTGCTCTTGTCCACATGGGACAAAAATCGGAAAACTGCAATATAGTAAGCCGCCACACATCTAGATAATGATGATCTCAGAAAGTCACTCCCTGCTCAGATCTTGTGGCCCACCAACGTTGGGAAATCTAACCGGGGCTTGTTGCCCCAACCATTCTCGCGATCGTCCGCGGAGCCGTCGGCGACGCGCGGTGACCGTCCCGCATCGACCACGGCTGCGCACTCGCCGACCGTCTGGTGCAGGGCGGGCCTGTCGCCTACCTTCCCACCCCCCTCCGCGCCCTCTTCCCCCCTCTTTCCTTTCGTCATGATCAAGCGGGCGAAATGGAATGTCCTGCACGGCGGGGGCGGCGGCGAGTCGGATGGCAGCCTCAGCTCCTCGTCGGCCTCGTCGGGCGGCACGTGGGACTCGTCTGACGGGGGCGGTGGCCGCGGCAGCGGCTGGGCTACCAACGGGACCACCGCCGCGACCGCCGCCACCAATACCAGCAGCAGCAGCGGCGGCGATGACAAGGACGACAGCGACACGGGGGGCGGCGGCGGCCCGACCCCCCCCCCCCGGCCGTCACCACCGCGGCCTCGGCGGCGGCGGCGGGGGCGGGCCGCGTCGGCGCTGCGGCGGCTGCTGGCCAACGACCCGGACCTTGTCGCAGGCGTGCCCGGTGCGGCGGGCGTCGCGGCGGACGTGGCCGCCCCGCCCGAGGCGGTCAATGAGGAGGGCACCCCCCGGTCTCGCCGGCGGGCCACCACGGCCGCGCCCGCCGTGGCTGCCGCCGCTGCCTGGGCTGTCGACCCGGAGGTGGCGCCGTGGGCGGCACCCACCGACCTTGGTGACGCCCCCGACGGGGGCGACGGCGCTCCCGTCACCAATGGCGCCGCCGCCGCCACTGCGGCTGCCGCCGCCGCCACCACTGCCGTTGCGGGGGCGGCCACCCGTCGCGGCTCCACGGGTAAGCCCGCCCCCTCCCCCACCCCCCCGCCGGGCTCGGCCAGGGCCGCCAAGGCCGCCAAGGCCGCCAAGGCCGGTAGCGGCGGCGTCCGTACGTGCACGCTGTGCCCGACCAAGGTGCTCCTCTCCGACGCGGACGTGGAGGTCCACCTGGCTAGCCGCCACCACAAGCGTGCCGCCGCCGCGGACGCGCGGGCGGCGCGGAGTGGCACGCAGGTCTCGGCGACGCGGGCCAAGAACGCACGGAAGGCGGCCAACCGGTCTGCCCGCGCGGCGGCGGCGGCGGCAGCAGCGGGAGCGGGGGCGGCGGGGACGGCGGGGGCGGTGGGGGGGGCGGGCGATGGCACGACCCCGTCTACGGGTGGAGCAGACGCGATCACCTTGCCACCGGCACCAAGGCGGGCGTCGGACGACATTGATGCGGCGCGGGAGGCGGCTCGAGTGGCGGCGGCGCGAAAGAGGAATATGCGCAAGGCGGCCAACAGGGCGGCGCGCGCTGTGGCGGAGGCGATGGCGGGACCGCCAGAGGCGGCGGCGACCGCAGCAGAGGGGACAGAGGGGACGCCGACCCGGGCGGCCCGTGTCGCCGACGGCGGTCCCAAGGCGGCGGCCAAGACCGCCGATGAGGCGGGCACGACGCCGACGTGGGGCGGTGAGGGGGAGGCACCAGCGGAGGGTGGAGGGGGGGCGGCGGACCCCGCGCCGGCCAAGGGCGCCAAGCGCCAGCGCGGCAAGCGCAAGCGCACCGTGGAGAAGGCGCCGCGGGCGGCGGCGCCGCCGCCCGCGCTGGCCGTGGCAGACGGTGGTCGTGGGGGGAAGAAGCGAAAGACCAAAGCCGCCCCACTGGTCGCGGGGACTGTGTGAGGGGGGGCAGGTCCGCACGCCTGGGGGCCTCGCGCCTCGGTCTGCAGGGCGTGGCACCCATCTGGTCGTGTCGCCGTGTGCCGTGTTTTGATTGTTTCCCACACCGGAATGAAGCAGCTTGTTTCATGTTGAGCTGCTTTGGAGTGCTGCCCACAGCTGCGGTGGGGCGATGCGGACGAGGGCATGACAGGCCAGAGTTTTACAATGCGCTCCCGCCTCTGTACCGAACAACAGGAAAAAAAAACAAGAAAAAAAACGCACAGCCACCTAGAGAAGCACCTCCACCCCCAAATACAAGCGCCCACGGGCCGCCTAGCACCCTACACACCCCACCACAGCCCCCTCAGAGTGTCGCGAACACCTTCCGCGCAGCCGCCAGCGTAAAGTCCACGTCCTCCTCCGAGTGCTCCAGCCCAACAAAGCCCGCCTCGTAGGCCGACGGCGCCAGGTACACGCCCGCCTCGAGCATGCCCCGGTGGTACTTTTGGAACTTCTCAAAGTCTTGCTGCTCGGCCACGTCCTCAAAGCAGGTGATGGGGCCCTTGGCAAAGAAGAAGCCAAACATGCCCGAAATGTGCCCGCCGCACGCATCGTGGCCCGCCTCCCGGGCGGCGTCGATGAGGCCCTGCGCCAGGCGGCCCGTAACCCGTTCCAGCTGCTCGTATGCCCCTGGGCGACGAAGAATCTCGAGCGTCTTGAGGCCCGCCGTCATGGCCAGGGGGTTGCCCGACAGGGTGCCCGCCTGGTAGACGGGGCCCGCGGGGGCGACCATGTCCATGATGTCCCGCCGGCCACCGTACGCGCCCACCGGCAGCCCCCCGCCAATGACCTTGCCAAAGCACGAGATGTCGGGCTTGATGTTGAAGTGGGTCTGTGCGCCGCCATAGGCGATCCGGAAGCCGGTCATGACCTCGTCAAAGCACAGCAGCGCACCCTGGGCGGTGACCAGCTCGCGCAGGCCCTCGAGGAACCCAGGGGCGGGGGGAATGAACCCTGAGTTGCCCACCACCGGCTCCAGAATGACGCCCGCAATCGCCCCTGGGTTGGCCTCAAACAGCGCCCGCACCGAGTCCAGGTCATTGTACTTGGCGACGAGCGTGGGGGCGGTGGAGGAGGCGGGCACGCCCGGCGAGTCGGGAAGGCCCAGCGTCAGCACCCCCGAGCCCGCCTGGACCAGGTACATGTCCGCGTGGCCGTGGTAGCAGCCCGAGAACTTGATGAGCTTCTCGCGCTTGGTGAATGCCCGCATCACCCGGATAACGCTCATGCACGCCTCCGTGCCCGAGTTGACAAACCGCACCATCTCGATAGACGGCACCGCATCAATAACAGCGGCGGCCAGCTGGTTCTCGAGCACGTTGGGCGCGCCAAAGCTGGTGCCCTTGTCCAGCGCCGCGTGTAGCGCCGCGTTGACCTCCTCATTGGCAGCGCCCACGATGGCCGGCCCCCACGAGCCGATATAGTCCACGTACGTGTTGCCGTCCACGTCGAAGGCCTTGGAGCCCTTGACGTGGTCAAACACGACGGGGCCCCCGCCGACCGACTTGAACGCCCGGACGGGGCTGTTGACCCCCCCCGGCATCAGGTCCATGGCCTCCTCCATGATCGCCGCAGACTTGTCCGTCACGTGCGCAGACGCGGGGGGGGCCACCATCGTGACGCCACCCGCAGCGGGCCGCGCGCGCGCGGCGGGGCGCGCTGACGAGACCGCCGGAGCAAAGGTGCTGGATCGAGCCGTAACGCCTGCGGCCGAGCCGACAAACGCGGCCATGATCGGCAGGAGGGGAGGAAAGGGGCGAAGAAAACGCCGGGAAGGGGTGGGGAGGGGGGGGTGACGGCGGAGGAAGCACACACCGAGGTGAGGGAGAGGGAAGGCGGGCTGGCGAGGGCGGCTCTCGGTGGTCGGGGTGGGGGACGGGGATGACGCTGCGGGTGGATCACGAGCCGAAGATACTTTCTCGGCTGCCAGGCCGGGCTGCTGCACACGCCGGTTGAGCTCAGTCCAAGCTCAGATCGCCGCAACGGTGGGTAGCCCCCCTAGCCGCCTTCACCGACAAGCTGGGAGCTGCTCTGCCGACGATGAATAGGTCGCACCATTCTGAAAAACACATTGCCACGCAGAGTGAACGCATCGTCCAGCCTCATGCGGTAGACATGAGCGAGAAAAGGTGGCCCAGACCGCTCTGCGACACTTAACCATGGGCAAGCATGGACAGTCAAGTCCTGTTCACATCGTAAATATTGCAGCGGTGCCCGAGGGGGTGTGCAGGCGGCCTGCGCTCCGACCTGGTCCGCCGGCCACAGTGCGGAGCGGAGGTGGGTGCTTCGGAAGGGGTTGACGACGTAGTTGGTGCAAGAGAGAGAAACAAGATATCCCGAGGGGTCGACGCCCCCACTACTACCCGTCAATGTCAGGCAGCAAAGCACGACAACAACTCTTGGGGGCAGTTGGGGGCAGCAGCGGACAGCCCATATCGCAGACTAAAAGGGTACCTATTCCTTTGCCTTTTCCCCCGGTGCCGCCCCCTGGGAGTCGGCAAACATCACTTCGCCCATTGCGCGTAGGCCATACTCCCCCCGAACCTCCACGTCAAAGAAGGGCACCTGCGTGACAGCCACGTCCTTGGCCGCCGATGCCTCCCGCAGCTTTTCCAGGCATCCCTGCTGGCCCCGCACCAGCCGCCGCACATAAGGCTCCGCCGCCGTGTCGGGGAGGACCAGGTTGACAATCACGTTGGCGACCGCCACGCCGTCCGCCCGCAGGGCGCCAACGAGGCGCTCGCTCTCCGCCACCGCCAGCGCCGTGGGGATGGTGACGACCGCAAACTGGGTCGCCTCCTGGTCCTGGATGACCGCCCGCAGGGCAGTCATGTTGCGGCGGAAGCGGTCCACCGCATCCGACGCGTCGGCCAGGTCTGCCTCGGCAGCGTCCTGGCTCTTCTTGCCCCCGCCAAAGAGGGACTTGACCTTCTTCAGCGCCCCGTCCAGCCGCGCCTTGAGCCGCAGCACCCGCCCGAGAAAGGCGTCGATAAACTCGGGGAAGGCCAGCAGCCGCAGCGTGTGCCCCGTGGGTGCCGTGTCAATGATGACCCGGTCAAAGCCACCAGTACGCACCAAGTCCACCACCTGAACCAGGGCCACCAGCTCGTCCACCCCTGGGGGAGTGTTGTCCAAAATGTCGGCAAACTCGCCAACGCCCAGCTTGCGTGCCAGGTCGCCGCCCACCCCACCCCCCGTACCCGTCGCCAGCGACTGGATGACGCCCCTAAACTGCGCCACCGCCGCTGCCGTATCGATTTCCATGGCGTAGAGGAGGTTGCCCGTAGCGTCCACGGGCACAGGCGCGCCGCCCGACAGGTCAACCGCGAGCGCGTCGCCCAGCGAGTGAGCAGGGTCTGTGGAAAGGACCAGCGTGCGGATGCCCGCGTCAGCGAGCTTGACCCCCATCGCCGCCGCAGAGCTGGTCTTGCCCACCCCCCCCTTGCCGCCTACAAAGACAAAGCGGGCGGCGGCGCCCAGGCCCGATGCGTCCGCGTCCGCGTCCGCCGCGTCGGTGGGAGCCGCGGGAACGTCTTCGGGGTCGCCGCCCGAAGAGACGGTCGCGTCAAACAGGTCGCCCCACCGCTCAGACAGGTGGGCATCGGGGTAGGCGACGGTGGAGAGGGCACGAAGGCCATACACGCCGCGGACCTCTGTGTCAAACCGGGGCACCTGCGTCAGGTGGAGGTCGCCCAGCGCGACGCTCTCCCGGATACGCTTAATCTGGGCCGCCTGCCCCGCGCACAAGCGAGCCACGTACGACGCCTCGCTCCCGGCGGGGACCACCTGGTTGGCTACCAGGTTCCGAACCCAGATGCCCTCGGACCAGAGGGCGTCAACGAGGCGCCGCGACTCGGCGACCGACAGCTCGGTGGGGATGGAGACGACGACAAACTCGGCCCGGGCGGGGTCCCGAAACAGGTCCGACAGCTCGGCCATCTGCTCCCGGTAGGCTGCCACACGCTCTGCCGCCACGGCCGTGGCTCGCTGGACGTCCTTCTTGGAAGGCGTCGAGCCGCCGCCGGCCACGCTAGACAGGATGGACGAGAGGTTGCCAGTGGCAGAGAGGAGGCTTGCCGCCGCGTCCAGCCGGGACCGCAGGGCCACTGCCTTAGCGAGGAAGGCGTCGAGAAAGTCAGGGAACGCCAGCAGCCGCAGCGTGTGCCCCGTTGGCGCCGTGTCGATAATGACACGGTCATAGTGGACGGCCGCGTCGGGCGACTCGACCAGCCGGAGCACCTTGGTCAGCGCCACAAACTCATCCGCGCCAGGAGGGATGGTGTCGAGGACCTCCCCAAACTCAGACAGGCCCAGCTGCTTGCCAAGCTTGCCCAGAAACGCGGTGTTGCCACCCTCCGCCGCACCCGTCGCGGGGGCGTCGCCGCCACCGTTGCCGCCGCCACCGCCGTCGCCGCTGCCACCGCCCTTGACAGACGACACGACGGCGCGGAACTCCGCCACCGCATCAGCCGTGTCTGACTCGAGGGCGTCCAGGCCCGGCGTGACGGGCGTTACCTTCCCCCCCGACAGGTCCACGGCGAGGGCGTCGCCGAGGGAATGCGCTGGGTCGGTGGAAAGGACGAGCGTGCGGAGGCCCTCATCCGCACAGCGCAGCGCCAGCGCCGCGGCGGTCGACGTTTTGCCAACGCCGCCCTTGCCGCCCACAAACACGTACCGCCGGGTGGTGCGGTCGTCCAGGAGCTTGCGCAGCGGTGCCGTCGCAGACGCAGTGGCGCCGCCGCTAGCGGCAGAGGCGGGGGGAGGGGGGGTGGACGACGCGGCAGCCGCGGCAGAAGCGGCAGCGGCGCCGTCGGGGGGGGACCCGGCGACCGCCGCCGTGGGCGGCGCCCCCGCCGCGGGCCGCGGGCCGCGGCAGCGCCGCCGCCGCACCGCCCGCACGGGGGCGCCGACAAAGGCCGAGTGGCCCGGGGGGGGGGTGACGGTCACCGCTCCTACCGGCCGGGTGGCGGCGGCGGCCGTCCGCAGCCCGCCGCCGCCAGAGGCCGCCACAAAAGCAGGGGTTGACGCGCCCACAGACGCCGATGCCGCCGACGCCGCCGCTGCCACGGTGGCTGCCGGCCCGCCGAGGGGGATGCCGCCGCCGGTGGGAGGCAAAGAGGCCGCCGCCATGACGCTGCGGCGGCGGGGAGGGGGGGGGGGGGGGTGCGGACGGGGCTGGGGAGAGAGGGAAACAGATGGTGGCCCGCGATGGCCGGAAACGTCCGGGTCGACGCGCAGCCACCGCGACTGCCGAGGAAGATGGGGAGGGCGAGAAGAAAGGCGTGGGACGCACCCCACCCCTACGCCACGTGCTGAGGGGGCTGGTCGGCAGACTGGAGCAGCTACGGCGGCTGGTGGCTGGCGGCTGGCGGCTGGCGGCTGGCGGCTGCGGCACACCTCGTTGAGCAGCGGTGGTGGCAGATGGGGATCGCAGTCAACGAGCCAGAGCTCCCCTCCCCTGGCACCCCTCCAAAGCGGAGTCCCGCTGTCGCTGGCGATGCGCTCTCGCGTCTTGGCCTTCCCTACATCTTTTTATTCGAAAGTTTTTTTTTTGCACGCCCTCGAGCATGCAGATGATGCGTGGGGGGGCTCGAGGGGGGGCCACAAGATGCCCAGAGCACGAGCTCCAACCTCCAATACAAATTGCTTGCATGGCAAGTATATATGCCCCAGCACGGAGATATATAGCACCCCCCCCCTCACACGAGGGTGGGGCTGTTGTGGAAACCCTGGTCGTACGTGGGGGTGGTGGTGCTGGAGCCGGGCGGGGCGCCTGCGCCACAAGCGGTGAGCGCGGCCAGCGCACCGTGGCCGCACGTCGGGAGCTGCGTGGCGGGCAAGGGGCGGGGTGGCTGTGCGGGGAGGGGGCCTGGGCTCGCCATCCACTGGCGGCGTCTCGAGTGCGCCTCTGTCTTCGCGCTGCCGGGGCCACCACCCGCAACGCGTGCGTCGGCCTCGCTGCGGTACGGGTGGACCACGAAGCGGACTCGCATTTGGTCTTCCCGAGCCACCACGCTCCGCCGCGGGACGAACGCGCGTCTTCCCGGGCCGGCGCTTCGTCGTCCAGGACGACGTAGGCATCCCTGTTTTGCTCCCTGTTCTGCTCCCTGTTGCTGGACATTGGAGCGCGACTTGGTTCTTCCCTGACACCAACCATCCCCCGATTTTCCACCAACGCCACCGTATTCTCTTTCTCTCTGTGCGGTCGACCTTTGTTTTTGCACCGGTCTTGGCTCCGGGCCACCCCCCTCCGTCCCCGGCCGGCTACCCCGTCGCCATGACGCTGCCGCCCACTACCGGCGGTGGCGCTCCCCACGCCTGCGTCGCCGCCTTTGTCGCGGGCGCCCTCCCGCGGCTGTCCTCGTCGCGGGCCCCCGCTGCCCGGCGGAGCCGGCCAAGAGGTCCCCTCGGCGTGCTGGGTGCGGGACGCCGCCCCCCGCCACGGCAGCGCATCTCTTTGGCGGCGTCCCCCCCCACCCCCCCCCACCCACCGGCGGCGACGGCGGCGGGCAGCGTGCCGTCGACGGGCAAGACCAAGGGGGTTGGCGCGGCCGCCCCACCGTCGGCAGACACCCACCCCCCAGCGCCAACCCCGCAAGGCGCAGCCGCGCCCGGGGCGTATGGGGGTAGCCTGCCGTCGCCTGGCGGCGAGCCGTCACCGTCGCCGCCCCCTTCCGGGCAACCACCCCAACGGCCGCCCGACTACTATGCCAACGTTGGCAAGGTCATTGAAACGCTCCGCGCCGACTACCCCGCCCTCCCGCGTCGGTCCCCCAACCTCTCCATCTACTCGCCCGGGGTGACGTTTTCGGCCAAGCACCCGCCGGGGGGCGTGCGGATGCCCGTCCTCCACGGCATCGACGCGTACGGGGCGCTCCTGTGGGCGACGCGCGCGCACGTGCGGGTGCTGCTCGTGTCGCCCAGCGTGCGGGTGCTGTCGCTCTACCACGACGTCCCCGGCGGGCGGCTCTACCTCCGGTGGCGCCTCGCGGGGACGCCCCGCCACGTGGCAGTAGTCGCCCGTGGCGGCGGCGGCAACGGCCGGGGCGGCCGCGAGGGCGGTGGGCCCGCCTGGATGTTTGACGGCATGAGCGTCTACCACCTGGGCAACGATGGGTGGGTGGCGGCGCACGAGCTGGACCCCAACGTTTGGAACAAGCGGAAGCTCAAGTCGGTCCAGGCGGCGCTAGCAGGGGGACTCGGTCGGCAGCAGCTGGCACGTGCGCGCGGCAGGGGGGTCGCCGCGGGCGTGGCGGGCTACCCGCAGCTGTGGTGGGAGGGGGAGGAGGATGGCTTGTGTGAGGCCACCACCACCCCAGTGCCGGCGGCGGCGGTCGATGCACATGACGGGGGTGCGATGGGTGCAGACGCAGCCGCTCCGAGCCTGTTGGTGCCCCCGAGGGGGGCGGACCTGGGCGGCGGCGTGGCTTTGTGAGCGTCGGTAATCGATGCTGGCGATAGGGCGTCGTCGCCGCGCCGTTGTGGGGCTCCCGGTTGGGGATGCCACCTGGGTTTGGGTGGTGGATAAGGCTTGGGGGGGGGGGGGGGGGGGGCGAGGCGCCGGATCCGTTGTGACTTGGGCTCTGCGTGGCGCCCAGCGCGGCGGTGTCTTCCCTGCTTTCTCTGTTGGTTTTTCAACAACTCACACCCGTGGGTCGCTTCTGGGCGACCGTTGCGGGTTGAAGGGCTGGCGGGCGTGCGACGAGACGACCGGTTGTTTATTTTTTCTTCCTTTTCCAGGTGGTGGCGCGCTCCCACGTTGCCGTTAGCATTTGTACATAGCTTTACTTTTTTGGATGCCTTTCCCTCGCACTCCCCTTCGCGTCGTGCGCGCAGTGCGCGGCGGTTCTGCATGATGTTTGCTTCACTTGCTACTCTCTAACAGAAAGTGTGATATGGGTAGCTGCCCTTGCGGTATGGAATCTGTGCTGGACCTGTCGGGCGTGGAGTCCACTGCGGGCCCTGCTGGCCACCATACTGGCACGCGCTTAGTCTCCGCACCGTAGGTTGGCCGGCACCGCGTCGTCAATGCGCCGCGGCATGGGCAGCCGCAGCGCGGCCATCAGCTCCACAAACGCCGCCTCGCTGATGCCGTCGCGGAGGCGCGCGTTGCCCGCCCGTTCAGCACCGACCGTCGACGCGCGGTGGCCGTGGTAGTCGTGCGCCGGAAGCACCACCGTGGCGGGGGGCAGTGCCGTCAGTAGCCGCCCGCGGACGCTGCGGTACAGGGTGGCCGCGTCGCCGCCCTGGAAGTCGGTGCGCCCGCAGCCCCCAATGAGCAGTGCGTCGCCGGTAAAGACCGCCACGGGGTCGGCGGCGGGGGAGGCGGTGGCGTCCGCCTTGCCCCCCTCCTGCCTCCCCCCGCCCTCTGCGTCGACTGAAAGCAGCAGGGACTGGCAGCCAGCCGTGTGACCTGGCGTGGCCACCGACGTCAGCTGCAGACGGCCGACGCGCAGCACCCAACCCGGTGGCGCGTGCACGTCAGCGGCGCCGCCCGCGGTGACCGACAGCACCGACAGCGGGGGCGAAGTCAGCGTCCGCTTGAGCAGCCCCGTACCCGTAACGTGGTCTGCGTGGACGTGGGTGTTAATGGCGTGGCTAACTGTCACACCCGCGGCGGCTACCGCCGCCGCGTCCCGCTCTACAGTAACATCTACAGGGTCGATGAGGACGCCGGTGGGCGGGCCACCGCCGCCCGTGTCCCCTACTAGGTACGTGTATGTGGACGAGTCCCGCTCGAACAGCTGCCGCAGCAGACAGCCCGCGGGGAGGAGATGATCAAAGACGCCGTCGTCGTTGGCCGTCACCGCCACTGTCGCTGCAGCCACCGCCGGGGTCGGACCTGCTGGCAACGGCGCCGGCGCCGGCGTCGGCGCCGGCGCCACCGGCTCCTGCCCAGAAGATGCCATGACGTCGGGCGAGGAGGACAGAGGTAGGTACTACTGGTAGCCGCACACGCTGGGCTTGACGACCGCCACTGGGGATGCGACCGCAGCAACGGCGCAGCGGGCAGGATTGTGGGAGTGCCTTGGCTACACCCGACGCGCCACGGTGGCGGAGGAGTAGGAAAGCGATATGTAGACAACGCAGTTTGCGTGGGTCAGGAGAGTCTCTCCCCCAGGGCGGAGGGATGTGACCAACTTGCCTGTCGATGCACGACTGTGGATCAGGACCATGCGTGACAGCGCAAATTGGCAGCCTCGCCAACAAGATTGCCGTCTGAGAGAGGCGTATACAGCATAGATTGAAGCTGTCACCTGTTGCGGATTACGAGTGGATTCAGACAGGTGCTGTTCCAGCTGTAAAGTGTGGATCACGCTGGCCGAGATCCAGATACTTCAACAAAGAGTACGTTGAAGCGTTGTGCCAACTGGGTGGGCACATCGGGACTTACATACCATACCCCTGGTCCAGTGCGGCTCGATATGTTTCTGCGGGAGAGACCAAGGAGGTGCCAGCACCCGCGGCGAAGGTCATCCATGCGCGGGTGTGGCGGCCGCAGCGGCAGCTACGGCGGCAACTGCAGTGGCTCGGTCTTGGGCTAAACCCAGATAAACACGCAGCTCTTATTGTGCAGACGTCCAGAAGGTGTGTCACGGAAGCCACCGTCGTGCTTCGTATTCCATGTGTGATGCTGGTGGCGATGGGACCTCGCTGCAGCCGAAAATTTCGCGAGTACCACGAAAGGCGTATGGTCGAGGCCACTACATGGTCACTGTACGCCTCTTTCCTAAGAAAAAAAACATGAGCGTGGAACACATATTGCGGTAAGAACAACGGTGTGCAGCGTGTAGCTCAAGAGTGTGTATCTACCATGCTAAGAGCACCCCGCCTACGCCTGGCGGGGACTTTGGGAAGAACCGATATGTGCCGGACTTTGAGACTGTATGCCCATTGCTCCGTATGCCAGAGCGTCCCGCCTCGACGAGGAAGGAAGCACCATGGGGAGGGGGGGGGGTTCCAGTCGTCGCACACAGCGGTACTGCGGTGCGCATCCACCCCCAAGCTCGACGCCATGATGCGTTGTTAGCCTGAGAATGCGGTCAGGCTTACAATGCGTCCGCCTCGCTCGATGGTGTGGCGACGGCGGCTCTGGCGGTCATAGCGGCGGCGGCGGCGGCGGCGGCGGCGTGGCCGGAGGTGGCGGCGGCAGCGGCGGCGCGGGGGGGCTGGGGGGTTGGCCAACTACTTCACCCCGCTCACGTCAGCCCCAATCCTCTTTGACCTCCAGACCCTGACCGAGGGCGGCTGTACCTACCCGCAGCCGGCGCATGCCACGTCTTCCCCAAATAGGAAACGGCACGGGGCCCAGACACGCGCCACGGTCGGGCGACGCGCTCATCCAAACCTGCGCCCTTCCAATCTTTGTCACGCGTCGGCCGACCAAATGGAGGTGGACTGGCTGATGACTGTGTCCAATCATGTATAGATAGAGAGCGATAGCCAGTAAGTTCCTGCAGCAGTTCCTATACATACATGTATCTAAACGACCACGGATCCATGCGGTTTTCTATCACTCCCTCCAGTTCACCTCCGCTCCACCGCTGCCACTCGTGCCAGCGGGGCGGTGGTGGCGCTCGAGACGGATGGCTGCGTGGCCGCACTGCGTAGGTAGGTGTCCCACGTGCTGGTGGCCGCCGGGACCAGCTGGATGACGTGGCTCTGCCCGACGGGCTGCCGCTGCATCGTAGATCCTCTCTGCGGGGGGATCCACGTCGCCCCCACCGCCAGATGGCGATGGCTGGAAGCGTCGCCCCCCGGCCGCGGCCGGCCGCAACGGAGGGGCCACCGCCCGCGGTGGCGCCCCTTCCGAGGCGACCACCGCCGCCCGCAGTGGCCACCGCCTCTGCCGCGGCGCGGCCGCAGCCTAGCCGTCACCCACCGGCCCGCGACGGTCCAGGCCGGATATATGGCAGCGGCCGGTGGGGAGGGAGGGGGGCCAATCCATCCGCAGTGGATTCCGCCGCAGCACCAAGAGCCGTCCGCCCTCTGCCCAGCGCAGGCCCGTGGCGGTGGACCCGCTGCTCCCCTCCGCCCCCCCCTCCGTCCCTCTCCCGGCCCCACTTGGGAGCGCCCAACGACGCTGCTCGATTACACCTGGACCGGATCTCTGCAGACCGGTGCCCCGGTGGTGGCCGGCGCTTGCCCCTTTCCATGGCGGCCCGCCGCCCCACGATGGGCTTTTGCGCCGCCGCGGCGTGGGGGGTGGCCCCGTGCGGGGTCGTGCGCAGCGGCGCCGCGCCGCGTGCCCGCCGTCATCCCCCCGGCGCCGCCGGTTGCAGCGGCGGTGGCGGCGGCGGCGGCTGGGCTGTGCGCCCCGCCCTGCGGGGGGGGGGGTGCCCCCACATGCGCCCCCTCGCCTGGCGGGCCGTATATGTGTGGACCGCCGCCCCGTGGGGGCCCGCCAGTACCCCCTTCACCGGCGGGGAGGCGGGCCACGGCGGGCAGCGGTCGCCGCCGGGAGACCCGCCGGGGCGCCGCCACCCGCGAGCCAAGGCAGGCGGCGACGGGCCCTCTGTGGCAAAAACCACAAGCACACACGGCACCCAAGTTGGGGCGGTGTACTAGGGCTGCCTCCCGTGTCGGGGGAACCGGAAGAAGTGCAAGTCGCACACACTCTGTCCCTGTTGTGGGGCAAACCCCCCACGGACAAACAAGAGGATGGTGTGTGGTCCAACAGTTTCTTGGTCGGGACGGGGACGCAGGGCCAAGCCCCGCTGTCCCTCCCCTTATCCCCCCAGGGTCCACTCAGAATCTCGCCACTCAGAATCTCCCACCCCAGCACCTGCCCACCGGGCCACACGAAAATTCAAGACGATAAATGCAGAAAACCCTCAAATCCAAGTTGGATTTACTACTAAGCTAACTATCCCAAACTTAGGGAATATGGACCCAAATGCAGGGGGAGGAACGGATCAGGCTAGTGGCCTGCCGCCCCTTGCATGGCACGTGTTGCCCCCCTACCTGGGGGTCAATACTGCCACACTCCCCTCTCCTCAGTTCCGACCGACCCGGTCGGCCCTGTGAGGGGGTGCGTAAACGCACGTCTCGGCGTTGGGGGCGCGACTTGCTGTCCCCCAGCGTGTACGTAACGCGGATGTGGAGGCGGTCACGTTGACCGCCCCTCTCCTCAAGCTTGCCCACTCGGCAGCTTGCTTTCTTCAGTTCACACTTCACCTTCACCACCACCTCCCTTTCACTTTCCACCGGGCCGCCCCACGCTGGGGAGGCCACCCGTATACCCACGATCCGAGTCCCCCTCAACTCGAGGCGGGTCTCGTGCTGCGATAGCCAGAGCGTCTCTCCCCAACTTGGGGAGAGCCATGGCGACTCCGGGAGTGGAGACGGACTCTCTTGACGAGCGCATGGAGGACACCTCCTACGGGGCAGCACCCGCCGGGACTTCCGGCGGGGGCTCCTCGATCGCTCCGGGGGACGGGACTCCCGCGTCACCCGGCTTTGGGTTGACGGCGGGGTCTCCCCCGGAGGCGGGACAAGTTGTCCCGCGTGAGGCCTTGGGGCGGTGGTTTTACCCCGCTTGGCCTCTCTATGAGGAGGGGCTGACTGTTCTTCGCTGTGGCCGACTTGGCGCAGCGATGGGTCGGGTATGGGACCGCCTACGGGAGAAGTATCCCCGTAGGGTCGGGTTCCCTGCCGGCTTCAGGACGGACCAGTTTGCCTTCCTGGACGATGAGGAGGTTGAGGACGTTCAGCGTGCCAAGGCCATGGTGGACCGCGGGGGAACTATCCCGGGTCCCGGCGACTTGCCGACCTTCACGTGGGACGCTGTGGCAACTCGCCCACCGTACCTCCACAAGGCCGATCCGCACACTCATCACTTTGATGTGCGGATGGAGAAAGACTTCCGGCGAGGTCCCTACTTGGTGACCTCGGCTCAACTTGAGTTTCCTCAACAGTCTGCTGCCAGTAAGGAGCAGTACTATCCGAAGAAGCCCGAGTGAGGGCCTCAAGTTGAGGTCCCCTACGGGTTCCCGGCGTTGTTGCCCCGGTTGCTTGACCACTTCGGCTCCGTCATGTTGACGGCTGCCCCTGATCACCTGGTGTGGGCCATGTTGGCCACCCAGTCGCTCCTCGAGGTCATGTCGACCTGGGTGTCCTGTGTTCAGCGGCGGGGGATGCTCTGGCATCTCCCCCTCCGGCTCCTCCAAGGTTTGGAACAGCTCACCCCTCAGCTAGTTGCTGAGGGGTGCTCATCAGGACAACTCACTCTACTTGAGGAGATGCTCCGGCTCCATAAGTTTATCGAGTGGGAGAGCATTGAGCACAAGTTGCGCCGCCCCACTCGTGGGCCCAAGGACGATGGCGCACTTCGCCAGTTCGTGTGGGTCGCTC
Organism: Pyropia yezoensis; assembly: GCA_009829735.1. Taxonomy (NCBI): domain Eukaryota; phylum Rhodophyta; class Bangiophyceae; order Bangiales; family Bangiaceae; genus Pyropia; species Pyropia yezoensis. Next base: position 40,018,168 of record CM020618.1, read on the forward strand.
GTGAACTTCACGACGGCCGTGTGGTCCTACGAGGGGGGTTGGGCATCGGGGACTACCCGTATGCCCCGGGGGTGGATCGCCACACTGCGCCACCCCCGGACAAGCCCATAGTTATGGCCGTGCCGTCCTATGATGACCATATGACTCAACCCACTGCGGGGGCCCCAAGTCGGGGTCGCAGTTACACCCGGGTACCGCCACCTCGGCGGGCCCCTCCGCTTCCTCCTGTTCCTTTCCAACCTCACGGGAACATCCCGATCAGCGTGGCCGTGGAGTCTTCCACCCCGGTGTCCCCCAACTTGGGGGCCACCCTCCTGACGGTATACCCCAAGTTGGTGTTGCCGCCCACGCCTCTAACCTCAGAGATGATGATCACCACGCTGGTGCGCACCATTTCCTGGTTGGCCGCGTCGACCGCAACCCTACAGAGTTCCGAGACTCCTCAACTTGAGGAGCGCGTTCGTACTGCAGTGGCGACCGCGAGTTGCGAGTCGGTGGCGGAGTTTATGACAGCCGAGTTGGCTCGCATTGGGGCTATTATGCCCCAGCCAGCCCCACTTGGGCGTGGCAAACGTCGCGCGAGCCGGGCATACTCGCCTCCTCGCCGTCGTCGCCGACACTCGCGGCGCTCTCCTTCCGTATCGGAAGACGAGTTGTCTTACTCCGTTTCGGAGTCCTCTACCCCGTCGGAGACGGAGTCTGTCCAGCGTCTGCGTCGCAAACTTGCGCGCAAGACCAGGCAGAAGAGTGGCCACGGTCGGCGCCACTTGCGCGACCGTGAGGGACGCGGCGGTTCCGACTTGGAGCCGCCGCCCCCTCCAACAAGTGGAGACCGTTATCGGCGTGGGTCTCGCCGCTCGCCTCCACGTGAGGGCGAGGGCCGTGGAGTGGGAGAGTCTAGCATGCGTGCCTAGTTGGCAGCTGCCTGTGTTGTGAGAGTGTGAGGGTTAGGGCTGTAGTTAAAAGCCACTCTGCGTACCACTTCGACTTGAAGCACTCTCTTGGCACTGTTGCTCGGCCTTCCCTCACGTTGAGGGAGGGCTGTTAGGGTCTATCTCATTCCGGGCACAGTACGCCCGGACCTTCTCAGCGGGAAGGTCCTCCACATACTCCCATGTATCGTCCTTGGCTTTGTAGCCAAACCAACGCACCCTCAACATGAGGCGGTCAGTGTCTTCATCCCATCCGTGCTCGATGAACTTATCGAACACGTACTCCTGCGGGCCCTGTTTGGCCGCAGGCAGTGAGGGGAGGCGCCACGCTTCCAAAGCACGCGCCCAAGCTGGGTCGCCTGCAGGCGGTGGTGCAACTTTGACCACGTCCTGTCCGTTCACTGTGCGGACCCCATCGTCACTTTCGATGGTGAAGCGCCGCCCATCAGTACGAAGGACCTGGTACGGCCCCTTCGTCTGGAATACCAACTTACCCCCAGTTGGGGTGTGTGAGTGTACCAGCACCCAGTCACCCTGCTCGGGGACATGCTTAGCATTGCGCACCTTTTTGTCAAAGGTACACTTGTAGCGCTTTTGTGCTTTGTCCATCTCAGCCCTGACTTTAGGGATGGGTTTTTCAAGCCTAGCGGCGAACTCCGCCTTACTCGCAGTAGGAGTAGGCGTACTGCCACCATCCTCCCTACTTGGGAGCGACCGCCGCACGGCAATAGACCGCACGCGACGGGGGTCACAAAAGCGAGGGGTACTTCCCCTGTAGATGAGTGAACCTGCGAATTGTAGGCAGTAGTAAGGATAGAAATGTATTGGTCCCACGTCATCACGTGCTCACTCACATAGTGGCGCAGCTGCCTAACAATAGTTTTGTGGAAGCGCTCCACCTGCCCATTAGTTTGTGGGTGGTAGGGGGTGGCATAGTTTGCCTTAACCCCCAACATATCCAGCACTCCCTGAAACAGTACAGACGCAAATTGCGGTCCATTGTCCGATAGTGTACTATCTGGGATGCCATACGCGGCAACCCAGTGATCTAGGAAGGCTGACACGACCGACATGGCCGTGATCTCTGCCAGTGGGATCGCTCGCGTAAGTTTCGTGAAGCGGTCACAGATGACCAGGAGGTACTGGTTGCCCTCCTCGGTCACCGGCAGTGGCCCAAGGATGTCCATCGCCAACGTGGCGAAGGGCTCCTTGGCCGGGAACAATAGCATAGCCGAAGTAGGCCGCCGTTCCATCAGACGATTCTGTGCACAACTTGTGCAGGCAGCCACCCAACTGTAGATGTCCACCACCATGGACGGCCAGTAGTACCTGGTCCTCAGGGTCTGGTACAGTTTACTAGACCCCAGGTGTCCACCCGTGGGAGCGTTGTGCTCCCTCTCAAGGATACTGTCCTTGAGGGATGCGGGGACGACAAGTTGTTCGGTCCCCTGGAATACCCCCCTCCTCATGAGGAGGCCATCGTCTCCCAGAAAGAAACGCGTCTTTACCACTGTATCCAGTATATCCCTCTGCGACTTGCAGAAGGGATCCTCGGCCTGGGCCTTCACCACCTCGTCCAGGGACAGGGGCAAGTACTTCTTGTTCCCTGGCGCCTCGGGGTTCAACGCCTGACCCGAGCGCGTGACTACCCCCACGATGGGGATGTCCTCATCGACTGGGTTAGTGTCCAGCCCCTCGGTAGGTACCCGAGAGAGGCCGTCGGCAAGGGCATGTTGCCTGCCAGGTCGGTATTCAATGTCAAAGTTGAAGGGTGCCAGTCGCACCCTCCACCGGTTGAGACGAGTGTTCGTACAGTCCGTCTTAAAGATGAACTGCAACGCGCGGTGGTCACAGCGGATGAGGAACTTCTCACCCTCCAGGTAGTGACGAAGTGACGTCACCGCCCACACCACTGCGAGTCCTTCCAACTCGGTGACTCTGTAGTTCTTCTCGGCCGAGTTCAGCCCCTTACTAAAGTATCCCACCGGCAAGTACTCCTTGTCCGGCTGCTGCTGAAGCAACACACAACCAAGTTGGTCGTAGCTAGCGTCCACATCCAGGATGTAGTGGCCTCCCAACCTGGGAATAGCCAAGATGGGGGATTCAGCAGAAGGTCCCGAAGAGTCTCAAAGGATTCCTGCTCCACCCGACTTGGGGGAGGCAGGTTCTTCGGTAGCGTTGAGCTCACTAGCTCATTCAACGGCTTCGCCACCTTGGCGAAGCCCTTGGTGAAACGTCGGTACACGTTACACATCCCGAGGAAGCTCCTCATCTGGGTCTGGGTGCGGGGGTACTGAGCCTTACGAATGGCCCTCAAGTTATTCTCGTTAACACTGAGACGCCCCGGATGGACAACATGTCCCAAGTACTCCACCTCTTGAGTAAAGAGGTGGCACTTACTCGCCTTCAGTGACACACCGGCGTCAGCAAGTAGCTTGAACACCTGGCCAAGATGGCCAATGTGTTCCTCCGGACTTCGGGAGAACACAATGATATCGTCTAGGTACACAAGACAGATCTGCCACCGTACTCCGGCCAGAATCATGTACATAGCGCGCTGGAAAGTTGCCGGCGCGTTACACAGACCAAACGGTAGACGCTTGCACTGGTAGGTACCACAGTGACAGGTAAAGGTAGTTTTATGCCTGTCCTCCGGGGCAATGGGAATTTGCCAGTACCCCGCGTTACAGTCCAGGGTAGAGAACACGTTTGCCTCCCCCAGAGAGTCCAGACAGTCATCCATCCTAGGTAGGGGATAACTGTCCTTCACCGTGCTCTCGTTGAGCTTACGGTAGTCGATACAAAACCGGGGGGTCCCATCAACTTTGGGGACGATAACCACCGGACTCGGCCACTCGGCGTTGCTGGCCTCGATCACATCGAGGGCCTCCATGCGAGCAACTTGCTCCTTAACGAGGGCCCTTGAACGAGGTCCTCCCCTATACGGTTGTTGGCGTATAGGTGGTGCACCGGGCTTCAACTCGATCCGGTGTTGGGTGGCTCTCATGAGTCCCAATTGACCATCCCACAACTTGTGATATTTGGTCCAAGAGGCGTTCAACTTGAACCCTCAACCTGGGGGGGACACCCTCCATGTTCACATGGGGTCGAAGAGAGGCGGCCGACTTGGCTTGATGCTTCTCCTTTCCGGACTTCGGGTCGCTACTTGCGCCCGCGTTGAGGGTGACCGCTACTACCGGTCCCTCGTGTTGGTCGATATAGGCCGAACTTGGCTCCCGACTTGAAGTACTTGGGCGTCGGGCTCAGGTTCATCACCTGGATCCTCCACGGGACTCCGGCTTTGGAGTCCATCGTTCCAAGGGCAACATGCACTTGGTGCTTGCGAGCAAGACGGGGGTGAGGGTGCACCAACCCGTTCCCCGTAAAATCAGTTACAACATCAAACGTGCGCCACCGAGTTGGGGGGCAACGTGACTTTGCGGGCTAAACGCAGGGTAGCAGTAAACCCTTCCCTCACCGAACAAACAGGCTTCGACTGTGAGACTGTCACAGGAGCCACAGACTTTCCTTACCAAGGATGGGGATAGTCTCCCCATTCATCAACTTGACCCAGTACTCAGGGCCACAAATCAAAGGCACTTGTGTAACAACATAAGGGGTACCCAGAAGCAGGGGTACCGATATATTCTCAACTACGCCATAGGTCACGTGGACCTCATGGGTCCCCAACCTAGTTGGTAGGGTCACGGCACCAACGATGGGAAGTACCCCACCATTGATGTCAATCATATGGTCAGCTTTGGACCCCCAGCGTTGGAGCTTAACCTCCTTTGGTAATAGCGACTTGCGTATCAAGGAGGCTCCTGACCCGGTATCAAGTACGATACGGGTACAGCATGCACGGCCGGGGGCAAGTTGCACCCGTCCAGCCACCTGGAAGTTCTCACCCGTCAGCACCGCGATGACCCGACGTAGGTTTACGTTCTTGGGGAGTCCTACCCGAGGTGGGCGGACTCCCTTAGGTCGCCGCAGTATCCGGCACGGTTGGTTCGTCCTCCTGGCCCACTTGGCCGAGGCTGCCCGTTGTGAGCTTCGGACGACCAGCCCCAACGGTCATTCGTTTCCCGCCGACTTGGCGTCCGAATCTGAGGGCGGGGAGGAAGACGACGAGTCCGAGGACGACGTGTCCGCCTCCTCCGCCGAGGGTGTGGCGACCGCAACGACCGGTCGAGACCCACCCTCGCGGCGTGAACGTACTTCGTTCGTAGCCGACTTTTTACTCGCATTCCTAACAAGTTGTTGGATGCGTTTACTCAACTTGGGGCAATCATATGCCCAGTGACCATCGGAGTTGCAGTTCCAACACCGATGGTCCGTTCCGGGAGGGGTCTTCCCAACTGGGGAAGACGAAGGGATACCCTGGGAAGTTCCCACGGCAGCTACCACCCTCTCCTTGCGGATTCGGCGTGCCTCTCTCAACTCTCTGGCCTGGCGCGCCTCCTCCCGTTCCTTGGCCAACTCGGCCTGACGCTCCTGGCGTTGTTTCCTCCCGCAACTTGCGGTAGGCCTCGCCTCTGCGATAGGCGAACCTGGCCAACTCGGCCAGGGTCGCCCGGGCAGTGTTATGCTCTCGGGTCTCCATCCGGACTGACCAGTGGAGTCCCTCCACAAACCGACTCTTCACCACAGCTTGTGGATGAAGAAACCCACAAAGACTGTTGAGCTTACGGACTCGCTCCGCAAAGGACAACTCGTCCTCCGCCTCTTCCTGATGGGCTTGCGTAAACTCCTCGACTTGAGAAGCCAGCGCTGCCTCATCAACCATGGCTCTCAACAACCAGTTGACGAGCTCCAAATAGGACGTCACCTCCCCAGCGCCTCCACTTGAGGAACTGGGCATGACGGACATAAGTTCTGTCCCGTAGGTCGCCCTTCGTAAACTCCTGTAGCATGTAAAAAGCCATGCGTTCACTTATGGCATTGTCGTCACAGGCTTTTGTGAAACGACGTAGGAACTCAAAGACACGGAGGGGGGGAGTTCCGTCCCACTCCGCTTTGTGCCCAAAAGAATGAAGTGCATTCTTCTTGGCACGGCCCATGGCTCGGGCCTGGTCAGGACCATACGCCACCGACTTGTTGTGGAGGGAGTAGGTCTCACAGTCAAAGATTCTCTGGTAGACCGGGTTGGCTACCTGGATCTTGGGCGGCACCTCACGTTTGAGGGAACAGCCGCTGTGGCACTGGGGTAAAGTTCACTCTCAGTGCCTGTAGTCCGGGCGCGGCGCGCTTGTGTAGCCGCCGGCGTTTCCGGGGGAACTCCCCCGTGAAGGGCGTACGCCCCACCGAGTTTGGTGTGGCTCCCTCGTTGGGAGTCACAGGTGTCGCCCCCCAGTTCGGGGCGACCAGAAGATAGGCGAATGAGGGGATTCCCCTGCGCCTGCGGGCTCGAAAAGCCCCAATCCGGTTTGGACATTAAGGCCATCTGGCCAAACTCGCCACAATCTGATTCAGAATAGTATTCGTCATCGTGACCACCAGGTCTTGCAAAGTCTGCCGCAACATATTGGTCGCCTCCCGACGGACAGTTTCCGCGAGGAGTGGATTGACGACTCCAGTTGAGTCTCGGTCCGCCTCCGGGAGTCCACCTGAGGGGTAAACACGTTCCTCAGGGGTCACAACCGGGGGCATGGGGCGCGAGCCCATCGCCGACCAACGGAGGTCCACCGTCCTCCGAAAGCCTAGTTGGCGACGACTCCAAGCCCAAAGTTGGCTCCAACCGAGTGGAACCCGCGGGACAGTCCTCACCCCTTGGGACGTTCCCGTTGAGTATACCACACGGTGGCCAGACTTCGGCCCACCCACATCAGAAGTGTCACCCGAGTGAACTCCCGACTGAGTCGGGGTGGCCTGTTGCCCGCCCGTACTTCCAGTCCTGCTGGCTTGAGGGACCTCTAGTCCCCCTGCGACCCCAGGTAAACCCACCTGTGTCTCACCAGTGTTCAAAGGCACTGAAGTACGTGCGTCACCCGTGTACTCCCCGGACGACGGGGGGTCCGAGCTAGCCATGTTGGCTGACGATCCGTATGACACGGTCCAAGACCACCGTTCCTCTGAGACAGAGGGCCCCCTACACCCGGGTGCACCCGGAGGTAAAGTTTACCTCTGTCCCCTGCTGCTCCACCAAATGTGGCAAAAACCACAAGCACACACGGCACCCAAGTTGGGGCGGTGTACTAGGGCTGCCTCCCGTGTGGGGGGAACCGGAAGAAGTGCAAGTCGCACACACTCTGTCCCTGTTGTGGGGCAAACCCCCCACGGACAAACAAGAGGATGGTGTGTGGTCCAACAGTTTCTTGGTCGGGACGGGGACGCAGGGCCAAGCCCCGCTGTCCCTCCCCTTATCCCCCCAGGGTCCACTCAGAATCTCGCCACTCAGAATCTCCCACCCCAGCACCTGCCCACCGGGCCACACGAAAATTCAAGACGATAAATGCAGAAAACCCTCAAATCCAAGTTGGATTTACTACTAAGCTAACTATCCCAAACTTAGGGAATATGGACCCAAATGCAGGGGAGGAACGGATCAGGCTAGTGGCCTGCCGCCCCTTGCATGGCACGTGTTGCCCCCCTACCTGGGGGTCAATACTGCCACACCCTCCTCGGGAGGAGGCACGCGCCGCGGGCGCGGCAGCGGCGTTGGCGTGGCCGGCGGCAGCGTCGCGACCAAGCGCCGGGTGGGCAACGGGGGCAAGGCCGCCACGCCCGCCGGCGGCAAGGTGGGCACCAAGCGCCACACCGAGGACAAGGCAGCGGAGGGGGGCGGGCAAGGAAGCAACGGGATGACAGATGACGGCGACGGCGACGTGCCGGGCACTGCTGCCGCCGACGGTGGACCCCCTGGGGAGGGCAGCACCCGCAGCGGACAGGCGCCCGCCTGTGGGTTCACCGACAGAGGCAACACCGACGGCCAAGGCGGGGCGGCTGATGCGCACCAGGCCCCCCCCAGCCGCCCGCCCACCCCCGGGAGATGCAGCCGCCCGCCATTGTCGCCCAGCTGTCCCAGCACGTCATTGGACAGTCCGCCGCCAAGCGGGTACTCGCGCAGGCCCTCCGCCGCCGGGTACGTCGGCAGGCCCTGCCCACCGCCGCCGAGCACGCGGCGGTCAAGCCGCGGCATGTGCTGCTGGTGGGTCCGACGGGGAGCGGCAAGACCGAGCTGGTCCGCCAGGTCGCCCGCCTCGTGGATGCGCCTATGACCATCTCGGCGGTGACAACCATGTCGCAAGTGGGCTACCACAGCCGCGACGTGGAGGACGTGGTGAAAGACCTCTTTGGACCCGCCCGGGAGCTGGTGTTGGCCCGCCAGGCTGCGGCCATGCGCTCCGCTGCAGTGGTCGCGGAGGCGTCAGGTCAAGTGGAGGATGCACTCGAGGCGGCTCTCGTCCAAGAGCTGTGGCTGAGGGGGGATACCCCCCGCGAGCAGGTCATCAAGTCCTTCCGAGCGGGGGAGCTCGAGGAGCAGGAGGTCAAAGTGGACGTGTACCAGGAGGCAGAGCGAGATGATTTTGAAGTGCAGATGGACAATCTGCTCAAGCGGGATCCCAAGAGGAAGTACGAGACGGTCAGACGCAAGGGGGCGGTGGCGGACCTCCGCCCCATACTGCAAGACGCGGAGCTCCTGCGGCGCGCCACTTCCCGCTCCGTCGACGAGGAGGTCCTGTCGGTCGTGGAGAATGAGGGCATTGTGGTACTCGACGAGATCGATAAGCTTGCCGTCACCGCCGCGGGAATGGGCGGCTCGGTGAGCACGCTCGGCGTGCAGCGGGGACCTGCTGCCGCTGTTGGATGGCACCACCGTTCGCACTGCCCACGGACGGGTGCGCACCGACCACATCCTCTTTATCGGCGCGGGCGCCTTCCACACCGCCGCCGTGACGGACCTGCTGGCAGAGTTGCAGGGACGGCTGCCGCTGCGGGGGGTGTTGTCCCGCCTGGACTCGGGGACCCGGCGCGGGGCGGCGGCCGTCGCGTTGGCGGTGGCTCGGTAAGCCGCGTTCGCAGCACGAATACCCCCAGCGTCGGCAATGTTCTCGCCCAGCGTCAGGTTGCCATTCACAAAAATCGGCGACCTGGGGGGGGAGTACGCAGAGTATTGGGAGACGAGGCAGCCCGTCCGGTTCTGAAAGGCAGCGGCGGCCGAGGGCGTCCACCAGTCGCGGAGCGTGCCGGTGACGTCAAACTTCCGCCCACTGTCGTCAAAGGCGTGAGAAATCTAATGATGGAGAGGCCGGAAGGATGCGGCGCACAAGTACCAGCAAGAGATGGTGCGAAGGAAAACCAGGCAGTTATGAGCAGACAGCACCCAAAGGCCAAGACAGAGAAGAGACAGCAGGTCGATAAACATTGGTAAGAAAGCCCCCTGAAGGCCAAGGCAAAGCATCGGCCCTAAGTCCAGCGCCTCGGCCACCGCACCCCACACCATAGTCCCCCACACACGACATTCGCACCACCCAAACGGCAGCAGCCAAAGAAGCCCACCCCCACCCACATGCATTCGACGTACCTCGTGCCCCAAGACTGCACCAATCGCCCCATAGTTGAGCGCAGCTGGAAACTTGGTAGACCAGAACGGCGACTAAAGGATGCCAGCGGGAGCAACTACCTCGTTCCGCGTCGGGTCATAGTAAGCGTTCACCTCGGTCGGTAGCATGCTCCACTGCTCCTTGTCTACCGGTGCGCCGTCGTCGAGACGGGCAAGCGACTTGTGCCACTCGTACTCATACGAGGCAAGCATGTTCGCCGCGTGGGGGTAAGGCACACCAGCCTGCCCCGGCGCCGCAATGGACAGCTTCTCGTACGTGTCGAGGTTGTCCTTGTAGCCTACTTCCAGGCGGATACCCTCAGCTTGGCCTGTGCCGCCGTCTTAGTGTCTGCGTCCATCCAGTCTGCGGCAGAAAGCATGTGGCCAAACCGCGGTACGCACGGCGCCAGCAGTGGCCGTGGCAGCCGACCGGGCAGCC
>CM020618.1:40028580-40177849 GCA_009829735.1 Pyropia yezoensis
CCTCTGTGGCAAAAAACCACAAGCACACACGGCACCCAAGTTGGGGCGGTGTGCTAGGGCTGCCTCCCGTGTCGGGGGAACCGGAAGAAGTGCAAGTCGCACACACTCTGTCCCTGTTGTGGGGCAAACCCCCCACGGACAAACAAGAGGATGGTGTGTGGTCCAACAGTTTCTTGGTCGGGACGGGGACGCAGGGCCAAGCCCCGCTGTCCCTCCCCTTATCCCCCCAGGGTCCACTCAGAATCTCGCCACTCAGAATCTCCCACCCCAGCACCTGCCCACCGGGCCACACGAAAATTCAAGACGATAAATGCAGAAAACCCTCAAATCCAAGTTGGATTTACTACTAAGCTAACTATCCCAAACTTAGGGAATATGGACCCAAATGCAGGGGGAGGAACGGATCAGGCTAGTGGCCTGCCGCCCCTTGCATGGCACGTGTTGCCCCCCTACCTGGGGGTCAATACTGCCACACTCCCCTCTCCTCAGTTCCGACCGACCCGGTCGGCCCTGTGAGGGGGTGCGTAAACGCACGTCTCGGCGTTGGGGGCGCGACTTGCTGTCCCCCAGCGTGTACGTAACGCGGATGTGGAGGCGGTCACGTTGACCGCCCCTCTCCTCAAGCTGCCCACTCGGCAGCTTGCTTTCTCAGTTCACACTTCACCTTCACCACCACCTCCCTTTCACTTTCCACCGGGCCGCCCCACGCTGGGGGAGGCCACCCGTATACCCACGATCCGAGTCCCCCTCAACTCGAGGCGGGTCTCGTGCTGCGATAGCCAGAGCGTCTCTCCCCAACTTGGGGAGAGCCATGGCGACTCCGGGAGTGGAGACGGACTCTCTTGACGAGCGCATGGAGGACACCTCCTACGGGCAGCACCCGCCGGGACTTCCGGCGGGGGCTCCTCGATCGCTCCGGGGGACGGGACTCCCGCGTCACCCGGCTTTGGGTTGACGGCGGGGTCTCCCCCGGAGGCGGGACAAGTTGTCCCGCGTGAGGCCTTGGGGCGGTGGTTTTACCCCGCTTGGCCTCTCTATGAGGAGGGGCTGACTGTTCTTCGCTGTGGCCGACTTGGCGCAGCGATGGGTCGGGTATGGGACCGCCTACGGGAGAAGTATCCCCGTAGGGTCGGGTTCCCTGCCGGCTTCAGGACGGACCAGTTTGCCTTCCTGGACGATGAGGAGGTTGAGGACGTTCAGCGTGCCAAGGCCATGGTGGACCGCGGGGGAACTATCCCGGGTCCCGGCGACTTGCCGACCTTCACGTGGGACGCTGTGGCAACTCGCCCACCGTACCTCCACAAGGCCGATCCGCACACTCATCACTTTGATGTGCGGATGGAGAAAGACTTCCGGCGAGGTCCCTACTTGGTGACCTCGGCTCAACTTGAGTTTCCTCAACAGTCTGCTGCCAGTAAGGAGCAGTACTATCCGAAGAAGCCCGAGTGAGGGCCTCAAGTTGAGGTCCCCTACGGGTTCCCGGCGTTGTTGCCCCGGTTGCTTGACCACTTCGGCTCCGTCATGTTGACGGCTGCCCCTGATCACCTGGTGTGGGCCATGTTGGCCACCCAGTCGCTCCTCGAGGTCATGTCGACCTGGGTGTCCTGTGTTCAGCGGCGGGGGATGCTCTGGCATCTCCCCCTCCGGCTCCTCCAAGGTTTGGAACAGCTCACCCCTCAGCTAGTTGCTGAGGGTGCTCATCAGGACAACTCACTCTACTTGAGGAGATGCTCCGGCTCCATAAGTTTATCGAGTGGGAGAGCATTGAGCACAAGTTGCGCCGCCCCACTCGTGGGCCCAAGGACGATGGCGCACTTCGCCAGTTCGTGTGGGTCGCTCGTGAACTTCACGACGGCCGTGTGGTCCTACGAGGGGGGTTGGGCATCGGGGACTACCCGTATGCCCCGGGGGTGGATCGCCACACTGCGCCACCCCCGGACAAGCCCATAGTTATGGCCGTGCCGTCCTATGATGACCATATGACTCAACCCACTGCGGGGGCCCCAAGTCGGGGTCGCAGTTACACCCGGGTACCGCCACCTCGGCGGGCCCCTCCGCTTCCTCCTGTTCCTTTCCAACCTCACGGGAACATCCCGATCAGCGTGGCCGTGGAGTCTTCCACCCCGGTGTCCCCCAACTTGGGGGCCACCCTCCTGACGGTATACCCCAAGTTGGTGTTGCCGCCCACGCCTCTAACCTCAGAGATGATGATCACCACGCTGGTGCGCACCATTTCCTGGTTGGCCGCGTCGACCGCAACCCTACAGAGTTCCGAGACTCCTCAACTTGAGGAGCGCGTTCGTACTGCAGTGGCGACCGCGAGTTGCGAGTCGGTGGCGGAGTTTATGACAGCCGAGTTGGCTCGCATTGGGGCTATTATGCCCCAGCCAGCCCCACTTGGGCGTGGCAAACGTCGCGCGAGCCGGGCATACTCGCCTCCTCGCCGTCGTCGCCGACACTCGCGGCGCTCTCCTTCCGTATCGGAAGACGAGTTGTCTTACTCCGTTTCGGAGTCCTCTACCCCGTCGGAGACGGAGTCTGTCCAGCGTCTGCGTCGCAAACTTGCGCGCAAGACCAGGCAGAAGAGTGGCCACGGTCGGCGCCACTTGCGCGACCGTGAGGGACGCGGCGGTTCCGACTTGGAGCCGCCGCCCCCTCCAACAAGTGGAGACCGTTATCGGCGTGGGTCTCGCCGCTCGCCTCCACGTGAGGGCGAGGGCCGTGGAGTGGGAGAGTCTAGCATGCGTGCCTAGTTGGCAGCTGCCTGTGTTGTGAGAGTGTGAGGGTTAGGGCTGTAGTTAAAAGCCACTCTGCGTACCACTTCGACTTGAAGCACTCTCTTGGCACTGTTGCTCGGCCTTCCCTCACGTTGAGGGAGGGCTGTTAGGGTCTATCTCATTCCGGGCACAGTACGCCCGGACCTTCTCAGCGGGAAGGTCCTCCACATACTCCCATGTATCGTCCTTGGCTTTGTAGCCAAACCAACGCACCCTCAACATGAGGCGGTCAGTGTCTTCATCCCATCCGTGCTCGATGAACTTATCGAACACGTACTCCTGCGGGCCCTGTTTGGCCGCAGGCAGTGAGGGGAGGCGCCACGCTTCCAAAGCACGCGCCCAAGCTGGGTCGCCTGCAGGCGGTGGTGCAACTTTGACCACGTCCTGTCCGTTCACTGTGCGGACCCCATCGTCACTTTCGATGGTGAAGCGCCGCCCATCAGTACGAAGGACCTGGTACGGCCCCTTCGTCTGGAATACCAACTTACCCCCAGTTGGGGTGTGTGAGTGTACCAGCACCCAGTCACCCTGCTCGGGGACATGCTTAGCATTGCGCACCTTTTTGTCAAAGGTACACTTGTAGCGCTTTTGTGCTTTGTCCATCTCAGCCCTGACTTTAGGGATGGGTTTTTCAAGCCTAGCGGCGAACTCCGCCTTACTCGCAGTAGGAGTAGGCGTACTGCCACCATCCTCCCTACTTGGGAGCGACCGCCGCACGGCAATAGACCGCACGCGACGGGGGGTCACAAAAGCGAGGGGTACTTCCCCTGTAGATGAGTGAACCTGCGAATTGTAGGCAGTAGTAAGGATAGAAATGTATTGGTCCCACGTCATCACGTGCTCACTCACATAGTGGCGCAGCTGCCTAACAATAGTTTTGTGGAAGCGCTCCACCTGCCCATTAGTTTGTGGGTGGTAGGGGGTGGCATAGTTTGCCTTAACCCCCAACATATCCAGCACTCCCTGAAACAGTACAGACGCAAATTGCGGTCCATTGTCCGATAGTGTACTATCTGGGATGCCATACGCGGCAACCCAGTGATCTAGGAAGGCTGACACGACCGACATGGCCGTGATCTCTGCCAGTGGGATCGCTCGCGTAAGTTTCGTGAAGCGGTCACAGATGACCAGGAGGTACTGGTTGCCCTCCTCGGTCACCGGCAGTGGCCCAAGGATGTCCATCGCCAACGTGGCGAAGGGCTCCTTGGCCGGGAACAATAGCATAGCCGAAGTAGGCCGCCGTTCCATCAGACGATTCTGTGCACAACTTGTGCAGGCAGCCACCCAACTGTAGATGTCCACCACCATGGACGGCCAGTAGTACCTGGTCCTCAGGGTCTGGTACAGTTTACTAGACCCCAGGTGTCCACCCGTGGGAGCGTTGTGCTCCCTCTCAAGGATACTGTCCTTGAGGGATGCGGGGACGACAAGTTGTTCGGTCCCCTGGAATACCCCCCTCCTCATGAGGAGGCCATCGTCTCCCAGAAAGAAACGCGTCTTTACCACTGTATCCAGTATATCCCTCTGCGACTTGCAGAAGGGATCCTCGGCCTGGGCCTTCACCACCTCGTCCAGGGACAGGGGCAAGTACTTCTTGTTCCCTGGCGCCTCGGGGTTCAACGCCTGACCCGAGCGCGTGACTACCCCCACGATGGGGATGTCCTCATCGACTGGGTTAGTGTCCAGCCCCTCGGTAGGTACCCGAGAGAGGCCGTCGGCAAGGGCATGTTGCCTGCCAGGTCGGTATTCAATGTCAAAGTTGAAGGGTGCCAGTCGCACCCTCCACCGGTTGAGACGAGTGTTCGTACAGTCCGTCTTAAAGATGAACTGCAACGCGCGGTGGTCACAGCGGATGAGGAACTTCTCACCCTCCAGGTAGTGACGAAGTGACGTCACCGCCCACACCACTGCGAGTCCTTCCAACTCGGTGACTCTGTAGTTCTTCTCGGCCGAGTTCAGCCCCTTACTAAAGTATCCCACCGGCAAGTACTCCTTGTCCGGCTGCTGCTGAAGCAACACACAACCAAGTTGGTCGTAGCTAGCGTCCACATCCAGGATGTAGTGGCCTCCCAACCTGGGAATAGCCAAGATGGGGGATTCAGCAGAAGGTCCCGAAGAGTCTCAAAGGATTCCTGCTCCACCCGACTTGGGGGAGGCAGGTTCTTCGGTAGCGTTGAGCTCACTAGCTCATTCAACGGCTTCGCCACCTTGGCGAAGCCCTTGGTGAAACGTCGGTACACGTTACACATCCCGAGGAAGCTCCTCATCTGGGTCTGGGTGCGGGGGTACTGAGCCTTACGAATGGCCCTCAAGTTATTCTCGTTAACACTGAGACGCCCCGGATGGACAACATGTCCCAAGTACTCCACCTCTTGAGTAAAGAGGTGGCACTTACTCGCCTTCAGTGACACACCGGCGTCAGCAAGTAGCTTGAACACCTGGCCAAGATGGCCAATGTGTTCCTCCGGACTTCGGGAGAACACAATGATATCGTCTAGGTACACAAGACAGATCTGCCACCGTACTCCGGCCAGAATCATGTACATAGCGCGCTGGAAAGTTGCCGGCGCGTTACACAGACCAAACGGTAGACGCTTGCACTGGTAGGTACCACAGTGACAGGTAAAGGTAGTTTTATGCCTGTCCTCCGGGGCAATGGGAATTTGCCAGTACCCCGCGTTACAGTCCAGGGTAGAGAACACGTTTGCCTCCCCCAGAGAGTCCAGACAGTCATCCATCCTAGGTAGGGGATAACTGTCCTTCACCGTGCTCTCGTTGAGCTTACGGTAGTCGATACAAAACCGGGGGGTCCCATCAACTTTGGGGACGATAACCACCGGACTCGGCCACTCGGCGTTGCTGGCCTCGATCACATCGAGGGCCTCCATGCGAGCAACTTGCTCCTTAACGAGGGCCCTTGAACGAGGTCCTCCCCTATACGGTTGTTGGCGTATAGGTGGTGCACCGGGCTTCAACTCGATCCGGTGTTGGGTGGCTCTCATGAGTCCCAATTGACCATCCCACAACTTGTGATATTGGTCCAAGAGGCGTTCAACTTGAACCCTCAACCTGGGGGGGACACCCTCCATGTTCACATGGGGTCGAAGAGAGGCGGCCGACTTGGCTTGATGCTTCTCCTTTCCGGACTTCGGGTCGCTACTTGCGCCCGCGTTGAGGGTGACCGCTACTACCGGTCCCTCGTGTTGGTCGATATAGCCGAACTTGGCTCCCGACTTGAAGTACTTGGGCGTCGGGCTCAGGTTCATCACCTGGATCCTCCACGGGACTCCGGCTTTGGAGTCCATCGTTCCAAGGGCAACATGCACTTGGTGCTTGCGAGCAAGACGGGGGTGAGGGTGCACCAACCCGTTCCCCGTAAAATCAGTTACAACATCAACGTGCGCCACCGAGTTGGGGGGCAACGTGACTTTGCGGGCTAAACGCAGGGTAGCAGTAAACCCTTCCCTCACCGAACAAACAGGCTTCGACTGTGAGACTGTCACAGGAGCCACAGACTTTCCCTTACCAAGGATGGGGATAGTCTCCCCATTCATCAACTTGACCCAGTACTCAGGGCCACAAATCAAAGGCACTTGTGTAACAACATAAGGGGTACCCAGAAGCAGGGGTACCGATATATTCTCAACTACGCCATAGGTCACGTGGACCTCATGGGTCCCCAACCTAGTTGGTAGGGTCACGGCACCAACGATGGGAAGTACCCCACCATTGATGTCAATCATATGGTCAGCTTTGGACCCCCAGCGTTGGAGCTTAACCTCCTTTGGTAATAGCGACTTGCGTATCAAGGAGGCTCCTGACCCGGTATCAAGTACGATACGGGTACAGCATGCACGGCCGGGGGCAAGTTGCACCCGTCCAGCCACCTGGAAGTTCTCACCCGTCAGCACCGCGATGACCCGACGTAGGTTTACGTTCTTGGGGAGTCCTACCCGAGGTGGGCGGACTCCCTTAGGTCGCCGCAGTATCCGGCACGGTTGGTTCGTCCTCCTGGCCCACTTGGCCGAGGCTGCCGTTGTGAGCTTCGGACGACCAGCCCCAACGGTCATTCGTTTCCCGCCGACTTGGCGTCCGAATCTGAGGGCGGGGAGGAAGACGACGAGTCCGAGGACGACGTGTCCGCCTCCTCCGCCGAGGGTGTGGCGACCGCAACGACCGGTCGAGACCCACCCTCGCGGCGTGAACGTACTTCGTTCGTAGCCGACTTTTTACTCGCATTCCTAACAAGTTGTTGGATGCGTTTACTCAACTTGGGGCAATCATATGCCCAGTGACCATCGGAGTTGCAGTTCCAACACCGATGGTCCGTTCCGGGAGGGGTCTTCCCAACTGGGGAAGACGAAGGGATACCCTGGGAAGTTCCCACGGCAGCTACCACCCTCTCCTTGCGGATTCGGCGTGCCTCTCTCAACTCTCTGGCCTGGCGCGCCTCCTCCCGTTCCTTGGCCAACTCGG
This sequence comes from Pyropia yezoensis, assembly GCA_009829735.1. Classification (NCBI taxonomy): domain Eukaryota; phylum Rhodophyta; class Bangiophyceae; order Bangiales; family Bangiaceae; genus Pyropia; species Pyropia yezoensis. Next base: position 40,035,834 of record CM020618.1, read on the forward strand.
CCTGACGCTCCTGGCGTTGTTCCTCCCGCAACTTGCGGTAGGCCTCGCCTCTGCGATAGGCGAACCTGGCCAACTCGGCCAGGGTCGCCCGGGCAGTGTTATGCTCTCGGGTCTCCATCCGGACTGACCAGTGGAGTCCCTCCACAAACCGACTCTTCACCACAGCTTGTGGATGAAGAAACCCACAAAGACTGTTGAGCTTACGGACTCGCTCCGCAAAGGACAACTCGTCCTCCGCCTCTTCCTGATGGGCTTGCGTAAACTCCTCGACTTGAGAAGCCAGCGCTGCCTCATCAACCATGGCTCTCAACAACCAGTTGACGAGCTCCAAATAGGACGTCACCTCCCCAGCGCCTCCACTTGAGGAACTGGGCATGACGGACATAAGTTCTGTCCGTAGGTCGCCCTTCGTAAACTCCTGTAGCATGTAAAAAGCCATGCGTTCACTTATGGCATTGTCGTCACAGGCTTTTGTGAAACGACGTAGGAACTCAAAGACACGGAGGGGGGGAGTTCCGTCCCACTCCGCTTTGTGCCCAAAAGAATGAAGTGCATTCTTCTTGGCACGGCCCATGGCTCGGGCCTGGTCAGGACCATACGCCACCGACTTGTTGTGGAGGGAGTAGGTCTCACAGTCAAAGATTCTCTGGTAGACCGGGTTGGCTACCTGGATCTTGGGCGGCACCTCACGTTGAGGGAACAGCCGCTGTGGCACTGGGGTAAGTTCACTCTCAGTGCCTGTAGTCCGGCGCGGCGCGCTTGGTGTAGCCGCCGGCGTTTCCGGGGGGAACTCCCCCGTGAAGGGCGTACGCCCCACCGAGTTTGGTGTGGCTCCCTCGTTGGGAGTCACAGGTGTCGCCCCCAGTTCGGGGCGACCAGAGATAGGCGAATGAGGGGATTCCCCCTGCGCCTGCGGGCTCGAAAGCCCCAATCCGGTTTGGACATTAAGGCCATCTGGCAAACTCGCCACAATCTGATTCAGAATAGTATTCGTCATCGTGACCACCAGGTCTTGCAAAGTCTGCCGCAACATATTGGTCGCCTCCCGACGGACAGTTTCCGCGAGGAGTGGATTGACGACTCCAGTTGAGTCTCGGTCCGCCTCCGGGAGTCCACCTGAGGGGTAAACACGTTCCTCAGGGGTCACAACCGGGGGCATGGGCGCGAGCCCATCGCCGACCAACGGAGGTCCACCGTCCTCCGAAAGCCTAGTTGGCGACGACTCCAAGCCAAAGTTGGCTCCAACCCGAGTGGAACCCGCGGGGACAGTCCTCACCCCTTGGGACGTTCCCGTTGAGTATACCACACGGTGGCCAGACTTCGGCCCACCCACATCAGAAGTGTCACCCGAGTGAACTCCCGACTGAGTCGGGGTGGCCTGTTGCCCGCCCGTACTTCCAGTCCTGCTGGCTTGAGGGACCTCTAGTCCCCCTGCGACCCCAGGTAAACCCACCTGTGTCTCACCAGTGTTCAAAGGCACTGAAGTACGTGCGTCACCCGTGTACTCCCCGGACGACGGGGGGTCCGAGCTAGCCATGTTGGCTGACGATCCGTATGACACGGTCCAAGACCACCGTTCCTCTGAGACAGAGGGCCCCCTACACCCGGGTGCACCCGGAGGTAAAGTTTACCTCTGTCCCCTGCTGCTCCACCAAATGTGGCAAAAACCACAAGCACACACGGCACCCAAGTTGGGGCGGTGTACTAGGGCTGCCTCCCGTGTGGGGGGAACCGGAAGAAGTGCAAGTCGCACACACTCTGTCCCTGTTGTGGGGCAAACCCCCCACGGACAAACAAGAGGATGGTGTGTGGTCCAACAGTTTCTTGGTCGGGACGGGGACGCAGGGCCAAGCCCCGCTGTCCCTCCCCTTATCCCCCCAGGGTCCACTCAGAATCTCGCCACTCAGAATCTCCCACCCCAGCACCTGCCCACCGGGCCACACGAAAATTCAAGACGATAAATGCAGAAAACCCTCAAATCCAAGTTGGATTTACTACTAAGCTAACTATCCCAAACTTAGGGAATATGGACCCAAATGCAGGGGGAGGAACGGATCAGGCTAGTGGCCTGCCGCCCCTTGCATGGCACGTGTTGCCCCCCTACCTGGGGGTCAATACTGCCACACCCTCCTCGGGAGGAGGCACGCGCCGCGGTCGCGGCAGCGGCGTTGGCGTGGCCGGCGGCAGCGTCGCGACCAAGCGCCGGGTGGGCAACGGGGGCAAGGCCGCCACGCCCGCCGGCGGCAAGGTGGGCACCAAGCGCCACACCGAGGACAAGGCAGCGGAGGGGGGCGGGCAAGGAAGCAACGGGATGACAGATGACGGCGACGGCGACGTGCCGGGCACTGCTGCCGCCGACGGTGGACCCCCTGGGGAGGGCAGCACCCGCAGCGGACAGGCGCCCGCCTGTGGGTTCACCGACAGAGGCAACACCGACGGCCAAGGCGGGGCGGCTGATGCGCACCAGGCCCCCCCCAGCCGCCCGCCCACCCCCCGGGAGATGCAGCCGCCCGCCATTGTCGCCCAGCTGTCCCAGCACGTCATTGGACAGTCCGCCGCCAAGCGGGTACTCGCGCAGGCCCTCCGCCGCCGGGTACGTCGGCAGGCCCTGCCCACCGCCGCCGAGCACGCGGCGGTCAAGCCGCGGCATGTGCTGCTGGTGGGTCCGACGGGGAGCGGCAAGACCGAGCTGGTCCGCCAGGTCGCCCGCCTCGTGGATGCGCCTATGACCATCTCGGCGGTGACAACCATGTCGCAAGTGGGCTACCACAGCCGCGACGTGGAGGACGTGGTGAAAGACCTCTTTGGACCCGCCCGGGAGCTGGTGTTGGCCCGCCAGGCTGCGGCCATGCGCTCCGCTGCAGTGGTCGCGGAGGCGTCAGGTCAAGTGGAGGATGCACTCGAGGCGGCTCTCGTCCAAGAGCTGTGGCTGAGGGGGGATACCCCCCGCGAGCAGGTCATCAAGTCCTTCCGAGCGGGGGAGCTCGAGGAGCAGGAGGTCAAAGTGGACGTGTACCAGGAGGCAGAGCGAGATGATTTTGAAGTGCAGATGGACAATCTGCTCAAGCGGGATCCCAAGAGGAAGTACGAGACGGTCAGACGCAAGGGGGCGGTGGCGGACCTCCGCCCCATACTGCAAGACGCGGAGCTCCTGCGGCGCGCCACTTCCCGCTCCGTCGACGAGGAGGTCCTGTCGGTCGTGGAGAATGAGGGCATTGTGGTACTCGACGAGATCGATAAGCTTGCCGTCACCGCCGCGGGAATGGGCGGCTCGGTGAGCACGCTCGGCGTGCAGCGGGACCTGCTGCCGCTGTTGGATGGCACCACCGTTCGCACTGCCCACGGACGGGTGCGCACCGACCACATCCTCTTTATCGGCGCGGGCGCCTTCCACACCGCCGCCGTGACGGACCTGCTGGCAGAGTTGCAGGGACGGCTGCCGCTGCGGGGGGTGTTGTCCCGCCTGGACTCGGGGACCCGGCGCGGGGCGGCGGCCGTCGCGTTGGCGGTGGCTCGGTAAGCCGCGTTCGCAGCACGAATACCCCCAGCGTCGGCAATGTTCTCGCCCAGCGTCAGGTTGCCATTCACAAAAATCGGCGACCTGGGGGGGGAGTACGCAGAGTATTGGGAGACGAGGCAGCCCGTCCGGTTCTGAAAGGCAGCGGCGGCCGAGGGCGTCCACCAGTCGCGGAGCGTGCCGGTGACGTCAAACTTCCGCCCACTGTCGTCAAAGGCGTGAGAAATCTAATGATGGAGAGGCCGGAAGGATGCGGCGCACAAGTACCAGCAAGAGATGGTGCGAAGGAAAACCAGGCAGTTATGAGCAGACAGCACCCAAAGGCCAAGACAGAGAAGAGACAGCAGGTCGATAAACATTGGTAAGAAAGCCCCCTGAAGGCCAAGGCAAAGCATCGGCCCTAAGTCCAGCGCCTCGGCCACCGCACCCCACACCATAGTCCCCCACACACGACATTCGCACCACCCAAACGGCAGCAGCCAAAGAAGCCCACCCCCACCCACATGCATTCGACGTACCTCGTGCCCCAAGACTGCACCAATCGCCCCATAGTTGAGCGCAGCTGGAAACTTGGTAGACCAGAACGGCGACTAAAGGATGCCAGCGGGAGCAACTACCTCGTTCCGCGTCGGGTCATAGTAAGCGTTCACCTCGGTCGGTAGCATGCTCCACTGCTCCTTGTCTACCGGTGCGCCGTCGTCGAGACGGGCAAGCGACTTGTGCCACTCGTACTCATACGAGGCAAGCATGTTCGCCGCGTGGGGGTAAGGCACACCAGCCTGCCCCGGCGCCGCAATGGACAGCTTCTCGTACGTGTCGAGGTTGTCCTTGTAGCCTACTTCCAGGCGGATACCCTCCAGCTTGGCCTGTGCCGCCGTCTTAGTGTCTGCGTCCATCCAGTCTGCGGCAGAAAGCATGTGGCCAAACGCGGTACGCACGGCGCCAGCAGTGGCCGTGGCAGCCGACCGGGCAGCCTCGGGGAAGTAGGTCATTACGTAGGCGGCGCTAAGCGCCTCGCCAAGCGCGGCATTCGTGGAGCCCAGGCACGCTTCCCACGCGGGCGGAACGGAGCGCAAACCGAGCGACACCTTGGCCATTTCGTAAAGGGCGTTGTACAGCGGCGCTCCCGCTGCGCCGGACGCGGAAATGTGGCGGGTAGCACCACGTACGCGCGGCCGCACCGACCGGCTGGGCCGGTCTTCCAACCGGGGGCGGTGCGTGGACGTGATCGCGACGCACCCCCCCCCCCCGACCCCTCTCCTTCCCAGCAGCCCCGCCATTGGCTGCGGCCGGCACCCCCCCGCCCCCCGCTCCTTCCCAGCAGCCCCGCCATTGGCTGCGGCCGGCACCCCCCCGCCCCCCCCTCTCCTTCCCTGCAGCCCCGCCATTGGCTGCAGCCGGCACTCCCCTCCCAGCACCCCCCCGGCCCCTCTCCTTCCCAGCCGGCCGGCCATTGGCTGGAGCCGGCACCCCCCTCCCACCACCCTCCGACCCCTCTCCTTCCCTGCAGCCCCGCCATTGGCTGGAGCCGGCACCCCCCTCCCACCACCCCCCCACCCCTCCCCCTTCCCAGCAGCCCCGCCATTGGCTGGAGCCGGCACCCCCCTCCCACCACCCTCCGACCCCTCTCCTTCCCTGCAGCCCCGCCATTGGCTGGATCCGGCACCCCCCTCCCACCACCCCCCCGACCCCTCTCCTTCCCTGCAGCCCCGCCATTGGCTGGAGCCGGCACCCCCCTCCCAGCACCCTCCCGGCCCCCCCCCCCCTCCTTCCCAGCAGCCCCCCCCCCCCCGCCCCCTCCCGTACCACCCAGCGCACCGCTCAATAGAAGGAAAAAATGAGCCGCAAGGACAAAACAATGAAGCAAGAGAACTTGCAAGACCAGCTACGCCCGCCAGCCCCCCTCGCAAAGAACTCACAACCCGACCCGACCCGATGCTATTGGCCCTTACACACTCTCCTCATGTGCGATGGCAAGCCCATACGGACTGCTCTGCGCGCCTGAAAATCACACCCCCCTTTGTCCGACGACGCATGCACAGAAAGTGGGAGAGGGGGGTGAAGGCGAGCTGGTGTGGGGCGGCAAAGGGAGAATGCCTGTTCATGATCCGACGCGCCGCACCGCGCCTCGCCACCACCGCCACCTCCAACGACTGCCACGGGCGAGAACGGTGCCGCCGACGGCGGCGGCACGCCCAGTACTGCCGCCGTCCCGGGGCACGTCAACAACCTCGGCGTCGGCCGAGGCTTTGCACCCAATCTCCCTCAGCTTATGTAGTCCGACACCACATCTATTGTCATACAGACATGCTGTCCGACACCGCTTCAACGTGCATTGTCATACAGACATGTGCATTGTCATACTGACATGGCGCCATACAGACGTGTGTATTGTCATACAGACGTGGCGCCCCCCGACAATGCAATGGTGCAGTCTGCACCCCCCCCCCCCCCCCCCCACCCCCCCCCCCTCCCCGTGTCTGACTGTTCACCAATCATTCCCCTGTCTGTCCCAATTCTCCCAACAAGCACGCGGGGTAGTGTGTGGAACAAAAATTTATTGGGGCATGCAGCCACGGAAAATAGGAAATGTGGTTTCCCATATCTAGACAACGACCAACGGTGGGAAGACCATGTGGAAAACAAAGTCCCGTCCCTTCACATTTTGAACGCCGCCCCCTCCCCTCGCTGTAAAAAACATAAGCGATCGCCACCCTCCCTCCCTTCGTAGATCCCCACCGCGGCGGCACCACCAAGAAGCGTGACCATGGGCAGGCAGGGACGGCATCGCCCCGGGCCCCCAGGTGAGCCCGTTTTTACGGAACCGTGCTGACCTCCGTGCGCCTCCCCACTTTAATTGCCGTCCGATGAAAGGGCAGACGCACTCGGGAGGGTGAGGAGGGGAGTGTCGGGCGCCCACAGGGGTTCAGCTGCAGAGACACCGGAAGCGCGTTGACGGGGGGTCCGCGCGTCCTGGCTGGCGGGGGTGGCCGGCACGAGGGGGGCAGCAGCGGCATTGGCCCCCCCACCCCCCCCCCCCCCTCCCCCCCTCCCACATGCGGAAACAAGATTGGCCTGGCCGCTTTGGGTGACGGCCAGCGTGACCGGGGGGTTGGGGGCTCGCGTCCGTGTGGACGACGCGGCCGTGCGGCGCGGCGCCGACAAGGGGTACGGTGTGCTGGCCCACAGCTGCAATTTTGTGGGTGCTGGTGCAGTGAAGTGGCTGGCGAGGGGCCGGAAGCCCACCGAGCTCCTCCCCCGACACCATACACGGCCTTCCATGGCCTTCCACGTACAGTATACCCTCTCCCCCGCCTCCCCCCCCCCCCCCCCCCCCCCCGCCCCCCCGCCGTTCTTTGTGGGTCGCTGGCGCGTCGCGCATATGTAGCTGAGCGGTTGTCAGCTGGCACGCCCCCCCCCGCCTCATCCATGCGATCGGCCCGTCGCCGGGGGCCATGCGGGAGGTATCTGAGCGCCCCGCCTCTTCCCTTGCCACCATCTCCCACCCACCCGGCTCCCACCCTCCCCGTGGGGCCCTGTGCCTGGCTGTCCAGTCAATGCCAATCACAGGCCGGGGCACCCAGCAGCCCCCCCTCCCTATCTGGATGGCGGTACTTGCTGGGACATTGGACAAACTTGTTGGGTGCCCTTTACTTTCGTATTTGAATATCCCAGTACGATATGGAGGGTACACGCTGCGCCTCTGCCATGGGCGTGGAGTGTCCAGGAGGAGGGCGGCCTGACCCCCAAACCCTATACCATCGCGTGTGCTTGCGCGGTGGCCTCGCTCTTGTCCCCCCGAACTCTCCGTACACTTGCGACTGCACACGAACCGTTTTTTCCGACCAACACGCGCACCTTTCCTGGCATTCCGTTCACCGTACCCCGTCCCGCACATCCACCTGCCCACCCACCATCCTCATCCCCACCCCATCCCTCAACCCCCTCCCGTCCTCTTGTAGCACAATAGGAATCCGTCGCACGTCCACTCTCAGGGAACACTCACCAAGGGGGATCGGCACCAACGTCACCGGGAGGCCAAGGTTGCTGTCCTTGGAGCGCAAGCCACGGGACCAAGATGGGAGCCCAAATGGGAGGGGTTTGTTGTTCTACCTTGGCCGGCGGTGGATTCGCCACCGGCCCCCTCGTTATAAACCCTCGGAGACACTACTAACTACCCTCCACCCCAAGATGCAAGTCCCTCTGGTCATACGTAACTTATAGATACCGTGACCAGCTCGGACTCTCAAATTGAAGTTAAGGATTAGAAGTAGCCCCCCTAATATTAGGGTCACAATACGGACAACCATATTGCTACATATCCCCCCCTTAGATTCGGCCCGTCCTCGGGTCGAGTTGCATTCGGGTTACCGAATGTAAGTGGGTCGCGTGACCGTTTACCAGTCGGGTGGGGCTTTGCGCCCCGTCGCGACAGACACCCCTTTTCGAGGTTGTCTGAGGGGGGTGCCCCCCTTTGTGTGGTACCCACACACGATTCGTTTTCCGGACCGTTAAATTCCCGATGCGGGTTGCTGTTCACGACCCCCCTCTGAGGGGTGGTGCAAGCGGATCCGCCACCAGGTGCCTGGTGGTAGGGGGGCCCCTCTCGTGTGGACGATTGAGTGGGGTCGGTTGGGGGTGACCCCCCTTGCTTACCCCGGGTGTGGGGGTGGCCCCGTCCCGCCCAGGTGCCTGGGTGGAGCGCGGTCGTAGCCCCGTGGGGCGCGGGTCCACCCGCGTGCCTGCGGCGCTTCTCGTGGCCGTTTGTGGTCATAAGCGCGGGTGCCCGCGCTTCCCTGGCTCGTCCCGGTTAACCCACCGTACCGGGTCGTAGCCGTCGACGGCTTGTGGGCGCGGGGGACTCCGCACCCGTTATCATGTCCTATCCCCAGGTGCTTGAAGAGGAGGAAGACCTCCTGATCGGGGAGGAGATGGAGGACGACGCGCCTGTCGGTCCCGACGCCGCGCGTTACGGGGTGAGCTCGTCTGACGACGACGGGCCTGCGGTGTCCGTCCGTCTGTCGGCCGGAGGACTGTCGTCCGTGTGCAGCGGCACGACGGTGCCGTCGGCCGGCGGTCAACCCGGCGGTCAACCGCGCGTGGCGGCTTCTACCTCCTCTCTGCCGGCTGCCCGGATGGAGCCTGGTGCCGGTGCCGGCTCACCGCAGCTACCTCAAGATGGTCCGCCCTGCGGCGGAGGTGGCGACCCGCAGCCGACTCCGGCTGGTCAAGGTGGTCCGGGTGTCCGGGCGGTGACTCCTCGAGGCGGTCCCGACGTTGACGCGGGTGGTGGTGGCGGTGCGACACCCGGTGCCTCGGGTCAAGACGGTGCGGGTGCCCGCACGGCCGGGGCTCCGGCTCCGGAGGCTGTCCAAGTGCCTTCCCCTTCCGAGGCGGGGGCTACGCCGACGGGTGGTGCCGGCGCCGGTACCATACCTGCGGTGCCGCGGGTGTCGAGCGGTCAAAACGCTCCTTCTCCCATGGCGGTTGACACCGGGAGTTACTCCAAGCGGGCGCCCGCCCTTCTTCTTCCTCCTCGGCCTCGTCCATCTCCGACGTCGGCCCCTCTGCCGGTGGTGCGTCCCCCGGCGCCCCCGATTCTTCCTGGTCCTGCCCGGGTTGCCCCGTTGGGTGGCGGCGTCGCCGTGGCGGCGGGTCAACCCGCCATGTCGGTGTCCGACTTGGTGGCTCGGGTTAGAGGCCTCACGGTGCAAGAGTCGATGGAGTCCGATGGGCGCATGCGGGTGGACTTCCACCTGGTGCATCCCCGTGGAGAGTCCTCCCGGCGCGTCAAGGTGGACCCGAGCTGGGAGCGGGAGTTGGTGCGGCTGGTCAACCAGCCGAACGCGGTCCGGGTGGAACACCATTGGATCCTGAGTCAGCCGGACGACCGGCATGCGCAGCTCTGGCGCACCCGGGTGGGACGGGGTGAGGTCTACCTCGACCCCAACTTCGGGGTCTGCGACCTGATTGCTCCCGCGTTGCCGCGGGAGATTGACTACCCGGCTAGTGCTCGGGGGATTGCGGCGGCGGCGGAGCCGGTTGCGTTTGGGGAGACGGTGAGCAGTACCGGTCGGTATCCCGACTTTGACTACTACCCGGGGGTACCCCCGTATCTGTCGTTGACGGCTCCCTACCCGCCCATGGCGGGGTTGAAGTCGGCGTCGAGTTGGCGACGTAACCATGGTGTCATGGCGGATGCGTTCCGCACGGATATAACGTGTGCGTTGCAGACCGGCAACGGTCGTGCTCCGGTATACACTCCCGTGCGCCCGCCGCTATGGCAGGAGGGGTGGGAACCCGCCCCTGCTTTCCAGTTTGACACCGGCTCCTGTCTTCGCTACTTCGGGAGTGTGTTGGCCTCGCGACCGGTCCACCCGTTGCAGGGTACCTTCACCCTTGAGGTTACCCTCGGGCAGGCTTCATCCTTCTTGCTGTCCATCCGCCGGCAGGGTCGTCTGTTTCATCTTCCGACGGGTGTCCGTCGGCACATCGCGCAGTTGGGCGTGGATCTGATAGCCGCCAAGACCGGGTTGGCCCGGGAGTTCGAAGCCCTGCTGGCTGTTCACGATGCCGTGAACTGGGCTGGGGTGTTGGCCCTTCCCCCGTACCGGGACCCGCAGGCTGGGGCTTCCCCCTTGCCTCGTCACTCGTTGCGTGTCCGGCGTACTCAGCCGGGTGAGCCCAGTTGCCATGGGTGGGCATCCACCGAGGCTGTTGCTGACCTGGGTATTCCCATGGTTATCCATGACCCTCTTCAGGTCCTTGCTCCGTGGTTCGGTAACCCGATGCCGGCGGCGGTTGGCCGTCGTCCCCGAGAGTGGGGCTCTGTGGGTGGGGAGCGTGAGGTGTCCCGTCGTCGGGCGGAGTACCGCCGTGGTCACGGTGGAGCCTCTTCGGTAGGGTCCTACCGGGCCTCGTATCAGGTGCCACCGGCTCCGGTGGTAGCCGTGTCGGCTCCTGTGGCTCCTCTGGCTGCGTCAGTGTCACCTCCCGCCCCTGTCCTACATGACGGGGGTCCCCGTCTCTGGTATGAGGGCGTTGACGCCCTTGTTACCCGCGCAATGCGTGGGGGTCTCTCTGTTAGCTGGGGGGATATCCTCCCAGGTGCTGCGCTGGTTGGGTCAGCGCGTTGCTTCGGTGGCGTGCTGGACCGCCTCCAGAAAGCTCTGGAGGACGTGGAGGCTGGCCGCAGCACCCTCGTCCAGCTATGCACCGAGGTAACTCGGGTGGTCGACCGTGTGACATTGCCGACCGGTGGAGCACGGAGGTATACGCGCTTACGCGTGAGTGGCCTCCCTCGGGCAGTGGGTCTACCCACTGAGGAGTGCTATTGTTTGTGCGGGAGAGGGCCCAGGCAACCCTTATGGTAGCCGGGTAGTAGTGAGTATAAACTCATCCCCCTTTGGGGGCATTGCTTGCCTCTGTTTGCTGCCCTGGGGAGCACCCCTTCTGGCTCAGTGGTGCCTTGCCTCCCGTCCAACTTCTTCCGGTTGGTTCATGCTTGGGGAGGTCATCCTCCCTCACTTGGTGTCTTGGCTTGGGGAGGTCATCCTCCCGTGTAAGCCCCCTAGTTACTTCGATATTATCGGAGTTAGCCTTTACCTTTAAGTTAACTTATTAAGGTTCAGGTTTTACTTAGTTACCTAAGCTTAGCTCTACTTAGTTACCTAAGCTTGGTTCGACTTAGAAACCTAAGTCTGATTTGACTTAGAAACCTAAGTCTGCCGTAACCATGTCACACCCTACTTAGTAGGTATAAGCCTCACCCCCCAACAGCCGAAGTCGGTATCGGTTGGGTTGTTACAGTAGGCGTCGTCGCCTCATGTAAGGCATGAGGAGTTGGCGGGGTATGTTTGCCGCCTGTTCCCAGGTGGGTGAGTCGTATCCGACCCACATAACCTTGACGTACCAGGGTCCTGGTAGGTCCGGGTCGGTGTGTCCGACCACGCTCTCTACTTGGTTTGGAATCCCATCCGGTCCCACCGGGTCATCTGATCGGTGGGTTGTAAGGGCTTCATGTAGCAACCCAGCCGGTACCGGCTGAGGCTGTTCCGGCTTCGGAGCAGGTGTGACATCATTCATGCTGATGCGTTGAATCTCCGTATCGGAGTGTAAGATAACAGAGTGGTCATCTCTGTGGAGGATCTGGTACGGTCCCTTGACCGGTTGCATAAGCTTGTTCCCTCGGAACTTCTGGTGTCTGATATAGACCCAGTCACCTGTTACCAGAGTTGCGTTGCGCACCCGTAGTCGGGCGTCGAAGTTCTTCTTATATCGAAGTTGTGTTCTGTCAAGGGCACCCTTGAGCTTAGGAATCATCCACGATAGCTTGGCCAACCAAGCTAGGTGGATGCGTTCGGCGGGTCGGCCCTTCGGTGTATCATACCGAGTGCACCTGCCGGGTGGCAGCGTCAGGTTACCGACGCCTAGTGGCATGACCCACTCCAGCGGAGCAATGTTTGTGCTCCGATGTGGCCTGGCATTGTATGCCAGGGTGAGTACGGACAGAAGCCTGTCCCAAGTGTTCGTGTGCTCGGCCACGTAGCACTGTAGCATCTTTACGATGGTGCGGTTGAACCGCTCCACCTGCCCGTTGGACTGCGGGTGGTAGTCGGATGCCCGACGTGGTTCGATACCGAACATGCCCAGGACCTTTGTGCAGAATGCCGACGTAAGGTTTGCTCCGTTATCGGAGAGGAGTTGCTTCATGACTCCGTATGCACTGATCCAGTGGTCAACCACTGCGTTCATGATCGTGTATGCCGTATCATTCGGGATGGCTGCCGCTCTTGACAGCTTAGTGAATCGGTCAGACATGACCAGGATGTACCTGTTCCCTTCTTCCGTTATCGGAAGTGGCCCGAGTATGTCGATAGCGACTTGTTCGTTGGGCCCATCAGGTGGGAATAGCTTCATGGCAGACGCCTGCCTATGTAGACTCATGCGGTTACGTGCACAGGGGTGGCATCCCCTTACGTGGTCGACCACGTCGACGGCCATTGCTGGCCAGTAGAAGAACCTTCGCATTGCTGCGAACATACGTGAACCCCCCGGATGTCCGGCTGTAGGGTTCTCATGTTCTCGTTCCATGACGGCTTGCCGTAAGGACACGGGAACCACGACTTGATGTCGTCCATCGGCGGGTGCCCGCCGGTATATGAGTCCGTCTTCGTTCTCGGAGAAGATGCCGGCCGTACCGGCCAGGAGGTTAGCACGATGACGTCTACAGTCATCGTCGTTGGCCTGTGCCTCGCGGAAGTCCGCGAGGGTCAATGGGCACGCAAGGTGTGCCATGGTATGGTCAACCATACCCTGGGTAGCATTACCCACCATGCACACCGGTACCACCGGGATGTCCTCGTCCACCGGGCGGGTATCCCCGCTCGGGGTGTCGAGTCGAGACAACGCGTCTCCGAGGTGGTGGGTTGACCCAGCCTTATACACCGTGCGGTAGTCGTGCTCGGCCATCTTCAGCCTCCATCGGGCTAGCCTCCCATGGCTATCGGAATCCTTGTCACCAAGGTTGAGGAGCCATCGTAGGGGTTCGTGGTCGGACCTCACGATGAACCTGGAGCCCTCCAGGTATGGACGGAGCAGTTGCACTGCCCATATAACTCCGAGGCATTCACGCTCGGTAGCACTATCGTTCCGCTCAGCCGGGTTGAGTGTCCGGCTGAAGTACCCTACCGGACGTAGGTCCGGGATAGCGTTGTCGGTACCTATCAACGTCTCTCGCTGTAACAGGGTGCATCCCACTTGTGTATCACACGCATCGACATCGATGACGAAGGTACCCCGTCTATGCGGTAACGCAAGGACGGGTGGGGCTAGTAGGGCTCGCTTCAGCGACTCGAATGCCTCCTCTTCGCTAGGCGAAGGGGGTTGGAGTACCTTGGGTAAGGTACTGCTCGTAAGAACCGTTAACGGTTTAGCTATCCGAGCGAAGTCCTTGACGAACCGTCGGTATACATTGCACATTCCCAGGAAGCTCTTGAGCTGCGTCTGGGTGTTAGGGAACCGGGCATCCCGGAGTGCCCGGGTATTGGCTTCGAGTACCCCTAGTTTACCAGGGGTTATCTGGTGGCCCAGATACTCGACCGTCTGTTGGAAGAAGGCGCACTTCTTCAGACGCAGGGTTACCCCGGCGTTCCTCAAGAGGGTGAGTACCTCGTCCACATGTTGCACATGGTCATCCATGCTACGCGAGAAGACGATGACGTCATCGAGGTACACTAGGCAGTTACGCCACTTCACCCTCGACAGTATGATGTCGATAGCCCGCTGGAATGTAGCGGGGGCGTTGGACAATCCGAAGGGCATCCTTAGGAACTCGTACACTCCACTGTGACAGACGAATGCCGTCTTGGGAATATCCTCGTCCGCCACCGGGATCTGCCAGTATCCGGCATTGCAGTCGATGGTGGTAAACACCGTAGCCTCCCCCAGGGAGTCGATGCATTCATCCAACCTTGGTAAAGGGTATGAGTCCTTCTTGGTAACCAAGTTGAGGCGTCGATAATCGATGCAAAACCGAGGGGTTTGATCCTTCTTCGGCACAATAACGACTGGGGCACCCCATTCCGACATCGAAGGTCGGATCACCTTAGCTTCACTCATCCTCTTCACTTCTCCATCAACGATCTCTCGTTGCATAGGTCCCGCTCGGTGCGGTTGTGAGCGGGCGGGTCGTGCGCCTGGTACCAGGTCTATACGATGTTGGGTTGCCCCAATGGTCCCCAAGGCCCCGCCTGTCCACATAACGTCATGCTTTCTTAGCATCCGTCGTACCCCTTCGGCTACCGAAGGGGGAAGGTGGTCGAGGTCAGCCTCGGCCAGTGCCTTCAAGGCCTCTTGGTCCTTTGGCGGCAGGTCCGCCGGAGCCGCCGATGGGTTAGGCTTCCCGTCATCGGGTTGCTGTCGCTCGGTGGTCTCGGCGACCGCCAGTACTTCAAGTGGTTCCACTTGACCTTCCTTATCAGGGGTAAGGATATCTCCTTCGTAGAGTTCGGCAATCCCGAGGATAGTTCCCTTCGGGAGGGTGACTGCCTTACGGCGGTAGTTCGCCATCACTAGGAGGGACGACCCTCCTGCTGGGAGGTCTATGAGACCGTTGGCCATGGTCAACCCATGGCGCTTGTACGTCCGTAGGTTGGACTGGACTCTGCAGATGCCTGCGAGGTCGCAGTTAACCGGGAGGACTGTCTCTGACAACGGCTCAAAGCGAGTTCGCTTGGCCAACCGAAGTGTCTTCGGCTCGACGCTTGCGTACACCGCAGCCACGTTAACGTGGCTTCCTTGTAGCGTCAGGTCCCTGACGATAGCCGTATGTCCTCGCTTCGTCCCGTCGGCTTCTTGAAGCTCGACGGTCCTCCGGCCTGGCCGGATTGCATCAACGTGAACGTTGATGAAGGTGCACCCCAGTATGCAGGGCACCGATAGCGTTTCACATACCAGGAAGTCAACTTCCGTGGTGAGATCCCCGATGGTAACCTGCAGCGACATCGCTGCGGTCGTACGAATGAGTCGACCATTCGCGTCCTTGATGGTGGGTCCCCGAGTCACTCTGACTCGTGGAAGCCACTTGTCCGGGAGGGTATCCTTCCGGATAAGGTTGGGTCCAGCCCCTGTGTCCAGTACAGGGTAGTACGATCGTGTCGACTGGGGGTCAACCCCCAGTGTGGCTGATACCTTGAAGTTCTCCAAGGTAAACAACACATGTCCTACACCGATATCCGGTGTAGCTCGGGCATCCTGAACAGGGCCCTTGTCTGGTTCAACGTGACGGGGCTTCCCGTCCTCTCCTCCCAACCTTGGAGGTTGGTCATCAATCCCCTGACGCCGTGTCGTCGGGGCCGGAAGGTGTACCCGGGGGTTGATGCGGCGTCGGCTCAACCGCGCTCTCCGTGGGGCTTTCCCCGCGGTACTCCGGGGTGGCTTGCTTGGGTAACCCCAGCGCCCCCCGGTTATCCTTCCTCTTACTCGTTTCCCGCCCTTGGTAGGGTGCTGTCCGCCGGGACATCCGGCTGAGGAGGTGCCCCCTCGACGGCCAGTACTCCACCTGGAGCTGGCTGCCTACCCGGTGCGGGTCCGGGTGCAAGGGCGGGATACCCCCCGGTGGATGCCTTGCGTTGCGCCGCTGCCCGTCGAGACTCCTCGGGGATGAGTGGGCAGGAAGACACCCAGTGCTGGGGATCCCCACACAACATACACCCGGACGTGCCGGTCCCCCCTTGAGTTCGCATCGGGGTAGCCCCGTAGCTACGGTTGCCTCCCTCGGGCGCCCGAGTGCCTGCTCCCTGGTAGGCCTTGGGTCCTTGGGTCAACCGGAACATGGACTCCCCCAACCGGTTGGGTCGGCCCGCAATCTGCGGAGGGGCCTCCGTGCGCACCGCCCATGTTGGCAAGGGTTGGTGAGGGTTACCCGTCACCGGGGAGTACCCCGTAGTCCGCACATACGGGACGCGCCGTCCCGTTCCTTCGTTGACCTGGAACTGGGTTCCAGCCGGGGCGATGTACGCTACCGTACCATGTTCATCAATCACCGGCGTCGCCGGTAGCAACAGGTGGCCCTGTTGGTCGACTAGAGGGTCATCCTCACCAATAGGGGTATGTTCGGTCGCCACCACTACTGGCGCGGCCTTACGTTCCACCTTCTCTTGCCTCGGTACCGGGGTAAGACTGGGCTTGCCTCCCTCACCCTTGGGCTTCGGGGCCAAGGCACACTCCGGGTGTAGAACCCGGTAGGCGTCCCCTAGGGACTTGCACATATGCATCAGTCGACTGAAGTTCGTCCGTGCCGTGTTGGCGCCCCGTGCGGATATCCGCACGTAGTTGGGTACTCCTGCGAACAGGATGGCCCGTAGCTCCCCTTCTCCGAGGAGCTTCCCCAGCTCGTAGTCGAGCTCTTGGATCCGGCGTCCAAACATCTCCTCATCCTCCCAGGACTGGGCGGTGGCAGTGCGAAGGGCCCGATAGTGGTCCTCGCACTTGTCCTCACTGAGGTAGCTGCTCAGCAGCTCCTTCAATATCCCACGGTAATCCATGGGGGTGGCCGCGACCCTCATTCCCGGCATCGGGGATGCCTGGCGAAGAATGCCTCGCACCCGTTCATCAACAAAGAACGGGAGGATCTCCAGGGCCAGCCCCTCGTTAACGAGCGCCTTGTCTGCGGCTGCCTTGAGGCTAGTCAAGAAGCCGATGACTGCCAACGGGCGTCCGTTGGGGCCCCCGAACATAGGGACTCCCTTCATAAGGGTCTGCATAGAGCAGATCGCCCGATGCGACGTAGTACGCATCGATTCCGATACGGTGGTAGAGCGGTCCTCCAAACGATAACGTTCCGGAGTAAGAACCGACCGGAGGACCTCGTTGAAGATCTCCGTGTCAGCGTCCTGGATATCCAGTCGCTTAGCCAGTTGATGAGCGAACTCATCGGACTCCATCCGCTTCAGTAGGCTCGCAGTTATTTGCGCGGTCATAGCTTCCACCACTGAAGATGGTACTTCAGGCGTCGGCACCTCGGGAACCCGAGTTGCCTGGCCTCCTTCGTCGTGGGGGTACTGCGAGAGGGTACCCCCTCCCCCAATAACCGACTCTCCCCCGGCGTACGTATCCGCCGGGTCGTGTCCGCGGAGTCCGCTTCGGGTGCTCCGAGCGTATCGCTCCGTGTGACTCCGTTCCAACTCTGCCGACGAGTCGGACCCATACCCCCTTGTGTCCGGGAGTTGTCCAGGAGTGGCAACCCCGGGATTGACCCTGGTGGACTCCGAAAGTAGTCCGGCCGGTTCGAACCGTACCGGTGTGGGAGGAACACGACGGGGTCCCGTCGTGTGCCGTGTTGACATCAACACTGCCATTGCGTCCTCCGTCCGATCTTGACGGGCGTCGAGCCCGGAAAACCGGGCCTCGATGCGGGCCAATGATGCCATCAGGGAATCCCCTGGTGAAGGAGGCGGCGGAGTGAGGTCGGTCGACGACATTTGAGGCGGGCCCCCGCCTCCTGCCGTCCGAGCCGTGCCAAACGTCGATCCGGCACCGGAAAGCATTGGCGTCTCAATGTTATCGATCGGGTTCCCGATCCCGGTTCCCGTAGTCACCTCCGGAGTCGGCGTCGACGCCGATCCGTCATCTTGAACGTTCCCCGTCTCTTGGGTAGACATAGTCACAATCCGTCAACCGACGCAACGATCACCACGAATACGAGAGCGAGGGGGTAGATTGGGGAGAGTAACAGTAGGTCACAGTCACAGGTAAAAGCTCAACACAATCGATCAGGTCGCAACACCACGAGTACAAGAAAAGGACCGGATCCCTATCCGTGTGCCAGGGCCGAAGACGGCGTCACCACAAGGGTGACGGAAACCCGACCCCCGCTGCTCCACCAATGTAGCACAATAGGAATCCGTCGCACGTCCACTCTCAGGGAACACTCACCAAGGGGGATCGGCACCAACGTCACCGGGAGGCCAAGGTTGCTGTCCTTGGAGCGCAAGCCACGGGACCAAGATGGGAGCCCAAATGGGAGGGGTTTGTTGTTCTACCTTGGCCGGCGGTGGATTCGCCACCGGCCCCCTCGTTATAAACCCTCGGAGACACTACTAACTACCCTCCACCCCAAGATGCAAGTCCCTCTGGTCATACGTAACTTATAGATACCGTGACCAGCTCGGACTCTCAAATTGAAGTTAAGGATTAGAAGTAGCCCCCCTAATATTAGGGTCACAATACGGACAACCATATTGCTACACCTCTCCACACCTCTCACCGACCGACCATGCCTGGGGAGGCCCAACCTGGCGGCGGCGCGGCCGGCAGGCCACATTCCCCGCCGGATGGGGGCGTGGAGCGGGCGGCTGGTCAACCAAGAGCGCCCGCAATTGCGGATGTGCCACCGGGCGGTCCCATGTACGTGTACGGTTGACAGACGTCGCCTGGTCGTGCTTTTTGTCGGCCAGCAGTGGTCGTCGGCGGCGGGTCTCGCAGCTCAGGCATGCCTCGTCGCGCCCCGCGCCACAAGGCCGCCAAGGCCCGCGTGGCCGTTGCGCGCGATGTGGACCCAGATGTACTCCTCGCCGTTTTTGACGTTGCCTGTGATGCTGTGGCGTCTTTTCGGCGCCTGGCAGTCGAGGCCCATGGTCATGCGCTTGCCGACGGCGGACCAGGCCCAGCCAGGAACAGGCGCAAGGTCGAGCTGAGGAACCCGGGACGGTACCAGCTTTCGACCGCCATCCAGGATGCACTGCTAGCATTCCTGAAGCGCGCGTCCTTGACGCCTCGGAAGCGCGCGTCCTCGACGCCCCGGAAGCGCGCGTCATCAGAATCGACCAAGGGGGCAGGCGAGAGCGAGAGCGACCCCGACGCCGCGGAGTCCGCTGCATCGGGTGGGGGATCGGGTGCCATGACGGTGCAGCCGCCCCCACGATCTGCCACCGTCGTCGACGTCGCGGAGAATGAGGAAGCCGGTGGGGCGGGCCCTGTACACGACGACGCGCCCCTCTCGAGCAACGAGGAAGCCCTAACGCGAATTGGGTTTTTCGTGCTGGACACCGGGGCTGGCAGTCCCCCCGAACAAGGTGGCCAAGCGGACACCTTGACCAAGAGACAGCTGCTCCGTCGCAGACGCTCGGACGCGCGCCGTGGGGCGATGGAGGACCTCAACCGTCGGGTGGCAGAGGAAGCCGCTAAGGTGAAGCACCTTCTTCACATGGCCAATAACTTGACCGCGCTGCTGCGTACTGCCGTGCCCGACGTGGCGTCCACCGGCGGCGGACCATCCACGGATGTTGGGCCTGTGCGCGTGTCCCGGGAGTCGGACCCCACTACACCTGACCACGGCGGCGCTGGATTTGGCTGCCCTTCTGACGGACGACCTGCTCGCATCGTCACGGAAAATGCAAGCCGTGTCCGACAAGTTGGCGGCAGTGACGCGCGCGAACGAGGACCTCACCGCTACACTCACACAGGCACCCAAGGGATCCCAGTCCGACATCGACTCCCTTCAGGGGGTCGATACGTCGGGCGGGTTTGGGGATGGGGCGGGTGGGGTGGGGGGTTCGAACGAGGTGGGGGGGTTGGAGCCGGACGGCCCTTGATGAGGGGCTCAGCCGCCGGCTCTCGTCAGCTATGTCATGTCTCTCTGCATTTTGCTTTGCAGCGTGGCTTCTCTTCGTAGCTTTCCATGCGTGTGCGTGGCTCGTGTACACATGGTATGCCCACCCACCTGCCTATGCAAAATTGTGGGGCGGCGAGCAGTCCAGTAGCATACCCGCCCCGCCATTGCCATTTCATCAGTGGCCCTCGGCGCGAAGGCCACCATTAACCGGCCTTGCCAAAGTCTCCATTCGTGAACAGTACCGGCTGTGCGTCATCGACATTGGCCACGACAACCACAGCCCCCTCCGACACAGCGTCCTCCGCCAGCCCCGCCTAACAAAACGTGTATGGGGTTGTTCTTGTCTGGCCGCCCAGTGCCATCCGCGAGCGAAGACGCGCGCACCGCTGCGCGTCGTATTCTGGTCCATAGTCAATCAGGATCTCCTCCCCGGCCTTGATCTTTCTTGTCGTCTCAAGAAAGAGGGCCCACGGAGAGACGAGCTCCTCGGGACTGGTCACCTGCTCGACACGCTGACACAGGCGGGCGTTGAGGCACCGCTGCTGTGGCAACTGGAAAAGTGGGGACGGTGCCGACGGCAGCGGCGACCCGGTATCCACTGCCTGCCCTGATCCAGCAGGGCGGGTGTCAGTGTTTGGTGGCACCTGTGCCTCCTCCTCCTCCACCACGTGATTGTACCATTTCAGCCACCGTGTGACCGCCACCGCCCACCGCCACGATGGCTCTCTCCACGGGAGAGAGGGCCCGGTAGTCGTTGACGAATCCGCCCACACAAAACGGGGCTGGCCTGACCGCCACACCCCGCTCCCGGTGGGTTCGCCAGTCACCGGAACCGCCGCGAATGGGGGCCGCCGCAGCGCGCCACTTGTGCTTGTCCACGCGTACCTGCAGCGCACGAGACGTATAGTCGACCTGCGTGGTGCCCAGGACGCCCAAAACGTCTCCCGCGTATGGGGAACTGAGACTCTCTCGCACCTTGGAGAGGTCGCAGTACACGAGGGCGCCGTAGAACGGTGCCAATTGCACGCCGGGGAGTACGTCATGCAGCACAAAGACACCAAGACCAGCGGCACCGCCATCCACGGTCGAGGGAGCCACGGCCAGGCCGAGGGCGGCGGCCTCTGCATTTCGCATTGCAGTAAAGTCCTCTGCTTGCAAGCGACAGCGCAGCTCTAACGGCCAGCGATCCAGAGCGACACCCCTAAGGCACAGCATGCGTCGGATGGACACGCAGCCCCCCCGGTTGATGCCGCCATCCCACGGCGTCGCCCACCGCCCTGTGAGCCAGGCGAGCACATTGCTGGATAGAGCCGCATGTGCTGGTTGTCCAGCAGGCACCTGCAAGTCCAGGTGGTACCCAACAGGCTGGGGGAGGCTGGGGAACGGCGCGGCGTACGACGTCCCGTACGAGTGTGCCGACTGGACCAGGTAGGACTTATTCGACAGGAGGTCGTCTCGCAAGGCCGCCTCTGCCAACACACGGCATGCCCGCACGATGCGACCGTCTACGTGCTCAGCCAGCCCCCCTTGGAGTACAGCAGAGACGAACGCACGTACAAGGCGGCCCTTTGACGCGGTAAGACATGCTGCATCCTTGTCGCTCACCAACGCGCGGCGGTACTGGCCCGCCCGCATGGTCAGCGCAGCGACAGCAACCGAGAGAGTGCCACAAAATGGGTCGGCCACCCACTCCCCCGCGTGGCAGAAGCGAGCGATGAGCTCTTGAAGCAGGGCCACGACCTTTTGCTCGGGGCGCAGAAACGGCCCAGCCCGCGCAGAAGGATCCCGTAAAACCGCCTCTGCCCGGGGCAGTGCGCGAACATTGTTGATCACATTGGCGGACGCGGCATAGTCTGACGGGACGTAGCCAAAGCACCGGTAGGAAACCTGGGTGTGGGCATCGCTGGAGGACAGTCCTGTCCGTGTGGCATGGACGACAACCTCGGCCTTGCTCGTCAACACCACGGAGCTAAACGTCTGGCCAGCAGAGAAGGCGTGGGGGTCCTTGATCACCAGCAAGGGTACGTCGTCCACAATGAAGGCATGCGTCGAAGCGGGTGCCGCCCGGTGGGTCGCCGCAGAGCTGCCGCCATCGTCTCGGCGTCGCCGTTTCTTGACCCGCGACGGCGCCGGTGCGGTGGAAGGCCCTTCCCTGTCGTCCCCGTCGTCGCCAACACGACAGGCACGAAGAGCGTCTGTCCAAGTGGGAAGCTGCTGGTAGGAGCAGAAGATCAGCACGTGGCCGCCGGCTCGCAGTAGGTCACGGAACAGGTTGGCGGCCACGCGATAGTCGCTGTCTTCGAAAACGTCGTATTCTGCATCCTTGGCACCGCGCTCTCTGCGTGTGTTGTACGGGGGATCGGTGAGCACCAGCTGCACACGACCCCTGATGGGGCCGTAGCCAGTCCCAGGTGGCCCAATACCATCACGACCCGAACTAGACGAGTCGTGAGTGCTGAGGAGGTCTTTAAAGTCCACAGCGTGCGTCCAGACAACATCACGCAGCGAGCGCTCGACAACACCTTGCGCTTCCGCCGAGGCCAAACCCTCTTCCGCTGCACGAGCCTCCGAGGCCGACAGGGCGGCCGCCACCTTTCGTGCTTGGCCATCTCCCAATGCTCCCCCCCCCGGGGCTCTGGCCCGCGCTTGCTGTTTTGGATCAGGTGCGGCAGCTCCAGCGGGCATGTGCCCTCGGCGGCGACGGGGGTGGAGAGGATGGGGAAAAGTCAGTCGAACAATGGGTCCCGCTGCGGCAAGGAGACTGCCAGCATAAGCCGAGTCGACCCCGCACCCCGACACTGTCTGCACGTCCTGTGATGTCAGCCACGAAGGGCAAAAGGACGATAGCTGCGCCATCAGCGACACGGTTGAGCTGGTGCGCCCCGTCCAGTCCGAGCACTCCGAGCGCACGAGAGCCGGGCATGGTCTCCTTTGGCTTCTGACGGCGTCAGCGCGGCTGTTGCTGTCATGGCCGCTGCTACCACAAGTGACGCCTCTGACTCTGTCGCGGTTGCTGCTGTCACCACTGCTGCTGTCACCACTGCTGCTGTCGCTGCCGCTGCTGCTGTCGCTGCCGCTGCTAAGGTCGCTACCGCTGCTATCGCTGCCGCTGCTGCTGCCCCCCCTGCCACTGTCGCTGTTGTCAATGTCGTTGCCACCGCTGACCTTGTCGTTGCCTCCGCTCCCCTTATCGTTGCCTCCGCTACTGCTGCTGCTGCTGCTGCTGCTGCTGCTGCTGCTGCTGCTGCTGCTCAACCAAGCGGGGCGCCCATATGATGACTCAGCGTCGTGGACGTCAGAGACGTCAGAGTCTTCCGTCCCGGGTGCGAGGACTCCTTCCCGGTCACACTCTGTGGGATACACGGCTGTCAACCCTGCTGCGATTGACGTAAGGATTGGCGGAATACCGCCCATTGAGCAATCGGATCGTGGTACCCGATAATGTGCCAGAGACAGGCGGGCAGGTTGTGGCTTCTCAGGTGGAGGCAGCTGTTGCCCACCCCCACAACCGACACTTCGAGTCAAGCGGCGACGTCGGAGGAGGTTGGAAGACAGGTTCTTGAATCGATGCCGTGGCTCACTCGACGGCCGCTCGGCGTACCCATGCACGTCCTTGTTGGCGGTGACAGTGTCGAGGTGCTCTAAAAATATCTTGGCCGCCATACGCAACTGTTCGTCCGCTGCAGGTGAGCGCCCCAGTGCTTCAGCGTCCACACTTCCCCGGACAGCACTCGGTACTAGGCCGTGGAACAGATCCCGCAGCTGAGCCAGGGGAGCCAGTCGCCCAGTGCCCCCACCAACCAGCGCCTCGTACCTGAGCTGCGTTGGGGACCAAAGCACATAGGGTGCCAGCATTTCCTCGGCTGATGCAAAGCGAGACTGGCGGGCGAGCGCATCTCATGCCCGGACGAGGGCGCGGACGGAGCGCGCGACAACACCAGACACGGTGCGCACACACACGTGCGCTCCCCTTTTTACCTTGCACGTATCGGTGTGCCGCTGTCCGCACAACGACTCCCTTGTAAGGTGAATGACGCGCGACAGCCAGAGGACTTGTTCAAATGGCGTCAGGGGAGACGCTCGCTGCCGCCTCGCACCTTCGCGTCGTCGCACGATACGTCGTGAGGACGGGAGGGCGGCGTCGAGGACGTCATTCAGCCACGACGGGGCCACGGCAGCGCTGGTTATAGCACAAGAGGACCACAGTGGCAGTCGCAAGACGGTTGGGCCATTGGAAGCGACCCGCGCTCCGGGAGTAGTTGGTCCAGGGAGTGGGTGACACCCACGGGCCCGACCAAGGGCGTCCGCCAGGACAGCCAGCTCCTCGGTGCATCCCGTCCATGCCAGCAAAACTTGCCATGTACGATAGTCGGCCATCCGTGGTGGCCAGCTCGTGTAGGAAAGCCCGATATCCTCGACGCCGCGTGCATGAGACGTGGCGGCCCTCTCGGATGCGCGACACAGGTCAGTGCTACGAAAGTGTAGCAACATACTAACCGCTGCCGACAACTGTGCTAAAGCGGGGGACCGCAGACATTCAACATGGTCGTGTGTGATGCCGTTGGTGCCGTCAGCCGTGGCCACCCAGTCGCAGACTTCTGCCCAGGAACTGCGAACGGCCCCGCGTCGCTGGCCAATAGATCCTTCCGCAGCCCCCGTCGCCACCAAGGAACATAGACACGCGTCGCGTAAGCGCCCGACGGCTACCAGCATGCGCCCAGGCAACCGGTTCATATAATGGACGGCATCATCATCACCCGAGGCTGCTCCGGTGATACATTCGGCAAGAGTCGAAAGGGTATCACCTACGGTGCGAGGAGGGCGAGACATGGGGGGACCGCCAAGAAGGGCGAGTCCGCCGTCACAGGCTGCCAGTGGGGTAGCAGGTGACGGAGTACGTGCTTGGCAGCCACGGTCGGGAGAGGACGCCGATTGGGGCCAGCCAGTGAGCAGAAACGTGTATACCGCCACCCGCGTCCACTTCGGACTGTCAGCAAACTTGGTGGGTGCTACGAAATACGTACTCCAGGCTCCCAGAGCCGAAAGTATGTGTCAGCCGATTCCACTTTCTCAGCTCGCTCCAAAACCACTATCCGTATGGCACCAGTTTACAACCACTATCTCTGTAGCTCTGGCGGAAGAGCCCCCCCTCGTCTGCTTCCCCCCTCTTGCTATTATCCCCTCTTGTGCAACGGCCGTCGATATGGCGGCGTCCGTCGGGCGCACCACTTGATTTTGTACTGGCGGTGCGCAGAAGGGAGGGGGGGGATCGTCTGGAGGGTCCTCTAGCACCCTTTTATATTTTTTGTTCAGGAAAGGGAGGTGGGCGGCGCCAGCCCGCCCACGTGACGGGAGGGGGGGGGGGGGGGATCATTGTTGTCCTCTCGTGGGGGTGACCCGAGAACCCCCCTCGTACAGATGCTGCTGTCACCCCCCGTCAAAGAGACGGCGGTCACCGCGTCGGGGGGGTACCGCTACCGCAAGCAAGCGGAAGAATGGGAGAGGGTCGCTCCAGCCGCCGCATCGCGAGAAGCGGGGAGGGGTGTGAGCCTCCGCCGACACGGTTGACCCCCCCAGAAGTACTCAACCGCCCGCTTCTCGTCAACCAATGGGCCCATGAAAACGGACGAGACACCGCTGGAGAGCCGCTGACCTGGCGCGTCTGTCCGTGTGCACCAAGACACGCCACGAAGTTCTATGGCCGAACAGTGGCAGCTGGAAGTGCGGAGGAGGGGGCTTTCGGGGGGTGCGAAAGCACCCCCTTTATGAAAGCACTGCAGGACAGCCTCTCACAGTGGGTGTAATCTGGTGCCTCCCTCGTGGCGTGGCGACGCCCAGGGGCCCTGTCCATAGTGGTTTTCGACATATCCTTCTGGCACCAGTTTACAACCAAACACACGGGCCTGGGGGCCATGATCACCCCGGTGAGTGGAGCAGGCGCTCCTGACACAGCAGTCACTACTGCCAGCCGTCTGTGCCCTGGCACCGTGACCCTGACCCGTGGTCCTGTCGTGGCAGAGCGCAAGGCAATCGGCTGCCCGGCTGCCATTACGGCCGTTCTGGCCCACCTCCGCTCGTGACGAGAGCAAAAAAAAAGAAGCTACAACAGAGCGGTGGCAGGGGGAAGAAGGGGATGGGGGGGGGGGGGGACACCCACCCATTCCACTGTTCTCAGCAGCCCACTGAGGGCGCGTGGTGATACACGGCCAGATCTGAGAAGGCCTGCCACGAGAGAGCCACGGAGTGTCGCGTGGAGCGGCAACGCACGCGCGAATCGTACGACCGTCAAAATATCCGGAGAGCACAGCAGAAGAAGAAAGAAAGAGAAAGGAAAACAAAGAGTGGAGTGTACAGGCGGACACTGCCAAGAGACGAGGAACGACGCTCTCAACTTGACCGCCCCCGATTGCACCATTTGGGCTGTCCCATGGCACTAACCAGGCAGATTTCGGGGCTCTGCCCCCACCAAGTCACCGGCGTCGCCCTCACTCTCACCGACGGCAGGGGGCAGAAAGGTATAGTACCAGGGGGCCGGGTAGATGGCGTCCGAGATGACCTCACCGGCCTTGCGCAGATACATGTGCACGCGAATGTTCCGCGGGTAAGCACAGGTGGCCTTGACGTACCCACCTGTCCCGTGGCGAGGGTGGTCATCCGCGTCGGCAGCTCCCGCGTGCACAACGTCCCCGCGGACCATCAGGACGGAAAACGGCGGAACGGTGATCAGGCGAGCACGGGGCGGGACTAACGACCAGCCAGCCATACCGTCCCGGACGCGACACGCATTGTTATGGCTGTCGGGCCACACCCAGAGTGGGAAAGAATCACGCCCTGAGGCCATGATAAAGTTAGAGGGCGCCGCACAGGCGCCCGCGTCTCGCGTGGAAGAGGCAGGGCAGCCATCTGCTCCTTGGACAGGTGCGCCGAGCCCGTCGCGTGCGTGGCCCAGCACCTGAGGAGTCTCTCGAAAGGCCGCGTCCAGTGCGCCGCGCATGTGATCCGGCACTTGGGTCAGGGGTGGTGTGGTGGCGCGCATCCCCCGTACGGGGGGGCGCCGTGCCCGAGGAACGGCCGGTCCGTACGCGTCTTACGGAATGGGTGAGTCTGTGTGCGGCCGCTGCCGTTCCGCGTTCTTCGTCGTCACTAGCAGGCGTGACCCCGTGCGCGGGATTTGTACGATGTCAGTGCCGCGTGCATCCACAGCGCCCAGCGTCCGGGCCGCAACCGCGGCGAGAAATAGGTCGACCCACAGCTTGCTCATGTACACGTCCCTCGCTTGCTGCCTCAGGCCTGTAGAGACGGAGTGCGGGGTCGTCATCAGTCGCCCCTCGCCTCGAGTGCCGATAGCGGGGTCATCTGCCGGCAATCGATTGTGGATGAAGCAAAACTCCGTGTGCTCCATCGTCGACGTCGCCACGTGCTCGGTCAGTACTGTCTCGTTCGGTAGAGCGGCAACAATATACTGGAGGTACCGAAGGAGGTGGTCTTGCGTGTCGGAAAGGGTATTGGAACGAAGGGCGTTTTCGAAAATAACGTAGCCACGTTCGTGAAGCTGTTCGTTGCGGGCCGCGAAGAAGCAGATGGACAACATAGACGAGGTAGCGACGGCCGGTATGGTCGCGGCCGCGTCCTCCGAGACGAATAGCACCGGCGCCAACGCGGACGGTGCCCCTTGGGGTAGCAACTGCCGCCGACCAAATTCTCTAACGTGTGCGTCAATGACATGAAAGCCGCCGGCTTCGACCGCACCGCGAGCGGGGTGGTCGGGCGGCAGCAATCTCGCGAAGTATGGGAGAGAATTGGGGTTCCGACTCGCCAGTCGGTCCCGCTCGGCACGGGTCAACTGTGCGGGCTTGTCCGGCATATCTGGCGGCCCGTCGCCCTCTCCCCCTGCCGATGACGAATCGCTCGTGTTCTTTTGGGGGCGACGCGCGGCAGGGGGGGGTCGCGGGCCCCGCGAGGCAGTAGAAGTTCGGGGGGTCCACTCGGGATCATCATCGGCGGTGGTACCAGCACTAGCCGGACGACGTCGCTTGGAGGGAGCCGGGGTCGGCGGCCTTTCGCCTTCGGCTCCAGCTTCTGCTAATGGCCGCTTGGAGGCCTGTCGCGCACGCAGTGGCTGGGATGTGCCAGGCGTCGGCTCTTGTTGGTTGGCTCCCTCAGTCCGAGGGGCGGGCGACGTCGGCGCCGGGCCAGGCGGGGCGGGGCTGGCACCTGCCGTAGTTCGCGGGGAGGGTAGTGCCACCGCAGCGGCCAGTGCAGCGGGGTCGGTTCCCGCAGCAGTCCGCGGGGCGGGGGTGGAGGGCGAAGCGGGGCTCCGCGGGGCGGGCGGGACGGGGTTCGCACCCGCAGTAGACGGAGGTGTGGGCGACACCACCGCGGCATGGGCTCCCACCTTCCGGGGTGTGAATGGCGGTGCGGCCGCGGCGGGTGCACCAACATTGGTTCCCGCAGTCGATGGGGCGGGCGGCGAACCAGGCCTGCCACTGCGGTCGACCGGCGTACCTGCTGGTGGCCCCCGCAGACGGCCGCCGTCAGAACCACACCGGTCCGGGTCGGGGGGGTGTTGGGGCGACCGCCAGCCACCTGACCGGCTGCCGTGGAGAGGGCTCTGTGGAAAGCCTTCTTCTCCGTACTCGTCGCTGCTGCTGGAGCCTGAGCCCCCGCCCCATATCGCCCTGTCCTTGAAACCAGCGCCGCCGCGGGCTCCCATGCCAGGGCCACCCCCCCGGTCACTCCCTCGACCATGAACAGCGCCCTGGACAGGCGGTGGACGTGGCGGCCCACCTTCTGTCCCAGTAGGTCGTGGCGCAGCGCCACCGCCGCCAGCAGATCCACCAGGACTGTTGTCACGGTGCCCAGGTCCCATGAACCGAACTGACCCGCCAGCAGGCGCCACATCGCGCTGGTCCTGGAAACCTGATGGCTGACGCTGTCGGGGCTGCGCACCTTCATCGGCTGCCTCACGACCGCCCCCCCCGCTGACGGCAGTAGCATCCCCAGTTGCGGGAGGAGGCGCGGCACCCCCCCCCCCACCACCACGGTTGTCGGGCCGAGTACGCCGGAGCCATTGTTGCACGAGAAACGGACCAGAAGGCGGTGGTGGGGGCGTCCGCACCCGCGGAGGCGGGGGCATGGGTGGCATTGTAGGGTGTGACCACTCGCTGACCAGGGCGCACCAGTCGGTCCAGTGCTTTTTGAAAAAGCCATGAACACTTGCGGCTGTCACACCACTATAGGCAGAGCCGCCCCGCTTCACGCCCAGGGCCCTGGATTGCTTCGCCATTCGACCCTTTCGCATCGCCGCTCGTGCGTCTTCTTGTTCACGACGGGTATTGGCGTTGGCACTTTCGCTCGGTGCCCCAGCAGACGATACGCGCGCGTCTTCTGTCCCAGACCCGTCTTCCTCGTCGACTTCCTCGTCGCCGTTGTCTTCTGAGTCATCCGTGCCCCCGTCGCCGCCGTCGAACGCACCGCCCTCGCCGCTGCCTACGTCTCGCACGTCATAGGACATGGCCGGGTCCGTCAGGTGCTGTATCATCGTCTTGCCGCCAAGAAAGGGGTGGACGAGGCTGCACATGTTGGCCACGTCAAAATCGGGCCCGACCTCGTGCGTACCGTGCAACAGGTAGCTGGGTTGAACGGCCTCCGTATCCTCTCCGACATCGCACGAGTCGCTGTCGCTGTTGGTGTCGCCATTCTCCTTGTTGATCGCGTCCAAGAGGCGTTCAATTTTGCCCCGTGCCTGGTCGCCGTCGTCGGCCTTCTTCCGTCGAAGCTTGGCAATCGTCTTTTGTCGTCGAGCATTGCGGGCGTCGACGCGCATCCGTCGCCGGCGGTGGTGTGCGGCTGTTGCCTCACCCTCACGTGTCCTGCAACCGCCATCCAACAGCACCTTGCGAGCAATGACGTCCTTGACGTGCTGCTTGCGCGCCGCGAGTGTAGCGACCACCTGCTCCTCTGATGCCCCTTCCAGTTGCCGCTTGGCCACTCGCACGGCAACGCGCAAGCGGTTGACAAAGACGAGGACAACAGTAAAAAACATGCTGTCGTGCCCCTTCTTCAGGCGGTTGGGAGCCTTCTTGCCCGTGTTCACCCCCGTCCACAGCCACCCGATCTCGAGCAGCTTGTCGCGAACAATGTCAGCATCCTCTCGTGGGGTGCCCGGACAAAAAATAAACGCTGGCGAGACGAGTCCCTCGCATGAAATGGATGACCGCCCTGACTGCGCAGGTGGTCGGCTCCTCTTCTTCTTGATCGTGCTCACCATCATGCGGTCCGCTTCCAACACGCTGAGGTAGCGCATGAGGCGGGTCTGTGTCCGGGGGCTCACCGACAGCATACTCCCGATCGTGATGAAACGCTTCAGCGTCGGAAGTCTCACGGGCACGCCCTTCTGGGAGCTGGGCACGTTGCCGCTTTGCATCAGCTGCTCGGCGGTGGTCTCCACGTTGACAATCCCGGGCGCAAGAACCAGCTTCTCCGTCTGTGCAATGGCCATCATGACGTGCGTCGCCCACTGCAGTTGGTGGGCGCTCGACATGGGCAGCAGGGTCAGAGCGCCGGCGTTTGCGCCGCCGGCCTCGAACAGAATCTCCACCTCGGTCATGGGCACCCCGTCTATGCGCTCTTTGACCGCCATGACGACTGCCTCGGCCGGGTCACGACCATAAACGTCCTTCTCTCCAGAGTCCTTGATTCGGACGAGGGCCGTCTTCCGATGCGCGCCGTCGATAAGAATGAACCGACCAGGCTTGAGGGGGTTGGGGGTCACCTGGATGACGCCGTTGGTCGATATGTACCCAAAGTGCAGGATCTTGGAAATAAACTCACCCACCTTGGCCTCCACGATTTCCCTGGGCGTCCGCTCAGTGAAGTCAATGGCATCGAGTCGTAATACCACGACGGTGACCTTGTACTGTTGCGACTTGGACCTCAGCGTCACCGGGAGCGTAATCTGCTGTTCAACAGGGATGTCGGCATACACGGTACTGTCGGCGTCGACATTGTTCTCGTCGACGTCATTCACGTACACCAGAGATGCGGGCGTGGTCCCTGTGGCCGCTTCGAACGCGCCAGGCTCGGCACCCACCGTCGCTGCTGCATCTCGCTGCGTCCCAGGCTGATCCGCGGGCGTCACATGGGGAGCCGCGGCGGGCAGCGGGATGGCTGTGTCTCGTGCGTGGGGAGGGTGTGTCCCGCTACGAGGCGGAGAGCTTCGGTCATGATGATGCCGAGCACCATCACCACTACCGTCTCCGCGGCCGTCTAAGTGAGGAGGGGGGTCAAGAATTTCACCGGAAGCAGGTCCCACCAGACTGCCGCGACGGCCTGGGGTGCCACCGCAGCTGCCACCGCTACCACCGTCGCCGTCGCAAGGCGGAGGATTTCCGGACCGGGGTTGCGATCGACCGCACGGGGGATGTATGCTGCCGGGTGAGCTACCGCGGTCCCCATCACGATTAAGGTAGGGGCGGTCGCGGGGGGGGTGCTGGTCACGAGTGCTGCCTCCGCCGCTGTGTGGGGGCCGACGACGACCGTCGTCGCCGTTGCCGTCGCGTCGCCGGCCATCCTGAAACTGGGAGCGACGCCCGTCGTTGGCGCCGCCTCGCCGGCCATCACCATCCCCAGACCGAGATCGATGCCCGTCGTTGGCGCCGCCTCGCCGGTCGCCACCATCAGCAGAGTGGGAGCGACGCCCGTCGTTGGCGCCGCCTCGCCGGCCATCACCCTCCCCAGACCGAGATCGATGCCCGTCTTTGGCGCCGCCTCGCCGGTCGCCACCATCAGCAGAGCGGGAGCGACGCCCGTCGTTGGCGCCACGTCGCCGCGGATCCCCAGACCGAGAGTGACGCCCGTCGTTGGCGTCGCGTCGCCGGCCATTGCCATCAACAGAAACAGAGCGGGGGCGACGCCTGTCGTAGGCGCCGTCGCGATGGCGGTGGTCACCCGACCTCGGCGATAAATGACCACCATCGCCGTCGTGTCGCCGGTGGCGGCCTGACCTCGACGGCGAGCGACCGACATGGGCCGGCCGGCTGAGGGGGCGACCACGGTCCCGGCGGAGATCTGCACGAGGAAGGGGTTGGCGAGGGAGTGGGCGGCGGTCTCGAGCACCACCCCCGCCGTCCAGCACCCGAGCTGCAGACGGAAGAGTGCGGTCGCCTCCTCCACGAGATTGGCTGTCGCCTGCACAGTTATGCATGCTGCAATGTAAGCGGGTGCCAGGTTGAACTGTATGTTTCACGCCAGGAGACAAAACTTGGGCGGACCGTCCGCTGCGGACGTCAGGTTCGCCACCGCCACCGCGAACGCCACAAAGTGCGGCCCCGTCGCCGACAGCACCACCACCAGACGAGCGTGGAGCTCCACCAGCCTCAGGTGCAGCAGCACGAGATGTCTCGTCCCCACCCGTGCCCCTTGGCACACTACCAAAACGCAGGCGAGAGCGGGCACAGGCGCGACCCCCTTCCGAGTCACTCATGTTCAAGGCTAGCAACCACCACAAGCCACAGCCACCCGGTGCGTGGCTGTTGTGTACGCCAAACCAACTGGAAGCCCAGTGTCACAAACAGAACAAGCCCTAAGCAACGCCCTGCTTCAGGAAGCGGCGTGAGAAGAGGCCGGGGCGCACGCGTTCCGGGGCGAAGACGAAGATCAAGCGGGGCGGGATGCGCCGGCGACGAGGCCTGTGCAGTGGGAGCAGCGTGCTGGCAGCGACCCCGTCACCGATGAAACCGAGGCGCCAGCAGCAGCCCGCCCCCCCTGCGCGGGTCCCTGCCTCCGTGCCCGCACCAGCTCCAAGCCGCGCCAATCCGCCCTCCCCCCTGCGAACCACACAACCCCGCCCCCCACGCTTCTCACCCCGTGCTCGAACTCGTGGGTCGACCGACGTACTACAGTCGCGTCAACGCAACACAGTCCCCCGGTGCAGGGTGTGTCTGAAAACAGTACACGGGGGCTATCAGCCTGCCCCGCCGCCCGCCACGGTGTGTCGCCGACAGGATGGTGGCTCCAAACCACGGGAGACACACACAGCCCTTCCGCAGTTATCGTTCGTGCACACCACCAAACGCACGCGACGCAAGCAGGTGCGCCGCTGACACAAGAGTGTGACGAGGGAGGGTGGATCGGAGAGGCACGCAAGGGGGTGCGAACAGCTGACAAAACAAAGATATTGCATGTGGAAGAAGGTCGTGCGTTCCGACGGTGCTGCCAGCAAGACGGCCTTGACCGGTGGGCACAGTAGGAGTTGACATCGTCTAAACGACAAAAACTGTCACCTAACCTGTCACATCAAAAAAAGCAAATTACATACCACGTGTCAGAGTGTCAGCACAACGTGTGACGGGCGGTGGAGGGCGGTTCCGGGCCCTGACCACGGCCAAGTCATGTTTATCGCGAGATAAACATGACTTGGCCGTGACTTGAGGCCGTCGCCACGCCACCTCCTGGCTGCCACGTGTCAAAATCATCGCAACGTGTGACGGGGGATGGTGGGCGGTTCCGGGCCCTGAACACGGCCAAGTCATGTTTATCGCGCGATAAACATGACTTTGTCGTGACACGACCCGGGACAAACTCGACGCCTCAAAGGGCGATTCTTTGCGACGCTGTCCGCGTGAAAGGACGCCGCGCGTTGTGGGTCGGTGGGTATAAGTCCGTTGTGACACCGTGACGGGTATGGTTAGGTCGGTGGATGTAGCCACACGGGTGGTTGCGGCCAGCGGGGGCAAACTCTGGGGGAGGCCAAGACAATCCAGGAGTGACGCCACCACCGCCACCACCGCCACCGCCGCCGCCGCCACTGCGGCCGCCGCGACCGCCCGCGCCACTACCGCCGCCGTCGACAACGCACCCACCACAGGTAGGTCAACCACCACAGCTCCGACCACCGGTGCCTTCACCACCACCACCGCCGCCACGACCGCCACCGCCGGCGGCGGCAGCGTGAAAGAGCCCACTGGCGGGGTACCCACCGCGTCGGGTGGGTGAAGGGGCGGCGGATAGCCACACGCCGCGACCACCAACAGCAAAGCCCCCAGCGCCATGTCGGCCGCCACCAAGGCCGAAGGCGACGGAATAGCCCCTGTCGTCACGGCCCCCACCACAACTTCCAGCACCGCCGCACGCACCAAAGCCACCGTCGCCACCGCCGTCATCACCACATCCACAACCACCACCACGGCCTTCACAATAGCTCGAATTCAGTGGTCCAAAAGCCAGCTGTGTACGGCCTTTGGTAGCTGGTAGGGCGGTGGGTCGTGACCGAGACCGGCGCCGGCATGGCCGCCACCGCCGCCTGGACGGCGAGGCCGCTGCCGTCCCCCCCCCCCCTCCCCCATCGCCGCAGCCTGTGCCGCCAGCAGCCCCCCCTGCCCCGCCGTCAGCGCGCACGCGGCGGCCGACAGCGCACCGACAACGACCACCGCGAAGGCGGGGGGCAGCCCGCCATGCGCCAGCGCGCCGAGGCCCGCCGCAGCGTTCCACCACGCCTTGGCGGGCTCGGCGGCGCTGGCGGCGAGCACGGAAAGGCCGGCAAGGCCGGGCGTAGTGCCGCCGCTACCTCCGCCGCACCCCGCGTCGGGGGGGGGGTACCGGCATTGCTCCCCAGGTGGCGGAGGGGGGGGGGCACAGCTGCCGGGAAGTGCCTGCGAGCGCGCCCAGCGCGCGCGCCACCGCCACCCGCAGCGCCACCGCGTCGCGGGAGGTTTTGGGGGGCGCGGCGGCGGCAGCGGCGACAGCGGCGCCCCCACTCCCCGGAACTCCAACAGCGGCCAGCAGTTCGGAAAGCGCGGCGGCGCCAGCTGCGCTCGGCGCGGCGCGGCGGCGATTGGCAAGCAACACCAGCGCCGCGGCGGTCGCCGTCGCTGCCGCGCCACCCACCGCGGAGGCGGCGGCGGTGGTGGCGGAGGCGGCGGCGGCAAGGGCGGCGGCCATTGCCGTAGCGACGGCGCCCGCAGCGGCTGGGGCAACGGCCGCGGCGGCCGCCGCGGCCACGGCGACGGCGGCAGCGCGCACGCCCGCCGCGGGGTCCCGCGCGAGGAGCCGGGCGAGCGCGTCGGTGGCGGCGGGTGGTGGCGGTCGGGATGGCGGTGGGGGTAGGGGGGACGAAGAGGGCGGCGATATTCGCGCCGGTGCTGTTACTGACGGCACCGTCGCTGGAGGCGGCAGTAGTGGCGGTGACGGCCGCCGCTCAACGGTCCCCTCTCCCGGCGGTGGAAGTAGGGGGGAGGGGGCGACAACAGCGCCTTCCGCGGCAGCACGCACCGGATGGAAAGGCGTCGGAGGTGGCGGGGAGGACGAGACGGCTCAGTACGGACGCCGCCCAGGCGTCCACGTCCCCAATCCCACCGTCGTCGGCACCGGGGCCGTCATCGTCACAATCACGGTCCCCCGGGCCACCGTCCTCTGCGCCACCGCTGCCCACGGGAGCTACGGTCACCGCACCCGCCACCGCCGTGGCACCCACGCCTGTGGCAAAAACCACAAGCACACACGGCACCCAAGTTGGGGCGGTGTGCCAGGGCTGCCTCCCGTGTCGGGGGAACCGGAAGAAGTGCAAGTCGCACACACTCTGTCCCTGTTGTGGGGCAAACCCCCCACGGACAAACAAGAGGATGGTGTGTGGTCCAACAGTTTCTTGGTCGGGACGGGGACGCAGGGCCAAGCCCCGCTGTCCCTCCCCTTATCCCCCCAGGGTCCACTCAGAATCTCGCCACTCAGAATCTCCCACCCCAGCACCTGCCCACCGGGCCACACGAAAATTCAAGACGATAAATGCAGAAAACCCTCAAATCCAAGTTGGATTTACTACTAAGCTAACTATCCCAAACTTAGGGAATATGGACCCAAATGCAGGGGGAGGAACGGATCAGGCTAGTGGCCTGCCGCCCCTTGCATGGCACGTGTTGCCCCCCTACCTGGGGGTCAATACTGCCACACTCCCCTCTCCTCAGTTCCGACCGACCCGGTCGGCCCTGTGAGGGGGTGCGTAAACGCACGTCTCGGCGTTGGGGGCGCGACTTGCTGTCCCCCAGCGTGTACGTAACGCGGATGTGGAGGCGGTCACGTTGACCGCCCCTCTCCTCAAGCTTGCCCACTCGGCAGCTTGCTTTCTTCAGTTCACACTTCACCTTTACCACCACCTCCCTTTCACTTTCCACCGGGCCGCCCCACGCTGGGGAGGCCACCCGTATACCCACGATCCGAGTCCCCCTCAACTCGAGGCGGGTCTCGTGCTGCGATAGCCAGAGCGTCTCTCCCCAACTTGGGGAGAGTCATGGCGACTCCGGGAGTGGAGACGGACTCTCGTGACGAGCACATGGAGGACACCTCCTACGGTGCAGCACCCGCCGGGACTTCCGGCGGGGGCTCCGCGATCGCTCCGGGGGATGGGACTCCCGCGTCACCCGGATTTTAGGTTGACGGCGGGATCTCCCCCGGAGGCGGGACAAGTTGTCCCGCGTGAGGCCTTGGGGCGGTGGTTTTACCCCGCTTGGCCTCCTTATGAGGAGGGGTTGACTGTTCTTCGCTGTGGCCGACTTGGCGCTGCGATGGGTCGGGTATGGGACCGCCTACGGGAGAAGTATCCCCGTAGGGTCGGGTTCCCTGCCGGCTTCAGGACGTACCAGTTTGCCTTCCTGGACGACGAGGAGGTTGAAGACGTCCAACGTGCCAAGGCCATGGTGGACCGCGGGGGAACTATCCCGGGTCCCGGCGACTTGCCGACCTTCACGTGGGACGCTGTGGCAACTCGCCCACCGTACCTCCACGAGGCCGATCCGCACACTCATCACTTTGATGTGCGGATGGAGAAAGACTTCCGGCGAGGTCCCTACTTGGTGACCTCGGCTCAACTTGAGTTTCCTCAACAGTCTGCTGCCAGTAAGGAGCAGTACTATCCGAAGAAGCCCGAGTGGAGGCCTCAAGTTGAGGTCCCCTACGGGTTCCCGGCGTTGTTGCCCCGGTTCCTTGACCACTTCGGCTCCGTCATGTTGACGGCTGCCCCTGATCACCTGGTGTGGGCCATGTTGGCCACCCAGTGGCTCCTCGAGGTCATGTCGACCTGGGTGTCCTGTGTTCAGCGGCGGGGGATGCTCTGGCATCTCCCCCTCCGGCTCATCCAGGGTTTGGAACAGCTCACCCTTCAGCTAGTTGCTGAGGTGTGCTCATCAGGACAACTCACTCTACTTGAGGAGATGCTCCGGCTCCATAAGTTTATCGAGTGGGAGAGCATTGAGCACAAGTTGCGCCGCCCCACTCGTGGGCCCGAGGACGATGGCGCACTTCGCCAGTTCGTGTGGGTCGCTCGTGAACTTCACGACGGCCGTGTGGTCCTACGAGAGGGGTTGGGCATCGGGGACTACCCGTATGCCCCGGGGGTGGATCGCCACACTGCGCCACCCCCGGACAAGCCCATAGTTATGGCCGTGCCGTCCTATGATGACCACATGACTCAACCCACTGCGGGAGCCCCAAGTCGGGGTCGCAGTTACACCCGGGTACCGCCACCTCGGCGGGCCCCTCCGCTTCCTCCTGTTCCTTTCCAACCTCACGGGAACATCCCGATCAGCGTGGCCGTGGAGTCTTCCACCCCGGTGTCCCCCAACTTGGGGGCCACCCTCCTGACGGTATACCCCAAGTTGGTGTTGCCGCCCACGCCTCTAACCTCAGAGATGATGATCACCACGTTGGTGCGCACCATTTCCTGGTTGGCCGCGTCGACCGCAACCCTACAGAGTTCCGAGACTCCTCAACTTGAGGAGTGCGTTCGTACTGCAGTGGCGACCGCGAGTTGCGAGTCGGTGGCGGAGTTTATGACAGCCGAGTTGGCTCGCATTGGGGCTATTATGCCCCAGCCAGCCCCACTTGGGCGTGGCAAACGTCGCGCGAGCCGGGCATACTCGCCTCCTCGCCGTCGTCGCCGACACTCTCGGCGCTCTCCCTCCGTGTCGGAAGACGAGTTGTCTTACTCCGTCTCGGAGTCCTCTACCCCGTCGGAGACGGAGTCTGTCCAGCGTCTGCGTCGCAAAATTGCGCGCAAGACCAGGCAGAAGAGTGGCCACGGTCGGCGCCACTTGCGCGCCCGTGAGGGGCGCGACGGTTCCGACTTGGAGCCGCCGCCCCCTCCAACGAGTGGAGACCGTTATCGGCGTGGGTCTCGCCGCTCGCCTCCACGGGAGGGCGAGGGCCGTGGAGTGGGAGAGTCTAGCATGCGTGCCTAGTTGGCAGCTGCCTTTGTTGTGAGAGTGTGAGGGTTAGGGCTGTAGTTAAAAGCCACTCTGCGTACCACTTCGACTTGAAGCACTCTCGTGGCACTGTTGCTCGGCCTTCCCTCTCGTTGAGGGAGGGCTGTTAGGGTCTATCTCATTCCGGGCACAGTACGCCCGGACCTTCTCAGCAGGAAGGTCCTCCACATACTCCCATGTATCGTCCTTGGCTTTGTAGCCAAACCAACGCACCCTCAACATGAGGCGGTCAGTGTCTTCATCCCATCCGTGGTCGATGAACTTATCGAACACGTACTCCTGTGGGCCCTGTTTGGCCGCAGGCAGTGAGGGGAGGCGCCACGACTCCAACGCACGTGCCCAAGCTGGGTCGCCTGCAGGCGGTGGTGCAACTTTGACCACGTCCTGTCCGTTCACTGTGCGGACCCCATCGTCACTTTCGATGGTGAAGCGCCGCCCATCAGTACGAAGGACCTGGTACGGTCCCTTCGTCCGGAATACCAGCTTACCCCCAGTTGGGGTGTGCGAGTGTACCAGCACCCAGTCACCCTGCTCGGGGACATGCTTAGCATTGCGCACCTTTTTGTCAAAGGTACGCTTGTAGCGCTTTTGTGCTTTGTCCATCTCAGCCCTGACTTTAGGGATGAGGTGCTCCAGCCTAGCAGCGAACTCCGCCTTACTCTCAGTAGAAGTAGGCGTACTGCCACCATCCTCCCTAGTTGGGAGCGACCGCCGCACGGCAATAGACCGCACACGACGGGGGGTCACAAAAGCGAGGGGTACTTCCCCTGTAGATGAGTGAACCTGCGAATTGTAGGCAGTAGTAAGGATAGAAATGTATTGGTCCCACGTCATCACGTGCTCACTCACATAGTGGCGCAGCTGCCTAACAATAGTTTTGTTGAAGCGCTTCACCTGCCCATTAGTTTGTGGGTGGTAGGGGGTGGCATAGTTTGCCTTAACCCCCAACATATCCAGCACTCCCTGAAACAGTACAGACGCAAATTGCGGTCCATTGTCCGATAGTGTACTATCTGGGATGTCATACGCGGCAACCCAGTGATCTAGGAAGGCTGACACGACCGACATGGCCGTGATCTCTGCCAGTGGGATCGCTCGCGTAAGTTTCGTGAAGCGGTCACAGATGACCAGGAGGTACTGGTTGGCTTCCTCGGTCACTGGCAGAGGCCCAAGGATGTCCATCGCCAACGCGGCGAAGGGCTCCTTGGCCGGGAACAATAGCATAGCCGAAGTAGGCCGCCGTTCCATCAGACGATTCTGTGAACAACTTGTGCAGGCAGCCACCCAACTGTAGATGTCCACCACCATGGACGGCCAGTAGTACCTGGTCCTCAGGGTCTGGTACAGTTTACTAGACCCCAGGTGTCCACCCGTGGGAGCGTTGTGCTCCCTCTCAAGGATACTGTCCTTGAGGGATGCGGGGACGACAAGTTGTTCAGTCCCCTGGAATACCCCCCTCCTCATGAGGAGGCCATCATCTCCCAGAAAGAAGCGCGTCTCAACCACCGTATCCAATGTATCCCTCTGCGACTTGCAGAAGGGATCCTCGGCCTGGGCCTTCACCACCTCGTCCAGGGACAGGGGCAAGTACTTCTTGTTCCCTGGCGCCTCGGGGTTCAACGCCTGACCCGAGCGCGTGACTACCCCCACGATG
The DNA here is from genome assembly GCA_009829735.1 of Pyropia yezoensis. Lineage (NCBI taxonomy): Eukaryota > Rhodophyta > Bangiophyceae > Bangiales > Bangiaceae > Pyropia > Pyropia yezoensis. Next base: position 40,075,370 of record CM020618.1, read on the forward strand.
GGGATGTCCTCATCGACTGGGTTAGTGTCCAGCCCCTCGGTGGGTACCCCAGAGAGGCCATCGGCAAGGGCATGTTGCCTGCCAGGTCGGTACTCAATGTCAAAGTTGAAGGGTGCCAGTCGCACCCTCCACCGGTTGAGACGAGTGTTCGTACAGTCCGTCTTGAAGATAGACTGCAACGCGCGGTGGTCACAGCGGATGAGGAACTTCTCACCCTCTAGGTAGTGACGAAGTGACGTCACCGCCCACACCACTGCGAGTCCTTCCAACTCGGTGACTCTGTAGTTCTTCTCGGCCGAGTTCAGCCCCTTACTAAAGTATCCCACCGGCAAGTACTCCTTGTCCAACTGCTGCTGAAGCAACACACAACCAAGTTGGTCGTAGCTAGCGTCCACATCCAGGATGTAGTGGCCTCCCAACCTGGGAATTGCCAGGATGGGGGGCTTCAGCAGAAGGTCCCGAAGAGCCTCAAAGGATTCCTGCTCCACCAGACTTGGGGGAGGCAGGTTCTTCGGTAGCGTTGAGCTCACTAGCTCATTCAACGGCTTTGCCACCTTGGCGAAGCCCTTGGTGAAACGTCGGTACACGTTACACATCCCGAGGAAGCTCCTCATCTGGGTCTGGGTCCAGGGGTACTGAGCCTTACGTATGGCCCTCAAGTTCTTCTTGTTAACACTGAGACGCCCCGGACGGACAACATGTCCCAAGTACTCCACCTCTTGAGTGAAGAGGTGGCACTTACTCGCCTTCAGTGACACACCGGCGTCAGCAAGTAGCTTGAACACCTGGCCAAGATGGCCAATGTGTTCCTCCGGACTTCGGGAGAACACAATGATATCGTCTAGGTACACGAGACAGATCTGCCGCCGTACTCCGGCCAGAATCATGTCCATAGCGCGCTGGAAAGTTGCCGGCGCGTTACACAGACCAAACGGTAGACGCTTGCACTGGTAGGTACCACAGTGACAGGTAAAGGTAGTTTTATGCCTGTCCTCCGGGGCAATGGGAATTTGCCAGTACCCCGCGTTACAGTCCAGGGTAGAGAACACGTTTGCCTCCCCCAGAGAGTCCAGACAGTCATCCATCCTAGGTAGGGGATAACTGTCCTTCACCGTGCTCTCGTTCAGCTTACGGTAGTCGATACAAAACCGGGGGGTCCCATCAACTTTGGGGACGATAACCACCGGACTCGGCCACTCGGCGTTGCTGGCCTCGATCACATCGAGGGCCTCCATGCGAGCAACTTGCTCCTTAACGAGGGCCCTTGAACGAGGTCCTCCCCTATACGGTTGTTGGCGTATAGGGGGTGCACCGGGCTTCAACTCGATCCGGTGTTGGGTGGCTCTCATGAGTCCCAATTGACCATCCCACAACTTGTGATATTGGTCCAAGAGGCGTTCAACTTGAACCCTCAACCTGGGGGGAACACCCTCCATGTTCACATGGGGCCGAGGAGAGGTGGCCGACTTGGCTTGATGCTTCTCCTTTCCGGACTTCGGGTCGCTACTTGCGCCCGCGTTGAGGGTGACCGCTACTACCGGTCCCTCATGTTGGTCGATATAGCCGAACTTGGCTCCCGACTTGAAGTACTTGGGCTTCGGGCTCAGGTTCATCACCTGGATCCTCCACGGGACTCCGGCTTTGGAGTCCATCGTGCCAAGGGCAACATGCACTTGGTGCTTGCGAGCAAGACGGGGGTTAGGGTGCACCAACCCGTTCCCCGAAAAATCAGTTACAACGTCAACGTGCGCCACCGAGTTGGGGGGCAACGTGACTTTGCGGGCTAAACGCAGGGTAGCAGTAAACCCTTCCCTCACAGAGCAAACAGGCTTCGACTGTGAGACTGTCACAGGAGCCACAGACTTTCCCTTACCAAGGATGGGGATAGTCTCCCCATTCATCAAATTGACCCAGTACTCGGGGCCACAGATCAAAGGCACTTGTGTTACGACATAAGGGGTACCCAGAAGCAGGGGTACCGATATATTCTCAACTACACCATAGGTCACGTCGACCTCATGGGTCCCCAACCTAGTTGGTAGGGTCACGGCACCGACGATGGGAAGTACCCCACCATTGATGTCAATCATATGGTCAGCCTTGGACCTCCAGCGTTGGAGCTTCACCTCCTTTGGTAATAGCGACTTGCGTATCAAGGAGGCTCCTGACCCGGTATCAAGCACGATACGGGTACAACAGGCGCGGCCGGGGGCAAGTTGCACCCGTCCAGCCACCTGGAAGTTCTCACCCGTCAGCACCGCGATGACCCGACGTGGGTTTACGTTTTTGGGGAGTCCTACCCGAGGTGGGCGGACTCCCTTAGGTCGCCGCAGTATCCGGCACGGTTGGTTCGTCCTCCTGGCCCACTTGGCCGAGGCTGCCGTTGTGAGCTTCGGACGGCCAGCTCCAACGGTCATTCGTTTCCCGCCGACTTGGCGTCCGAATCTGAGGGCGGGGAGGAAGACGACGAGTCCGAGGACGACGTGTCCGCCTCCTCCGCCGAGGGTGTGGCGACCGCGACGACCGGTCGAGACCCACCCTCGCGGCGTGAACGTACTTCGCTCGTAGCCGACTTCTTACTAGCATTCCTAACAAGTTGTTGGATGCGTTTATTCAACTTGGGGCAGTCATATGCCCAGTGTCCATCGGAGTTGCAGTTCCAACACCGATGGTCAGTTCCCGGAGGGGTCTTCCCAACTGGGGAAGACGAAGAGGTACCCTGGGAAGTTCCCACGGCAGCTACCACCCTCTCCTTGCGGATTCGGCGTGCCTCTCTCAACTCTCTGGCTTGGCGCGCCTCCTCCCGTTCCTTGGCCAACTCGGCCTGACGCTCCTGGCGTTGTTCCTCCCGCAACTTGCGGTAGGCCTCGCCTCTGCGACAGGCGAACCTGGCCAACTCGGCCAGGGTCGCCCGGGCAGTGTTATGCTCCCGGGTCTCCATCCGGACTGACCAATGGAGTCCCTCCACAAACCGACTCTTCACCACAGCTTGTGGATGAAGAAACCCACAAAGATTGTTGAGCTTACGGACTCGCTCCGCAAAGGACAACTCGTCCTCTGCCTCTTCCTGATGGGCTTGCGTAAACTCCTCGACTTGAGAAGCCAACGCTGCCTCATCAACCATGGCTCTCAACAACCAGTTGACGAGCTCCAAATAGGACGTCACCTCCCCAGCGCCTCCACTTGAGGAGCTGGGCATGACGGACATAAGTTCTGTACGCAGGTCTCCCTTCGTAAACTCCTGTAGCATGTAAAAAGCCATGCCTTCACTTATGGCATTGTCGTCACAGGCTTTTGTGAAACGACGTAGGAACTCAAAGACACGGAGGGGGGGAGTTCCATCCCACTCCGCTCTGTGCCCAAAAGAATGAAGTGCATTCTTCTTGGCACGGCCCATAGCTCGGGCCTGGTCAGGACCATACGCCACCGACTTGTTGTGGAGGGCGTAGGTCTCACAGTCAAAGATCCGCTGGTAGACCGGGTTGGCTACCTGAATCTTGGGCGGCACCTCACGTTGAGGGAACAGCCGCTGTGGCACTGGGGTAAGTCCACCCTCAGTGCCTGTAGTCTGGTACGGCGAGCTTGGTGTAGCCGCCGGCGTTTCCGAGGGGAACTCCCCCGTGAAGGGCGTACGCCCCACCGCGTATGGTGTGGCTCCCTCGTTGGGAGTCACAGGTGTCGCCCCCAGTTCGGGGCGACCCGAGGTAGGCGTCAGGAGAGATTCCCCCTGCGCCTGTGGGCTCGAAAGCCCCAATCCGGTCTGGACATTAAGGCCATCTGGCAAACTCGCCACAATCTGATTCAGAATAGTATTCGTCATCGTGACCACCAGGTCCGGCAAAGTCTGCCGCAACACATTGGTCGCCTCCCGACGGACAGTTTCCGCGAGGAGGGGATTGACGACTCCAGTTGAGTCTCGGTCCGCCTCCGGGAGTCCACCTGAGGGGTAACCACGTTCCTCAGGGGTCTCAACCGGGGGCCTGGGCGCGAGCCCATCACCGACCAACAGAGGTCCGCCGTCCTCCGAAAGCCTAGTTGGCGACGACTCCAAGCCAAAGTTGGCTCCAACCCGAGTGGAACCCGCGGGGACAGTCCTCACCCCTTGGGACGTTCCCGTTGAGTATACCACACGGTGGCCAGACTTCGGCCCACCCACATCAGAAGTGTCACCCGAGTGAACTCCCGACTGAGTCGGGGTGGCCTGTTGCCCGCCCGCACTTCCAGTCCTGCTGGCTTGAGGGACCTCTAGTCCCTCTGCGACCCCAGGTAAACCCACCTGTGTCTCACCAGTATTCAAAGGCACTGAAGTACGTGCGTCACCCGTGTACTCCCCGGACGACGGGGGGTCCGAGCTAGCCATGTTGGCTGACGATCCGTATGACACGGTCCAAGACCACCGTTCCTCTGAGACAGAGGGCCCCCTACACCCGGGTGCACCCGGAGGTAAAGTTTACCTCTATCCCCTGCTGCTCCACCAAATGTGGCAAAAACCACTAGCACACACGGCACCCAAGTTGGGGCGGTGTACTAGGGCTGCCTCCCGTGTCGGGGGAACCGGAAGAAGTGCAAGACGCACACACTCTGTCCCTGTTGTGGGGCAAACCCCCCACGGACAAACAAGAGGATGGTGTGTGGTCCAACAGTTTCTTGGTCGGGACGGGGACGCAGGGCCAAGCCCCGCTGTCCCTCCCCTTATCCCCCCAGGGTCCACTCAGAATCTCGCCACTCAGAATCTCCCACCCCAGCACCTGCCCACCGGGCCACACGAAAATTCAAGACGATAAATGCAGAAAACCCTCAAATCCAAGTTGGATTTACTACTAAGCTAACTATCCCAAACTTAGGGAATATGGACCCAAATGCAGGGGGAGGAACGGATCAGGCTAGTGGCCTGCCGCCCCTTGCATGGCACGTGTTGCCCCCCTACCTGGGGGTCAATACTGCCACAACGCCCGCCGCCCACTGCCGCCACCGGGCGGCCGTGGCGGCCGCCGCGACCGCCCGCACGCCGTGTAGGCAGTCCAGCTCCGCCACCCGCCCTACCCTCCCACTGCCACCTCCCACGGCGGCGGCCACCCCCCCAGCAGCGCCCACCGCACCCGCCCCGCCGTCACGGCGGCCTCGCCCACAAACGTCCACCCACCGGCACCGCAGGCGCGTAGCGCGGCGGCCACCCACCCTTGCTCAACGGCCAACCGGCGCCTCTGCCTCCGGCAGTCGCGGCAGTGACGGCAGTGGAGCGGCCGCCTCGGCGCCCGTGGCAAGTTAGGCACCCACCAGACGGGCCATGGGGGCGGCCGCCACGCCGCGGACGCCCGTCAGGGACGCCGTCGCCGCCGTCGCGTCCGCAAGCGCCGCGGACCACCCCCCCCCGCCGCCGCTCCCGCCGCCGCCGCCGTCGCCGCCACAGTCACTGCCGCCGTCGCCGCAGCCGCCATCACTGACCCTACTGCCGATGCCGCTGGCGCGCGCGGCCGGGTGCGGAGGCACCAGCACCGACGACACGACCACCGCAAGGCAGGGGGTGATGGCCGCCGCGGCGGCCGCCACAACTCTTCCACGCCGCCGGGGGGGGGCGCCGCCGCGGCAGCTGTCGCTTCCGTTGCTGCCATGGCCACCGCCGCCGACCGCCGCCACCCCCCCCCCCCGCGCAGGGGTGATTAAACCGTGGTTCAGGACTAGGGCCCGCAACCGCCTTCACGTTTTGCGGATCCGATTGTGGACCCCTCTCACGGTAACGTACGCCCAACTTTCGCCCTGTTTTTTTGCGGGCCAGCTGTGGCCATGACCTCGGGCGACAACGACCACGCTGCTCAACATGATCTTGTAGCGCAGGGCGTGACGCTTCACGTGGTCGTCGCACGCATCGCCGCCAGCAAGCGACGCTGGCAGGCGGCGGCGGCGCTCCCGAATACCCATGGGCGGTGGGGGGAAGGCAACCCACGAGCAGTCCACCCACGCGTCTTGGTCCACTGCGGCGGCGGTGGACGACGCAGAGCGCGGCGCACCCGCCTCCCGCCGTGACCCGCCCCGCCGTCGACGGTTGCCGCCACTCGCGGCAGACACGGACGGGTCCAGCGCCCACCCATCGACCGCCGCAAACACGGGCGATGGCCCTCCCGCAGCGGAAATCCCCCCCCCTCCCACGACGGCGGTGGTGGCAGCGGCGGCGGCGGCAGCTTCCCGCCGCCGTCGTACCGACAATGACGTGGGGGGCCGAAACAGTGGCCGCGTGGCGGTCTCAGCAGCTACGGCCGCGGCGGCGGCGGCGGCGGCCAGGTCCGCACTGCTGCCACCGCCGCCGCCGCCACAGCTTCCACCTGGGCCAGACCCTTCCCGAGAGCGCCCCCGCCCACGGCGCGCCGCCCGTCCGCGGCTGGTCGACCGGGGGCGGGGCGGCTCTCCCACCTCCCCCAGGCCGTCCGTCCCTGTTGCCAACGGTATGTCCCCGGCAGAGACATAACGGGCACCCTCATCTTCCAAGCTGCTGCCCACCGCCAAGGCTGTCCGACCGCCGCCGCCGCCACCACGGCCGCTGCCGCCACGACCAACGCTGCCACCACGCCGTAGCGGACGGGGGCGGCTCGAGCCGCTGGCATTGCTAAAATAGCCGCCCCACCGCACCGACGTGCTGCCGTCACTGGGACCGTCGTCGTCGGCGGGCCAGCCGCCGCCGCTGCCGCCGGCTCGGCCGCCACTACACACTGAGGACATATTCATACATGCAGTGCAGTCTTTCATACAGTTCAGCTAGGCGCCCTCTGAGCGTACTGGGGAGCCTGCCTGCGGGTGTCAGGCAGTGGTCGTAGTGCGCTGCGGGACGCCCACGTCAGACTGGCACCTCTGCACCCTCCCTGAGCATCGGGGCGGGGTCAGCAGCGTGGGGAAGAGGGGGAAAAGGGCCACCCCTCAGGAGGTGAATCGGCCACCGCCTCTGTTGCCCGCCGTCGTGGCGGCGGCGGCGACGGGGAAGTACCCGCGGCGCAGTCAGCCGTCCAGCCCAGCGGCCGCTGGTTGTGTAAGGGGTCAAGCGCGCGCATGCCAGGCACGCCAGGGGGAGGCGACGCTATCCGCTGCGGGCACCAACACGGGGACGCGCAGTGGGGATGGGCTTTGGCAGAGGTCGTACGGGGGGGCGAGGGTGTGGGACGACTGTTTCCTCTGCTCGGCGGTCCACCTGAAGCCGCTCCCGCGGGGTGGTCCCCATTGGGCGCGGGGGTGGGCAGCGGCGGCGTTGGTCGTAGTTTAAGGGCAGCGTTGGCGGGCTTGTGTGTGGCGGGACACGTTGCGTTCCTTTGCCTTGTTAAGGTGAGACTGCCGGCCCTTCACGCCCCGATTCTCCCGCCTCAGCCGCCAGCGCAGCTGCTGCCCCCTGCGCCCCCGCAGCCACTGGTGGGAGTGGGGGGAGAGGGACGGGGGCGCGTGCGGAAGGGGCTCCAATTGGCGGGAAGGCCTCCACGGCCCCCCGCTGTGCGGCGCGCAAAATACCTCACGCCGCTCATGGTACAGGCTGCATCAGCAGCCGCCCTCCGACGTCGTGAGCCACTCGCCGCCGTCGCCATCGTCCCCGCCAGCCCTGCCCCCCCCCTGCCCACGAAAAAGTGGGCTGCCCACACTGTCTCACTTCCCCCGCCCCCCCAACCCCCGCACTCCCCCAAGAGGGAGTGCCGTCGCCTCGACTCACCCGCTCGCCTTTCCAAATTGGTTGCCGCCCCTGCCCCTTGACTTCCCCGCTTTCTTTTTCAGAGTAGTAGTAGCGCCGTCGTCGCCGCCTCCCCCATCCCCCCCCCCCCCTTCTCCCGACAAGAAACAGCTGCCACACCCCTGCAGGGAGCTGCCGCTCTAGGCACCCTCCGCCCCCCTTCCCTCCGTGGCCTCAAGGGGACGACGCCCCGTAAGAAAGTCGGGCCATCACTGGAAATCCCTCCAGGGGTCCCCCGTCTGCCACAGTTAGGCAAGGGTCTCCCAGTCGCGAGAGTGGGGGGCGGGCGGGCAGTCCCGTCGCCGAACTCGGTTTGTGCCTCTGTACGGGGCGGCCGCTGCCCACCGACTGGAACGAATTCGCCGTGAAGGGGCCTACAAGGCGTACTCTGTGTTCGAGGCAGAGCGGATTCCCCCTCCCTCCCCCCAGACCGGGCAGCCAAACCAGCCATGGAACCCGGTGACCTCGGGTGCTATTCTGTCGCCTCTGTGTCACGCCACTGGTGCAACGCATGAGGAGAGGACCGGCGGGGCAACCCTGAGGTTGGGTGGGATGGCGGCCAGTCGGTTGGCCCAGGGGCGTGTGGCTGGCAGTTCTACCGGGCACCAGTCGACAGCCCACAATAAACAGAGGGTGGCCCGTGTCGGTGAGTAGTGGCTCACAAACTGTATTGCAAAGTGGGAGAGCATGGCGTACACGGCCCACCTGGTAACGGGTGAAAAAAAAAAAAATAATGTGCTCCCCCACACCATAGTTTTTGTGTCTCTTCTCTCCCCTTCCTTAAAACGTTTCACCCACTACCGTGTCCGTCGACCAGACGACTACGGTGGGGGTGGGGGCTGGGGTGTGTTGGGTGCTGCCCCCGCCCGCTCAACTCCTGCGCTTCCGACAGAGTCCGACTCGTCGCCAGAACCCCTGCATGTCTGTCGCCGGTTGCGGCTGCGGCTGCCACGGCCGCGAGGGGCGCCCTGGTGCTCGCCCACCGACGTCGTGGCCCCGGCGCTCCCCCCGTCTCGGTTGTCACGTTTGCGGCCGTCCCTTCTTGTCCGTCTGGCGACGTTGCCGACGGGTACTGATTCCGATACTGCTTCTTCTCGGGCGCGCTATTGGGCTTGACTCTGCTTCCTCTTCTTGACTCGGACAGTGGTCAGCCTTTTCATTGCTGCGAGGGACACGCTGCCCGCCAGGACATCGTGCGTGACTCCGCGGCTTTCCAGCACGACAGCAACGTCTGGAGGCATGGTCCCGTTTCGCCAACACTCGAGAACGTACGGCAGCCTTGCACAAAGGTTCTCTGAGAGACGGTGGCGAGCAGTGCGGGGGTTCTTTTGTCGCATGGGCCGCCTTGGAGGCCATCCTTTGGGCTGGTCCCACCACTTCTTGAAGTCGGGTACGGCCGCTCGAAGTCGGGTCCGGCCTTGGAGAGCAGCCCGGTCTGCTTCCCATAAAACGTCACAGTCTGTCAGGGCGTGCCTCAGGAACGTCTGTATCAGTGGGGCCCGCCACCTGCACCTTGTACGAACTCTCGCCAGTACCTTGCCAAGTTTTGCATGGCGTCCTGTCGTCGGCACGTCCGCGTGGTGGTACTGTGCGTGAAACTCCTTGATCTGGTGGACAAAGTCCGCGACCCGGCCCGCGACGCGCATGCGCTGGCGTTGGCGGGCCTCGGCGTGAACCGGTATGGACGGAAGAACAGAGTTGAAAGTCGGACGCTTGCCGTTTGCAGCGCCCTCCGCGTCGGTGGCCAGCCCACCACTCCTCAGGACAAAGCTCAGCTCTGCGAGCGCTGCCCACTCCTCTGCAGCGTCTTGTGTGGGTGCGTCCTCCCACATCATGGCACAAAACACCAGAAAGGCGCTGGCACCGTGCTCCCTCAAAGCGGTGTGAAACGTGTCGGATGCCAAGTCGCGGAGGTGCTCGTCCGTGCGGTTCTTGAGCTCATCCGCCGCCCGACCAGATCGAACGACACGCCCAATGTAGATCCTGCTGTCGTCAGGGTGACCTTCTTTTCTCAGTACCCATACGTAGAGCATGCCGACGAGGCCGCCCTGGCGGCCAGTGCCACCTTGCTTCCGCTGCGCAGGAGAGGCCCTGGATCCGAGGACATCAAGGCCCTCGGCATGTGCTTGGAGTGCCTGTTGCCGTAGGGTCTTTGCCACGGCACGGTCCCCGTCGGTGACCACCCCGCCGATGCAAACGAGGGCAGGCCAAGACGAAGAGCACACGGTAGCGGCATCATCTATGGGGGCGACGGCTTTGCCTTCAAGAACGCGAAGGATAGCGTTTGCATCCGCGTCACCTATGGGTATGGTGTCTTGATCCGGGGGGCTTGCTGTGGACGCGCTGTCTCTCGATGCGCGCGCGACGCTCGGCAAAGGTCCAGGAGAACTCGGGCGTCGGCCGTGACTCGAACGAGAGCTTGCGGACCCCTTGGACTGGTTACATTGCGCCGGTGACCTCCGGCGCCGGTAGGGTGAGCACGGAGACGTAGAGCGAGGCGCAGGTCGGCGCCGTGCCCCACCCCGGCATGGGGGGGGAGAACTGTTGCCCTCAACGGGCTTAGGTCGTTGCTTGGGCTGCCGCGCCGCAGGTGGTGGAGAGCGGGATGGAGGCGGGGTCGGGTAGAAAAAGGAAGAAGAAACCGCCGGCGATGGGGAGGGGGATGGGGGAGGGGTCGGGTAGAATGAGGTGGCAGATGAAGATTGTGCAGCACTGGGTGCAGGCGGCGCGACTGGGATAAGGAGACGCCGCGTACGGACTGACCGTCGTTGTACAGGAGGTGGTGACGACGATGGCGACCGTGACCGACACGGGGACGCAGCTGCCACAGGGGAAGACAGTCCACGAAGAGGTGCTCTCGTGGACATGTCTGTCAGTTGCCGCCCTTGATCAGCGTCTGTAGACGGCGGCGGGGTGGGTGACGAGCGGGGTGTTGGTCGTTGACGAAGGGGGTGAGGTCCCGGCGGTCCCCGTGACGGTACGTCCATCGGCGACTGTGTGCCCACATCTGGTTCGTTGGCTGGTGTGACGGGTGGTGGTGGCGGCACCGGGTCCGGGTGGGACGGGCTAGATAGGTGACAGGTAGAGGTGGATGCCGTGCGTGACAGCAGAGGCTGCGTCCCGGGGGGTGTCTGCCATGGCTGGGTAGACTCGGGCGCACGGGCGGTGATTGTCATACCAGGGCCCTGCGGCGGCGGTAGAAGAGTCCCCACCAGAGGCGCGACTGGCGGCGGGAGAGGGCCCGCATGACAAGAGAGGATGTACGGGAGAAGGGCAGTCGGGTCAGGCGGGACCGCGTGAGCAACCGCACAAAGAGGGCTGACCAGCCTCACAGCGGCCTCTATAATGCCACCGTGGCTAGCTTGGCACGTCCCCCCGGCCACAACACCAGTCGCACAGAGGCCGGTGATGGCCTCGACTATGGTTGACCGGAACGACGTGGCCACCTCCAGCGACAGGGCGGAAGGGTCGAGCCCGAGCGCCAGACACGCCATACTGCACAGTGAGAAAGGCCCACAGCTGAAAGTGTATTGCTGCTGGGGGGCAGGCGCAGTCTCTACTTGGTGCCATGCGACCGTGCGATCTCCTTGTCGGGCAACGTCGTTTAGCCAGGTGATGACGTCATGGGTGGGGTGCGTGTGGGTTCCAACGACAGAGTTGGCAATCGACACTGCACCACTTGCCGTATCGGCAACAACGACCGACCAGTGGCCATCCGCGGCAATGGGAATGACGAGCTTGTCAAAGGCAGAAACGTCCATATTCCGCGTCATATGCTCGACATTCTTCCAGATATAGGGCAGGCGCGTGTTCCCAACGGAAGGCCGTAGAGCGCCGTAGATGTAGCCATCAAAAATGTGGATGGGCCGAGCCCGTCGCTCGCTACACGCCCACCGGTTCACCACCATCAGCAGCACCTTGACGGCGTCCATCGCCACATCCGACAGCCACTGGGTTGGCTGGAGCAAAGTATCCAGCTCCGCTCGTCGCACTGTGACGCCCAGCACACGTAGGGATGGTGGCGGGCCACGGGCGGCAGAACCAATGGGGGGGGTGGGGACACTGTCGGTGGTGAACGACAGGAGGAAGGAGCAGCCGGTACCGCGGGCGGCAGCACGGGCAGTAGGCGACACGCCGTCGGCGTCATGGGGGACGCCACCACGCGCCGTCAGTGCCACGGCTGGAGGTGGTGGTGGTCGGGCCTCTCTCAACAACACGCCGGTTGAGGGAGACGGGTGCCACGCCGGGTGCCAAGCAGCACCAGCGGTGGTGCCTGCGCCACGAGCCGCATCAGAAACGCCGCCGGGGGTCACTAGAGAGGTGGCCAGTGTCTTGGGTGAGAGAGTCGGGGCGGGTAGGGTAGGGTACGGGGTGATCAGGTTGGCCTTGCCGAGGGGCGCCTTTGGTTCCAATAGTTTACCGCCTGGCACATGACGTCCAGTAGTGGTCGCGGTCGCGGCGGCAGCAGCACGTCGGGCGGCCTTTCGTGCACGCCGCGTAAGGCGGTCCCTCTCCCTGACCCGCTGCTTTTCTTCTTCGGTGACAGCGCCCATCTCAGGTAGACGTGGCAAGAAGCACAAGTGGGGGGGGTTCTACCGGTCCCCGCCTCGTCTCCACACCCGGGCACGTGTGCGTGCGAGGTGACGTGGTGGAAGAAAAAAAAAGTACCTGTGGTGTCTCCAGTGGGTTGGTGTGTCCATGCAGCACATCTGTCTCGGCGTAGCATGTGGGAAACAAGGCCGGCGCCCTGTACGAATTTGTGATGAGGGCGAGAAGTGCGCCCGGACCACCTGATCGCACGCGTCTACCATGCGGACAAGCGCACCACCTCTCGCGTCTGTCGTCCGCCATTCCGACCAGCGCACCACGACGTCGCGTCGTCAGGGTCCTCCCGGTTCGCTCGACCACGCAAGGTGAGGCGGCGTATTGGAGGGAAACGCGGTCGACATGAATGTGACACCCGTGGCCGTTCGGTGACGCCAATCCAAATAACAGAGTATACACTTTCTATTCGGGAACACATCTCCCTGATATGGATTGTCGTGGTTTCCCATTCGGGTGTGTGTGTCGGTGTCATGGGGTGAAAATAGACAAGTCGATTTGCGTGGTTTCGCTGAGCTGATGGTCGTTCTCGACCGTGTTTGTATGTAGATATGGGGATACCTAGACAGGTCAGATTTTCCCGTCATCCAACAGCAGATTTGAAAATCTGCCAGGATTGAACCACCGACGTGCATTTGACTGAGATGGTTGTTTCGGGCAATGGAGATTGTGTGTACGTGGCAATCCGACGACGCACCCGATTGTCTGAGCTGAGCAATGGGGATTGTGAGCGTCAGGGCAGGGAACGACATGTATGTACATGCACAGAGAATTAAGACAGGCGGGCCCTCGGTGGGCCCTCGGTGAGGTGACTCGGGGGGGGAGTGGCGGGGGGGGGATGGTGGCGCTCAGTGACATCGGGGCAAGGGCAGCCGCCGAGGCGACCTGCTGCCGCTGCCGCCGCCACCGAAACCCGCCGCCACCGCCGCCGCCGCCACCGCCGCTACTGCCGTGCCCGCGGCGGTCTCGGAGGCGTGCGGGCCTTCTGGCGGGGACGCCCAGCGGCGCCACCCACCTACCCGACGAGTGTCCACATTCGCCGTGGCTAACGAAGCAGTGCACCACGAGACATACAAAAGGAGCCCTTAAACATGCACGTACGGGAAAGCACTCTCTACGAGCTCTTTGTATAGGTGCAGCGAGTACTCAAGAACGATGTGCGTCTGCACCTCCAGCCTAGAGCAAGCTATGGAGGTGGTCGACCGTCGCATGGTGCCCAACCAATGCACAACTGTGGAGGAGGGTGCCGGCCGCAGCCAATGGCGGATGACGCGCGGGCCACCCTCTTCCGCGTGTTTCGCCGCACGGCCGTGTGCCTCGGGGAGCCTCCCGACCGCCGCTTCTTCTTGTTCGACGTGCCCGTCAACCCGCTCAACACGTCGGGGGTGGCGCCGGGCCACCTCAACCGGCCCGGGGGGGGTGGCGAGCGACGCGTGGAAGAGCGGGGCGGCCTCGCCGCCGCCCCCACCGTCTCCAACGCCGTCGCCCCTGCCGTGGCGTAGGCGTGTGCAGCAGCCGACGCCGAGGGCATCGATCAGGGCCCCCGCCGTCGGGCCGTCGTCGACCACGCTGGCCGCCGCCGCCGCCGCCGCCGCCGCCGACCCCCCCCGCCCTCCCGTCCGGCACGCACCCACCACCGCGTCCGGCGGGGGCGCGCCCGTGGCCAGCCGCCCCGCGGCGGCGGCAAAGCGTGCCACCGCCGCCGCCGCCGTTGCCTCCTCCCACTCTGCCGCCGCCGCCGCCGCCGACCGGGCCGCCGCCGCCACGCTGCTGTCGCCGCTGCTGCCGCCACCACCACCCCCACTACCGCCGCCGACGGCGTAGGGGCCCAGCCAGGCGGGACTGCCGCCATAGGCGCCGCGCGCCTCCTCCCATCCGCCCCTCCGCCAGCGTGCGGCCGCCCCTTCAAAAGCGAGCACCAGCACAGAGGCGGTGACAAGCACCGCCACCGTCGCGGGCAGTCGCCGCCGCACCGTCCGCGAAAGCCGCCGCCACACGGCCACGCGGCCGCCGCTGCCGCCGCCGCCGCCGCTGCCGACCGTGGCTAGGACCGCCGCCGCCGCCGCCGCTGGAGGTGCGCCGCCGGAAAGGGGGAGCGGCAGCGGCGGGTGCGCTGACGCGCCACCCGGCCACGACGTGTCGACCGCCATGGCGACGGCGCCCGCTGTGGGAGACAACTCCCCGTGCCGACGGATGGGCGAGGCGGGGAGGAAGTGGAGGGAGGGGTGGGGGGCTGGTCTGAGGAGATGGGCATAGCCATATGTATGTTGGACAGAAATACCCACGCTCCAGTACGTAGGCGGAGCGCTGGGGGCGGGAGCTGGGCTGGGATGGCGGAAGAGCGGGGCAAGGGAGTGATCTCGCGATCGTCGCTGACGAGTGAGTGTCCGTTGGGAGCTTGTCAGCTGGTTGAAATATACGCAAAGAGCCACTGTGACTTCACGTACCGGGTATTGCGGCGGCAGGGCTTTGTCGGAATATAGATCAGCTTACATATGGTGCTTTTCCCAAAAATGGCCACATCGGTGTGGGAACGCAACCTTCGACGCAACCAGCAGTCACACGTGGCCCTCTCGATCGCGGGACTGGTCCTCATTTAATTGACCAATGCGAGCGCATTGCAGGCGCAGATCGCGACGGCCTGTGACGGTGATATTGAGCGAGCGGCCTGTCTCGATCGGCTCGGTTCTGGCGCACTCGTCGGCCGCAACCCGTTTGTACGTCTTTTCCTGCTCTGGCTCCTGTGCTCGCGCCACGGCTGGCGCCCTCTCCGTCCTCATACCCCACGTGCAACGTCTGGCTCTCCTCGAGCTCAACGAACCACGCCCCACCTGTGACTCTGTCGCGGTTGGTGGTGCCCGTCCGCACCGCCCGGCCGCCCCCTGCCCGTCGCCGTCGGTGCCCTTCCTGCGTGTGACGGTGTCGCTGTTCGTGGTGCCCGTCCGCACCGCCCGGCCGCCCCCTGCCTGTCGCCGTCGGTGCCCTTCCTGCGTGGGACGGTGTCGCTGTTCGTGGTGCCCGTCCGCACCGCCCGGCCGCCCCCTGCCCGTCGCCGTCGGTGCCCTTCCTGCGTGTGACGGTGTCGCTGTAGTCGCCTCTTCCCCGTGGGACGGTGTCGCTGTTGGTCGTGCCCGGCCACTCCGCTCGGCCACCCCCTGCCCGTCGCTGTCGGTGCCCTTCCTGCGTGTGACGGTGTCGCTGTTGTCGCCGTTTCCACGTGTGACGGTGTCGCTGTTGGTCGTGCCCGGCCGCTCCGCCCGGCCGCCCCTGCCTATCGCTGTTGGCGCCCTTCCCACGTGTGAGGGTGACGCTGTTGGTAGTGTGCTGATTCGTGTCCCGTTCTGCCTCCTCTTTTGTTGCGACCACTGTGCTCTGGCCGCTCACATCATGAGTGGGCGAGGGTCGGCGGACAAGAGCACGATGTACCGTACCTGCAGCATATGTCGGTTAAGGTTCAAGACTGGCACGCCTCCAACGCCCTCCGGGATGTGGTGGCCCTGCTCGCCACCGAGGGCATCCGGCTGGTCGTCCCTGAGGAGGCGGTGGCCGCCATGGCCTTCGCCGCGGCCACGCTGAATGACCAAGAGGGAGACATTGGCGCCCGCCGCCTGTACGCGGTCGTCGAGGCAGTCACAGAGGAGCTGTCGTACAATGCGGCGGACAACGCGGGGCAGACCGTCACCCTCACGGCGGGAGCGGTGAGGGAGGCAATGTGGCGGTGGCGGGCGGACCGCGCGGCCCTGCCCGACCGGCATACGTAGGTGCATGCACGTGGTCGGGCGTTCGTTTGCTTTCTGTTTGAATAGGAGCCAGAAGAGCGCCAACCGTTGCACTTAGCCCTCGCGCGGATGCTCGCGACCATGGCACCGTCACTATTGTGCGTCCCGTAAAAAGTGGACGTGCACGGGTCGTGCAGTGTGGGTTTGATTGGTCCAGTGGCCGATATTTGACATGATCACGACACGAGCACGTCTACTTTTTACGGGACGCACTATAGTTAGATTTGATGTGGTCCGACACGGGAGCAAAGGCCCCGTGCCCACAGCGCGCGTAGGAGATTCCCGAAGATTGCCGTCTGCCTGCGCGTGCTGAGCCTGCTGACAGCCGACTGCACCAATGAGTGCACCGAACGGGCCGTCGAAGGCCCCTGTGTGCTCTGGAGGCTGACGGTCGGAAGACTGGTAGCCAATGAGGGCTCAGAACTGATCGCGGCGCGGCCGCAGCACGAGATTTATTGCGAACACGGAGGCCTCAGACAGGCGTTTGCGCGGGTCTAGGCCAATGAAACGGCTCATCGAAAAGCGCTTTCGTGGACGCAACGCAGGGGCCTCGATTGGCCATTCGAGCCCTCAACGAAGCCCCGTTTTGATGCTCGATTGCCAACGAGGGCCTCTCGTTGGGCCTCGTTGAAAAAACATACTCTTGTGACGATCTGGTCCCTGAGGTGTGCATTGCTGGCAAGGCGCCCTCCTGGTCACCTGGCGCAGCTCTGCGGCGTGGACGAGGATTGACTGATGAGTGTTGCTGCACTGCATCCTCGTCTTTCCTTGTCGCAACGTGTCCTGCGCCTTTTCCGTACGCCTAGACGCCATCACCTTTGCCCCCGCACCCCTCGCCCCCCTTCCCCTCCACCGTCGCTCCCAGCTGCTGCCCCCCCACGTTCCCCCCACGCTTCTTCCTCCCCCGTCCCCCTGTATCCGTACCCGCTTCCCCGCGTTTTCTCCGGCAAGCCACGCCCCTGACCATGGACGTCCCCGGCGGCGTACCCGTTGCCCACCCGGCCGCCGACGGGCATCAGCCGTGGACCAGCTACACGACGACGGCGGTGCCGCTGGCCGAGATTGATGACGTCCGTGCGGACTGGCACGAGCGCCCCGAAGTCGTGCGCGGGGACGCTACCCCGTTGTTTTTTTTTTCCTTCTTTTTGGCCGAACTCGTTGGCCTTACCGCCATTTTCCTCTACATAATGGTGCCGCTCGTGATCGAGGAAGCAGACGATTGGGCTTTAAGAGGGGTCTTTGGGCTTTTTGTTTCCATCATGGTGTTGGGCGCGAGTGGTCTGTACTACTGCTACCACCGTGCGGTGGCGGTCAGCAGCACCCGCGGCCACGCCCTGCCGTGCAACACCCTTTCGACGGACGACGCGGCGGTGCGCATTGGCAACGCCCTCAACGACGACCGGGCGGCGCTGCACGTGGTCATGGCGTGCTACCACACCCACCCGCGGGGGGTCCCCGCCCTGGGCTTGACGGACAACACGGTATCATGGACGGGGCGGCAGCCCCTCCAGGGCCTTACCGCTGTGGCGGGCCACCCCTCCACCGCCCTGGAGGAGGTGCTCCCGCAGGTGGGTGGCGCCCCGGGCGGCACCGCCGCCGCCGCTGCCAAGCCCGTCCGCCTCTTCCTCTACGCCCGTGGGGTGCTGAGCGCCGCCGCCGCCGAAGTGGTTGCGTCGCAAGTGGACGCCTTCGTGGCCGCCCACCGCCACCGGGACCGCCACCACGCGGTGGCGGTGCAGCTGGTGATGCCCCCGGGCTGGGGCCCCCGGCTAACGGTCACCCCGCCGGGGCCGGGGGCGGCGCCGCTGCTGGCGCGGCCGGCAGCGTGGGCGGTGGCGTCGGCGGTGGGGCTGGCGTGGGCGTACGAGCTGGCCTGCCGGTCGGCGATGGACAGCCGGCAGCTTACCCTTTGCCGCTCGTTTGTGGTGACGCCCAAGGGGGGCCACGTCGACTGAGTGTGCGGTGGGGTGGGGGCAAAGAGGAAGGGGGGTGAGGGGGGGGAGGAGCGAGTGTGCTGCTGCTAGCGCCGTGGGGTTCGGAGGGTGGGGGTACGAGTTGGGCTCTGGTGCGGCGGCATGGGCCGGAATTTTTTGATTGGCGCAGCCTGCTGGCGCGTCGACAAGCTGTGGCGCCTCGACCATGGGTTGGGCGGGCATGCATGGTGGGTGGCCTGCCTGGGTCCCTTCTTCTTGCAGCGGCCTCGCGCGTTCCACCCACCACATGCTCTGTACCAGAGAAAAGGGGTGGTGCCCCACATGTCAGAAACGATGGGGCGCGTGCCCAGGAGGCGCGGAAGTGTGCCGTACGGAAAAGGGAGGCTGCCACCCAGCAGTGTACATATGGGACAGCACATCTGCAGAGATTTGCTTGAAGTACAGCCTGTCGGGCTGTGGGCGCCGCCCGTCGCCGCGACATCCCTGCTGCGGTGGCGCCGCTGCGTCTGTGCATGGCGCCCAGTCCCTCTTGGCACGCCTCGGCCGCCGTTGCAATGGCTGTCCGCTTAAACTGGCGCGTCTGAGAAGCGTGTCCTGCGGTAGGCCACGGCCGGCACTGGGCGCCCCATTGGCTCTTCAGCCCGCCCGGTGGGCCGACGGCCGGGTCGCGCCCCCGCTGCCACATGCGGCGGGGGCGTGTCTCTTGAGGGCGCAGCCTACTCCGCGCCTCGCGGCACCGGTGCGAACGCTGCCGCAACCGTCGGGCCGCCGACGGGGGTAGTACATAAGCAGCCTACGCCAGGTCGTCTCGGTAGCGCTGCGGCTCAAGGCGCGGGTGGGGGGGGGGGGGGAGGGGGGGGAGAGCGGGTGACACCCACACATGCACCCGTGAGGGAAAAAGAGGTGGCCGAGGGGTGCACCGCCAGTGCCGGCGTCGCCACCCCTGCCGCCGCAGCCGTTGCCCCCCGCCAGACTGCTCCCGCCGCCACACCCGCCAACGTCGCGAGTACTGTGGGAGGTGAATTGAAGGGGGGGGGCAGCACTCCCCTGTGGCAGCGGGCAAGCGCCTGCTGACGGTGGGGCAATGGCCGCGATGAATGGGCACGCTGGGAGGGTGGGACGTGGCGGGATTGGGGCTCGGGGGGGGGGGAGGGGCGTTGCGGAAGCGCGCCACGAGCACGCGCCCCGTGCCGGTGCCAAGCGTTTGGCGGGGGCGACGGCCACGCACGCCGTGGGATGACCTATCGGCAACCACTGCGGCATCCACCGCCGCTGCCGACGCCGCCGCCGCTGCCGACGCCACCGCCGCCACCTCCGCCGATGCCACCGCCGCGGCCTCCGCCGCCGCTGCCGCTGCCATTATCATTGAATTGCCATCACCGCGGCCGACAGCGTCGCCATCAGACTGCAGTCCCCGCATGGTGGCGGCGTTGCCTACATGGCGCGACCGGCGCGCGGGGAGGCGGGGAGATGGGGGGACGGGCGGGGGGAGCGCCAACTGGCTGCGGGACGGAGCACGGAGCACAGCAGTGCAAAGAGATTCACAACTGCGAGTGGTACGGCCGTCTCCCGTCCGAGGAGTGTTCTCCCCCCCCCCCCACTCACCCTCACACCGCGCCAGCGTCAGCCCCACGCTCGCACATCCAATGGATAGCTCTCCCCCTAGCCAGAACAGGCACGCCCCTCTTATGTACGCCTTCCCCTTATTCCTCCCCCCGTCCCAGTGGTGTCAGCCACAGATCCCCAAACACTACCTCCGCCTTACGCGTGTCCACGTTGTGGCACACAAGCTGCACCCGCACGCCCCCGCCAGCCACCACAGGTAGTCGCTGCGCCAGGACGACGCGCATCCACGGGCGGGGTGCCACCGCCTCGACGGCGAGCACCGCGGGGCGGGCTACAGCCTGCTCACAGCCGCTGTCGTCAACTCCACTGTCGCCAATGTCCCTTCTACCGTCGCAGCCATCGTCGCGCATTGCTGCCGCTGCGGCTGCCACGGCTGGCGCTGCGAGTGCCTCAAGCCGCCCCCTCGAGCCGGTCTGCTCCCGCTGCTGTCGCCGAGGGGGGGCACGGGCGCGCGCCCCCGCCCGCGACGCCGACGGCGGCGGCGGCGGCCGCGGAGGCGGCGGTGCCGCCCCCCCCCACCCCGCGCTGCGCGTAGCTGACAGCGGCGGGGGCAGCGGCAGCACCACCACCTCCACGCCAGCCATGCCGCCAGGCCAGCCGTGCGCAGCATTGGGCGGGCCGACCATCTCGAGGGCCACCTCGTAGTCCCCCCCTGGCAGCGCCGCCTCCACCGTGGCGGTCACGTCAAACCACCACACGCGGCGGAGGGCGAGCGCGTCGCGGCCACACGGGCCGCCGCCAGGAAGTACCTTCCAGTACTCACTGGCATGTGCCCATGACACGGCCGCGGCGGCAACGGGGAGGGCCACCCGCCACGCCGGCGTGGCGGGCGCGCGTGGTACGGCGGGGGGCGGCCACGCGCAGCACTGCGTCGCCGCGTGCGGAGGGGTGCCCCCGCCAGTGGGGAGAACGACGACCGCACAAGCGGCGCCGTCGGCGTTGCGGCCAATGGGCAGGCCCGTGGGACTCGCCGCCGCGGCCACCGCCGCCACCCCCGTGGGCGCCGCCGTCTCCCCCACTGCCTCCGCGGCAGCCGCGGCGGCGGCCCGCAGTTGTGGCGGCAAAAGCAGCTCCCAAACAGACGGCGGCCCAGTCACGGCGGCGGCCGTCGCGCGGCACACCGCGGCCAGGCGGCAGATGGAGCGCGGGGGGAGGCACTTGGCAACCTCGGCGAGCAGGTCGGCGGGGAGGGTGTTCAGGGTGGGGGAGTCCATGGGCGAGGGAGGGTCGGGTAGGGGGATGGGGCGGAGATGCGTCGATGCAGAGCTGTTCGTAGGGGAGGGAGAGCAGAAGGGGGGGAGCTGTAGCGTAGGGCGGGCACTTTGAAAGGCGAAGTGCCAGGGCGATGCGCGCGCGGGGGTCAGTCGGTGGCCAAGACAACCAAGTCGGAACTCGTTGACCTCTCTCGCTGACGAAGGAGGAGGAGAGGCGCACTGCCCTGCTGACAAAACGAGGGAGAGGGATCCTGTTGTACAGGATGTACTGAACAGTACATATACAATGCATTATGGAAGGAAAGTACATGCCTGCGCTACATATGCATATTAAATATCCTCAAGCTTGACACTATATATTCGATGCTTTTCGTGCAATACTGATTAACCTGATCGACCAACTGCTCCGTCCACGCAGGACGGCATCCGCATGATGTGTATGCAGTACGTACAGAGAACAAGCGAGCGGTTGCCTACCTCTTCCCACCACGGGCTCGTGCGACATGCTCCCCCCGAGCTCATCTGATTCCTACTGAGACGAAAGGCGTCGACGGTCATGCTCAATCACGGCATGTGCGTATGTGCGCCTTAAACGTGCCAAGACAGCAAATGAAAAGCGACCATGAAAGGCGCCGCTGGCGCCCGATCCAAGTCCACTGCTACTCCGCGCGTCGGCTCCTCCCCCCCAAACACCCCTTCTCACCCCTCCATTGTCGGCCGCCAGCACCGCCACGCCGACCGTCGTCAGCGTCGCCGCGATGACCGCGCAGGCGAGGGAAGGTGCCCCTCGCCTCTTCGGAGCCTCTGCGGTCACCAGCTTGCCCGCAGTGTCCGGCTCGTCCGTCGTCGCTGTCGACCCCACACCACCGCCCGCCGCCGCCACCGCCGCGGCCACGGTCACCGCGACCCCCGCGACGCCCACCGTCGCTCCTCCTAAATCTCAAAATCATCTCCCGACCGACGTGGCCTTGCACGCCACCGCCGAGGCGCCAACCGTCGTCGACAGGATCGGACGACACGCGGGACAGCTACCCACGGCGCCGCGTGCGCAAGCGGCACCCCACGCACGGGGGACGAGTCACAGAAGCGGCGCGATGGCAGCGCGCGGGGGGAGGGTCGGCACCGCTGGCAGGGCCGCACCCCTCTACCTCTGCATGGCGAGCATTCTTACGCGGCGGCCGTGCCCGACCGACGCGCCAGCACCCGGCCTCTCGCCCCACGTTTCCCTCGGACGATGTTCACCTGTCCCTGACCTCTCCTTATTTTTTGGATTGACAATTGCGCACCTCGTGACTTATCTTCGTTACTACCGGCGGCGAGAGCCCAATACGAAAAGGCTATCTACGCAGGACTTTGAGCGAGCCGGCGGGTACGACCAGGACACGCGCATTGCCCGGGTTCTTGGGGGGTTGGGTTTCACAGAGGATGCCTGGCAGACAAGGTGCGCTTAGTTGAGTGGCGGGTGGCAGATGCGCGAGGCGCTTGCGAGGTTGTTGCTGCGCGAGCCGAGTGTGCTTCTTTTGCACGAGCCGACTAGTAATGTCGACTCGGCGGCCAAGGCCTATCTTGCGCGCTACCTGAGGGAATACCCGCATACTTCGTGGGAAACCCAGTGGCGGCGGCCTCTGCCCAACAGACAAGGTACCAGCTGCTGCAGCAGCAGCGTGGGCGGTCGTCAAAGCGCTCGCAGCCGTTTGGAGTGGAGCGCGCTGTCGTAGCCACCCCCCTGTCCCTCCCCCCCCCCACCTGCCATCCCGGTGGCAGGCGGCCCCAGCGGCTTGACGCGGTCTCGTGCGCGTGCCCACGGTGGCGACGGCGCAACCCCCCTGCCCTACACGGCCATGTTGCATGGGCTATCGACGCCGCGGCCCCCCTGTGAGTTTCCAAAGCCACCCAGCCGCGGCTTAAGTGGTGCGGGTGTATGGCCAATGTACACCCCCGCACCCCACCCCCCCTCCCGCTCATCTATTGCGCTCGTTTGCACGCCCTCCCACCCCAAACGAGCCGACCGGGGATTGCTCAACCACTTTTTGATTTCACAAACAAAAAACAAGACACGCCCGCCGCGAGAAACCCGACCGCAGACGCTGTGCACGTCTGGAGAACGGCATGGACCCCACCCCCAGCCATCACTTGCGCCGGTACAGGTAGAGGTAGCCAAACTCCCTCGGCGGCTTTTCGCTCACCGCCACCTTTTCGTCGTTGAAGATGACCCACTGGCCCGCTTTGCGCACGTGCGCCACGTAGTGGCCCGACGCCGTGCTCGCGCCCATGTGGCTGGCAAAGCCCATCAGCTCGTACTGGCCCGTCCCGTCCGTCACAGTGTCCCCCTGAGCCAGGTCCGCCAGGCTGCCACCCTGCCCACCGCCGTCGCCGCCACCCGCAGCACCCCCGCCACCCCCACTGGCCGCCTCTACCCCTGCAACTGCGGCAGCCAGGTCGTCAGAGTGGCTAAACAGCCAGTCCGCCGCGCGCTCTAGCGAGCCGCCCGTGGCCCTGAGAGCCGCGCGTGCCTGCACAGCGGTGAATCCCATCGCAGCCAGCATCTCCACTGAAGCAGGGTCCACCGCCGCCGCTGCGGGGGCACTCCCTGCGGGTGCCGCCGCAGACACCGGGGCGGGCAGGGGGTCGTTGAAATCCGAGTCCCCCATGTGCGACATGACCCACTCGACTGCCTCCTCCCCACCCGCATTGGCTGTTGCTACCGCGGCTCGCCGCGCCCCGTTCTCGGAGAAGCCCATGGACACCACCGTTGCCACAATCGCGTCGTCAGGCACCACTGCCGCGGGCGCGACAGCACCCGCCCCCCCAGCGGGCGGCTCCTCCTCCTCGGGCAAAGACGTCTCCCCAGGTTGCATCCCGCTGCCATGCAGGTGGGTGAGGTCTAGCTCTAGCGGCACGTCAACCGCGACGTCCAGCTTCTTGGGCGTCCAGTCGTCAGCCAAAGTGTACTTGTTGAGGTGCACGAACAAGTAGTCGGGGAAGGAGCGCAGCCGTAGCCGCCGCACGGCCTCCCCCTTTGCCTTGGTCACGGGAGAGGTCCAATCGGTAATGCACTCCTCCGCTGCCAGAGCCGCCACACACGCATCAAACGGTACGCGCAGCTGCACGCGGGCCTCCTCGTCCGCACCGCCACCATTGGGCTTGGACCGCTTGGCGTTGCGCTCCTCATACGCTTGCACGTCCTGTCGGTTAGTCGCTGCCTCCACCGGCACTGGCAAGCTCAACACATTCTCCGACCGCCCACTGTAGCGCACCGCCCCCGTTGACGCGCACGCGAGGCGGTCCTCCAGATTGAAGCGGAACAGGGAAGGCGTAGGCAGGAAACCAGCAGCAGAGTTGGCCTCGGCCACGTCCGCCCCTGCGCGGGAGCCGCCACCCGACAGGCGGGCAGCGCCGCTGCGCTCGGCACGCGCCATCAACTCCAGCAGGTGCTGAAGAAACTCCGATGCATCCTGCTGGCGGCCGGTCGAGAACTCCGGGTGGCCCCGCCCGACCAACGCCTTAAACGCCCACGGACGAACAGATGAGCGCTGGGGCGGTGCCGGTACAGCGTCAGGATCGGCGGCCTTGCCCGTAAGCGTCGGCAGCCGCGGGTCCGCATAAGCGTCCGTAAGGAGGGCGGACGCGACCTTTGCAAACGACGTAATGAAGTCGCCGGCCGCGTCGGCCGGGGCCGAGCGGAAGATGGTACTCGCTACCCCGTCGGCCACATACCGGTCGTCCATCTCTGGGATCGACAACAGCAGCTGCAGCACCGACGACATGTAGCAGCTGTTCCCCAGGTTATCTAGACCGATCGCGCCGGGCCCAGACAGCGGCGAAAGGGTGCTGCCGGACTCGGCAATGACATCCCACTCGTGACGGAGGTTGAGGTCCACCTGGAGCTCTGTCATGGAAGCCGCCGTCTTGACAGCCGACTGCATGTGGATGCCCCAGTGAGCGAGATGTTCAGCCAACTTGGCGTCCGTCACCATGTCGTCCTCGTCAGGTGCGTAGGAATACACATCCGCACCATGGGGTGTGATGGTCCCGAGCTTCACCACCAGTGGGTACTTGGAACCCGTCTCTTCAAAGTGCTTTAAGGCCGCCCCGGTACCCCCCGAGCCGTCCCAGTTGCGACGGCCCGAGCCAATCACGCCCGTGGACAGGTTGAGCCACAGGTTATCCTTGCGGCCCGAGTCAAAGCACACCCAGCTCGCCGGGTCGGGACTGATGACCTTGCCGTTGGTGGGGAGCTGCTCCAGTGTCGCCGCGTACTTGCTCTCCTTCCGGTCCTCTTCCTCCCACGCCGCCGCCGACACGGCGGCTGTGCGAGACGCGCGTGGCGCCGCCAGCACTGCCTCCACCGCCGCCTCAATCTGTGGGTGCAGCGACGGGTGGGGGTAGGCCACTACCGCCACCAATGACGGCTCCGTACCCGGGGGACCCGGCGGCACAAAAGACACCACCGTGAGGGTCTTTTGGGTGTCGTACTCTGGGGGCGTCTCCACCGCAAAACCACCCGGCACGCCCAGAGCCATCTTGGTGACCTTTGCGCCACCATCGCCGGCGTCGCCGGTGCCATTCCCGTCGCCGGCTGCGGCGCCACCCTCAGCGCCCGTCTGCATCACCGAGTCCCCATCCCCGTCGCCACCGCTACCGCCGCCACCGCCGCCACCACCATCGCTCTTGGGCTCCCGCGGCACTCGCACCCACTGCTGGTGGAGGTACACCGCCGCGCCCGGCCCGACGCGTGCCACGTCGAGCCCCACGTACGCGGCGCCGTACGAGCGCCACGACGCCAGGGAGGTGTACAGCCCCGCAGACGACTCGGGGGTATCAAACGACAGCGCGCACTCATCGGCCACGACCGTATCCCCGGCGGTCGGCACCCGCACCGCCGACGGCGCCGCCGCGGCCGCGTTGATCGCCGCCAGGGCAGCGTCCGCGGGCAGGGCGGCCAGCGACGAAGGGGGGCCCATCATGAGGGCTCAGTGCCGCGCGCGGGCGCGCGTGCCAAGATCAGAGGGAGAAGGAAAGGTACAATGGGAGGTAGAGGCAGCACGGGGCAGAACCGGGGGGGGGGAGCTGCAGCAACTGGTGACAGCAGGTTCGCGAGCAGCGACACCCAGAGAGGCGGGCGGGCGTGCTGACAAGAACCGGCAGGGCGCAGCTGCAGGCGCGCGCCACCAACGCGCGCAGCCGCTCCCGGCGATGCGTTCGGAGAGCCAGGGACCAGACTTCTACCTCGGCACGAAGCGCGACACACCCCCAAACCGCGTCGAGTGCGCGTCTTCGCATGGTCTGTCCCCTCTCGCTGTCTGTACTGGCGAAGGAGCCGACCGCCCAGCACAGACCGATCCTCCAAGTACATCCACTCTTTTGAGTCCGATGATCGATTGCGCGTCGCGCAAGTAAGGCGGTATTGTACTGTCCTACACTCCTGTGTTTGCCGAAAGTCGCGAATATTTCATCTTTTTGAGCTGAGACAGCGGTTCGCGCGACATGGGAGAAGCCATACCCACCTCAAGGTCATCAGTGACATCCCGCGCTCCCCCCCCCCCCCCCCGCCCCTACCTTCTCCCTCCCCCGCCTGTGTGGGGTGGGTGCACGCCATCCATGGCGCCCACTACATCTCCCCCCACGGCGGCGTCCATTGAGCCCACCGTCACGCTCGCGTGTGGGGAGGTACGCGCCAGCTGCGATCAGCTACGGGTGGTCCTCGACGCGGTCGCCCGCGGCGGCGGCGGCGGCGACGGCGTCGGCATCGGCAGTGGCGCGGCCGCCGACGCCGCCGCCGCCGCCGCTGCCGCCGACGGAGGTCCCCCCCCGTTTCCCCAGGCCGTGACGTCTGCGGCTGCCGACGCGCTGGTGCGGCTCAAGGAGGCCAACCGGCTGGCCGCCACCGCCGCGGCAGGGGCGCTACGGCGGGAGCGGGCGGCGCTCGCCACCCGCATCGCCGCGGTGGTGGCGGCCATGCCGCCCCTGCCCCCCGCCGCGGCGGCCGTACGCGACGATGATGTCCACGACGATGGCGGCGGCGGGGGCGCCCCCGCCGACGCGGCGGCGGCAGCGGCGGCCGTGCACGGCCGCCGGCTGGCCGCCCTTGACGCGGAGCTGGCGCACCGGCGGGACCTTCTCTCCGCGACGGACCGGGTGGGGGCGGCCAAGCGGGATTCCCTCCGCCGCCGTGCTGCCGCCGAGGCGTTTCTCGCCAAGCTGCCGGCGCACGCCCGGGCGGTGGCGTCGTCGGTGGCGCCCACCCGCGCCTTTTAGCCGGCGCCTGTGCGGGTTGAAGGGGGGAGTGGCAGGGGAGAAGGGGGGAACGCCGACACCGCCGCCGCTGCTGCCGCCGCCGCCGCTGCCGCGCAGGCCACCGCCGCTGTTGGGAACGACGCGGGCCCACCGTCGGTGGCAGGCGGGGGCTGCCCCCCTGTGTCAGCTAACGGCGATGGTCCCCCTCTTGCCTAGAGCAACGTAGCAGACGAGGGCGGGGACGGCGTCGGCGGTGGGCCTGCCAACCCCGGGCGGTCGACCCCGTGCCCACCAACGTGGCCCGCCCCCACGGCGCAAGACGCCGCCCCGCCCGCCGACGCGGCCGCCGCCACCCGCTCCCGCCGGCGCTGCGGCGGCGCGCCGACGGCCTCGCCGCGGCCGCGGCGGGGGTGCTGGCCGACGACGGCCGCGGGGGGGTGCACGCCCCGCCGGCGGCGGGGGCGGCGGCGACGTTGTCGTCGCCGTCGGTGGTGGTGGTGGCGGCCGCAGCGGCGGCGGCGGCGGCGGGGGCGGCGGCAGCGGCAGCAGGGAGGTGGGTACACCCCTACGGGGCGGCCAGCTTTCGTGCCGCCGTCTCGGTGCGCTGTGCGTGCTCGCCCCCGGGGACGACCCTGGTGGCCGTCTGGGGTGCCCGCGCCGGCGGCCACCAGCCCGCGCGCGCCGGTGACCGCGCGCGGGCGGCGCGCCCGCGGCGGCGGCCAAGTCCCAATGGGATTTCCTCGCCACAGCGTGGGCGGCGGGCGTCTACTCGCGCACGGGCTTGCCGTTCATTGGTCAGACGCGGGGCGGCCGCCACGCGGCGCCGCGCGCACCGGCCGGCCGCGGTCGCCCGTCCGTCCCGTCGTTGTGCCGGCCACGCCCGCGCGCGGGGAGGTGTGGCGGGGACGGCGGCCTTGTCGGAGCACCGCGGCCGCGAGCGGGGCTGCCACCCCCCCCCCGTCACGGGCCGCCCGTCACGGGCCGCCCGTCACGGGCCGCCCGTGCTGGGCCGCTGCGCTGGGCGGGGACAGGAGCGCCCTTGCTGGACGGCTACATGTTAACAAGGACTGTGCGCTGGCGGGCGGCCCAGCAATGCCGGGGCGCCCCTCCCCGGCGGCACATCCTGACGGGGGGTGCGGCCATGCGCCCGCGGCGGCCGCCCAGGCGGCCGCGCTCGGCCGGGGCCGCCGCCAGCACGTCCGCGGCCGCCGCCAGCACGTCCGCAGCCGCCGCCAGCACGTCCGCGGCCGCCGCCGGCGCTCCCCCCTCCTCCCTCCTCCCTCCACTCACGGCGCACGGGCTGTGGCCGCGTCGGCGGGACCCGCCCGCCCTCGTGCCGTGCGCGGCGCGCTCCGCGGGCAGCGTCGCCGCGGGGACGTCCCCCTCTGCTGCGTCTGTGTTTTTTTTGTGTTTTTTTTTTTTGCACGGCGCCGCGCGCTCCGCGGGTGCGGCGGCCGCTGTGAGGGGGCGGCCGCGGATCCGGGTGTGGCTGCCGTCGGGCGGGCGCGTGACGACCCGCGTGCCGCTCGACGCGGCGCCGGCGGGGCGGCGCGCGCGTCGGCGGCCGCCGCGGCGGGGCGGCGCGCGCGGCGGGGTTCGGGGCGGCGGGACTGGCTGGGCCGCCCCGCCGGGGGCGCCCACCCGGCGGCTCGGGGGGGGGCGGCGCGGCAATGGCGCGCTGGGTTGCCGCCTGCTTGCCCTGCTCCCGCCGTGGGGGGCGGCGCGGCGGCGGTGGTGCGGCGGTGGAGGTGGCGGCGGCGGCGGCGACGGGCGGGGCGGCCGGCCGGGCGGCGGCGGAGGCGGCGGCGGCGGCGACGGGCGGGGCGGCCGGCCGGGTGGTGGCGGAGGCGGCGGCGCCCGCGTCGGGCGGGGCGGCCGACCGGGCGACGGCGGCGGGCGGCGGCGGCGGCGGCGGCGGGCCCGCGGCGGCGGCTGCGGGCGGTGCCGCCGTGGCGGCGGCGGCGGCGGCGGCACCGACCGGGGCGGACCCGGCGCACCCGCCGTCGTCTGCGGGGGACGGCGCCCAGCGGCCGGCGGCGGCCGCGGCGGACCCGCGGGCGGGGGACACGCTGGCGCTGTCGCTGGGGGGGGCGGCCGCCGCTGGGGAGCGGCCTCCCGGCGCGGGCGGCGGTGCGACGACGCGAGCAGTGTCCGCGTCGGCAGCGTCTGTGGCGGGGGACGGGGGCGGCGACGCCGGCGGCGCCGGCGGCCCCGCGCAGGGGCACACCGCCGTGGGCGGCAGGGGCGTGGGTGCGGTACGCCCAGCAGACGGCGCGGGGGCGGGTGGCGGCTTCCCGATTGTCACGTTTGAGGTGCTGACGTGCACGTCCAGGACGCGCAAGGCGGTCCCCCGGGGCGGCGCCGTCGTCGTGGTCCACGCCTGGCTCGGTCGGGCGCTCTACCTGCTCTGGGGTACGCCGCGGGGCGGGGTGCCCGCGTCGTTCGACGCGTTTCGGGCGCGCCGGCCGGTGTGCGTGGTGCTGGAGCGGGAGGCTGGGGAGCTGCGGCCGGCGGTGCCCGCCGACGTGCCGGCCGGCGTGGCCGGCACCGACTGCCTGCTGTGGGTGCGGGGGGTGGAGCAGAGCCCCGTGCCGGGCGCCGGGGACCTGTCCGAGCTGACGCTGCTGCTCAAGGCGCCGTCGCCGGCAACGGCCGCCGCTTGGGCGGCGGCGGCCAAGGCGCTGACCCAGCCGTGGCCGTCGCTGCTGTTGCCGGCATGCGGCGGTGAGAGCGTGCCGGTGGCAGCGGTGGACGCGCTGCTCGCATCGGTGCGACCGCACGTGTCGCCGGCAAGCGGCGCGGCGCCCAGTGTTGTGGCGGCGGCGCTGGGAGCGCGGGGGTGCCGGACCCTGCTCGTCGCGTCGCACTGGCTGGCCTCGCCGACAGCGGCCGTTAAGGCTGGCGCGGGCGCGATCATGAAGGTGGCTGACGCGGTCGACTCGGCCAGTGGCGTGCCCGTGGCGGGGCCCGTGCTCCGCTTGTCGCTGCTTGTCGTGCAGGCAGGGGCGCTGTTGGTGCTTGCCGATGAGCACGCCACGATCCGGGCGGCTATCTCCACCCGGTGCATGGACGTGCTGGCCCGCGTGCTGCAACGCACCGTCGAGGCGTTGCGGCGCGACCAGACGACCTTTGTCGGCGCGCACGTCGAGCAGTTGTGCGGGCTGTTGCGACGCCTGGAGTCGTTGCTGACGGCCGTGGAGCGATCTTTTTTTGCCGGCGACGCCAACGGCGTGCTCCTGGATGGCATCGTGCGTGGGTGGGAGGCGGACCTGAACACGCTCTACGACATGGCGCTCGGGCTGACTAAGGACGGTGCGCTCCATGGCGAGGTTCTGGACACGATGGACCAGCTGCACGAGAAGTTGTCCGAGATGGGGCGCTCGTTTGGCTTGCGCGTCGCGGAGGCGCCGGATCTGGCGGACTATGGTGCGCGCTTCAATGCGCGCCCCCCCGACCCGAGCAAGTACGTGTCCGGCGTGGCCACACCGGGTCGCGCCGAGTATGCCCTGGTCTCCGCGCTGCGGGCCTACGTGGCGGGCGGGGGGTACGAGGCACCCCGGCTGGGCGTGTGTGCGATTGGTGGCTGCGGCAAGTCTACCGCGTGTGCGGGTGTGGCAGCCTGCGACTTTGTTCGTGAGCGCTTCCCCCGGGGCACTATCTGGGTGCAGCTGAGTGACATCTCGACGCTGCAGACCGTAGTGGACGCGGTGGTCGCGCTGGTCTACCGTGTTTGCGGTGCCGACACTGCGAGGCGGCTACTCCAGCTCGAGGTGCGCGACGACGTGGTGGCCGAGGCCGCGCATCACACGCGTTTGGTGCCGGCGGCGGAGGCTGCCCAGCGTTTGGTCGTGATTGACGATGTGCTGTACTCGAAGCGGGAGCTGCTGCAACTGTTGCTGCGCGTCGTGCCGCCGGCGACTCCCGTCGTGTTTACCACGCGCTCCGAGTTGGTCGTGTCCCTGCTGGGCGCCCAGGCGGTGCCCATTGACGGTCTGACAGACGAGCACGCGAGGCTGTTGCTGGCGCAGGCGTTGGGTAAGCCGCTGAACGCGGGGGCGGCCCCGTTCTCCCTTGCCGAGGAAGCGGGGTGGGTGGAGCGAGTGGTTCGCAAGACAGAGGGACACGCGCTGTCGCTGTCGATTGTGGGTGCCATGATTGCTGATCGGGACGGCGCGTGGCTCCACGTCGTGGAGGCGCTAGAACAGCGTTGGATGGAGCCCGACTTTGGGCTCCCCGATGGCGGCCTGGACATGCAGCCGTCGGTACGGGCCACGCTGGAAGCGAGCCTGGTGCTGCTCCCGGACGTGGCGAGTCGCTCGGCGTTTGAAGGCCTCGGCATCTTGCCAACCAGCGTGAAGGTTGGAACGCTTGTGCTGGCCCGACTGTGGAGGCTCCAGGTGGTCGCCGGGGCTGTCGAGGGAGCACATTCGGCTGGACGCCCTAGCGATCGTGCTGGCCAGATGACGGAGCTCAGCGGCGTGGACCGGCAGGTCAACCAACTGGCACGGGCGGGGCTGTTGCGCCGGGAAGTGGACGTGGCGAGCGGCCTTGTGGACGGCGTTGTCGTACACCCTGTGGTCGGCCAGTTTGCAAAGAGCCTGCTTGCCGACGACTGCCGAGCGCTACACGGCCGGCTGGTGCGCGATTACTTGGATGAGGTGGGCGGTATTGGCACCGACGAGCACGGGCTACGGACGTACCCGTTTTGGAAAACACGGGACGACGGGTACTGGTTCAACAATGTTGCCATCCACGCGGCGGCTTGCGGCGATGTCTCTGCGCCCGTGTCGCTCATGGATGAGAGGTGGCGGAGAGCTCGTCAGTCGAGTGGGTCGCCTCTGGCGTACCAAGGCGATGTGGAGATTGTTCTGGCGTCGCTGCCGTCTTTTGTGGAGGATCCTGACCACGAGGTGCAACGGACACCGTTGCTGCTGTCCAGAGCGTACCGGGCACTGGCTTGGGCGTACGGCGATAGAGCTGGTGGGAACCGGGCCGTCAACACAAAGGCGGCGGCGGACTGCTGTCGGCGCGCGATGAACCTGGTGAAGCGCGAGACGACGCCGCTGGAGTGGGCGGCGACGCAGCACCGCCTGGGCGTTGCGTATTACAACCTCATGGGGGGGGACAAGGCGGCCAACGTGGAGGCCGCGATCGCGTGCTACGAACAGGCGCTGGACGTGTGGACTGTGGAGGCGGCGCCGCTGGACTGGGCGAGCACGCAAAGCAACTTAGGCAATGCGCATCGCCAGCGCGTGGGCGGGAACAAAGCGGCCAACGTGGAGGCGGCTGTTGCGTGCTATGAGCGGGCGATGGAGGTGTGGACGCGGGAGGCGGCGCCGCTGGATTGGGCAAGGACGCAGCACACGTTGGGCAACGCGTACCGCGAGCGCGTGGGCGGGAACAAAGCGGCCAACGTGGAGGCGGCGTTGGCGTGCTATGAGCGGGCGATGGAGGTGTGGACGCGGGAGGCGGCGCCGCTGGATTGGGCAAGGACGCAGCATACGTTGGGCAATGCGTATCGCCAGCGGGTAGATGGGGACCAGGCGGCCAATGTGGAGGCGGCGTTGGCGTGCTATGAGCGGGCGCTGGAGGTGCGGACGAAGGAGGCGGCTCCACGGGAGTGGGCGAGGACCCATAGCAATTTAGGAAACGCGTACCGCGAGCGCGTGGGCGGGGAAAAGGCGGCCAACGTGGAGGCGGCGGTGGCCTGCTACGAGCGGGCGCTACAGGTGCAGACGCGGGAGTCGACGCCGCTGGACTGGGCGAGGACGCATTTTACCTTGGGCAACGCGTATCGCGAGCGCGTGGACGGGGAGAAGGCGGCCAACGTGGAGGCGGCTGTCACGTGCTATGAGCGGGCGATGGAGGTGTGGACGCGGGAGGCGGCGCCGCTGGACTGGGCAAGGACTCAGCACGCCTTGGGCAACGCGTATCGCCAGCGCGTGGGCGGACAAAAGGCGGCCAACGTGGAGGCGGCGGTTGCGTGCTATGTGCGGGCGCTAGAGGTGCGGACGATGGAGGCGGCGCCGCTCGACTGGGCGAGGACGCTGTATATCTTGGGCAACACCCATCGTGAGCGCGTAGGCGGGGACAAGGCTGCCCACGTGGAGGCGGCGGTGGCCTGCTACGAGCGGGCGCTACAGGTGCAGACGCGGGAGTCGGCGCCGCTGGATTGGGCGAGGACGCAGCACGCCTTGGGCAACGCGTATCGCCAGCGCGTGGGCGGGGACACGACGGCCAACGTGGAGGCGGCAATGGCGTGCTACGAGCGAGCTCTCGAGGTACGGACGCGGGAGGCGGCGCCGCTGGACTGGGCGAGTACGCAGCACGTATTAGGCAACGCGTACCGCGAGCGTGTGTGCGGGGACGAGGCTGCCAATATGGAGGCGGCGGCGGCCTGCTACGAGCGGGCGCTGCAGGTGCGGACAAAGAGGCGGCGTCGAAGAACTGGGCCCGCACGTCTTTCTGCTTGAGTTTGAGGCGGTTGCGGTCGAGTTGAACGAGCAGCTGGGGCGCCTCGTGGCGGACTTGCAGGAGACAGTGGAGGGAGCGGAGTCCGCGCATTGAGAGCGGGGCGTGCGGAGCGGAACTGGGAGATGGTGGGCATGGGGCCGCGCACGGCGGGGATGCGGCTGGGGAATTTGTGTCTGATGAAGCAGACGGACCTGCGCGGCGCCGCCGCCTGCATCCCTCGTGCCGTGGTTGGAAGCGGGGGGGGGTGGGCGGTGCGAGGTCCCCGCCTGGCCGGGGTCTCGTCTATTGCGCGTTGATCGCGGGTGGCCGGAGGGCTTCCGGAGGCTCGCATGTTGGTGGCTCGGCCGCCATCCCCGCTGACGTCGGCGACCACGGTGTGAGGCCACCCGCGCGCGCCGCGCCCAGCTCCCCCACACCGCGGGGGCCATCACACTGGCGGCGGCGGTGCAGCGGTGGACGCGTCGGCGGGCAGGCCTGGCGGGCGGGCCTGCCTCGGCTCGCGCCCGCTTGCTGGTGGCGCGTCGGTGGTGACGGGCGGCGGCGGCGGCGGTGGCGGTCGACACCACAGACGCGGCGGCTGTACGCCTCCTCTTTACGCCGCCGTTGCCGGTGACGCGGCCGCGCTCGCCACCCGCCGCGCCCACCCGCTGGGTCTGCCAACGTTGGCCGCCGCCGTGGGCGCGGCGGTGGCGCGGCTGGGCGTGCCGCCGCCGCCGCGGCGGCCGCCGCTGTTGCCACCGCCACTGCCGTCGCCACCGCCGCTGCCGGGCGTCCGCGAGAGCGGCGGCCGGCGCGTCGGCGGCCGCGCGCCGCCGCTGCCGCCGCCGTGGGGTGGCGGCGGCGGCGGCGGCGGTGGCGGCGGCCCGCGGAGAGGGAGCACGGGGGAGGTGGCGGCGGCCGTCGGAGCGAGGGGGACGAGGTCAGGCTGGCGCTTGTCTTCCCCCCCCGCCCCCTTCCCACGCTCTCGCCCCCCCGTGCACTTGGCGCGGCCCCGCTGCCCCGCCGCCGCCGCCGCCGCCGCCGCCGCCGCCGCCGCCGCCACCGCCGCCACCGCGGCGCCCGGCAGCGGCGCCGGCAGCGGTGGCGGCGGCCACGCCCAAAAAAACAACAAACGGTCGGCGGCGTCGGGTGTGACCGGGCGGCGCGGCGGCGGCGCGCCCGCCGCCGCCACCGCCGCAGGGGGCGCGCGGCGCACGCCGCGGCGGCCGCCGCGGCGGCCGGCAACGGGCCCAGCCGCTCCTCCCGCCGGCGACGCAGGTACCCGACGCGGCCATGACGGGCGGCGGGCCCGCCCGCCGCCTCCCCGGCGACGCCGCCGCCAGCCGGCGCGACGACGCGGGGCGGGCAAGGCCGCCAGCGTCTCGGCGACGCAGCCGCCCGGGGCAACCACCACCGGCTTGGAAGAGGCGAAGCAGGCGCTGCGTCGCGCTGCACCGCCGCCGCGGCGGGAACAGAACCGTCCGTGTACAGTACACAGCACCCCAGAATTTTACCCGACGGGTCAGCCGAATACATATCAGGCAAATTCATAGTCCACGGTCGAAAGCACACTTTTTTGGCATTGCTGTTTTGTGTGCAGCATCCCCCTACCCTCCCTGACCGCCAAGCACGTCTGGTATAGCACGAGAAGAAAAGAGAAGCAGACGAGCACGGCAGGGTGAGACCTGTAGCTAGACCAATATGGAGAAAGCACACATGCAAGAGACGTCAGGGACGGACGAGGTCGGTCAGTGTCACTACAGCAACTCAGCACAGAGGATGCTCACAGCATTAGCAAAAGCGCAATCCCCCGCATCGCCGGCGACGCGGCGGCTGTCACGCAAGGTGCCAGCTCTCTTCCCCTCCGATGACCCGCCCCCCGACCCGTGGCATCCTCCCTCGCACTCACCCTCCCCCATCTTCCAAAAGCGCCAGTGAGGTAACCTTGGCCCCCTCACTCTTCGTGGCGCGGCCTACGACCCAGTTGGGCACGCCGCCGCTGCCGCTGCTGCCGCCGCTGCCGCTGCCACCGCCGCTGCCGTAGCTACCACCACAGTCACTGCCGCCACCGCTGCAGGTGGGGACCACCACCGCCGCCTCGCGAGTGTACTGGCCCACAGCTCAGAGGTTGGGAAGAGGAAGGCGGCAACGACGGCACGTTGAGGACGACCCTGACAAGGGAACGGGGGGGGGTGGGTATGAGAGCGTGGTACGCGCCGAGGTGGTTGAGAGATGGTAGCAAGAAGAGTGAGGTGGGGGGGGATCGTAGGAGAGGGGGAGGGGGTGGGAAGGGGGGAAAGGGGAGGGGAGGAGAGGGGGGGGGGGGGGCAGGGCGGGAATGGGAGAAAGAACAGGGAAAGTGGACACGGGCAGCCCCTCTCCAGAGAGGCGAAGTGGGTCCGCGGCGTCGGCGGCAGCGGCGGCGACGGAAACAGCGGCAGCAACGATGGCGACGGCAGCGGCCAACACACCGGCGGTGGTGAGCCGTGAGAGGAGAGCACACCTCGCCCCTCCCCTCCACCCCCTTCTCCACTCTTGCCTCCTTCTCTCCTCCTACCACCCCTCCGTCCCACCCGAACCTACCGCCAAGAGTTCCTTCACCGAGGGAGTGGGCCAACGTCAAGCACCGCGGCCCTCGAACCAACCACACGCGTGCAGGAAGGGCGGACGGTGCCACACACAAGGCGGTGGGAGGGGTCAGGCGCTTGCGCAGGAACGAAAGGGGGAGGGTGGGGGGACAGAGCCCATGGCGACCCGGCACGGGAGAGGGAGTGGAGAGGCGCATGGGCCGGGAGGGGGTGGGAAGGGGTGGGGGAGGATGGGAAGGGCGGGAGGGGAGGGGGGTCTGCTTGCACTGGGACACCACGCGGGGGGGACGGACGTGCCAGCGACCACGTGCATCTCTGCATTCTTGATTCTCCGGAAGCGAGGTGTGCCGATTATTTAGTCCGACTCTGCAGACGGGCCACAAGCCGGCAACTGGGTGGGCCACAGGTGACGGAGTGGAATCTATCGCATGAAGAGGGAACAAGGTCCCAACACAACCCTATGGTGGTCTTTTTCGCGGGATCATGTATTCTTTTACCCCGCTGATTTCGAAGTGGGGTGCTGTGTACTGTACCGTACGCGGACGCGGTTTTTTCGAGCGCTGGCGGGCCCATACGTGCGCGCACGACCGCGCACGGGCGCACAAACGCACCCAGCCCCGTGCTCCCGCGCGGCTACCCCCGCGCGACAATTTTGCGGATGGGCACCACGTTTACGCCATCCAGCCAATGGCGTGCGTACAGCACATGATCCAGCCAATGAGACGCTGCTTCAGGCACCACGGCGGCCGATCGCACCAAGGACGGCGCGGTGTATGTGAATGTCGGCGAGATGATGAGAAAACAAGCAGTGTATCCCCCAACCGTCGGGAAGACGTGCAAGTGAACAATCTGCTGAACAAAACGTTGTGTCCGTGAACACCCTTCGTGTTTTATTTTTTGTTCATCAGATTGACCAATGAATAAACCCTTGGATAACGCTGCGGTTCACGGTGGCGATGGGCCTTGCAGATCTTACCTGGGCTCGGGATCATCTCGAAGGTCTCCCTTCGAGTGTGGCTTGAAGAGCCAATCACAGCGCTAGACTCGTGGGGAGGTGACTCGCTGGTCTAGGAGTTACCTGGGTGACTGTACTGATCAGCGAGATGGCCACCCGATCAGAAGCAAGTCGTCGACAGCAATTCACCGTCAGCCCATCTACCACGCTTGTGCCACTACCTTGGTCGTCACCGGTCCGGCCCGCTGCTGCACGTCCGGTGGGGAACCGGGAAGCTCCCTTGCCTGCCGGGCTGGCGCCGCCCCTACGCCACGGCTAGCAGCCGGCAACCGTCCTCGAACCCGTTATTGTTGATGCGGGCGGCGAATGCTGTCTGCGCTGTCGTCTTGGTGACGGCGGGCGCCCGCCACAGTCTCCTCTGGCTGACGCTGTCTACCCACCGACGGCAGGAAGCCGCCGCGGCCAGCGCGGCCACTCCGCTCATACGCACGGCGGCCGCACAGCTGCCGTGCGGGCCGGCTACCGTGGCCACCTGCCCGACCCCGTTCGCTCGTGCTACGGCGAGCCCCTGCAGCGCTGGCCGGAGAGCTAGGCCGCCTGCCCGTCAAGCACAGCATCTGTCAGTCTCTCCGTGGGCAGGTGGAGCCAGCCGGGGCCGACGGCCCGGTGATTTTTGCTTGGTGCCTCTCGTTGCCGCCTTCCTTCTCACTGTACCGTGCGTAGCGACGGCCCCCGATTCTCACCTGCCCGTGCGCCGGGCGCGGCAAGGCTACCACTTGCAGCGCTTGCAGCCGATGCCGTACACCTGCTTCGTCTTCGTTCTGGTCGGGCTCATTCACCCTGCCTCGTGAAGCGGATGGAGCTTCTTATCGAGAAGCGACGGTCTCATGTCTGCCAGAGGGTTATGAGAGAGCGCTCGTAGGGCCCCCATGGTAGGGGGCGACGGCGTCGGAGAGGCCCAGCGGGTACTGGGCGGGAGTCGGTTTGGTCACACGACAGGATAGCGCACCCACGAAGACTTTCTTGCTCCCTGAGGCACCCCTTGGACCGTCTCCAGCGTTCCACAGGATTGCAGCG
The DNA here is from genome assembly GCA_009829735.1 of Pyropia yezoensis. NCBI lineage: Eukaryota > Rhodophyta > Bangiophyceae > Bangiales > Bangiaceae > Pyropia > Pyropia yezoensis. Next base: position 40,113,537 of record CM020618.1, read on the forward strand.
ACGCTGCCCCGGCATCCATGATGAACGATCTGCACCCCTTCATCCCCCTCCCTGCTGGCTTTTGCATGTCCCCGTACGAATACTTTATGCCGTATAAGACAAGTCTCTACCAAGTCGCCATGTGTGACCCCCAAGCAGGGTGCACGTTGCCCGCGCCGTCGCGGTCCACGCCTACGTTGCTCTCGCGCGCCTCTTCGGCGTTCACGTCGGGGTCAACGTCACAGGGGTCAACGACGAGTCCCACGGTGGAGCCGACGGTGCACACCATCTCCATGCCGGACCACCCAGGTGCCATTATCGAGTACGTCGACTAAGGCGGTCTGCGAGCGGCTCGGGGGGGCGGTGGCGGTGTTCATAGTCATTGCGCCGAGCGTGGCACCGCGACACCCAAAATACGTCACACACACACCCACACCACAATACCCACTCAAAGAATCACACGAAGAGGGCGAGAAGTCCAGGGGTAAAAGACGTTCGTAAAGAAACGCGTGCGGCGCCGCTCCTCCGCCGTGTCCGGCATGGTGGACGGCATGGCGTCAATCCCTAGACGTTCCGTAAGGTCCTGCCAATCCACATGCACCTGCTCCAGTCGGCAAATGTTGTCAGGGTTCACAACCGCCAACCGCGGCCACTCGTCGTCGCGGTGGGCAAAGTCCCACCGAAGCCGCTGGCAGCCGTACTTGCTCAAGACACATCCGCGGCGGGGACGGGCCGGCCGCATGCACTGGACCACGACGCAGGTGCGCACGCTGTCTCCAACTGCACGGAGCACAACGCGCACCATCCCCCAGCAAAGCTCCCCCCCGTCATTGCGGTCCCGGATGTACGAGTACCACGGGCTGCCGCGAAAACTGTCCGCTCCTCGAATGTGCTGCGGGACACCACGGGCGCGCCACTTAAACTTGGCTCGCACAATGATCGTGTTGGCAGCAATCAGCGACTGGGACGGGTCGACGCCCTGGGCAATTGCCAGCGACGACAGACCAGGGCGGGCAGAGACAGAGGCCAGCGTGATCCGAATCCCACGCCTGAAGATGCGCAGCCGCTGCGCCTCCTCGTCCCCCTCTTCAGGCACTGGCCCACCCAACCCCGTTCCACCCACACTGGCGTCACGCTCCGCGCGCCGCTCTTCGCGCTCCAGGCTCTGCAGCACCTCCGCCTGGGTCTCCTCCGACCTCAGCATCTGCAGGAGTAAGGTCGGCCCGTGCTTGTTGGTCCGCTTGAACATCTGCTTCACAGAGCTGAGCAGGAACTCGTTCTCACTCGTATCCCCCTCCCAAAGGTTACCCCGATTCTGGAGCTCTTGGGAGAGATGAAACATGAGGCGGTGCAGCTTCGTAGTGTCCAAAGGACCCGGCAAAACCTGGATGGCTGTGCCCAGCTCACGTGCCAGCGTGGCCATCGCCTCGGCATCCGTCTCGCTGGTCATCTAAGGGTCCTTCACGTTGTCCCCGAAGAGAAGGCCGTTCAGCTTCGCTGCCATGCAAAACATGTCCAACACGGCGTCGTCCAGCTTCATGACGCCGTACGCTCGGCGGTAAGCGGGCGTGAGGACGTTCCGAGGCTCCAACGACACGTCCAGATCATCCAAGTCGCCCCTGTCGGCACGCTCCGTCGCGGCCTCGTCCTCATCGTGAGAAGCGTCGGCAGTAGCGTGCGGCACGCCGTCACAACCCTCCGGTGCGTCGCTACCGATGGGGAAGAATGCTGGCCCAATGAGGCCGGCCAGAATGTGCGGCCACTCAACTCAGAAGTGCCGCCAATGTCGGCCCCTCATGGAGGGCTGCGCGACGGTAGACGGAACAAAGCAGCTGTGACCAGGCAATCAAACGCGAGGCAGCAGAACATACGAGCAGAGAGAGAGTACATTAGTACACGGTCACCTAAAGCTGCAACACGCGCTTCTCGTCACTTAACAGCTGCGCACGCCCCATACTCCCCGAGCATGCACCAGGCGCAGAAGAACTTACCCCGGTGCCGTAGGTGACGCGCGGCATAGGCGGCCCAGTTCAAAGCCGCGCAAGTTGGCCACCAACAAGGTCTTCTCGACCGAGCCGTGAACCGCGGAGTCTCGGCCACATACGGCAGATAGCATAGCGGGGAGGCGTTGGGCAAGCAGCCGCAAGACGCCCAGCTTCCACACGTGAAGTGTGTCGAAAGACACAATGCGGTACAGGCTCATTGAGCCAGTTCCTAGGCCGCGCACCGCGCCAAGTGCGGGGGCGAATGGAAGGGCACTCATTGTGCGGGAAAGCTCTCGACGCGTGCGGGGTCGCCCATCTGACTCGCGGGCGAGCGCAGCGGCTAGCTGCGCCTCCAGCGTGGAGACAACAGGCCTCTCTGCCGGTGTAGGGCAGCCTGTCAGACACGACGCGCCGCGCCGCACCAGGCAATGCGAGCAATTAAACTGCGACATGCTGCCCATCAACCCCAGCATCGCGCGCTCCCCGACCTGGTCGACGACGAGGCCGACCACTTGGGGAACAAAGAAGACCTTCCCCTGCGTGCGGAGCGCGACAGTCACTCCATTTTCACTCGCCTCGATAAAGTCGCGCAGCAGCACGGCCAGGCAGCGCTGCAACAGGTCATTCCGCCCGTCGCTGACGGCGAGGCGAGCTCGTCCGTTCTTGCCGTCCCCGACAACCTTGTCCATGTGGGGGATCAGCCCCACGGTCTCCCACGAGCCGCCCCCGTCGCGGTTGTTGATGACCAGGGCCCGCACAGGGTACACGTAGTTTGCGCCGTTCCAGGAAACGACAGCTTCGTCCGCGTGGAGCTGCACACCCAACACTCGAGCGGCGTCCCCGTGCAGCCGCGTAACGTCCGCCTGCTCACGGAAAAAAATGTCGGAGTTAAAAGTGTGTGAGCGACGGGCTACACCGTCCTCGCCCGGGTCCAGCGCCGCGCCAACGAGCACGATCTTGTCCGTTCCGCGGAGGGAGTCCAGCGTCGTCCGCAGCAGGTCACGAAAGTAAAATTTGTACGTCACCCCGGCAATATCGATGCCCACCTCCATCCAGTGGCGGGCCGCCATGACGCGGCGCTGCTCGCGACGGACAGACGTGACGAGCGACTGCGGCTTGGGGAAGCGCCTCGCAATCTGACGCTGATCATGGGGGAGGTTATACGACTCCTCCAGCATGAGCAGCAGAGCGCCGAGCTTCTCCTGGTCGGCTTGGGACAAGCCCGTCCCGCCCGCCGTGACGACGTGCCGCAGAATGTCCTGGAACTCAGGCGTGTCAAAGTCTGACGGCAGCAGCGCGTGAGCGTCTGACTCACACGGAATGGCGCGGCCTGCTTCCGGCTTGCCAGCGTAGTATTCGCGGATGCGCGCCAAGATGCTTCCGCTCAGCACGCCCGACGGCGGCTAAGGAGCCGCCAGAGCGCCACGCTCCATGCCATCATCATCGTGGTTTCGACCCGGCCCACGGGCCTCTTCAGCAAGCTCGTCGAGCGGCCCAGCGTCCTCCTCCGTGTCACTGAACAATGGTAGGATCCCATCTTGACCGTCGCCAGCCACGGCGACGTGCGACGGACGAGGCACAGTGCATTGATGGGGGTCTGGCGGGGCACGGGCTGTGTCCCGCGCGCGTCCGTCGCCGGAGCGAGCCGGGGGGATCAGCATGCTCTCGTCGGGGTGAGCGGTCGCCATGTGGCGGCTGCGCTGTGCCGGGGCATCGAACAAGCGGGGGCGGTACCAGCAGGAAAGCAACGAAGAAGTACCAGCGGGGGCCATCTTTGACGCGAGGGGAGGGAAGGTGGCGGAAAGAGAGGTTCAAGAGCACAGGCGCACGAGAGCACAGAGCACAGGGAAGCGGGCTGGGCAGGGAAGAGTGGTACAGGTATCCTGGTAGGGAACGAGGCCAGCGACGGCTGCCGCTCTTGTATAGGAGCCGGACGGCTGCACCGTCAGTACGGGCCCAACCACACAAACGTGCGTGTTGCTCCCCATACGGCCAGACACAGGGTGCCCCATCCAAAGGAGCATCCTGGGCCCCTCGTGGGCAGCCCGCACAGGACAGAATCTGAGCGCTACGGCCACTGCGCTGGCCACGCCCCCTCCAAATGGGCTACCAGTGACCAGCTTACCGCTCTGTCCGCCGGGTAGGAGCTGCCATGACACAGGCCAGTGCGCCTGCAGGGCCATCGGAAAATGATCTGCTAACGGCCTGTCTGCCGCCCCGCAAGCGGTTCCAAGCCCGCTCTGGACGCCGTCCTTCCCGCCAGCGCAAGGCCCCGTGCGGGTGCCCTGTCAATGTGCCACGCCGAATTCAAAAAACCACGCACAGAGAGACACACGCGCAAAGCACACCCAGCGAAGTAGGTAGCACAGCAACAGCTTTCATCAGTTGTGCTGCCCAGGTGCTGCTCCCCCCTCCCGGACGATGTGCAGCCGCTTGCGCCACAATGCTGCAACGAGTGCTGTTCTGGGTAGCAGGATAGGAAACAGTCAGCATTGCCCACCTCAACGTACCAGGAGTACCCCCTCAAGATAGGAAAGCACATCCAGGCGTGCGCCAGTCAGCCGCGGCACTGGCGAGAAGTGCCACCGCGTCTGGTGGTGCAGCCCACGTGGAGCACGGCAGGCACGTCTGCAACCTCAAGAAGGGAAGCAGGTGTCGTCCGGTGGGTGGTTGTGTGATGAAAAACCTCGCCCGAGCCCTCCCAAGCACGGACAAAAGTACAGCGCAGTCTGGAAGGGACGTGCTCATGCGTGAACGAGGTCCTCCCGCACTGCGACGTCCCAGGTGGCGCGCGTGCGAAGGTATCACGCATGGACCTGCGGTCGGCGCCAACGAAAGAAAACTGAACAGAGAATCAACGCCCACTTCCAGGTTGGGGTCCACTTTCCGGGAAGGCGAGTGGCTGCTGCCAATTTATGAAGGATAACTCGCGACGGATTGTTTCCACTGCACCTTCGTTCTGCTGAACAGCAGAGCGACTCGACATGGCAAAACGAGAATTTTTTACCGGCTTCCGGGGTTTACATCGGTAAATGACTCGTATTCGGAGGGCTTAATGGCGAGTGTCCCCGCGAGACCGGAGTTGGTCTGCCGTTCCTTGTGGAAGTGGTGCACGACTGCCGAAGCGTCCTCGGCCGCTGCGGCCATGGCGTGGGCGCAGGTCCTTTCCGCTGCAGCCCTCATGGTGTCTTGCCAGTGGCGACCGGGAACTGCCGCCGGGGCAGCCACGTTGGCCGTTGCTCTGGCGACCGCCGTGCTGGCCGCCGAAGCAGGCGGGCCGGCGGTACCAGCGCTGACCACCACCGCGGCCGCGACGGCCGTGGTGGCGTTGACGGCCGTGGCGGCGGGTACCGCCGTAGCGATAGCCACGGCCTTGACGGTGGCCATCGCCTTTGCGTAGTGGACGTCGAGCGGCCGTCGTCGCTCTGCGCGCACCTCCCCTGCGCACCGCTACCACTCCCCCACCTTCCCCTTACTCGCCCAGCCCCCCCAGCCGACTCAACGAAATCCGCCTCTCCCAGCTCAGGTGCGCCTATTCCGCCCTTGGCGGTGCGTCAGGTGCGTGCAGCCCTGGGCGCGGGTGGACCTCGCCGGCAGTCGCTTCTCGGACGCTCCGCCTGACGCCCACAGTATTTTTTCTACTTCTTGCTTCCTCACATATCCGTGGCATGTCTCCATGGCGTGTCACCGGACTTCCAACCGCGCGCACCCTCGACCTTCCGCTCTACGATCTTCTGCACACGCTACCCCCCCCCCCCCCCCCCCCCCCTGCCCCCCGTGTTTATGTCCGCCACCTGTGCTCCGCCCACCGTTCGGCAACGCCCCACTGGCTCTCCTTCTGCTTTGCCCGTTCATGCACCGCGACCAGCTGGAGCGCCACGAGCGCTGGCACCACCTCAAGCGGCAGCGGAACGATCCGCCGACCGTGGCGCCCTTGAAGACCGTGCGGCAGCGACGGCCGAGGGCCGGTGTCGACCGCGAAGGTGCTGACGACCGTGACCATGACGGCTGTGCTGGCCGTTGCGGCTGTGAGAGCAGTGGCGGCGGTGACGACGTGCGGGCCTTACCGCCGGGGCAGGCGCGACGGCCGTGGCGGTGCCGACCCCTGTACCCACCTCCGTGGCAGTCGCGATAGAGGTGGCGGAGTAGTGACAACCGTTGCAACGGTGACGGCTTTGGCGGTGGCCACAGGCATGGCGGCTGTCACGGTGGGGGGGGGGGCAGCACCCACGACGTCCGCGGCTGCCACAGTCATGGCAGCACCCACGACGTCCGCGGTAGCCACAGTCATGGCGGCGGTTACGGAGGGGGGGGGGGCAGCACCCACGACGTCCGCGGCAGCCACAGTCATGGTGGTGGTCACGGGGGTGCGAGGGGGCAGCGCGCACGACGTCCGCGGCAGCCACCATGTCCGTGGCGGATGTGACCGCCGTGGCTGTAGTGATCGCCGTGGCAGTCATGACCGCCGTGGGGTTCCTGACGGCTGTGACTTCAGTGCCGGGGGAGGCTGTAGCGATGGCCGCGCTGTGGGTGACGGCCGAGGCGGTCACCGTACTGGTTGCTGACGCGGTGTCGGACTGACTGTCTGTTTGCGCACTGAATCAATTTATGCAGAGCACTTTGTGATACTTAAGAAATCGCAAAGCGGACTTGAAACAGACGCGAAAAGAGCTTTCGCAGCTCATAGGAGTGTTGCTGCGCAGACTTTGTTTGGGGGATTGGTCATGGGTGAACACTGTTCAGGAATCGTGAGTGCTACTTTTCACCATCTCTGTCCACACTCATGGGTCTTGGAGAGAGCCATCATGGATGATCTTCGCGAGCGCGTGCTTCGCCTGGGCGCCGCCTGGGTCGTCCACCACATTAGCTGTCTCCCGCACGGTGCCCGGCCATGTCGCGAATCCCGTACCCTCCGGGCTGTCTGTGTGCCGGGACGGGGGTCCTGACGCTCCCCGCCACCATACCGGTATACTTTATCCAACACGCTCTACGCGTCTCTTGTCACACCGCTGATGCTGGGTGAGCAGACGTGCCTGCCGGAGATGAGTGACACCGTCGACCTTGCAGTGCGCGGCTCTGGTATGTTAAGCCGCCGACGCCTTTCCTGCTTTTATTGCTTCTTGACGGATCTCCTCAGATGTTTGGGCGCCGTTCTTGATTTTGCGCCATGCTCGACTGCCTATGTTGGTGTAGGCAGCATCGTGACACCCTAGCGCTTGCCGTTCATATCTGACATTGTGTACCATGCGTTCTTGCGCTGAGCTTTCTTTGAAAGATCCAATGCGGCTCAGCGCTTTTGTTTGTCGAATGGGCGGAACAGTCTTGCGCCGGATGAGCTACCTTTTCACGTGGCTCGCTAGCAACGTCCTGTGGCACGATTTTTTCGGCGTGCCTGGCGCTTGACTTCTGTTTCTGCGCATAGGCGATGAGCCCTCGGCACGGTATGCTAAGGAGGGGTGCCGGCAGTGACTCGGGCTCTCCGGGACGCATAAGAGTGTCGCCTGGGGCCAGACAGTACCCCTTCGAGTCGGCCCACAACACCCCACTCACGTCACAAGTTGCGTCATTGCTCCGACAACCAGCCCTCTTCGCTTGCCTTCTTTTCCTCTCCTTGTACCCCCTTCTCCTCACCTAAGCCATGGCCCCTGGTCAGCAGCCTACCCCTGGAGACGAGGCAGCTGGACATCTTCCGCACATCAACTTCCCTGCTGGCTTGCCGTCTGCTCCCCTTTTTACGGCGCCTAGCGCGGCGGTGATGCGGATGGCCTTGCTCCAGTACGGTGCGGCTGGCCTGTCGTTTTCTGCTGGTGGGACAGTCGCTGGATCTGCGCGCAACGAGTGGGGCGGCCTTGGTCAAGGCTCTGCCCCAGATGGTCTTGTTATGGACCATGGCCGCGCGCAGGTCGTCTCCGGCGGCTCTGCCTACATGAACGCGCGCGTGGGGACCTCCACTGCTGGCCATTCGTCTGCGTCAGGTGGTGCCGGGGTGCGTGGCTCTCCTTCCAGCGGCGTGGCGCCTGCTGAGTCCAGCGGGCCGTCGTTCGACCCTCGCCTCCGGCCCACACTGTCGGGCACGCCGACGTCGATGGACACTGAGTCTATGCTACGTCGCCCCTCCCCTCGGATGAACAACCTGGTCTTCCAGCCCATCGGGGGCCGTCCGCCGCGCGCTGCGTCATCGGGGCCCTCTGCTGGGGTCACGGCGCCCCCCGCCCGTCCATGCACGCCGCCCCCGTCGCGCGCGGTGGCGCAGCTGCGGAGCCCGATGGAAGGTGGTGGGCCTCTCAATCTGTCAGCTCCACTCCGCCCTAGTACTGCAGGGCGCTCACGCTCGCCCTCTCCGAAGCGTCGCTCGCATGCACCCGGTCGAGGCGGTGGCGCCGGGGGTTGCGCCCGGCAGCCAATCACCACCATCGAGGCGTTCGGGATTGCGTTGCTTACCGGCTTCAAGGCCCTCGACACCAAGATGGCGAAGATGCAGACAACGGTTGACCACGTGTCTTCGTTGGTGTCCTCCGAGATGGCCAAGTCGAACAACTTTGCGGTGTTGGCTGAGAAAGTGACGGCAGCGCAGAGCGCAACGACGACGATGGTGACGGAGCTGGTGGCCGCGCGTGAGGCAGCCGCAGCTGCCGTGTCAGCCGCGCCGGCGTCAGCCTTGAGCGAGAAGGAGATCAGTGATGAGCAGCATGCGCAGGATCGCATCGCAGCCAAGGCAATCAAGGTAAGTTGTGCTTGCTTTCTCTTCGTCTGGTTTGTTCTTGTCCCGCTTGCTCTCCGAGCCAACACCAGGGGTGCTGTCTACGGCGGCTCATTGACTCTTGCATTGAACCTTCTCGAACTCCTCTAGCGCTGCACCTTTGTGATTGACGCTGGACTTCATCTCCATGCAGAAGCTCTTGCGCCCTACCCACCGCGAGATCTTTTTGAACGCCAAGTGCGCATCCGACGTCTACCCCTCAGATGTCAGTAACAACCGGCTCGTCCTCGACACGACGATGGACGCGCAGGGCCTGACGGCGGCGGGCGCTAACGTGTTTCTTCACAAGCGGGTATTGTTTCCTTCCAAGCGTGCGGCGTCGGGCTTTGCCAAGATCCCGGTCTACCGTTTTTTGAAGCGGGCCAACACATACCTTTAAACCACTGTTAAGACGACGGCGGTGAAGGTCTTTGTGGAAAACATGCGTGAGCTGTCGGGCAACCAGATCGGGCACTCGACCACGCCCCTCAACGCCAAGAAGGCGCGCATTGTCCTGTCTGAGGCAGATTCTATCGCCCTGGTTGGTGATCTCGTCTTGGTCAACAACACGCGCGCGTGGAAGTCGCTGCTCGCCGCTGTCTCTGCTGTACTGAAGAAGATGGGCGGAGGTGACAAGTGTGAGGAGCCCGGCCCGCTGCCCGGCGACGACCCGATCGTCGTTTGCAGGTACGGTCATCTCGCGCTCGTGGCGGTCAAGATTGAGCAGCACATCAAGCGCGTCGCCAATGTCAATGCGGCCACGAGTGGCATGAACCAGGGTCACCGCACCCTGTACATTGAGTGGTTGCAGCGCCTGGACTTCAAGTTCGACAAGACGGCCGACGAGCAGCGCGGCGTGCGCCTCATCGATGGTGATGACAAGGATCGCGCTGTCGTTGAGACGGAGGAGGACGACGACAACCTGGCGAACTTCGGAGCGGATGCCGAGGATGGCGACGACGCCGCCGAGGAGGACGGAGAAGCGGACGTGTAGAGCTCAACATGTGCATCGCCTGCGTGGGAAGGTCAGCATGAGCTGTGCGGCTGGCCCCACTATGCGGTTCCGCTTGCAATACGCGTGTTACTTGGTGGGGGCTATGGCACGGGCTCTGTGGGGTCCAATGAGTGGCCGCCACCTCCGTCGAGGTCTATCTTTCTTTGTTGTATTGTTGGCTGTGTTGTCCGGATAGTGTGAGGGATCCCGTGGGCGTCCTGATCGCCGATATGCGGCGGACACGTGCATGTAGTGTTTGGTGTTGGTCTTGTGTCCCAGGTCTTAGATGCTGGCGTCATGTGAGTGATGGCATGGTCCCTGTGCGAGCGAGTGTGCATTCGGGGTATGTGTTGCGCTTCTCGTTGTTGCCATGTTGGTCGTTCGACCGGGGTACCCTGGCCGCCATGACAGCGCCGGCGGCCGGGTAGCACGAGGGTGCAGACGACCCTGTAGCCAGTACCTTGCGGGCCGTCAAGGTGCCGTCGCGGTGCCGCCCCCCGCGACCGGTTGGCTACTGTTTTTCTGTATCCCCACGCCGACCGGCCATGCCAGGTGCGGGATCCGAAACCGCGCCCTGCCGAGCATGGTCACCCGCAACCAATGCTCTCGTATTTGCTGGCGATCGTCATTGCGACATAAATCCCGTGCTCACTCTCACTTCGCGCCTGCACTCGCTTCCCCGAGACCCATCGCGAGTCATGGCGCCGCTCTCACGTCGGAACGAGTCGTGGGTGAATAGCGCATTGGACACCTATGTGACACAATCGGGAACGGTCCACGGATAACCCTTAGATGAAGTGCGCACGGAAAATTGGATTTTCCAGTCTGCACGCCTTCCCGACGACGACCCGACACCACGCGCCGAGGCTCCCAACAGGGGAGCGTCGGCGTGGTGTCAAGTCTGCCCTCGTCGGCCGTCGCCGTCGCACCGGCGCTAGACCCGCCCTAATATGCGTGCCCACCTCACGCCGGTCCGGGCCAACACTGGCCAAAACATACCGCCACCAGCACCCTCCACACGGGTGCGGCCGCGCAAACAAGCCACCTACACGCCCAGCCATCCAATCAAAAGACAGTACAGATAAACAACATGCGAATTGGTCCCCAATGTAAGGTGGCCCCCCTTGGCACCAAATCGGCTGAGCGCGAGGATGCGCACCCCAACCAAGGCGGAAAACTCACACTCACCGCCCTCCCCCAGCCGAGCGCTCAGTCGATGCCGGGGAACGGATGATCCACTGCTGCACGGCGTTAGTGTCCTTGCCCGTCCGCAAGACCGCGTCCAAGGCCGCGCACGGCCCAGGCTTGGTGAGCCCGTCCGCCACGCTGTGCTCAGACTTGAGCAAGCCCACGTTGGAGATCTCGTTCCGCTTGTAGGCCTCCCGCGCCGCCGCCACATCGATCATGAGCCGCTTCTCGGTGGTGTGTGACGCTCTAGTGACGACGTCAAACATCTGCTTCGAGTCAGTAAGCATGACGAGCGGCAGGTGCTGCCGGTAAATGCGCTCTAAGTCGTGCTCGATGATGTAGGCCGCATCGAAGGCGTCGGCAAAAGCATACACTTCCCCCGCCATGATGCTTCGGACCACCCGACGAGCCTTCTTGCTTGAAAAGGCAAGTACGTGGCGCTTGTCCGTGCCGTCGCACAGTAGCACGACGTAGCCAATCTGCGACGATTGGTCGTCGTTGTTGGAAAAAGAAGCATCGGCGTAGACGCGAAGATGCAGCGTCTCCCGATCGAGTGGAGTGTACGATAGGCTAAGGCCTGCCGTCGCCTTCGCGCGCTTGATGGCCCTGTTCAGCTCCTGCACATGGCGAGTGCCAAACGACGTAGCCGTCACTTGCGCCGAGCGGTTGATGGCGCAGCACAGGTCCGGCCGGCTATGTGCCAACCATGCGAAGCCAGACCGCACCGAGACAAAAGTCTCATAATCGATGTCCAAAGGCTGGATGACGGCGGCGTCCACATACATCTCCTGGCCCAGGGTGAAGGAGCGTGGTAAACGAGGTACGGTCTTGATAGAGACGCCGACAACGTCAAAGCAGTCCCATTCTCTTGGCTTCGCCTCAAAGACCTTTAGAGTTTTCAGCGTCAGCTCCTGAAATGCCTCGTTGCCGCCGTGGGCGAAGTCATCGACGTAGTTGCCCATGAGCCCATCGACGCTATCGTCATTGGGCTCGACGAACAGACGCGGGTCCCCAGTGAGAGGCGACAGCTTGAGATCGTCCTCAGAGTGGGCAGTCACTGTCACATCCCAGTAGTCCCCTGAGTCGGGGATGCCGTACAGAGGCAGTAGCACCTTCAGAAACTCCTCCTCCGCCAGGTTGAAGAGTGCCGCGTCCTCCCGACTCAGCTTGAGGTAGATGTCCCTCGTCAGCTTGTCTTTGCTCTGCAAGTAGGCCTGGTCCACGTCGTGAAGGAACAGGCGGAAGCCGAGGACTGCGCTGGTAGAGACTAAGAGCCTCATGGAGCTCTGACGTAGAGCAGAAGCACTGTGAACAATGAAGGGCTTAGCCCTGTCCCTGTGCCCCTGGCCGACAAGCCGCGACTTGGGCATCTCGTCGGTGGTGCCCACCTTCTTGAAGGCGTGTACCAAACGCGCCCCAAGGACAGTTGCTCCTCCAGGTACGGACGCCTTCGGCACCTTCTCGAATGCGCCGCGCCGCATAAGTCCGTCAGCTTCCTTACGTCGCGCTCCTTGGATCCCCGGTAACAGGATGCGTGGGTCTCCTGCCTTCAGGACCTCGGTGATGCAGATGTCCCCTGGGGTCTGAGGCTCCTCAGTAGTTGAGCGGTAGGCTTTGTCGCGGAGCTCCCCCACTCGACGACTGATCTCCGCGACGAGGGTATCACCGGCGATGATGCCGTCTACGATGGAGCCCACTTGCTCGTCTGTGGGCTTGGCCGCCGTCTGAGAAGGCTCGCCGTCGGTGCCCGTCACGGGGGTAGGCAGGTACTCCTTAACCTTATCAATGGAGAACATCTTGGCTTTGTTATTCACATCCAGCCAGACTTGCTTGCTGCTGCAACTGATCACCCGGTACGGTCCCTCCCACTTGTCCACAGGCTTCTCGCGGTACACCAGCACGTCGATACCGGGGTTGATTTTTGCTGCGGCCGCATGAGGCACTTGGGTCCGCAGTGCGCGGTCGAGGCGGTCTGGCGCAATTTGCTTCGACATATCCGCCCGTGCCTCGACGAGTGCCTTGCAGCGTTCCCGGTGGTTGGGCAGATCTGCCGGGCTGACAGGCATTCGTGGGTGGATACCGAAGACAAGTAATATGGGTGATAGCCCACGAGGACCAGCCGTCTGGTTCATTGCCCAGACCGCCATGGAGAGTGCCAGCTGGACCGGGATCTTGGGATGGTCGGCCCGGACTCTTTTGAACAGCTGCCGCAGGTATGCATGGTAGCGCTCCCCCGCTCCAAGGGCGTTGTGGCTCTCTACGCCCGACGGACGCATCTTGACGCAAGAACTACTGAGCAAGGCCAGGAAGCTAGCGGACCGGAGTTGAGACCCCGCGTCCACATGCAGCTCGTCTGGGTAGCCCACAAGAGGAGTGACCCAGACCAGCATGAAGGCTTCCCACACCTCCGCTGCTGACTGTCCGTTGAGGATCGTAGCTGCACTGAAGAGAGTGTCGCTGTCTACGGCATGAAGCACCGCCTGCTGCTCCACGTACATGAGGTCAGCGTAGACAAGACGGTTGAAGCAAGTGTCCTCCTCCGGTAGCGCCACACGAAACCGAATGGGCTCTCTTGCCAAACGTTGGCAAACGTCACACGCGGAAGCAACGTCCTGCAGCTGCTTCAGGGTTTCTGGGACCACGTTGGCCACCTCGGCGCGCTTCATGGCATTGTAGAGCCGCTCAGGTTTGGCATGGAAGAAGTGCTTGTGGATCTTCTGCAGCTCTGGGTACGTGTAGAGCACCTCAGTCCCCCACTGGTAGTAGGCATGCCACAACTTGCGTACCACTGGCAAACTGACTCCTTCGTTGACGCAAACCAGCTCGTTCGTCGTGTTGTTGAAGTACAGCCGGTGCTGGTCCATCTTCTCGAGGCCCAGCAGCAGAGGGACGCTGGGGTCGATAACGTCAATCGTCAATATCAGGAAGAAGTCCTGCGTAATGGGCATTCGGACAGTCAAAGTGGCCACAGACGGATGCCGCCCGCCTCCAAACCGGGATATATTTGGCCGTGGGGGCCCCATTGATCGTCGGTCTCCGTGCGCCACCACATACGCCTCCGCTTGTTGCTTGCCAATCACAGTCTTCTGCGCGCCGGTGTCCAGGCAAGCTCCATGGAACGTGTCAGAGCGCGACAGCAAGCTGAGGTTGGCTTCGTCCACCGCCAGGAAGATGTCGACCGGGCTGTCATGTCGATCGGGCGGGTCTGTTCGTCTTTGCTTGATGGAGCAGCGACGGTTCACTCCCTCGGCTGAAAACCCTGCTCGTCCATCTCGGCGCCGCGTTCGCTTGCGTCCTCCGTCAAGCCGGCCCCCTCCATCAGCGCCTGGAAGAGCGTCTCCTGCTCGCCCGCTGGTTGCACTTCGCCTTCGCCCGTCATCTCACTTCCCGCTGGTCCGTCTCTCAGCGCAACTGCTTGGCCACAGAGCTCGTACATAACCTGGACGACCGCAGCACGCTTTGCGCTGCGCTTAGCTTGATACTCCTGCCGCCGTGCGTCTTGCTTAGCTCCGTTGTACGGCTCGGGGCAGTCCTTGGCCGAATGGTTCGGCTTGCCATAGTTGAAGCAACCCATCACGCTCAGCGGGTTGAATCGTCCTGACGGCTTTCCAGATCCGTAGCCCCCCTTGTTCTTCGGGTTGGTCGCATACCAGCGCTGGCCGCCGTACAGTACGTCCATGGCGCCGGAGCTGGCTGCAACAGGCTTGGCATTTATTGCCGAGTCCTGGAGTACTGCGCGCTTTGCCTCCTCGCACAGGAAGAGAGTCGACTGCAGCTCCCCATACAGCTGCTGAAAGCCCAGCCGCGCAGTAGTAATGCGACTTAGAGGCTCCGTGGCCCAGGGATACCCTACCACAGCACCCCTCAGGTAGTTGAAGCGGTGTGCCTCCCCCTGGTGAGACGGGGGAAGGAGCTTGGACGTTCTCGCAATCGTCCGATAGGTCTCCGCCAATGCATCCTGCTCTGTCATGCCGTTGGCCACAAAGCTTGCCATTCGCAGGCTGCTCAGAGTTTTCTGAGCCTGGCTCTGGTGCACCGCCGAGTGATACTCAGCGCGGATGCGCGCGACGGCGTCGACGTAAGACGTAGCAAACGGCTCCAGCTCGGACAGGTAGAAGCGCTTTGCGTCACCACGGAGAAGGTTGTGCAAGTAGCGCAGCTTCTGCTCGGGCGACAGCCCAAAGTCTTGCCCGGCAAGGTTGTAGTCTGCTACAAAGTCGTCCAAGCACTCCCGTGCGTCCCCAGAGAACTTCGCCTGGTTGTCTTTGAATCGCAGGGACACGCGGTGCGCAAGGTTGCTATCCAGGGCGCCTCCTGCCGTCGTGATGGCGGGCTCAGTGTGAACCGCCGGGCCTCCCGTGCGCAGGGCTGGGTTGCCAAAGCTTGACAATGGTGGCAGATTCGATGGATGCTGCGAGTCAATGGCCCCGGTTCCACCGCTGTAGCGTACGTCTTGCTGCACACCAGGCTGGGAAGCGAACTGGGCAGCGCGGGAAGAAGCTCCGCCTTGTATCGACTGTGGAGTCTCTCGCCCAGACTCAGCATGGATCGGCTGGCGATCGAGCCCAGGCGGCCAGCCTGGCATGACAGCGGCATCGCCATGGAGGCACAGCTACACTTGGCGCTCCTCGAAACGGTTGAGTGCGCTCACTGCAAAGTCCTTGTCCGCCCCCGACGGGTAGAGCGTCGCGGCCAGGCGCTTGACGCTGCGCATTGTGGCAGTATTGACCCCCAGGTAGGGGGGCAACACGTGCCATGCACGGGGCGGCAGGCCACTAGCCTGGTCCGTTCCTCCCCCTGCATTTGGGTCCATATTCCCTAAGTTTGGGATAGTTAGCTTAGTAGTAAATCCAACTTGGATTTGAGGGTTTTCTGCATTTATCGTCTTGAATTTTCGTGTGGCCCGGTGGGCAGGTGCTGGGGTGGGAGACTCTGAGTGGCGAGATTCTGAGTGGACCCTGGGGGGATAAGGGGAGGGACAGCGGGGCTTGGCCCTGCGTCCCCGTCCCGACCAAGAAACTGTTGGACCACACACCATCCTCTTGTTTGTCCGTGGGGGGTTTGCCCCACAACAGGGACAGAGTGTGTGCGACTTGCACTTCTTCCGGTTCCCCCGACACGGGAGGCAGCCCTTGTACGCCGCCCCAACTTGGGTGTCGTGTGTGCAAGTGGTTTTTGCCACATTTGGTGGAGCAGCAGGGGACAGAGGTACACTTTACCTCCGGGTGCACCCGGGTGTGGGGGGCCCTCTGTCTCAGAGGAACGGTGGTCTTGGACCGTGTCATACGGATCGTCAGCCAACATGGCTAGTTCGGACCACCCGTCGTCCGGGGAGTACACGGGTGACGCACGTACTTCGGTGCCTTTGAATACTGGTGAGACACAGGTGGGTTTACCTGGGGTCGCAGAGGGACTGGAGGTCCCTCAAGCCAGCAGGACTGGAAGTACGGGCGGGCAACAGGCCACCCCGACTCAGTCAGGAGTTCACCCGGGTGACACTTCTGATGTGGGTGGGCCGAAGTCTGGCCACCGTGTGGTATACTCAACGGGAACGTCCCAAGGGGTGAGGACTGTCCCCGCGGGTTCCACTCGGGTTGGAGCCAACTTTGGCTTGGAGTCGTCGCCAACTAGGCTTTCGGAGGACGGCGGACCTCCGTTGGTCGGCGATGGGCTCGCGCCCATGCCCCCGGTTGAGAACCCTGAGGAACGTGGTTACCCCTCAGGTGGACTCCCGGAGGCGGACCGAGACTCAACTGGAGTCGTCAATCCACTCCTCGCGGAAACTGTCCGTCGGGAGGCGACCAATGTGTTGCGGCAGACTTTGCCGGACCTGGTGGTCACGATGACGAATACTATTCTGAATCAGATTGTAGCGAGTTTGCCACATGGCCTTAGACATTAAGTCCAGACCGGATTGGGGCTTTCGAGCCCACAGGCGCAGGGGGAATCCCTCCTCACGCCTATCTCGGGTCGCCCCGAACAGGGGGCGACACCTGTGACTCCCAACGAGGGAGCCACACCATACTCGGTGGGGCATACGCCCTTCATGGGGGAGTTCCCCCCGGAAACGCCGGCGGCTACACCAAGCGCGCCGCGCCAGACTATGGGCACTGAGGGTGAACTTGCCCCAGTGCCACAGCGGCTGTTCCCTCAACGTGAGGTGCCGCCCAAGATCCAGGTAGCCAACCCGGTCTACCAGAGGATCTTTGACTGTGAGACCTACGCCCTCCACAACAAGTCGGTGGCGTATGGTCCTGACCAGGCCCGAGCCATGGGCCGTGCCAAGAAGAATGCACTTCATTCTTTTGGGCACAAAGCGGAGTGGGACGGAACTCCCCCCCTCCGTGTCTTTGAGTTCCTACGTCGTTTCACAAAAGCCTGTGACGACAATGCCATAAGTGAAGGCATGGCTTTTTACATGCTACAGGAGTTTACGAAGGGCGACCTACGGACAGAACTTATGTCCGTCATGCCCAGCTCCTCAAGTGGAGGCGCTGGGGAGGTGACGTCCTATTCGGAGCTCGTCAACTGGTTGTTGAGAGCCATGGTTGATGAGGCAGCGTTGGCTTCTCAAGTCGAGGAGTTTACGCAAGCCCATCAGGAAGAGGCGGAGGACGAGTTGTCCTTTGCGGAGCGAGTCCGTAAGCTCAACAATCTTTGTGGGTTTCTTCATCCACAAGCTGTGGTGAAGAGTCGGTTTGTGGAGGTACTCCATTGGTCAGTCCGGATGGAGACCCGGGAGCATAACACTGCCCGGGCGACCCTGGCCGAGTTGGCTAGGTTCGCTTACCGCAGAGGTGTGGCCTACCGCAAGTTGCGGGAGGAACAACGCCAGAAGCGTCAGGCCGAGTTGGCCAAGGAACGTGCGGAGGCGCGCCAGGCCAGAGAGTTGAGAGAGGCACGCCGAATCCGCAAGGAGAGGGTGGTAGCTGCCGTGGGAGCTTCCCAGGTTACCTTTTCGTCTTCCCCAGTTGGGAAGACCCCTCCCGGAACGGACCATCGGTGTTGGAACTGCAACTCCGATGGACACTGGGCATATGATTGCCCCAAGTTGAGTAAACGCATCCAACAACTTGTTAGGAATGCGAGTAAAAAGTCGGCTACGAACGAAGTACGTTCACGCCGCGAGGGTGGGTCTCGACCGGTCGTCGCGGTCGCCACACCCTCGGCGGAGGAGGCGGACACGTCGTCCTCTGACTCGTCGTCTTCCTCCCCGCCCTCAGATTCGGACGCCAAGTCGGCGGGAAACGAATGACCGTTGGGGCTGGTCGTCCGAAGCTCACAACGGCAGCCTCGGCCAAGTGGGCCAAGAGGACGAACCAACCGTGCCGGATACTGCGGCGACCTAAGGGAGTCCGCCCACCTCGGGTAGGACTCCCCAAGAACGTGAACTCACGTCGGGTCATCGCGGTGCTGACGGGTGAGAACTTCCAGGTGGCTGGACGGGTCCAACTTGCCCCCGGCCGTGCCTGTTGTGCCCGTATCGTACTTGATACCGGGTCGGGAGCCTCCTTGATACGCAAGTCGCTATTACCAAAGGAGGTGAAGCTCCAACGCTGGAGGTCCAAAGCTGACCATCTGATCGATATCAATGGTGGGGTACTTCCCATCGTTGGTGCCGTGACCCTACCAACTAGGTTGGGGACCCATGAGGTCGACGTCACCTATGGCGTAGTTGAGAATATATCGGTACTCCTGCTTCTGGGTACCCCTTATGTCGTAACACAAGTGCCTTTGATTTGTGGCCCTGAGTACTGGGTCAAGTTGATGAATGGGGAGACTATCCCCATCCTTGGTAAGGGAAAGTCTGTCGCTCCTGTGACAGTCTCACAGTCGAAGCCGGTTTGCTCTGTGAGGGAAGGGTTTACTGCTACCCTGTGTTTAGCCCGTAAGGTCACGTTGCCCCCCAACTCGGTGGCGCACGTTGACGTTGTAACTGATTATACGGGGAACGGGTTGGTGCACCCTTACCCCCGTCTTGCTCGCAAGCACCAAGTGCATGTTGCCCTTGGCACCATGGACTCCAAAGCCGGAGTCCCGTGGAGGATCCAGGTGATGAACCTGAGCTCGTCGCCCAAGTACTTCAAGTCGGGAGCGAAGTTCGGCTGTATCGACCAACATGAGGGACCGGTAGTAGCGGTCACCCTCAACGCGGGCGCAAGTAGCGACCCGAAGCCCGGAAAGGAGAAGCATCAAGCCAAGTCGGCCGCCTCTCCTCGACCCCATGTGAACATGGAGGGTGTCCCCCCCAGGTTGAGGGTTCAAGTTGAACGCCTCTTGGACCAATATCACAAGTTGTGGGATGGTCAATTGGGACTCATGAGAGCTACCCAACACCGGATCGAGTTGAAGCCCGGTGCACCCCCTATACGCCAACAACCGTATAGGGGAGGACCTCGTTCAAGGGCCCTCGTTAAGGAGCAAGTTGCTCGCATGGAGGCCCTCGATGTGATCGAGGCCAGCAACGGCGAGTGGGCGAGTCCGGTGGTTATCGTCCCCAAAGTTGATGGGACCCCCCGGTTTTGTATCGACTACCGTAAGCTCAACGAGAGCACGGTGAAGGACAGTTATTCCCTACCTAGGATGGACGACTGTCTGGACTCTCTGGGGGAGGCAAACGTGTTCTCTACCCTGGACTGTAACGCGGGGTACTGGCAAATTCCCATTGCCCCGGAGGACAGGCATAAAACTACCTTTACCTGTCACTGTGGTACCTACCAGTGCAAGCGTCTACCGTTTGGTCTGTGTAACGCGCCGGCAACTTTCCAGCGCGCTATGGACATGATTCTGGCCGGAGTACGGTGGCAGATCTGTCTCGTGTACCTAGACGATATCATTGTGTTCTCCCGAAGTCCGGAGGAACACATTGGCCATCTTGGCCAGGTGTTCAAGCTATTTGCTGACGCCGGTGTATCACTGAAGGCGAGTAAGTGCCACCTCTTTACACAAGAGGTGGAACACTTGGGACATGTTGTCCGTCCGGGGCGTCTCAGTGTCAACGAGAAAAACTTGAGGGCCATTCGTAAGGCTCAGTACCCCCGGACCCAGACCCAGATGAGGAGCTTCCTCGGGATGTGTAACGTGTACCGACGTTTCACCAAGGGCTTCGCCAAGGTGGCGAAGCCGTTGAATGAGCTAGTGAGCTCAACGCTACCGAAGAACCTGCCTCCCCCAAGTCGGGTGGAGCAGGAATCCTTTGAGACTCTTCGGGACCTTCTGCTGAAGCCCCCCATCTTGGCTATTCCCAGGTTGGGAGGCCACTACATCCTGGATGTGGACGCTAGCTACGACCAACTTGGTTGTGTGTTGCTTCAGCAGCAGCCGGACAAGGAGTACTTGCCGGTGGGATACTTTAGTAAGGGGCTGAACTCGGCCGAGAAGAACTACGGATTCACCGAGTTGGAAGGACTCGCAGTGGTGTGGGCGGTGACGTCACTTCGTCACTACCTGGAGGGTGAGAAGTTCCTCATCCGCTGTGACCACCGCGCGTTGCAGTTCATCTTTAAGACGGACTGTACGAACACTCGTCTCAACCGGTGGAGGGTGCGACTGGCACCCTTCAACTTTGATATTGAGTACCGACCTGGCAGGCAACATGCCCTTGCCGACGACCTCTCTCGGGTACCTACCGAGGGGCTGGACGCCAACCCAGTCGATGAGGACATCCCCATCGTGGGGGTAGTCACGCGCTCGGGTCACGCGTTGAACCCCGAGGCGCCAGGGAACAAAAAGTACTTGCCCCTGTCCCTGGACGAGGTGGTGAAGGCCCAGGCCGAGGATCGCTTCTGCAAGTCGCAGAGGGATACACTGGATACAGTGGCGGAGACGCGGTTCTTTCTGGGAGACGATGGCCTCCTCATGAGGAGGGGGGTATTCCAGGGGACCGAACAACTTGTCGTCCCCGCATCCCTCAAGGACAGTATCCTTGAGAGGGAGCACAACGCTCCCACAGGTGGACACCTGGGTTTTAGTAAACTGTACCAGACCCTGAGGACCAGGTACTACTGGCCGTCCATGGTGGTGGACATCTACAGTTGGGTGGCTGCCTGCACAAGTTGTGCACAGAATCGTCTGATGGAACGGCGGCCTACTACGGCTATGCTATTGTTCCCGGCTAAGGAGCCCTTCGCCGCGTTGGCGATGGATATCCTTGGGCCACTGCCCGTGACCGAGGAGGGCAACGAGTACCTCCTGGTCATCTGTGACCGCTTCACGAAACTTACGCGAGCGATCCCACTGGCAGAGATCACGGCCATGTCGGCCGTGTCAGCCTTCCTAGATCACAGGGTTGCCGCGTATGGCATCCCAGATAGTACACTATCGGACAATGGACCGCAATTTGCGTCTGTACTGTTTCAGGGAGTGCTGGATATGTTGGGGGTTAAGGCAAACTATGCCACCCCCTACCACCCACAAACTAATGGGCAGGTGGAGCGCTTCAACAAAACTATTGTTAGGCAGCTGCGCCGCTATGTGAGTGAGCACGTGAAGACGTGGGACCAATACATTTCTATTCTTACTACTGCCTACAATTCGCAGGTTCACTCATCTACCGGGGAAGTACCCATCGCTTTTGTGACTCCCCGTCGCGTGCGGTCTATTGCCGTGCGGCGGCCGCTCCCAACTAGGGAGGATTGTGGCAGGACGCCTACTCTTACTGAGAGTAAGGCGGAGTTCGCCGCTAGGCTTGAAAACCTCATCCCTAAAGTCAGGGCTGAGATGGACAAAGCACAAAAGCGCTACAAGCGTACCTTTGACAAAAAGGTGCGCAACGCCAAGCATGTCCCCGAGCAGGGTGACTGGGTGCTGGTACACTCACACACTGCCTGCGGCTAAACAGGGCCCGCAGGAGTACGTGTTCGATAAGTTCATCGACCACGGATGGGATGAGGATACTGACCGCCTCATGTTGAGGGTGCGTTGGTTTGGCAACAAAGCCAAGGATGATACGTGGGAGTATGTGGAGGACCTTCCCGCTGAGAAGGTCCGGCCGTACTGTGCCCGGAATGAGATAGACCCTAACAGCCCTCCCTCAACGTGAGGGAAGGGCGCGCAACAGTGCCAAGAAACTGCTTCAAGTCGAAGTGGTACGCAGAGTGGCTTTTAGCTACAGCCCTAACCCTTACACTCTCACAACAAAGGCAGCTGCCAATTAGGCATGCATGCTAGACTCTCCAACCCCACGGCTCTCGCCCTCACGTAGAGGCGAGCGGCGAGACCCACGCCGATAACGGTCTCCACTCGTTGGAAAAGTCGGCGGCTCCAAGTCGGAACCGTCGCGCCCTTCACGGTCGCGCAAGTGGCGCCGACCGTGGCCACTATTCTGCCTGGTCTTGCGCGCAAGTTTGCGACGCAGACGCCGGACCGACTCCGACTCTGACGGAGTGGAGGACTCCGAGACGGAGTAAGACAACTCGTCTTCCGACACGGAGGGAGAGCGCCGCGAGTGTCGGCGACGACGGCGAGGAGGCGAGTATGCCCGGCTCGCGCGACGTTTGCCACGCCCAAGTGGGGCTGGCTGGGGCATAATAGCCCCAATGCGAGCCAACTCGGCCGTCATAAACTCCGCCACCGACTCGCAACTCGCGGTCGCCACTGCAGTACGAACGCGCTCCTCAAGTTGAGGAGTCTCGAAACTCAAGTTGAGGAGTCTCGGAAATTTGGAGGGTTGCGGTCGACGCGGCCAACCAGGAAATGGTGCGCACCAACGTGGTGATCATCATCTCTGAGGTTTGAGGCGTGGGCGGTAACGCCAACTTGGGGTATACCGTCAGGAGGGTGGCCCCCAAGTTGGGGGACACCGGGATGGAAGACTCCACGGCCACGCTGATCGGGATGTCCCCGTGCGGCTGGTAGGGGACAGGAGGAAGCGGAGGGGCACGCCGAGGTGGCGGGACCCGGGTGTAACTGCGACCCCGACTTGGGGCCCCCGCAGTGGGTTGAGTCATATGGTCATCATAGGACGGCACGGCCATAACTATGGGCTTGTCCGGGGGTGGCGCAGTGTGGCGATCCACCCCCGGGGCATACGGGTAGTCCCCGATGCCCAACCCCTCTCGTAGGACCACACGGCCGTCGTGAAGTTCACGAGCGACCCACACGAACTGGCGAAGTGCGCCATCGTCCTTGGGCCCACAAGTGGGGCGGCGCAACTTGTGCTCAATGCTCTCCCACTCGATAAACTTATGGAGCCGGAGCATCTCCTCAAGTAGAGTGAGTTGTCCTGATGAGCACCCCTCAGCAACTAGCTGAGGGGTGAGCTGTTCCAAACCTTGGAGGAGCCGGAGGGGGAGATGCCAGAGCATCCCCCGCCGCTGAACACAGGACACCCAGGTCGACATGACCTCGAGGAGCCACTGGGTGGCCAACATGGCCCACACCAGGTGATCAGGGGCAGCCGTCAACATGACGGAGCCGAAGTGGTCAAGCAACCGTGGCAACAACGCCGGGAACCCGTAGGGGACCTCAACTTGAGGCCACCACTCGGGCTTCTTCGGATAGTACTGCTCCTTACTGGCAGCAGACTGTTGAGGAAACTCAAGTTGAGCCGAGGTCACCAAGTAGGGACCTCGCCGGAAGTCTTTCTCCATCCGCACATCAAAGTGATGAGTGTGCGGATCAGCCTCGTGAAGGTACGGGGGGCGAGTTGCCACCGCGTCCCAAGTAAAGGTCCGCAAGTCGCCGGGACCCGGGATAGTTCCCCCGCGGTCCACCATGGCCTTGGCACGCTGAACGTCCTCAACCTCCTCATCGTCCAGGAAGGCAAACTGGTCCGTCCTGAAGCCGGCAGGGAACCCGACCCTACGGGGATACTTCTCCCGTAGGCGGTCCCATGCCCGACCCATCGCTGCGCCAAGTCGGCCACAGCGAAGAACAGTCAGCCCCTCCTCATGAAGAGGCCAAGCGGGGTAAAACCACCGCCCCAAGGCCTCACGCGGGACAACTTGTCCCGCCTCCGGGGGAGACCCCGCCGTCAACCCAAAGCCGGGCGACGCGGGAGTCCCGTTCCCCGGAGCGATCGCGGAGCCCCCGCCGGAACTCCCGGCGGGCGCTGCACCGTAGGAGGTGTCCTCCATACGTTCGTCGAGAGAGTTTGTCTCCACTCCCTGGGTCGCCATGGCCCTCCCCAAGTTGGGGAGAGACGCCCTGGCTACAGCGGCAGGAGAACCGCCTCGAGTTGAGGGGGACTCGGATCGTGGGTATACGGGTGGCCTCCCCAGCGTGGGGCGGCCCAGTGGAAGGTGAAGGGGAGGTGGTGGTGATAGTGAAGTGTGAACTGAGGAGAGCAAGCTGCCGAGTGGGCAAGCTTGAGGAGAGGGGCGGTCAACGTGGCCGCCTCCACATCCGCGTTACGTACTCAACGGGGGGGGACAGCAAGTCGCGCCCCCCCCCCAACGCCGAGACGTGCGTTTACGCACCCCCTCACAGGGCCGACCGGGTCGGTCGGAACTGAGGAGAGGGGAGTGTGGCAGTATTGACCCCCAGGTAGGGGGGTAACACGTGCCATGCACGGGGCGGCAGGCCACTAGCCTGGTCCGTTCCTCCCCCTGCATTTGGGTCCATATTCCCTAAGTTTGGGATAGTTAGCTTAGTAGTAAATCCAACTTGGATTTGAGGGTTTTCTGCATTTATCGTCTTGAATTTTCGTGTGGCCCGGTGGGCAGGTGCTGGGGTGGGAGACTCTGAGTGGCGAGATTCTGAGTGGACCCTGGGGGGATAAGGGGAGGGACAGCGGGGCTTGGCCCTGCGTCTCCGTCCCGACCAAGAAACTGTTGGACCACACACCATCCTCTTGTTTGTCCGTGGGGGGTTTGCCCCACAACAGGGACAGAGTGTGTGCGACTTGCACTTCTTCCGGTTCCCCCGACACGGGGGGCAGCCCTTTACACCGCCCCAACTTGGGTGTCGTGTGTGCGAGTGGTTTTTGCCACACGCCTGTCGGAGCTGCCGCCTAGGGTGACTCCGTTCGTCCGCAGCAAGGCTAGCAGGCCCTGGTGCAGTAGAGGAACCCGCATCATCTACGGGCTAAGGAGAACCCCCTGGGGAAACAGGTCTACCACCAGCAGGCGCAGGTCTTCTCCCTCGACGAGATCGTCACCTGATCCCACGGGCAGACCTCGGACGGCCAGCACGAAGCCCAACTGTGCCTCGGTCAACTGCTCAGTTGGGAAGTCCGACAAAAACTCGGACGCCGCCGAGCTGGACCCCGACATGGTTGGGCTGCTTCAATACACCTGGATGATCACTGCTGCGTCGGCCTCCAGGTAGATCCAGCTAGGAAGCGAAAAGCAGCTCGGGCAAAAGCACCTCAGCAAAGTAACTCGTAACGAAGCGCACCCACAAGCTCAGCCTCTCCGCCACGCTCAAGCTCCAGAGGAGGAGAGACGCAGCGGGACCTATGCGAGCGGTGTCACGACGCATTACAGTCCACCCGTACAGAAGTGCGGGCAAAGGGGGACGACCGGTCACTCAAGGACCCCCGTACAAGCTCGAGGGGCTGGGCCAACTGCGAGAACTTGGGGGACCCAAGGATTACGGCCACCCCCACCCTGCGGTCAAAGAGCTCGCCCTCTACCCCCTCAGCACAGTCAAAGTAAGGCGCCAATGCGGGTACGCCTGTCAGATAGGCGTGGCCCAGCAGACTGCGCTGCAGGGACGTGCCACAAAACCCGCGCAGCCTCCCGTACCCACAAAAAACCTCTCACTGTGTCCGCACTCAACTTGGGCAGCCTCCCGTACAATTCAAAAAACCTTGCCGACGCCGGGCTTGATGGTAGACTTGCCCCTACGCTGACGCAGCGTGTCGTCCTTGAACTGCTTCAGCCTTGAGGTGCGTCTTGGTTGGGCGGGCACCTTACACACAAACGAAAAGCGGGGGGCTATCACTGCGCACCCGAGTGTCCTTGGGGGTTCCAACCGCAGACCTATCGGCCATCCACCCGCTGAGCACTAAGACTCGGGGTCGGAAGTTGAAAGCACCCCGTGGCGTCGTAGCATCAAACCCCCAAGGCCAGGGATATGACCGAGACCCGCCAACCTAGACAGGCGTGAGCCCCAGGTTGCGTAGCAGGTCAAGGTTAGCTCTGCCAGACAAACAAGCACGCAGGTCAATACACACCCCACCCTCCGCCGCGTGAGAGGGCAGTAGCTATCGCGTGCGTGGGAGAGCGTCGGGATCAGCACGCTCGCCCGGGGGCTTCGACCTCCCGCGTACGCAACGTACTACCCTGACACCCCCGCCACGCACACGAGCCTCGCGCCGTCACCTACACCCGCGCCCGCGGTGACTCGCAAAGCGCACGTCCGCTGCCCGCGCTCCCCGCGCACGCCTGCGCCGCCGTCGTCAGCGTGCGCACACGCTTCTCTCTGCGCGGATCGCCTACACCGCCGCCCGCGCCGCAAGTCCACGCCGCCGTCGTCGCACGCGTCGTCCTCGCCAATTGAAAAATCGCGATTGTGAATGTCGGCGAGATGATGAGAAAACAAGCAGTGTATCCCCCAACGACCCAACACCTCGCACCGAGGCTCCCAACAGGGGAGCGTCGGCGTGGTGTTAAGTCTGCCCTCGTCGGCCGTCGCCGTCGCACCGGCGCTAGACCCGCCCTAATATGCGTGCCCACCTCACGCCGGTCCGGGCCAACACTGGCCAAAACATACCGCCACCAGCACCCTCCACACGGGTGTGGCCGCGCAAACAAGCCACCTGCACGCCCAGCCATCCAATCAAAAGACAGTACAGATAAAGAGCATGCGAATTGGTCCCCAATGTAAGGTGGCCCCCCTTGGCACCAAATCGGCTGAGCGCGAGGATGCGCACCCCAGCCAAGGCGGAAAACTCACAGTGTACCCGTGGAGGCGCGGCGCAGATGGGAGGCGCTCCGATTGGATCAGGAGCAGAGAAACGCGCCAGAGCGGCTGCTGCGTTGCGGGCTTGTGTGGGGTCTGCAAGCGACCGCGCGACCCGGAGGTGTACGGAGAGAGCAACGTGGCACCTCGGCATTGGACAGGCGGCTGGGTTGTGACGCATGCGACCGTTCAGCGGATCACCTTTCGGCCTGCAGACCGTCTTCCCACGAAGCGTAGGGGTGGCGCTACGCCAGCGCGGTCGTCTTCCCTCACGCGCAGAGTCGTTCTGCACAGAGACCAGCTCTGCCGCCGCGGGACCGTACGAGGCAGGCCGTCCCCACCTATGCGTGTTTACGCGCGCACACGGGACGCGCCAACAGCAGGCGGCCCACAGTCCCGGGCTGGTTGGTGGTGCGCAATGTGCGCGCGGCGGCGGCAGTGGCAGCGGCGGCGGCGGTGGTGTTGGTGGTGGTTGTAGTCGCGGTGGTGATGGGGGGCGCAGAAGAGGGCGCCGGTGAACCACTGGAACCGTTCAACCGCCGCGATGAGAACAATGCACGAGGTCTTGTCGACACGGAGAAGCAGGCCAGGCCGCGCAGCGAAGGCCACCTCACATGCCCGATGACACTCAAGCCACCGGTGGCACTATACCTGCGTCTTCGTCTGCTTCACGCACAAACAAAGCAACTGTAGAGAAACCAGTATCTCCCCGGGACCATACGAGGGAGACCCTCCTCCAGCACGTGTGCATGCACTCGCCCACGCTGAGACGCCGCGACACCTCGCGGCCACAACCCCCCGCTGAGCCTCAAGTGCACCTATCCGGGTCATCGGCCGTATTGCACACGGCTGACCCCGCCATTTCTGCCGTGCAGCAGAACTCGACGCAGCCGGCCCCAAAGAAGAGAAACTCCTTGCACCACGCCGTCCACGCATCATCCGCCGTCGGCTCAAGCTCCGTGTACTGGTCCTCAAAGAAACAGGGCACGACCGTGTCCTGCCGGCCCGTCGTCGGCACCGCCCGCGGCCGGGTCGCCGCCGTCGCGGGCTGCAGCTCCCGACGCCCCTGCACCCGGTCGGTCGACGCGTTCAAGAGGGTGCCAGCGCTGCGCAGCGTGCGGCCCCGCAACGCTGCGAGCGACAGCCGCTGCCGTACCGCCGCCCGCACCGGCAGCGGCCGGACGCGGAAGCTGTTGACGGGGTACGTCGCCACGCTGTACGCCGGCCACACGTTGAGGTTTCTCGTGCGTGCCGCAAAACAGCACCTGGTCCGTGCCATTCGCGGTGCCCCGGCAGCAGCGGCGCCACTTTGGGACGTCACACGCGGTGGGGTCGTCGGTGGTGGACTGGCGCACAAAGTCCAAGCAGCGGCCGCTGGTGTGGAGGCTCTGCATGATGGTCCGGTACTGGGCAATCGTCGAAACCATGCTGAGTGACAAGATGCGCTGCTCGTTGAAGGTCGCCTCGTACTCGGCCAGGTTGCCCGCCGTCTCGGCGTCCATCAGCTGGCCCATCGACACGCCCAGGTCCTTGTAACTGTTACGGAAGGCCAGCACCACCGCGTCGCTGAGCGATGCCAAGCTGTACGACGACAAGCTAGTCGACGAGAGCAACTTGGCCGCGACGGCCGGGTCACCGGCGGGTGGCCCCGCGGCGCCAGCATCCGCGCCAGCGCCGCCCGCCGTCTCGGCCGCCGGCGTTAGCGCCCGTAGCCGGGTGGCGGCGGCGCCGGCACGAGGGGCCGCCGCCGCCAGCAGCAGCAGCGCCGCCGCCATGAACAGCGCAGAGACCAGGCCACGTCGAAGGGCGTCCATCCCGCCTGCCGCTGTGGCGCAAGGGCGACGGGACGGGCCACCAGGGACAGGGGCCGCCACCGGGTCACGCCAACGACTACCGCCACACGCCGCGGGCGCCAGCACCCCCCCCCCCCCACCGGTGGCGGTGCTCCCCCCGGCCTGCAGCACAACCGGAGCGCCCCGCCAGCCGCCTGCTCGGCAGACCTCAGCCCGCCCCAGCCGTGGTGGACAACCTCTTACGCCGGCGACGCGGGCGCAAGGGGTGGGCGTCCCCGCCGCGGCGGCGGCGCCCGGACCGTGCCGCTGCCTCCCCCAGTGACAAGGGGGGGCAGCGCCCGCCGGGCAGCCACGCCACGGCCACGCGCACCCAACAGGCACCGGGACGGAAGCCGGGCGGGGCCCCACCGACGGTGACACGACAGCGCTCCCGTACGCGCAACGGGCCGGGGAGATTCTGCGCCGCTGCCGGCCGGGAGCTCCGCCCGCTCACCCGCAGGGGGGCGCGTGGGCGGCGGGCATGGTGACCAGCAAGCCGCTGAAGGCAGGGGCGGGAGCTGGCAAGCGGGAGAGGTATGAGCGGAGAGAAGCCAGAGGGGATGGCAGGAGCAGCAACCGGCGGAGACAGAAGGACAGGCAACCGGAGCAAGCAGCGGGATCAGCCATCGCGGGGCGACGACGCGAGCGCCAGGCCAAGTACCCAAAGCGGAGTGTCCAAGGCAGGGCGGGGTAGCGTGCAGGGCACCATCATGACGCACCACCACGCCGGCGTTCGCCCCCAAAGCAGCGCACCCCTGGAGGATGGCCGACGCACGGCCGTGACGCGGCAGCAGCTGGTAAACGCGGACCTCTCCCAAGGAGGGGAGCCCGACGGAGCGCCGCGTCGCGCGAGGGACACGAAGTCGGCGGTCCCCCACAAGTTTCGCCCCATCGTGTGGCCCCTGCTCGTCACCGACAGGCATTTTTTTCTCTGTCCTTTCTTTTTTTTTCTGTCGCCAGTGCGTCCCACCCACGGGCCCTGGATGAGCTTCTCCGCGTATACCCCCGCCCCGCTGGTGGCTGCTGCCGCCGTCGGCCGCCTGCGGGGCAGCGGCACTTTGTCCTTGCGGCGGGCGTTTGGGTCCCCCCCGCCGTTGCCGGCGGCGCCGCCGCCGCCGCGGCGTGTGGCGGGTGCGCGGCGCCTGCCCGGCGGGCGGTCGGCGGCGACCATGTCGGCCATCGAGTCGCCGCCCGCCACGGGCGTCGTGTACGTCAAGGCGAGCCCCGACGGGTCGTCTATTGGGGACTGCCCCTTCTCACTAAAGGTGCTCCTCGCGGCGGCGCTCAAAGGGGTGCCCGTGGAGGTGGTGACGGTGGACCTGGCCAACAAGCCCGCCTCGTTACTCGCCCTTGCGGCAAAAACCACTAGCACACACGGCACCCAAGTTGGGGCGGTGTGCTAGGGCTGCCTCCCGTGTCGGGGGAACCGGAAGAAGTGCAAGTCGCACACACTCTGTCCCTGTTGTGGGGCAAACCCCCCACGGACAAACAAGAGGATGGTGTGTGGTCCAACAGTTTCTTGGTCGGGACGGGGACGCAGGGCCAAGCCCCGCTGTCCCTCCCCTTATCCCCCCAGGGTCCACTCAGAATCTCGCCACTCAGAATCTCCCACCCCAGCACCTGCCCACCGGGCCACACGAAAATTCAAGACGATAAATGCAGAAAACCCTCAAATCCAAGTTGGATTTACTACTAAGCTAACTATCCCAAACTTAGGGAATATGGACCCAAATGCAGGGGGAGGAACGGACCAGGCTAGTGGCCTGCCGCCCCGTGCATGGCACGTGTTACCCCCCTACCTGGGGGTCAATACTGCCACACTCCCCTCTCCTCAGTTCCGACCGACCCGGTCGGCCCTGTGAGGGGGTGCGTAAACGCACGTCTCGGCGTTGGGGGTGCGACTTGCTGTCCCCCATCGAGTACGTAACACGGATGTGGAGGCGGTCACGTTGACCGCCCCTCTCCTCAAGCTTGCCCACTCGGCAGCTTGCTCTCCTCAGTTCACACTTCACTATCACCACCACCTCCCCTTCACCTTCCACTGGGCCGCCCCACGCTGGGGAGGCCACCCGTATACCCACGATCCGAGTCCCCCTCAACTCGAGGCGGGTCTCGAGCTGCGATAGCCAGAGCGTCTCTCCCCAACTTGGGGAGAGCCATGGCGACTCCAGGAGTGGAGACGGACTCTCTTGACGAGCGCATGGAGGACACCTCCTACGGGGCAGCACCCGCCGGGACTTCCGGCGGGGGCTCCGCGATCGCTCCGGGGAACGGGACTCCCGCGTCGCCCGGCTTTGGGTTGACGGCGGGGTCTCCCCCGGAGGCGGGACAAGTTGTCCCGCGTGAGGCCTTGGGGCGGTGGTTTTACCCCGCTTGGCCTCTTCATGAGGAGGGGCTGACTGTTCTTCGCTGTGGCCGACTTGGCGCAGCGATGGGTCGGGCATGGGACCGCCTACGGGAGAAGTATCCCCGTAGGGTCGGGTTCCCTGCCGGCTTCAGGACGGACCAGTTTGCCTTCCTGGACGATGAGGAGGTTGAGGACGTTCAGCGTGCCAAGGCCATGGTGGACCGCGGGGGAACTATCCCGGGTCCCGGCGACTTGCGGACCTTTACTTGGGACGCGGTGGCAACTCGCCCCCCGTACCTTCACGAGGCTGATCCGCACACTCATCACTTTGATGTGCGGATGGAGAAAGACTTCCGGCGAGGTCCCTACTTGGTGACCTCGGCTCAACTTGAGTTTCCTCAACAGTCTGCTGCCAGTAAGGAGCAGTACTATCCGAAGAAGCCCGAGTGGTGGCCTCAAGTTGAGGTCCCCTACGGGTTCCCGGCGTTGTTGCCACGGTTGCTTGACCACTTCGGCTCCGTCATGTTGACGGCTGCCCCTGATCACCTGGTGTGGGCCATGTTGGCCACCCAGTGGCTCCTCGAGGTCATGTCGACCTGGGTGTCCTGTGTTCAGCGGCGGGGGATGCTCTGGCATCTCCCCCTCCGGCTCCTCCAAGGTTTGGAACAGCTCACCCCTCAGCTAGTTGCTGAGGGGTGCTCATCAGGACAACTCACTCTACTTGAGGAGATGCTCCGGCTCCATAAGTTTATCGAGTGGGAGAGCATTGAGCACAAGTTGCGCCGCCCCACTTGTGGGCCCAAGGACGATGGCGCACTTCGCCAGTTCGTGTGGGTCGCTCGTGAACTTCACGACGGCCGTGTGGTCCTACGAGAGGGGTTGGGCATCGGGGACTACCCGTATGCCCCGGGGGTGGATCGCCACACTGCGCCACCCCCGGACAAGCCCATAGTTATGGCCGTGCCGTCCTATGATGACCATATGACTCAACCCACTGCGGGGGCCCCAAGTCGGGGTCGCAGTTACACCCGGGTCCCGCCACCTCGGCGTGCCCCTCCGCTTCCTCCTGTCCCCTACCAGCCGCACGGGGACATCCCGATCAGCGTGGCCGTGGAGTCTTCCATCCCGGTGTCCCCCAACTTGGGGGCCACCCTCCTGACGGTATACCCCAAGTTGGTGTTGCCGCCCACGCCTCTAACCTCAGAGATGATGATCACCACGTTGGTGCGCACCATTTCCTGGTTGGCCGCGTCGACCGCAACCCTACAGAATTCCGAGACTCCTCAACTTGAGGAGCGCGTTCGTACTGCAGTGGCGACCGCGAGTTGCGAGTCGGTGGCGGAGTTTATGACGGCCGAGTTGGCTCGCATTGGGGCTATTATGCCCCAGCCAGCCCCACTTGGGCGTGGCAAACGTCGCGCGAGCCGGGCATACTCGCCTCCTCGCCGTCGTCGCCGACACTCGCGGCGCTCTCCCTCCGTGTCGGAAGACGAGTTGTCTTACTCCGTCTCGGAGTCCTCCACTCCGTCAGAGTCGGAGTCGGTCCGGCGTCTGCGTCGCAAACTTGCGCGCAAGACCAGGCAGAATAGTGGCCACGGTCGGCGCCACTTGCGCGACCGTGAGGGGCGCGACGGTTCCGACTTGAAGCCGCCGCCCCCTCCAACAAGTGGAGATCGTTATCGGCGTGGGTCTCGCCGCTCGCCTCTACGTGAGGGCGAGAGCCGTGGGGTTGGAGAGTCTAGCATGCGTGCCTAGTTGGTAGCTGCCTTTGTTGTGAGAGTGTGAGGGTTAGAGCTGTAGCTAAAAGCCACTCTGCGTACCACTTCGACTTGAAGCACTCTCTTCGCACTGTTGCTCGGCCTTCCCTCACGTTGAGGGAGGGCTGTTAGGGTCTATCTCATTCCGGGCACAGTACGGCCGGACCTTCTCAGCGGGAAGGTCCTCCACATACTCCCACGTATCATCCTTGGCTTTGTAGCCAAACCAACGCACCCTCAACATGAGGCGGTCAGTGTCTTCTTCCCATCCGTGGTCGATGAACTTATCGAACACGTACTCCTGCGGGCCCTGTTTGGCCGCAGGCAGTGAGGGGAGGCGCCACGCTTCCAAAGCACGCGCCCAAGCTGGGTGGCCTGCAGGCGGTGGTGCAACTTTGACCACGTCCTGTCCGTTCACTGTGCGGACCCCCTCGTCACTTTCGATGGTGAAGCGCCGCCCATCAGTACGAAGGACCTGGTACGGTCCCTTCGTCTGGAATACCAGCTTACCCCCAGGTGGGGTGTGCGAGTGTACCAGCACCCAGTCACCCTGCTCGGGGACATGTTTAGCATTGCGCACCTTTTTGTCAAAGGTACGGTTGTAGCGCTTTTGTGCTTTGTCCATCTCAGCCCTGACTTTAGGGATGAGATTTTCTAGCCTAGCGGCGAACTCCGCCTTACTCTCAGTAGGAGTAGGCGTACTGCCACCATCCTCCCTAGTTGGGAGCGACCGCCGCACCGCAATAGACCGCACGCGACGGGGGGTCACAAAAGCGAGGGGTACTTCCCCTGTAGATGAGTGAACCTGCGAATTGTAGGCAGTAGTAAGGATAGAAATGTATTGGTCCCACGTCTTCACGTGCTCACTCACATAGTGGCGCAGCTGCCTAACAATAATTTTGTTGAAGCGCTCCACCTGCCCATTAGTTTGTGGGTGGTAGGGGGTGGCATAGTTTGCCTAAACCCCCAACATATCCAGCACTCCCTGAAACAGTACAGACGCAAATTGCGGTCCATTGTCCGATAGTGTACTATCTGGGATGCCATACGCGGCAACCCTGTGATCTAGGAAGGCTGACACGACCGACATGGCCGTGATCTCTGCCAGTGGGATCGCTCGCGTAAGTTTCGTGAAGCGGTCACAGATGACCAGGAGGTACTGGTTGCCCTCCTCGGTCACGGGCAGTGGCCCAAGGATGTCCATCGCCAACGCGGCGAAGGGCTCCTTGGCCGGGAACAATAGCATAGCCGTAGTAGGCCGCCGTTCCATCAGACGATTCTGTGCACAACTTGTGCAGGCAGCCACCCAACTGTAGATGTCCACCACCATGGACGGCCAGTAGTACCTGGTCCTCAGGGTCTGGTACAGTTTACTAAAACCCAGGTGTCCACCTGTGGGAGCGTTGTGCTCCCTCTCAAGGATACTGTCCTTGAGGGATGCGGGGACGACAAGTTGTTCGGTCCCCTGGAATACCCCCCTCCTCATGAGGAGGCCATCGTCTCCCAGAAAGAACCGCGTCTCTACCACTGTATCCAGTATATCCCTCTGCGACTTGCAGAAGGGATCCTCGGCCTGGGCCTTCACCACCTCGTCCAGGGACAGGGGCAAGTACTTCTTGTTCCCTGGCGCCTCGGGGTTCAACGCCTGACCCGAGCGCGTGACTACCCCCACGATGGGGATGTCCTCATCGACTGGGTTAGTGTCCAGCCCCTCGGTAGGTACCCGAGAGAGGTCGTCGGCAAGGGCATGTTGCCTGCCAGGTCGGTACTCAATATCAAAGTTGAAGGGTGCCAGTCGCACCCTCCACCGGTTGAGACGAGTGTTCGTACAGTCCGTCTTAAAGATGAACTGCAACGCGCGGTGGTCACAGCGGATGAGGAACTTCTCACCCTCCAGGTAGTGACGAAGTGACGTCACCGCCCACACCACTGCGAGTCCTTCCAACTCGGTGACTCCGTAGTTCTTCTCGGCCGAGTTCAGCCCCTTACTAAAGTATCCCACCGGCAAGTACTCCTTGTCCGGTTGCTGCTGAAGCAACACACAACCAAGTTGGTCGTAGCTAGCGTCCACATCCAGGATGTAGTGGCCTCCCAACCTGGGAATAGCCAAGATGGGGGGCTTCAGCAGAAGGTCCCGAAGAGTCTCAAAGGATTCCTGCTCCACCCGACTTGGGGGAGGCTGGTTCTTCGGTAGCGTTGAGCTCACTAGCTCATTCAACGGCTTCGCCACCTTGGCGAAGCCCTTGGTGAAACGTCGGTACACGTTACACATCCCGAGGAAGCTCCTCATCTGGGTCTGGGTCCGGGGGTACTGAGCCTTACGAATGGCCCTCAAGTTCTTCTCGTTAACACTGAGACGCCCCGGATGGACAACATGTCCCAAGTACTCCACCTCTTGAGTAAAGAGGTGGCACTTACTCGCCTTCAGTGACACACCGGCGTCAGCAAATAGCTTGAACACCTGGCAAGATGGCCAATGTGTTCCTCCGGACTTCGGGAGAACACAATGATATCGTCTAGGTACACGAGACAGATCTGCCACCGTACTCCGGCCAGAATCATGTCCATAGCGCGCTGGAAAGTTGCCGGCGCGTTACACAGACCAAACGGTAGACGCTTGCACTGGTAGGTACCACAGTGACAGGTAAAGGTAGTTTTATGCCTGTCCTCCGGGGCAATGGGAATTTGCCAGTACCCCGCGTTACAGTCCAGGGTAGAGAACACGTTTGCCTCCCCCAGAGAGTCCAGACAGTCGTCCATCCTAGGTAGGGGATAACTGTCCTTCACCGTGCTCTCGTTGAGCTTACGGTAGTCGATACAAAACTGGGGGGTCCCATCAACTTTGGGGACGATAACCACCGGACTCGCCCACTCGGCGTTGCTGGCCTCGATCACATCGGGGGCCTCCATGCGAGCAACTTGCTCCTTAACGAGGGCCCTTGAACGAGGTCCTCCCCTATACGGTTGTTGGCGTATAGGGGGTGCACCGGGCTTCAACTCGATCCGGTGTTGGGTGGCTCTCATGAGTCCCAATTGACCATCCCACAACTTGTGATATTGGTCCAAGAGGCGTTCAACTTGAACCCTCAACCTGGGGGGGACACCCTCCATGTTCACATGGGGTCGAGGAGAGGCGGCCGACTTGGCTTGATGCTTCTCCTTTCCGGACTTCGGGTCGCTACTTGCGCCCGCGTTGAGGGTGACCGCTACTACCGGTCCCTCGTGTTGGTCGATATAGCCGAACTTGGCTCACGACTTGAAGTACTTGGGCGTCGGGCTCAGGTTCATCACCTGCATCCTCCACGGGACTCCGGCTTTGGAGTCCATCGTGCCAAGGGCAACATGCACTTGGTGCTTGCGGGCAACACGGGGGTAAGGGTGCGCCAACCCGTTCCCCGTATAATCAGTTACAACGTCAACGTGCGCCACCGAGTTGGGGGGCAACGTGACTTTACGGGCTAAACGCAGGGTAGCAGTAAACCCTTCCCTCACAGAGCAAATAGGCTTCGACTGTGACACTGTCACAGGAGCCACAGACTTTCCCTTACCAAGGATGGGGATAGTCTCCCCATTCATCAACTTGACCCAGTACTCAGGGCCACAGATCAAAGGCACTTGTGTAACAACATAAGGGGTACCCAGAAGCAGGGGTACCGATATATTCTCAACTACACCATAGGTGACGTCGACCTCATGGGTCCCCAACCTAGTTGGTAGGGTCACGGCACCAACGATGGGAAGTACCCCACCATTGATATCGATCAGATGGTCAGCTTTGGACCTCCAGCGTTGGAGCTTCACCTCCTTTGGTAATAGCGACTTGCGTATCAAGGAGGCTCCTGACCCGGTATCAAGTACGATACGGGTACAGCATGCACGGCCGGGGGCAAGTTGCACCCGTCCAGCCACCTGGAAGTTCTCACCCGTCAGCACCGCGATGACCCGACGTGGGTTTACGTTCTTGGGGAGTCCTACCCGAGGTGGGCGGACTCCCTTAGGTCGCCGCAGTATCCGGCACGGTTGGTTCGTCCTCCTGGCCCACTTGGCCGAGGCTGCCGTTGTGAGCTTCGGACGACCAGCCCCAACGGTCATTCGTTTCCCGCCGACTTGGCGTCCGAATCTGAGGGCGGGGAGGAAGACGACGAGTCAGAGGACGACGTGTCCGCCTCCTCCGCCGAGGGTGTGGCGACCGCAACGACCGGTCGAGACCCACCCTCGCGGCGTGAACGTACTTCGTTCGTAGCCGACTTTTTACTCGCATTCCTAACAAGTTGTTGGATGCGTTTACTCAACTTGGGGCAATCATATGCCCAGTGACCATCGGAGTTGCAGTTCCAGCACCGATGGTCCGTTCCGGGAGGGGTCTTCCCAACTGGGGAAGACGAAGGGATACCCTGGGAAGTTCCCACGGCAGCTACCACCCTCTCCTTGCGGATTCGGCGTGCCTCTCTCAACTCTCTGGCCTGGCGCGCCTCCTCCCGTTCCTTGGCCAACTCGGCATGACGCTCCTGGCGTTGTTCCTCCCGCAACTTGCGGTAGGCCTCGCCTCTGCGATAGGCGAACCTGGCCAACTCGGCCAGGGTCGCCCGGGCAGTGTTATGCTCCCGGGTCTCCATCCGGACTGACCAATGGAGTCCCTCCACAAACCGACTCTTCACCACAGCTTGTGGATGAAGAAACCCACAAAGATTGTTGAGCTTACGGACTCGCTCCGCAAAGGACAACTCGTCCTCCGCCTCTTCCTGATGGGCTTGCGTAAACTCCTCGACTTGAGAAGCCAACGCTGCCTCATCAACCATGGCTCTCAACAACCAGTTGACGAGCTCTAAATAGGACGTCACCTCCCCAGCGCCTCCACTTGAGGAGCTGGGCATGACGGACATAAGTTCTGTCCGTAGGTCGCCCTTCGTAAACTCCTGTAGCATGTAAAAAGCCATGCCTTCACTTATGGCATTGTCGTCACAGGCTTTTGTGAAACGACGTAGGAACTCAAAGACACGGAGGGGGGGAGTTCCGTCCCACTCCGCTTTGTGCCCAAAAGAATGAAGTGCATTCTTCTTGGCACGGCCCATGGCTCGGGCCTGGTCAGGACCATACGCCACCGACTTGTTGTGGAGGGCGTAGGTCTCACAGTCAAAGATCCTCTGGTAGACTGGGTTGGCTACCTGGATCTTGGGCGGCACCTCACGTTGAGGGAACAGCCGCTGTGGCACTGGGGTAAGTTCACTCTCAGTGCCTGTAGTCCGGCGCGGCGCGCTTGGTGTAGCCGCCGGCGTTTCCGGGGGGAACTCCCCCGTGAAGGGCGTACGCCCCACCGAGTATGGTGTGGCTCCCTCGTTGGGAGTCACAGGTGTCGCCCCCAGTTCGGGGCGACCAGAGATAGGCGTAAGGGGGGATTCCCCCTGCG
The DNA here is from genome assembly GCA_009829735.1 of Pyropia yezoensis. NCBI lineage: Eukaryota > Rhodophyta > Bangiophyceae > Bangiales > Bangiaceae > Pyropia > Pyropia yezoensis. Next base: position 40,151,611 of record CM020618.1, read on the forward strand.
CCTGCGGGCTCGAAAGCCCCAATCCGGTTTGGACTTAATGTCTAAGGCCATGTGGCAAACTCGCTACAATCTGGTTCAGAATAGTATTCGTCATCGTGACCACCAGGTCCGGCAAAGTCTGCCGCAACACATTGGTCGCCTCCCTACGGACAGTTTCCGCGAGGAGTGGATTGACGACTCCAGTTGAGTCTCGGTCCGCCTCCGGGAGTCCACCTGAGGGGTAACCACGTTCCTCAGGGTTCTCAACCGGGGGCATGGGCGCGAGCCCATCGCCGACCAACGGAGGTCCACCGTCCTCCGAAAGCCTAGTTGGCGACGACTCCAAGCCAAAGTTGGCTCCAACCCGAGTGGAACCCGCGGGGACAGTCCTCACCCCTTGGGACGTTCCCGTTGAGTATACCACACGGTGGCCAGACTTCGGCCCACCCACATCAGAAGTGTCACCCGGGTGAACTCCTGACTGAGTCGGGGTGGCCTGTTGCCCGCCCGTACTTCCAGTCCTGCTGGCTTGAGGGACCTCCAGTCCCTCTGCGACCCCAGGTAAACCCACCTGTGTCTCACCAGTATTCAAAGGCACCGAAGTACGTGCGTCACCCGTGTACTCCCCGGACGACGGGTGGTCCGAACTAGCCATGTTGGCTGACGATCCGTATGACACGGTCCAAGACCACCGTTCCTCTGAGACAGAGGGCCCCCCACACCCGGTTGCACCCGGAGGTAAAGTTTACCTCTGTACCCTGCTGCTCCACCAAATGTGGCAAAAACCACTAGCACACACGGCACCCAAGTTGGGGCGGTGTGCTAGGGCTGCCCCCCGTGTCGGGGGAACCGGAAGAAGTGCAAGTCGCACACACTCTGTCCCTGTTGTGGGGCAAACCCCCCACGGACAAACAAGAGGATGGTGTGTGGTCCAACAGTTTCTTGGTCGGGACGGGGACGCAGGGCCAAGCCCCGCTGTCCCTCCCCTTATCCCCCCAGGGTCCACTCAGAATCTCGCCACTCAGAATCTCCCACACCAGCACCTGCCCACCGGGCCACACGAAAATTCAAGACGATAAATGCAGAAAACCCTCAAATCCAAGTTGGATTTACTACTAAGCTAACTATCCCAAACTTAGGGAATATGGACCCAAATGCAGGGGGAGGAACGGATCAGGCTAGTGGCCTGCCGCCCCTTGCATGGCACGTGTTGCCCCCCTACCTGGGGGTCAATACTGCCACAGCCCTCACCGATGCGGGCAGCACGCCGGTGTTTGTCCACGCCGGCCGCACGCTGACCGACTCGGGGGAGATCCTCTCGTACGTTGACACGCTCGGCGACGCGTCCGCGGCGGGCTCCCTGGCCGCGCCGCTCGCGACTGCCGACCCGGCCGTCGCCGCCGCCGTTGGCGGCGTCTTTGGCGCGTTTGCGCGGCTGATGAAGAACAAGGAGGCGGGGGAGGAGGCGGCGCGGGTAGCGGCGCTGGAGGCCGCCCTCGCCGCGGTGGATGGGGTGCTCGAGGCGGGCGGCGGGCCGTTCCAGGTCGGGCCCTGGGTCAGCGCCCTCGACTGCGACCTGATCCCCAAGCTCCGCCACGTCGTCGCCGCCGCGGGGCACTACAAGGGCTTTTCTGTGGCGGGCCACGGCTGGGACGCGCTGGAGCAGTACATTGCGGTGACGGGGCGGATGAAGGCGACGCGGGAGGTGCTGGTGGATGACGATGTGGTCGTGTGGGGGTGGAGCAAGTTCTTTTGAGCTTGCGTGATGGGGGAAGAGGGCGAATGGGGCAGCGGAGGCGGGGGGTCGTCGTTTGTTGCGGACCCTGGGAGGCCTTCTACGGGGCGTGGGGGTGCTCACCGCAGACCACCCGACCGCACTCGCAGCGCGCCAGGCGCCAAGAGGAGCATCAACGCTGGAAAAGGACAGCACGCGCACACAATTGAACGGGTAGTGGACACGCCACCAACAGGCGCCACGCTCATGCCAAACGCGTGAAGAGCTCCCTCCCCTCCCAGCCCCCTCAGCCAGTCTGCATCCGGCTGTACTCTGCTAGATCGATGATCTTGCCGGTGCCGCTAGTAGTGGACCCCTTGTGGCGGCCATACACAGCGTCGACGCCCGGCGGGAGCAGCGCAGCCGCCTCTGCCCCGCCCCCGTCGCCAAGCCGATCCAGCTCCACCTCGATCTCCGCCACCCCCGCCAGTGCCGCGGCGTAGGCATCGCGCAGCTGCTGCGCCGCGGCCGCCTCATTCAGAGGCGCCTCTGGGTCCTCGTCATCGGCGGTGACGCCCGCGGAAGCGAGCACCTCGAATCTTGGCAAACGACGTAATGAAGTCGCCGGCTGCGTCGGCCGGGGCCGAGCGAAAGATGGTACTCGCTGCCCCGTCGGCCACATACCGGTCGTCCATCTCTGGGATCGACAACAGCAGCTGCAGCACCGACGACATGTAGCAGCTGTTCCCCAGGTTATCTAGACCGATCGCGCCGGGCCCAGAGAGCGGCGAAAGGGTCCGTTATACGTGGCAGTCGCGATACTGCCACAGTGGTGATGGTGAAGTGTGAACTGAGGAGAGCAAGCTGCCGAGTGGGCAAGCTTGAGGAGAGGGGCGGTCAACGTGACCGCCTCCACATCCGCGTTACGTACTCGATGGGGGACAGCAAGTCGCGCCCCCAACGCCGAGACGTGCGTTTACGCACCCCCTCACAGGGCCGACCGGGTCGGTCGGAACTGAGGAGAGGGGAGTGTGGCAGTATTGACCCCCAGGTAGGGGGGCAACACGTGCCATGCACGGGGCGGCAGGCCACTAGCCTGGTCCGTTCCTCCCCCTGCATTTGGGTCCATATTCCCTAAGTTTGGGATAGTTAGCTTAGTAGTAAATCCAACTTGGATTTGAGGGTTTTCTGCATTTATCGTCTTGAATTTTCGTGTGGCCCGGTGGGCAGGTGCTGGGGTGGGAGATTCTGAGTGGCGAGATTCTGAGTGGACCCTGGGGGGATAAGGGGAGGGACAGCGGGGCTTGGCCCTGCGTCCCCGTCCCGACCAAGAAACTGTTGGACCACACACCATCCTCTTGTTTGTCCGTGGGGGGTTTGCCCCACAACAGGGACAGAGTGTGTGCGACTTGCACTTCTTCCGGTTCCCCCGACACGGGGGGCAGCCCTTGCACACCGCCCCAACTTGGGTGCCGTGTGTGCATGTGGTTTTTGCCCTACCGGTACCCCCCGAGCCGTCCCAGTTGCGACGGCCCCAGCCAATCACGCCCGTGGACAGGTTGAGCCACAGATTATCCTTGCGGCCCGAGTCAAAGCACACCCAGCTCGCCGGGTCGGGACTGATGACCTTGCCGTTGGTGGGGAGCTGCTCCAGTGTCACCGCGTACTTGCTCTCCTTCCGGTCCTCTTCCTCCCACGCCGCCGCCGACACGGCGGCTGTGCGAGACGCGCGTGGCGCCGCCAGCACTGCCTCCACCGCCGCCTCAATCTGTGGGTGCAGCGACGGGTGGGGGTAGGCCACTACCGCCACCAATGACGGCTCCGTACCCGGGGGACCCGGCGGCACAAAAGACACCACCGTGAGGGTCTTTTGGGTGTCGTACGCTGGGGGCGTCTCCACCGCAAAACCACCCGGCACGCCCAGAGCCATCTTGGTGACCTTTGCGCCACCATCGCCGGCGTCGCCGGTGCCATTCCCGTCGCCGGCTGCGGCGCCACCCTCAGCGCCCGTCTGCATCACCGAGTCCCCATCCCCGTCGCCACCGCCACCGCCGCCACCGCCGCCACCACCATCGCTCTTGGGCTCCCGCGGCACTCGCACCCACTGCTGGTGGAGGTACACCGCCGCGCCCGGCCCGACGCGTGCCACGTCGAGCCCCACGTACGCGGCGCCGACGAGCGCCACGACGCCAGGGAGGTGTACAGCCCCGCAGACGACTCGGGGGTATCAAACGACAGCGCGCACTCATCGGCCACGACCGTATCCCCGGCGGTCGGCACCCGCACCGCCGACAGCGCCGCCGCGGCCGCTTTGATCGCCGCCAGGGCAGCGTCCGCGGGCAGGGCGGCCAGCGACGAAGGGGGGCCCATCATGAGGGCTCAGTGCCGCGCGCGGGCGCGCGTGCCAAGATCAGAGGGAGAAGGAAAGGTACAATGGGAGGTAGAGGCAGCACAGGGCAGAACCGGGGGGGGGGAGCTGCAGCAACTGGTGACAGCAGGTTCGCGAGCAGCGACACCCAGAGAGGCGGGCGGGCGTGCTGACAAGAACTGGCAGGGCGCAGCTGCAGGCGCGCGCCACCAACGCGCGCAGCCGCTCCCGGCGATGCGTTCGGAGAGCCAGGGACCAGACTTCTACCTCGGCACGAAGCGCGACACACCCCCAAACCGCGTCGAGCGCGCGTCTTCGCATGGTCTGTGCCCTCTCGCTGTCTGTACGAGCGAAGGAGCCGACCGCCCAGCACAGACCGATCCTCCAAGTACATCCACTCTTTTGAGTCTGATGATCGATTGCGCGTCGCGCAAGAAAGGCGGTATTGCACTGTCCTACACTCCTGTGTTTGCCGAAAGTCGCGAATATTTCATCTTTTTGAGCTGAGACAGCGGTTCGCGCGACGTGGGGAAGCCATACCCACCTCAAGGTCATCAGTGACATCCCGCGCTCCCCCCCCCCCCCCCCGCCCCTTCCTTCTCCCTCCCCCGCCTGTGTGGGGTGGGTGCACGCCATCCATGGCGCCCACTACATCTCCCCCCACGGCGGCGTCCATTGAGCCCACCGTCACGCTCGCGTGTGGGGAGGTACGCGCCAGCTGCGATCAGCTACGGGTGGTCCTCGACGCGGTCGCCCGCGGCGGCGGCGGCGGCGACGGCGTCGGCATCGGCAGTGGCGCGGCCGCCGACGCCGCCGCCGCCGCCGCTGCCGCCGACGGAGGTCCCCCCCCGCTTCCCCAAGCCGTGACGTCTGCGGCTGCCGACGCGCTGGTGCGGCTCAAGGAGGCCAACCGGCTGGCCGCCACCGCCGCGCACGACGCGTCGGTGGCGGCCGCGACCGCCACCGCCGCGGCGGGCGCGGCGGCCGCCACGGCAGGGGCGCTGCGGCGGGAGCGGGCGGCGCTCGCCACCCGCATCGCCGCGGTGGTGGCGGCCATGCCGCCCCTGCCCCCCGCCGCGGCGGCCGTACGCGACGATGATGTCCACGACGATGGCGGCGGCGGGGGCGCCCCCGCCGACGCGGCGGCGGCAGCGGCGGCCGTGCACGGCCGCCGGCTGGCCGCCCTTGACGCGGAGCTGGCGCACCGGCGGGACCTTCTCTCCGCGACGGACCGGGTGGGGGCGGCCAAGCGGGATTCCCTCCGCCGCCGTGCTGCCGCCGAGGCGTTTCTCGCCAAGCTGCCGGCGCACGCCCGGGCGGTGGCGTCGTCGGTGGCGCCCATCCGCGCCTTTTACCCGGCGCCTGTGCGGGTTGAAGGGGGGAGTGGCAGGGGAGAAGGGGGGAACGCCGACACCGCCGCCGCTGCCGCCGCCGCCGCCGCTGCCGCGCCCGCCACCGCCGCTGTTGGGAACGACGCGGGCCCACCGTCGGTGGCAGGCGGGGGCTGCCCCCCTGTGTCAGCTAACGGCGATGGTCCCCATTCCCTGTCTTCGCAGACACCATCGCCGCCGTCGGCTGAGGCGCTGTTGACGCTACCCGCCCCGCTCTACGTGCTGGCCCGCCACGCGGCGGCGGCGGGCATTGCAGTAGCCGTGGTGCCGGCGGGCTGCCCGTACGGGCCGGCGGTGGCAGTCGCGCCGGCGGCAGTGACGCTCCGCGTGCCGCCGCGCGTCGACCCGCGGCGGCCGGCGGATGACTTCCTGGCGACCGCATGCAGAGGAGGGGGGGAGGGGGGGGAGGGGGACCCGGGGGCCGCCGATGGCGCCGCCAACAACGTCGACGGCGGCGGCGACGGCGACAACGGCGGCGGTGCCAACGGCGAGCCCCCTGCCGCTGCCGACGAGGCCATGGCGGTGGACGCCCACGGCACCGCCGCGGGGGGGTCTGTCGGCGCCGCCACAGCGGCGGCGACGCTGCCACCCGTGGAGGTGACCTTTACCTACCTCCCCGCCCGTGCGTCGGTGGCGGCGACAGCGTCCATGGACGGCCGGCGGCTGAGCCTGGACGACCTCTTCCCCGGCGACGATGGCGCATGGCGGGTGGCGGTCAGCAGCTCGCCGCCGACCGCTGCAGCAAGGGGCGTGGGGCCCCCCCCGCGGGCGGCGGTGCCGCCGCCCCCAAGCGATGGTGGGCGGTCTCTGGTCCCCCCCCCCCGCCCCCCCTCGGGGGCCACCCCCGCTGCGGCCGGCGGCACGGGCAGTGGGGGCGGCGGCGGCCGGTGGTCCCCCCCGCCCGACCCGCACCACGCTCCCCCCGCCCCCCCGCTCGCCCCCGCCGTCTACCGGTGGGCGCACCTCCTGTGTGGCCTGCCGTACCTGCCCCCCCCCGGGTCGCCCGCCGCTGCCGCCGCCGACGGCGACGCGGCGGCCGCGTGGGTGGCTGCCGCCGCCGCCGCGGCGCCGCGCCCGCGCCTCGCGGCGGTGGTGGCCCGGCTGGCCGTCCGCGGCGGCGTTGCGCGCATCGTCGACGCGACCGTGGCGGCGGTGGTGGGGGGGGGGGAGCACTGGCTGCGTGGCTGGCGGCTGCTGCCGCCCGCGGGGGGGGGCAGCGCCGCCGCCGCCGCCCCCGTCGTCACCCCCGCCGCACCTGCCTGGCCCGTCGCGTGCCGCCTCACCGGCGCCGTCGTGTCGGCATGTGGGCGGCTGGCGGTGGGGGCGGCGGTGGCCATCCCCGCCGCCTACCCGGCGCTCCCCCCCGAGTGGGAGCTCTCGCGGGTGCCGCCGCCGCCCCCACTGCCGGCTGGTGGCGGCGGCGGCGGCGGCGGCGGCGGCGGGGATCGACCGCCGCTGCCGCTCACCGACGCGGCGCTTGGCGGCCTCGTCGCGACCGTGGCCGACGCGGTCACCGACGGCGGGGCGCCCTGGGACGCGGTGCTTGGCACCCAGCTGCGCGCGCTGCGCGGGGGGGTGGACGCGGCCGCGGCGGCCGCCGACGCGGCCGCCGACGCGGGGGGGGGGGGGGGGGGGTGCGGGGGCGGGGGGCGGCCGCCCCCGCCCCCGCCGGGGGGGGGGGGGGGGGGGGGGGGCGCGGGGGGAAACGGACTCGCACCGGCTCAAGCGTGCGGTGGGGGGGGGGGGGGGGGGAGGGGAAGCGGGCGTCGGGGGGGCGGGAGCTGGCCCTGCCATGTGTGTGGGCTATCGTCGGCCGACGTGCCCCGCCCACGCGTCGGGGAGGCGCCGCTCCGGTGGATGGGTTGACTCGGCGGGGCGTCCGCTCTAAAAAAAAAAGCTCAACGTCATGTGTCGAGGGAACAGGGTCAGGGGAGCTCGGTGCGGGCCTTTGCCTTTCCAACCCGGCGGTGACCTATACTGCAGGTTTCCCCAAAGAGGCCAGGTGGCGTTTCCCTTCGCGACTCGTGAATCACGAGCTGAGCTGGACGCCCCCCTCATCCATCCCGCTGCCCCCACCTCGCGCCCTCTCCTCCTACCCCCCCTCCCACCCCCTCCCCCCCCCCCCCCCCCCCCCGCCGCTGTCTCGCAACCCCCTCACTCGCCCAGCAACTGGTGGAGCACCACCCCAGCCGCGACGCTCACATTGAGCGAGTCCACCTCGTACACCTCCCCCCCCCCCGTCGCCCGCCGCCCGCCAATCCGCACCAGCACGTCACACGCGCCCTGCACCAGCGGCCGCAGGCCGTGCCCCTCTGACCCCATCACCACCACCGTCGGCACGTCCCGCGGCAGGTCCGTCGCCGCCACCGCCCCGTCGACGAGGGCGGTGCCGACGACCCGCCAGCCGTCGGCGCGGCACGTCGCCAGCAGGCGGGGCATGCTGCCCACAGAGTGGAGGGGGAACGCCTCCATGGCGCCCGCCGACGCTTTCGACACGGTCGCGGTGAGGGCAGAGCTGTTGCGCCCGCACGCGACAACGCCGGTGGCGCCGAGGAAGTAGGCAGAGCGGAGGAGGGCGCCCATGTTTTGGGGGTCCGTCACCTCGTCCAGTGCCAGCCACACGGGGGGGGGGGCGCCGTCGGCTGCGGCGGCAGCGGCGGCGGCGGCGGCGCCGTTGGCGGCGTCGTCCTCTTCAGCGTCGGCGGCGTCCTCCCTGTCGGCGGCGACGGCGGTGGCGCCGTCGACCGCGTCGGCCGCGCCGCCCACCGCCTCTGCGTCGGCGGCGGTAGGGTCAGCGGCGGTGGAGACAGCATCGGCGGCAGAGGCCACGGCCGCGTCGGCGGCCACCAGCTCGTCCGCCGTCGCCTCCCCCACTGCAGGGGAGCTTGCCACAGCGTCAGGGGCAACGGCGTCTGTCGCCACCCCCTCAGCGGCGGGCGCCCCCCCCTCTGCATCCACTCCCGTCGCCCCCGCCGAAGCCGACGCCGACGCCGCCGCAGCCGCCGCCGCCGCCGGGGCCCACCGGCCAGTCAGCGGCGGCAGCGCCTTGATAGACACCCACTCGAGCGGCGCCGCCTGCAGCACGTACCCCTGGTGCGGGCGGCTCCCACACAGCACGTTGAGGTCCCCCTTGGCCACCGCCCGCACGGGCACCTGCCGCACCCGCGCCAGCCGCCGGATCTCTCGCCCCGCCTCGGTGCCGTCGGCCTTGCGGGACGCCCCCGGCGGCGACGCGCCGCCGCCCCCACCCCGTTCGCCCCCACGGTCGCGGCCACGGTCGCCGCCGCCGCCCCCCTCCTCCCCCCGTACGTAGAGCACCTCAAAGCGGGACCGCCGGCCCGCGCGTAGCGCCGCCAGAACCGGCGCGGTGCCGTACAGCAGGTCATCCCCCGACGCGAGGGTGGCTTGGAGCTCGGTCATTTCCGATACCATCTCCTCCGCCGCCGCCCCGCGGACACGGGCACCGCCGCCACCCGCCGCGCCACGCCCCCAGCCACCGCGACCGCCGCCGCCGCCGCCGCCGCCGCCCCCCCCGCCTCTCCCCCCCACGAGCCACTCGTCGGCATAGCCGCCCAGCCCCACCGCCGCTGCTGGCGCACCCCGCCCGTCGCGGGGCGCGTCGGCCCAGCCCCGCGAGCCCCGCCGGTCGGGCGCGCCATCCCGGGCGGCGGGGCGCCCGCCCCCGCCCCCCTGACGCCCTTCTGGGCGGCCACGACGCTCCCGTCCGTCCCGCGGCGCGTCCTCCCACGCCGCCCCGCGACGGCCGGCAGCCCAGCCACCACCCCCGTCGGCGGGGGTGGTGGTGCCGTCAAAAAAGGGGGGCGGCGGCCCGCGGGCGGCCGCGGCGCCGCGCCCTTCCGCCCCGGGGGGGAACCGCCGCTCCCGGCCGTCCCGCGGGGCATCCTCCCAGCCCCCCCGCCCACCTGCGTCGCTGCCATACGACGGCGCCGCCCCCCGCCGTGGGGGGGGGGCGCCCGCCCGCGCGCCACGACCGTCACGCGGGGCGTCTTCCCAGCCGCCGCCACCGCCGTCGTCGCCGCCGCCGCCGCCGCCACGGCCACCGACACCCGCACTGCGGTAGCCGCCGCCGCCGGCGCGGCCCCCCGCCCCAGGGCTACGATACCCGCCGCCGCCGCCACCACCTGCGGCGGGGCTGCGGTACCCACCGCCGCCGCCACCACCACCGCCGCCGCCCCCCGCGGCGGGGCTGCGGTAGCCGCCGCCACCCCCCCCCCCCGCCCCGGCGCTACGATAGCCACCACCACCGCCACGGCCACCACCACCGCCACCGCCACCGCCACCCCCCCCCCCCTGTGGCCACCACGGGTCGTCCCCGTCAGCACGGGCGACCGCGGGCGATGGCCGCCGACCGCCGCCACCGCCGCCGCCGCCGCCGCCGCCGCCGCCGCCGGCTGCTGCCGGCGCACCCCGGCCACGGCGGCCGGCCCAGGTGGGCGCAGCCGCCGCCCCCGCCACCGACGCCGACGCCGGCCCAGCGGGGCGGCCGCGGAACGCGGTCGCCGCCGACGCCAGCCGCCGCAGGCCGCCCGCGGTGGCGGCGGTAGCGGCAGTGGCGGCGGTGGTGATGGCGGCGGCGGGCGGGGGGGGAAGCGCGACAAAGGCCATGAGGAGGGCGCGGGCCATGGTGGGGAGGGTGGGGGTGGGACTGCGGAGGATGAGGGCAGGGGGAGGGGCAGGGGGGCGCTGGTAAAAAAAAACAAGGGGGGCGGGTGGGGGCGGGGCGGCCAACGGGCGGCACGCCACAGGGGGAGCGCGAGCGGCGAGGTCCGGAGTGGCCCGGTCCAAGCTGGGCATCGACGACCGGGAGCGCTCCGCGTCGACAACCGCACAAATAGTTAAGGGCGGACCTCTTGTATCGGGGCATTACAGTGCCACGTCCACTCTTTCCAGGCAGGTATTGGTCCATTGCAGCCCATCGGTGGGCATCCGCCGGCGCTTCTCCTCCGGCGACGCTACTCCGACAGCCGTGTACACTGGTTCAACTCATTCGCGCCCACCCCAAGTCACCCTGTACCAGATTGTTCCTTTTCCTTCACTCACTGGACCTGTGGACGATGCCAGGCGCCACTACATGTGGTATTCGTGATGGGAATGGAATGTACGTCCACTACGAGGCGAGACACTGGGAGTGTGCGCCGCTTCTCCACCTTCCTGATGCCACTGGGAGATGCAGGACGACTCGTTGACCACGCCTGCACTTTTGTTTCCCCGGTTTCCCCTGTTCACTTTTTCGCTACGGCGCCATACTTGACATTCGATGAGGATTGACTTGGCGTGCTCGTCACAGAAAGCGAGCTGCTCTCCAAGTGCGAGCTACAGTCTCTGGCACTCCCCTGGCGTTCGTGTGCACCCTCTGCGCTCTCCCTTACTTGCGGGACACGCTTGCCGGGCGGCGGTAGCGTGAGGCGGCCATCGCCGAGCAGGTCACAGACAATGCCGCCACGCGGCTCTTGGCTTCGACGCCAGTACGAAAGTGCAGTGTTGCGCAGCCGGTCGACTGTTTGGGAGTGACCCACGGGCCATGCAATGTTTGCTACGCCAGGCTGCGCGCCCGGGCATGTCGTGGCGGGCCATCGCTGGACACTCACCCTGCTCTGCGCTATCAAAAGCTTCCTAGGTGGGTGGTCGCCCCAGCCCCGATGTCGGCTGAGTGGAGCTGTCACGCACTACCTGGCTGTAATGAGGAGCCTCAGGCTCGTGGGCAGGACGACGTGATCGACGACTTGCGCGAGGCGCGCCGGTCGTACAGCACACTCAGCGACGCAAGCCTGCTGGACGTTCTATCACTGGTTACCAAGCACCTCAGCGTCACAAGACCTGAGAAGATTTACGTCACCTTCCCCAACGGGCGCAAGTGGACCTATGGCCGGGAGGTGACTCCTATCAAGACGGTAGTTGGTCCGCGCCAGACCCGGCGGCGTGCCTCATTGGCGGCTGCGGCTGTCGGCAGGCTGGTGCAGATTGACGTTGGCCTGGTGACAGCCATGATGCAGGACTTATGCCTGCGAGCCCAGCAGAGCGGGGGTGTGGCTGTGGTCCCCACAGCCATGGCGCTGACACCAACCCCAGTTCGGATGCAGACGCAGTTTATCCTCGACAACAACATCAGCGGGTCGTTGTGGCAGATGGTTCAGCTGTTTATGGGCGGGCCGTCCAGCGGGCTGGCCAGTCGCGAGAGCATGCGCGCGGACCTTCACAAGGCACAGGCGGAGCCACGGAGCCAGGCAAGAATGGACGGCAAGGTGCCTTTTTGGCTTCGCCTGCGGCGGCGGTACAGGGGCTATTGGACGACCTGCTGGCTGGCGACTTATTTATTGAGAGGCCTGTGCGTGGCAAGGATGGGACGGAGATTGCGGCCGTGGACGCGTTTGAAGGTGAGGGCATCGCGCCAGGCTTACACGCGCCGACGGTGCGCGACGTGCAGCTGTGCCTCGGCCTCGACAAGGGCGGATTGATCAGCTCTTGCAAAGCTTTTCTTTTTATTGCTCATCAAGAGCACCCATGCAGTCGCGGCAACACCATCTTGTACGGTATACTCCCGTGCCAGAAAAACGATTATGCAGCGCTCTCGTCAATGGCTGACGTGTACGTTCCGGACATTGACGGGCTCCGGGCATCGGGCGTCTAGGTCGATGGACAGCGCCGTGCTGTGCGCTTGATACTGACAGGCGACTACAGCTTCACCACGACCTGGTGTGGTCACATGGGGGCCAGCAGCAGAATGCCCTGCCTCTACTGTACAGTCATGCATCGCCGGACTAAGCGAAACGGTCGCCTCATTGCCAAGTTTGGCGATATGCAGGACGGGAGCAGAGCAGGCGGCGCCTTGCGGACAGAGGAGCAATTAGAGCGATGGTGGCGGTCGCGTATGCCGACGGCAACAACGACTCGCGGGCGGTGCCATTGTCCGTGACAGCACTCCTCTCCATCGAGCGGCGTCCACTTATCATTCTTCCGCCGAGTCATACTTCGCCGATGCCACTCCACCTCACCCTCGGTGTCACTCCATGGCTGTTATGGCTTGGCATCGAGGCGGCCTACTTTTTCCAGGGCCTGGAGCGTGCCACCTGCTACGCGACCAGCTTAGCCGGTGTACTGTGGCACTCTTTTAGAGTGCGCCCAGTCCCGTACTTTGGTGGTGCCTTTGAGGGCCGTCAGTGTCAGCGCATCGGCGGACGCTTGTCGTTGGTATGCGAGCTGCTGTCTGTTCACGTGCTGTAAACGGCATGCAACGCGTACGCAGCCGCGTGTGATACGTGGGCAGACACTTTGCCGGTCTTGACGTCTGCCAAGACCATCTCCAAGGCCGCCACAGACGACTTTCGGCGAGACACTGCGCTGTTCGTCGACAGCTTATTGGCAGCTTTTCATGGGTTGCCATCACGCCCAAGCTGCACGTGTTGGCCTGCCACGCGCCGGACTACTCGGCCCTATTTGGGAGCCTCTGACGTCACTCTGAGCAGGGCCTTGAGTCATGGCATGGGCACTATAACCACAATGCTATGCACTGCACAGCTGAGACATTTTTGGAGAGCTCTTTGGCCAACGTGCGTCAGATAGCTGTCTGCCGAGCGCCCGGGGATGGGGCACATAACCGGGGAAAGCGGAGGGCCTCGGCGCCGGACGGTGCGCGAGCCGCCAAGCGGCCCGATCACAAGCGGACCACCGCCGGGAAGCCACATGCAGGGCAGGCCCCAGCCATGTCGGACTCTTGTGCCAGAAAGCAGATTGATGACGCAGCCAAGTGGGCTAATGACAATGTGGCCGAGGTTGTGAGGCGTGTGGACGCTTATCGGCGGCGTGTGGGCGGAACCATGCCCGAGGCGACCCTCTCGGATGCGGAAATTGAGGGCGCCTCGCTTGAGGACCACTATGAAGAACTGCGGGAAGCAGAGGCTGCTTGTCTCGTCCGCTTGCTAGGAGAGTAAAATGATTGGTTAGAAGTATGAGTGATTAATTTTGACACAGTTACCGCAGCTACCAGAGGGTGTGTCAGGGCTGCAGGGTGCCGAGGTCAGCGTCGCCTGCCCCCCCATGCACGGTGGGCGGCTGCCGCGGCGGCCGCCGGTGCGCGGCCGCCGCCGGCGCGCCCCAGTGGCGTGTCCGTGCCACCTGCACCCAGGCGTCCTCCCGCGCAAAAGTACGTCGCGGCGCCACGCCATGGAGGCCGCGTTATGAATGGACAGGATGTGGGGCATGGATTGCGTCTCCACGTCCAACGCTCAACTGTCAGTCCAAGGTCACCACCCACACCGCATACGACGCTGCGCGTGGTGAAGGCACCGTTGCGTGGCGGCCAACCAGTGCCCGGCATTTCTGTGTGTGGTCGGCGTGGGCATTGGTCCGCGGCGCGGGGCACGTCGCGTCGGGCGGGGCCCTCCCCGAGGGGCCAGCAGTGTGGGGTAGGAACTGATTCAGGGCGTGTTCGCGTGGTGAGCTGCATTCTTGCCCGACGCAGGACGGGTCGGTCCACGACCAAGTCCCTGGTTGCGGTGCCTGGCTTGCGGGGCTGGGCATCACGTACAATTTCGAGAGTCGGTGTGCGGTCGCCTCTGTTGCGGTGCTTCTCAATCTGCAAGAATAGAGTGAATGGTGCTCCCACGGTGCCTGTAGGCACAGTGCAACGCGCCACGTGTCGGATGGTCGAAACCATCTTGGACATTTAGGCCCTGTGCTGACATCATTGTACACGACCAATGAGCAACCCAGCGTGGCACGCTTCCTTTCGGGGGGCCAATGGAACGTCATGAACGCCAGGAAAAGCCAGAAGTCCGCGATCCGGAGGTCTTAACTAGGTGTGACCAGCGCTCCGCGTCGACGACCGGGAGCGCTCCGCGTCGACGACGGTGGGTGTGATCCCGGTGGATGAAATGGAGGTATGTAGCTTTCCACTTTTTGCAGCAGCTTGCTATCTAACTATTTACGATGTGCGCTTGTTGACTGTTTCTATGAAAATCAACTGCATAATGTAGGTACTATTCCCAGAGGGGATGTTTTGGGGTTTGGATTGGGCGGCGTAGCCGCCATGCTGGCAGCCACCCTGGCAGAGCCGGAAGATGCAACGATGGAAGCGCAAGTTGGGGGGGGGGGCAGGGGGCCCAACCAGGCAAGACGGTACAGGAACTGATCAGCAGAGAGAGAAAGGCGGGAGGGGTAGAGATGGGCACGGAAACGCGGGCGACTTACGCGTCCTGATTGTTAGCGGAAGGACGCAGGGAGGGAGAGGGGTATGAAGTGCAAAGTCTTCTGCCGCTTCCCAAAGGCGGGGAGGAGGCCCCCCTCCTGAAGCTGGTGTACCGTTCCACTGTGGCAGTTGGCCCGGTGGCCTATCCCTGCCTGACTCTGTTTCCCCATTCCCGCACGCGACCCTACTCAAAGGCTATATATGAGGGCCCTGGGGACTCTCTCAGCAACAAAATCCGGGAGTCACAACACCGCGCTGTGCCTGCTCACGCCCTCTGTCTAAGTCGGCCGCCAGCCCACCCCCTCCATGTTCCACAGTTGCTCATCACGTGCATCCCTGCCCACGGTAACTCCATCCTTTTCCAACAAACTCTCCCTCACGCCTCCCTTACCCCCTTCGCCACCCTACTGCGCCCGGGTGAGCCGCGTCCCCCCCACTTTTCCGCCCGCCGCAAGAATGGCATAATGCTCAGTGGCTTGCCTTCGTGCCGTTCTCCTGCTGCTCCTTGTGCTGGTGATGTGCCTGGCGGCTGCGTCGGAGGCGATGCACGTACAGTTTCGGCACGACCCTCAAGGCGGGGTGTCTTCCCGTAACTGTGACTGGGTGGGGGGGAACATTGCGCAGGTAAAGACCCACAAGTGCGCACTGGTGTGCGCCCTGGTCCTGGACTGCACCCACTGGACGTGGAATGGGGACGCGGGGAACCAGTGCAGTTTGAAGCGGGGCTCTCGCTCGAAGTCCCAAGTCTTCTCTGCCGGCGGCGACAAGGCATGCGGCATCATGTACTGACGGGGCTGCGTAGGAGTGGGGGGTGCCGCCGACAAGAAGACAGGCCCCGCAGACGTTCCCTCTCCCCCTCACCCCCACCCGATGGCTGGCGTATGCATCACGTTCTGGTCTTCTCGCTTTGTCATTACTTTTCATGCTCTGGCCATTGAATTGATGCTGTGAGCACGGTTGGGTTGCTTTGGGCGGCGCGCAAGCGCCGTTCTCGGGCGGGTCGGGGCGCGACGGTGGCGGCGGCGGTATATTCTTTGGTAGGGTAGGGGCGGGACAGTGGTGGCGGCGGTGCCGTTTCTCGGAGGGGGGGGGGGGTGGCTTGAGCGGCTGCAATGGCGGAGCTGGGCACTGGTGTCGGCGTTTTCGTTGTGTGGGGGGGCGGGCGGGACGGTGGCGGCGGCGGTGTTTCTCGTGCGGGGGGGAGGGTGGGACGGTGGCGGCGGCGGAGAGGTTTCTTTCGCATAGTGGGGCAGCGGCTGTGGCCGTTGCGGCGTTGGCGGCTTCATCAGTGGAAGGCCGATGTTGGGGTAGGTAGGCGCCGCCGCTGGGAGGCACGAGCTAGGAAGACATGGAAGAACAAATGACACAGTCGCACTCATGACCCACCCCACGCCTCTCCATGAGGATGGCGCGGGCCATAGTGGAGAGGGCTGGGGTGGAACTGCAGAGGATGAAGGCAGGGGGAGGGGCAGGGGGGCCCTGGTGGAAAAACAAAGGGGCGTTGAAGGCGGGGCGGCCGACAGGCGGCACGCCGCAGAGGGGGAGGTCGAGTGCTCAGCGTCGACGACGGTGGGTGTGATCCTGCTGATTTTTGTTAGACAAGAAAATTATATTGATAAATGAATAGAGCCCTTTTCTTTAATATTTCAGGACGGTTGCGGTGCGTCGCGGCGCGGGGGCCGGCCGGCGCCAGAGCCCCCGCCGCAGCCGCACCCAGGGGGAAGAGCAAACCGCAGCAAAGGATGGCCAAAAGAAGGGGGTCGGTTGTGGGATGGGGGACCGGGGGCGGCATCAGCTGTCGCCCCCAGTCGCCACCACCACCACCACCACCACCCCCGCGCGCCATGTTGGGTTGGGGTGCGGGGCAACAGCCCGCAGCGCGCGTCAGGTTGCAGCAAGGCGAGGATGGGGGGGAAGGGGTAGGGGGGGGGGGGGGGGGGGGGGGGGGGGAAGGAAAGGGAGCATGGAGAGTACATAGTGTACCCTCCCCTCCACCCCCCCCCCTTGACCCCCACCACCACTCCCCCCGCCACGGGGGGAACGCCCCGAGACGGGCCGGGAGGAGGGGGAAGATCAAGGCTGCCGCGCGGCGGGCGCGGCAAAGACTGCGCGCATCAGCCGGGTGAGGCCAAACGCGGCCGACGCGGGCGCCGCCTCCTCGTCGGCGGCGGGCTCGTCGGCGGCGGGCGCCGCCTCTTCTTCGGCGGCGGGCTCGTCGGCGGGCGCCGCCTCCTCTTCGGCGGGCGCCGCCTCCTCTTCGGCGGGCGCCGCCTCCTCTTCGGCGGGCGCCGCCTCCTCTACCACGTCGGCCGCGGCCGGCGTCGGCACGGCGGCAGCCTCCGCGTCGGCCGCGGCCGGTGCTGGGTCGGCCGCGGCCGCATCGGCCGACGGGGCCGGCTCATCGGCGGCGGCAACCTCTTTGGCGCCCGTGTCGGCGGGCTTGTCCGCCACCTTGGGCGCGGCGGGTGCCTCTGCCTTGGGCACCGTGCACCAGCCGCCCTGCTCCACCGCCGGCCACTGGCACACGTCCTTGGGCTCGCCCCACGTCTTTTCGCCAGCCTTGACCAGCCGCTTGCACGTGCCCTTCTTGGCCGGCTCGGAGCCGGCGCCAAAGCAGCCCATCGGCGCCGCCCCGCACATCGTGCCCCCATCCTCGTCGCACGGCGAGCCGGCCATGGCAATCACCTCGCAGCGGCCGTCGTTGCACTGACCCCAGCCGGCGCACACCACCCCCGCGCCCGGGTAGCACTGGCCGCCGGTGCCCACCTCCCGGGCGCACCGCCCGTCGGTGCACGTAAACTCTTGGCCATACGGCTTGGCGCAGTGGACGCCCGCGTTGGGCCAGCACTCCTCCGTCGGCTGCACCAACCGGGAGCACATACCCCCATTGCACTGGTACTTATTGCCGTACGCTTCGGCACACTCAACGCCCGCGTCGGGGTAGCACTTCTCGTTGGGCGCCACCCGCCGCTCGCACCGGTTGTTGTTGCACGAATACGCTTGGCCGTACGCCGAGGCGCACACGATGCCGTCGTTGGGGTAGCACGCCTGCGCGGGGGCAACCTCCCGCTCGCACCGCTCATTGTTGCACTGGTACGCGTAGCCGTACGCCGACGCGCAGATGACGCCCACAGAGGGGTAGCACTTGGCGGCGGGCGGCACCTCCCGGGCGCACGTCCCCGACATGCAGTCATACTTGTTGCCATACGCGTAGGCGCACATGACGCCGCCAGCCGTGTCGCACTTAGAGCCAGGGGACACCAGCCGCTCGCACCGGTTGTTGGTGCACGTGAACTGGTTGCCGTACGACTCGCCGCACACAATGCCGTCGTTGGGGTAGCACGCCTGCGCGGGACCGACCTTGCGCTCGCACCGCTCATTGTCGCACTGGTACACCCTGCCGTCCAGCGCGGCGCACACAACACCCGCGTCGGGGAAGCACTTGGCGGCGGGGGGTACCTCCCGCTCGCACCGGCCAGACGAACACTTGTACTCCATCCCAAACGCCCAGACACAGACCTTGCCCTTGGGCGGGTCGCACGCGCCGCCCGGCTGCACCTGCGTCACGCACACACCGCCCGTGCACTTGAGGTCAATGCCGTCTGGGGACGAGCACATGATGCCCCCATCGGGGTTGCACTGCTGGTTGGGCCCCACGTTGCGCTCGCACCGCTCGTTGGTGCACGAGAAGATGGCCTTGTCCACCGCCGCGCACACAACGCCCGCGTCGGGGAAGCACTTGGCGGCGGGGGGTACCTCCCGCTCGCACCGGCCAGACGAACACTTGTACTCGAGCCCGTACGCCCACGTGCAGACCTTGCCCTTGGGCGGGTCGCACGCGCCGCCCGGCTGCACCTGCGTCACGCACACGCCGCCCGTACACTTGAGGTCAATGCCGTCTGGCGAGTAGCACATGACGCCCCCATCGGGGTTGCACTGCTGGTTGGGCCCCACGTTGCGCTCGCACCGCTCGTTGGTGCACGTGAACTTGGCGCCGTCCACCTCGCCGCACATGACGCCCGCAGAGGGGAAGCACTTGGCGGCGGGCCCGACGCGGCGCTCACACCGGCCGTACGAGCACTTGTACTCGTTGCCGTACGCCCAGGCGCATACCTTGCCCTTGTCGTTGTCGCACGAGCCACCAGGCTGTACCTGCGTCACGCACACCCCGCCCGTACACTTGAGGTCAATGCCGTCAGGGGACGAGCACATGACGCCACCCTCCGGGTTGCACTGCGCGTTGGGCCCCACGTTGCGCTCGCACCGCTCGTTGGTGCACGTGAACTTGGCGCCGTCCACCTCGCCGCACATGACGCCCGCAGAGGGGAAGCACTTGGCAGCAGGCCCGACGCGGCGCTCGCACCGGCCGTAGGAGCACTTGTACTCTTGGCCGTAGGCCCACGCGCAGACCTTGCCCGCGTCGTTGTCGCACGAGCCGCCCGGCTGCACCTGCTCCACACACACCCCGCCCGTGCAGGCCAGCGATACACCCTCGGGGGACGCGCAGAGGACCCCACCGTCCGGGTTGCACTGCGCGTTGGGCCCGACGCGGCGCTCGCACCGCTCGTTGGTGCACGTAAAGACCGCGCCGTCCACCTCGCCGCACATGACACCCGCGTCGGGGAAGCACTTGGCAGCAGGCCCGACGCGGCGCTCGCACCGGCCCGACGCGCACTTGTACTCTTGGCCGTACGCCCACGCGCAGACGCGGCCCTTGTCATTGTCGCACGAGCCACCAGGCTGCACCTGCTCCACGCACACCCCGCCTGTGCAGGCCAGCGACACCCCGTCCGGCGACGCACACACGACGCCGCCGTCGGGGTTGCACTGCGCGTTGGGCCCGACGCGGCGCTCGCACCGCTCGTTGGTGCACGTAAACGCCGCGCCGTCCTTCTCGGCACACATCACGCCCGCCGACGGGTAGCACTTGCCGCCCGGGGCGACCTGCCGCTCGCACCGGCCCGACGCGCACTTGTACTCCATGCCGTACGCCCACGCGCAGACGAGGCCCTTGGCCGGGTCGCACGAGCCGCCCGGCTGCACCTGCTCCACACACACCCCGCCCGTGCACGCCAGCGACTGCCCGTCTGGCGCCGCGCACAGGACGCCGCCGTCGGGGTTGCACTGCGCGTTGGGCCCGACGCGGCGCTCGCACCGCTCGTTGGTGCACGTAAAGACCGCGCCGTCCGACTCGCCACACACAATGCCCGCCGACGGGAAGCACTTGCCGGCGGGGCCGACCGTCCGCTGGCAGCGGCCGTCCTTCTCGTCGGTGCACGTAAAGCCTTCCGCGCAGGGCGCGTTGGTGACCGACCAACCGCACTGGCCGCCGCCGCCAATGGGCTCGGGCTTGGGCGTCGGCGTAATGACCGAGTACCCCCCGCCCGAGCCGTCGCACGACACCTTTGCGAGCGCCGACTGCTCGTACACGTCCAGGCTGCCGGCCGTCTTGACGTACCCGCACGAGATGGCCGTCACAATGGGCACCCCCGACGCCACCCCGGGGAGCGGCGACGAGCCGCCCGTCGTCCGCGCCTGCAGGATGTACTCGGTGCCGGTGGACAGCCCCGGCGACAGCGCACAGTCGGCCGACTGGGAGGGGGTCTTGATGACCAGCCGCGACCGGCCACACCCGCCATTGTACCCATAGTAGACGTCCGCGTTAAAGTAGTCGCTGTACGCGCCGCCGTCGCCGACGGTGACCTTGCCCGTCACCTTGAGCCGGTAGATGGGGCCGCCCGCCAGCGCGTCGCCGACGCTCTCGGGCGCCGCGCACGCACACTTGGGCCGCACCGACACGGCCAGCGCCCCCGCCGTGACGTCGTCACGGGCCGCCACGCCGGGCAGGCCCACCACCGCCGGCGGGGCGGCCACGCTCATGCCGCCGCCGCCGCCGCCGCTGAGGCGGGCCAGCCAGCGGGAGCCCGCGGCCGCCCACGACGGGGACTGGGACACCACCACCGCCGCCCGCGCGCCGGCGGCCGACGCGGCCACCACCACCGCCGCGGCGGCGGCCGCCTTGACCACCGACCCCGCCGCCCGCCGACGCGGCGGCGGCGGCCGCATGCGGCCGACCCAGTCCATGACGGGGGGGGACGGCTACACCGACAGCCACAGAGGCAACCACCAAAAGTACGAATCCGCAACCGACCTTGGGAGGGAAAGGGGAGGGAAGGGGGGGGGGGGGGGGGGGGGGGGGGAAGGGGGGAGGGCGTGGAAAGGGGGGGTGAAAGAGAGAGAGCGGGGAGGAACAGTGGGGATGCTATGGGAGGTGGGCAGAGGAACCGGCGGCGACAAGCACCACCAAGCCCTCAACGTTGTAAGTAAACGCGATGGGGAGGAGGAGCAGGGGCAAGGGCTGCGAAGAAGGAGCAAGGGGTAAAAGGGGGGGGGGGGGGGGGGGAAAGGGGGGCGACCGGCGACCTGGCACTGGTGGCAAGCACACCCACCAGACCCCGTCCACCACCGTCACCGGGAGGAGGGGTGGCGGTGGGCGGGGGGGGGGGGGGGGGGGGGCGGACCGCTAAAGAGGCACGGCTGGGGAGCCTGAGGGGAAGGGCGGGTCATGGCGCCGGTGCCGCGGCGGGGGGCGGCGCTCAAGAAGCGCCGCGCCGCCACCGCCGGCGGCGGGCGTGGCGCCCACGCAGGGGGGGGGGGGCTCCCCACCGCCGCCCCCTCCCACGCCAGCCGTCAGCCGCCGCTACCGCCGCCGAGCCCCCCCCCCGCGCCCAGCCGCAGCAGCAGCAGGCTGGCCGCCGGCGGCGGCGGCACAGCGTGAGGCGGGCCCACCACCCCGCGCGCCGCTCCCGGCGTGGCACGCCCGCCCGCCTCTGGCGGCGCGCCTCCCTCCCCCACACACGCCACACAGGGGGCGCGGCTTGGTGCCGGCGGGGGGGGGGGGGGGGGGGGGGGGGGGAAGGGTGGTGGGCAGGGGGAGAGAGACGGGGGGCCCAGAGGGCGCCCCACCCCCACCCCCTGTGACCGCCCCCACACCACCCAGGCGGGGCAGAAGCGGGCGCCCCCGCGGCCGGCCATCCCCCACCCCACCCCCACCCCACCCCCCCCGACGGCGACGCGGCCGACCGCTCGGGGGGGGTGGGACGGGGAACGGGGGGCGGCGGGGGGGGGAGAGAGGGGGGGGGGTGGGGGGGGTGCGTGAGTGGGGAGCGGCGTGCCCACGGGTGGCGTGGCTGGGGAGCAGAGATGGTCGGGGGTAGGGGGAGGGGAGGGGAGGCGAAGGGAGGGGAGGGGAGGGGAGGGGAGGGGAGGGAGCGGGGGAGAGTGCCGCCCAGACGCGCCGTTGCACCCGGCGCCTTGCGCACGGCGGTCAACCCCCCCCCCCCCCCCCCCCCCCCCCACGTGCTATTACACGAGTGTTCCCCCCACTTGGTACACGAGTCTGCCCCCCCCCCCCCCCCCCCCCCCCGTTTCATGCACGGCCACGGCCACGGCCACGGCCACCCTCTCCCCATCCCACCCCGCCAGTGACCACCGGCAGCACCACCACCACCACCGCCAGCAGTTCCACACTCTCCCCCGCACGCCAGCAGCAGCCCCAGCGGGCGGTGCCTGCAGCTGCAGCTGCAGCCGTGGCGAGGGGGGGGGGAGGGGGGGGTGGGTGCGGGTGGGACACGGCCGCCCCCGCCCCCGCCGGCGGCGGCACCAGACACCCGCGCCGCCCCCGCGCCGCCCCCGCGCCGCCCCTGCTGCCGCTGCCGCCGCCGCCGCCGCCGCCGCCGCCACCGCCGGGCGGCGGCAGCGGCAGGCAGGCAGGCAGGGCACCCCCCCCCCCCCCCCCCCCCCACGGGCGCGCGCGCGTCCACGGCGGCGCGCCGTGCGGTCCGCGGCGCTGGCCGCGGTCGGTGCGGTGCGGTGCGGTGCGGTGCGGTGCGGTGCGGCGGGGGTGTAGGGGGGGAAGGGAGGGAGGGAGGGAGGGAGGGAGGGACGGAGGGAGGGACGGAGGGACGGAGCGGGCGAGAGAGGGAGAGCGACCCCCGTAGGGGGAGAGAGAGGTGGGGGAGGGGGAAACGTGAGCACGGCAGAGAGACGGAAAAAAAAAAAAAAAAAAAAAGAAAAAAAAAAAAGAGTGGGTGGGGGGGGGGGTGGGGGGACTCGAGGGGTCTGGGCAAGAGGGACAGCCGCGTCGCGCAGCGGCAGCCGGTGGGCGCGGATGATGGAGAGCACGCGACCACCCGCCCCTCCCCCACCCCCCCACCCCCCCCCCCTTCCTCCTTTGGACCGGTGCTGCCGCGGACACTGGGGGGATGGCGGTGGCCGCCCATGTGGGGGGCGCTGTGTGCCTCTCTGTCTGGGAGCGCGCGTGGGCAGAGACGGGAGGGAGGGGAGGGGAGGGGAGGGGAGGGGAGGGGAGGCGTGGGGTGGCGGTGGTGGTGGGGTCGGCCGGGGGGGAATGGCGGGCCGGTCCCACCCCCCCCCTTTGCCACCCCTCCCAACACCCCCCCCTCCACCCCCACCCACCCACCCACCCACCGCCCCCCCTCCCTGCACCGCCACTCCAGACCGTCCTCGGCCACCGCGCAAGGACAATGGCCACTGGCCCCCCCCACCCCCTCCTCGCCGACAAGAAGGGGTGGTGGTGGTGGTGGTGATGGTGGGAAAGTAGGCTAGAGGCGGGGGGGGGGGGGACCCGCACACGGCCGGCGCCCGTTCCTGCCGTGGGGGGGGGGGGGCGCGGGCGCACAGCGGCGGCAGACACGGCCGCCGAGGGCAGAGCGGAAAATGGGCGGCTGCGTGTCGCTTACCCCCCCCCCCCCCACCCCCCCCCACCCTCACCCCCTCCCCCCTCGAGCGCGGGCACCGCCGCAACGGATCTTCCACCCCCCCCCCCCCGCGGCTCGTTGTGCTGCAGCCCACGCCGCTTCTTGCACACCCCCACCCCCCCCCCCCCCCACCCCCCACCCCCCCCGGCTCTACCGCAACGTCCCGTTTTTTTTTTTTTTTTTTCTTTTTCTCGACGCGCCATCGCCGCCGCCACACTCCCCCGGCCGGCCGGGCCGGCCGTGGCTCCCACTGCCGCCGGCGGTGACGTGGGGTGCCACTGACGCGCCCGCCCGCCCGCCCGCCCGCCCGCCCGCCACCGGCAACCGGCGCGCACAGCAAAAGAGAGAGGCGGGGCAGGCAGCCGCTGCAGCTGCAGCAGCAGCGGGGGGGGGGGGCCCAACGGTGGGGATCCCACCCCACCACCCCCACCCCAGCCCACCCCCACCCCACCACCCCCCCTTCCTCCGCCGTGACGGCGGGGGGGGGGGGGGGGGGCACCGCTCGTGCCGCCCACCGCGTGGGCGAGCCCCGGGGGCAGAGGGCGGGTGCCCTCCCAGACACACGGCCACAGCAGGCGTGGCCACGAGGGGGGGGGGGGGGTGGGTGGGTGGGTGGGTGGGGGGGGGTGCCCACCGGCGGCAGCCCGCAGCCAGCAGCAGCAGCAGCAGCAGCAGCAGCAGCCGCAGCCGCAGCAGCAGCCGCAGCCACAGCGGCTGTGAACACCCCGCCCCCCCCCCCCCCCCCAACCCCCAAACGTCCACAGCCACCTGCCTGCCTGCCTGCCTGCCTGCCTGCCTGCCTGCCTGCCTGCCTGCCTGCCTGCCTGTCTGCCTGCCTGCCTGCCTGCCTGCCGCGCGTGCCACTGCAGGTGGGGCTGCGGCGGCGGCAGTCCCCAACCCCCCCCCCCGGCCCCCCCCCCACCCCACCCCAGACAGACACCGCCATTGTGCCCACCAGCAATCTACGGTCCCCCCTCCCACCACCCCCCCCACCCTGTCCTTGGAAACCAACCAACCAACCAACCAACCAACCAACCAACCAATCAACCAATCAACCAACCCACCCACCCCCCCCCCCCCCCCAACCATCATTGCCGCCCGTCATCGGGCGGCGGCCGCCCACGGCGCGGCGTGGCGTGGCACTGCCGGCCCGCCGGCCACCCCCCCCGCCGTCGCCGGTGGCAGTGCCGCGCGCTGCGCACGCCGCCCGCGCCGCCGAGGCCAGCCGCGGCGGCCAGCCGTGTGGGCGTTTGCGGGGATAGGGGTGCCCCCCATCCCAAGGGGGGGGGGGGGTGGGGAGCGCGGCGGCGGCGGCCGCGCAGCGGCCGCCACGTCAGAGAGCGGCGACGGCTGGAGGGGAGGCGAGCGGCGGTGGGCGGCTGGCATTGGGCTGCGGTTCCCCTGAAAAAAAAAAAAAAAAAAATAGGCGCCCACCGTCGGCCACTCCCCCACCACCCCCCGCCCCCCCCCCCATCCCCCCCTTTGGAGGACCTACCGAATGTAATGTACCTGCCCCCTCCGTGCCCCCCCCCCCCCCCCCCCCCCACCACGGAAAAAAAAAAAAGCAAAGCGCAGGGGCGTCCACCCATGCACTCTTTTCCAAAACTGTCAACAGCAGCGGGGGTGGGGGTGGGGGTGGGGCGCACGCACCTGTGGCAGTGTCAAAGGGCGTCGCCGAGGCGGCCGCCCGCCCGCTGCCGCCGCCCCCCCCCCCCCAACTTCGCCCACGTCGTTTCCCACTCCCCCCCGGGCCCTCGTCCCGGGAGAGACCTGGGGGGGGGGGGGGGGGGGGGGGGGGAGGGACGCGGTGACCCCTCTGCCGAGACACTGCCTGCCTGCCTGCCCGCTTGCCTGCTGCTGCTGCCGCCGCGCAAGGCGCGCAAGGCTTGGGGGGGGCGGGCCCGTCCCGCTGGCCACCACCACGGCAGACAACCTGGCGGTACGACGCCCCCCCTCCCCCCCTGGCCCCCACCACTCTCTGACCTGTCTCTTGACCACACGCCTCTACCTGTGTGTACTTTTAACCATACACAACCACCACAGGCCTCGAGTACAGTACAGGCACAATCTGAGAGAGAGTCCGTTGCAGAGTTGGGGGGTGGGGGAGGGGTGGGGGGGGGGAAGGCCGTGCAGGGCCTCCCATCTGCCACCTCTTGGACACGGGGGGCAACACGCCCCGCCGCCCGTCTCTGCTAGGCAATCTACCGCCGCAGCGTCTGGCGGGGCGCCACGCTCCCTCGTGGCGGCCGCCGCTCGCTGCCTCGTTCCCCTCCCACCCCCCCACTGCCGGGATCTTGCGCAACCTACCTCCCTGCCACCACCGCCCGGATTGCGCCCCCGTGGCACGGGGCAACCGTCCAGGTGAGTGGGGTGTGGGGTGGGTGCCGCCAGATCTTTGGCGTAGCGGTCCTTTCTAACAAAGGGGTGGGGGGGGGGGGGGGGGGGAATGGGAGATGAGGGGCGGAGGATCGTGGCTGCGGCGTGGGCGGGATGAACAGGCGGGAACGAGATGCGGGTGGGGGGGGGGGGAGCGTCCCCGGTTCCACACCCCCCGTTGAGCGGGAGGTCCTCCCTCCCACCTCCCCCCGCCCCCCCACCGCCCTGCTCGGCCACACTCCCCCAAATCTGCGCCGCCGCCCCGCCGCTCCAGGTTCCGCTGCACTGGGGGGTGGGGGGGGGGGGGAGGGGCGGCAGACACGGGCGCGTGCGGCGGGGGGGGGGGGGGGGGGGGGGCGCGGACACGCTGGCCCGGCGGCCGCACCGCCTCGCAGAGGATGGGAGGGCTGGGTCGGTGGGGGGGGG
>CM020618.1:40178349-40199472 GCA_009829735.1 Pyropia yezoensis
GGCGCCGTCCCCCCCTGCATCGGCGGCGGCGGCGGCGGCGGCAGCACGGGCGGTGGCGCTGTCGACGGCGGCGGCGGCGGCGGGCACGACGCGGGCGGCGGCGAGAAAGGTGGAAAAGGGGACCGCCGCGAGCGGCAGCCGCACGTCCCCCGGCGGCAGCGGGTGGGCAGGGGCGACGGGGGTGGCGGCAGGCGTCGGCGGCGCCGCGGCCGCCCGCCCCAGGCGGAGGTACTCTAGGTATAGGCGCAGCCAGGGGAGGACGTCGTCGTCCCACGCCGCCTTGGAAGGCGGCGGGGGGGCCGCGCCCCCGGCGCCTGCTGCCGCCGCCGCCGCCGCCGCCTCTGCTGCCTCGATGGCGGCCGCGGCCGGCGCGTAGGGTGGCACGACGACCCCATTGGCCGGGTTGCGGTCCAGCTTGCGCGCCGTATCATCCACCGCCACCGTGTTGGCCGGCCCGTACACGCCGCCGGTCGGGGCGGCGGCGGCCCACAGCAGGCCCAGCGGCTTGGCGGTGCCAAACCGGGGCGCCCCCGGCCGCACGTCCGCCACACAGTCCCCGCGATGGCGCACAAAGAGGGGCCCCGCGGGGAAGGGCGGCGGTGGCGCGCTCGGCGGCGGCGGCCGCCCCCCCGCCCCGCGG
The DNA here is from genome assembly GCA_009829735.1 of Pyropia yezoensis. Taxonomy (NCBI): domain Eukaryota; phylum Rhodophyta; class Bangiophyceae; order Bangiales; family Bangiaceae; genus Pyropia; species Pyropia yezoensis. The sequence continues at coordinate 40,178,990 of CM020618.1, forward strand.
GGCGGCGCGCCGCTGCCGCCCCCCCCCCCCCCCCCCCCGGCCTCCCCCCACAGCACCCGCACAATCGGCTCCACGTTGGCCGCCGTCGCCGACGACCAGACGCCGACGTGGACGCCCGCGGCGGTGAGGCCACGGACGAGGCCGCGGGCGCCCGGGCGGAGCCACAGGGCCTGCCGCTTCTTGCCCGCCCCCCACGCGGCGTCGGCGGGGACGCCCGCGGCGGCGGCGGCGGCGATGGCCCGCCGCTCATTGTTTGACGATAGGCGCTCACAGAGGACGCCGTTGAGGTCGAGCACCACCAGCAGCGGGGGGAGGGCGGGGGGGGGGGCGGCCAGCGCGGGCGCCGCCGCCCCGCCCCCGTCGACGGCCGCGGCGAGCGCCGCCCACGGGAGGGTGGCGGCGTCAAAGGTGGGGGGCCGCGGGGGGGGGGGGGGGGGCGACGTAGGGCGGTGCGCGCGCTCGTCAGCACCCGGCGGGGGCGGGTGGAGGCCATGACGGGCACGGATTGGGGGGGGATGGTGGGGGGAGGGAGGTGGAGAAGCAAGTCGAGCGGGAGGACCGCCCGCCAAAGAAAAGAGTGGCGCGCGCCAGCGCCCGTCGCGCGTCGCCACCACGTGGTATCGACCAGCATGACAGCGCTGCGAAAAACGAAAAAAAAGAACCGGTTGCGCTGCTGAAATAACTCGATGGAATCCTACCACCGTTATTCGCAGTCGTCCGTCTGATCAAGGCGGGCGACGGGTCAACACCGCGGTCTGTTCTACAGCAGCATGCCCATCCTGACCTTCAACGGCAGCGACGGGGTGGAGCTGTCCGTCTCGGTGGGAGAGCGCAACCTCCTCTCCCTGGGCCGGGGTCTGCTGGCCGGTTCGCGGTGGCTGGGGGCCCACGCGCCCGCCTACAACCTTCACGGGCAGGTGTGGTTGGAGCCGATCACCCACGCTTGGTACTTGAATGGGAGTGGCGTGACTTCGGGGAGGTGGGACGAACCCCTGCGGCAGCACATCCCGGCAGACGCCCCGTCGGCCACCCCCTGGTTGGCGCAGGTGGCGACGGTGCTGTGCTCTGGCGACAGCGCCAACTTTGTGCTGGACCCGAGCCTGTGTGACGGGGTGGATCGGCGGGACATGGTCACCCCATCCCGTTCTGGACTGCTGCCCACCTTCAGCGTTTCATGGCGCGTTTCGCACACCACCACGGACGACGCGCAGCTGTTGCCATACGAGCAGGAGGCGTGGACGGCCAACCAGTCTGCGATTGTTCCTCTGCGCACCCCCCCCGGCCCTCTCCTTCCCAGCAACCCCGCCATTGGCTGGAGCCGGCACCCCCCTCCCCCCCCTCTCCTTCCCAGCAGCCCCCCCGCCATTGGCTGGAGCCGGCACCCCCCTCCCCCCCCTCTCCTTCCCAGCAGCCCCCCCGCCATTGGCTGGAGCCGGCACCCCCCTCCCCCCCCCCTCCTCTGCCCAGCAGCCCCGCCATTGGCTGGAGCCGGCACCCCCCTCCCCCCCCTCCTCTGCCCAGCAGCCCCGCCATTGGCTGGAGCCGACACCCCCCTCCCCCCCCCCTACTCTGCCCAGCAGCCCCGCCATTGGCTGGAGCCGGCACCCCCCTCCCCCCCCCCTCCTCTGCCCAGCAGCCCCGCCATTGGCTGGAGCCGGCACCCCCCTCCCCCCCCCCTCCTCTGCCCAGCAGCCCCGCCATTGGCTGGAGCCGGCACCCCCCTCCCCCCCCTCCTCTGCCCAGCAGGCCGCCGCGACGGTGGCCGCCTCGACTGCGGCCGCCGCGGCAGCAGCCACTCCGGCCGCCGCCGCCGCAGCCGCCGCCGTTGCCGTAGCAGCGGCTGCCGCCACGACCGCCACAGCCACCCCCACGGGCGGCAAATCTGGCCGCCCATGTCGCAGCGGCGGCCCCGGCGGCGGCTGTGGCCGCCCATGTCACAGAGGCGGCGGCAACGGCGGCGGCAGCGGCGGCAGCGGTCGCTCATGTCGCAGCGGCGGCGGCGACCGTAGCAGCGACGGCAGCGGCGGCAGCAGCAGTAGCGGCGGAAGCGGCCGTGGCGGCAGCGGCGGCCGCGGCGGTGGCGGCACCCTCGCATAGACAGGCAGCCACGGCCGGGGCGCAGTGGCGGTATCGTTCGCCGTCGCCACCGCCATTGTCGCCACCGCTGCCGCCGTCATCGTCGCTGCCAAGCCCGGGTGGCCACGCCAACAGCAGGGAGGGGTGGGCTGACGGACAAGCTCGGGTGGCCGCCGTGGGCGCAGCCGGGGGTGACGCTCGGCCGGCCAAGGCGGCTGCCACTGACAGCGGCACGTCGGCTGACGACTGCGGAAATGAGGGAGGGGCGGGAGGGCGAAGGCGCCTTGGCGCTAGCCTGTCCTTGTCCAAGGAGGGGAACCTCACGAGGACGTGGGATGGGGAAGGGGGGGAGCAGAGGCGGAGGAAAAGAGGGGATGTGTCGGCGGCGGCACGCAAGGCGGTGGCGGCGGTGGTGGCAGCGGCGGCGGGGGGGGTGGGGTTCTTTGTTGAGGGCCGTGGACGCCACGCCTGAAGCTTTAGGTGGGCAGCCGAGTGTCGCCGCGGGGCGACCACGGCTGGGGGCACGACCGAGGGAAGAAAAAAAAAAAAACCGGGGGCAAAAAAGAATGCAGCGGCACAATGGCGGCCGGGGGCACAGGCCGCGTCGCGCCCCACCCCCTCCCGCTGCATCCCATCATGCCTGACGGAAAGAGGGGCAACAGGCCACTGACAGGCAACCGCCCTTCCCCCCTAACGCAGCGCCACCCAGCGACCCCGACCCCGACCACAACTCCCACCCGCACCTGGAGCCGCTCAGCATTTCTTACGCATCCGCCCCTCACTGTCTGCAGCGAGCGAGGCAGCTGCCGAGAAGGACGGTGGGGGGGGGGGGTTGGCTACCGCCACCGACCGTGGCGCGCGGGACGGCGAGCGGGGGTGACGACACCACCCGCAGCTGCGCGGCCGCTCGAGTTTGCTGCAACCCCCGAGCCCCCCCGCCCCCGCGTGCCCCGCCTCGCGCGTCACCTGGCCACCGCGTGGCGTCCCCCACCCCCTGCGTGGGTAGCGTGGAGCAGCCCTGTTCCCACCCACACTCCCCCCCCCCGCTCAGCTACTGTCCACGTCGAGCACAATCTCCTCTGGGTTGTCCGCAGCGGCAGACCCCCCCGGCGGGCCACCGCCATCGAACGCCACGGGCGGCGGGGCGCCCGCAGGAGGGCGGAGCGGCGGTAGCGGCGGCGGCGCCAGAGGGGCCCACCCGCGGGTGCCCCCCGGCGGGGTGGACAGCCACGGCAGCAGCACCGGCGGTGGCCGCAGCGGCGGCGGCAGCGGCAACCCACCGGGGGGGGGACCCCACTGCCCAGGGCCACCCCCGGGCGGCACCGGTAGCAGCGGCGGCGCGTGCAGAGGCGGCAGTTCCACCCCCGGGGGCCCCCCGGCAGGCGGTAGCGGCGGAACGCCCCCCGCCGGCGCGCGGGCCCAGTGGGCGGCGGCGGCAGCGGCGGCAGCGGCCAGCTCCCCTCGGTGAGAGCGCCGTGGCTGGTCCGTGGCGACGCGGCTGGCCCGTGGCGACGTGGCCTGCCGCATGTGGTGACGCCGCCAGCCAGTGGGACCCCGCCTTTAAAGGCGTCATGCCGCAAGTGGTGGCTACCCGCGGCAGGAGGGAGCTCAACCCGGGCTCCCCTGACGAGCTTGCCCTGGCGGCCTCCCTCTTTCAGCGCCAACTCCTGATGCGCATCCGCCCATCGGGCACCATCAATGGAACAGAGGTGCGCTCTGGCCTGGCGTGGCAACCCTGGTTTGACCGCCGCGCCATTTACGAGGACCTGGCCGCCATGTCCAGCACGTACCGCCCCGAAGTGTTCTGGGTGGATGAGCCCGAGGAGCCTGTCGCGACGGCGTCGCTGGTCCTCGCCGTCACCGTCGTCCTCCCCGAGCTGGTCGTCGTTGCCGCGTTTGCCACCCGCAACGGCCCGTGGACGCGCCGGGCGTTTGCAGCCGCCGTCGTGTGGTCGGCCATGGGCGCCGTCGCCGTTGGGGGCATCGCGGCGCTTGCCGTCTCCGAGGCGACCGGCGCCGCGTGGCGGGCCACCGCCACCCGCACCGCCCTGGCGTGCGCCTTCCCCTCGGGCGCGAACCTCTCCCCCGACGGCTTTATCAACCGCACGGGCACGGTGGTGGAAGAGTGGCGGACGCTGCTGGTGATTGCCCGTGTCGGCTACCGCCCGCGGCTGCTGGCCGTCACCGCCGCCGCGGTCGGCGGCCTGTACGTTGCCGTCGTGGGGGGCGTCCTCGCCCGTGGCCTGTGCTTGTCGTGCCGGCGTCGCGGCGCGGCTGCCGCTCCACCCGGCGGGGGGGGGGGGGGGGGGGGGGGGGGGGGGGGGGGAAGCCCTTTGGGCCATGGCGGGGGGACGGGGGGGGGGGGGGGGGGGGAAGGAACCAGCCGGCAGCTGGCTGTCGCTTGGGTTGAGGCGGCGGCGGGGCCAGGCGGCGGCGGCGCCTGGCGGTGCCGGCCTGCCGTCCCCTGCGGGTGCCGACGCGGCCACGTTGCCCGGATACCGCTACCGCCCTGCCGCGGCCGTGGATACCTGGGAGCCGACTGTGGGGCAGGGGGGATCTTAGAGAAGCAGGCGAGTGCACAGGGGAACCCCGTGCGCGCACGGGCGCACAAAGGATCTCCCAGGCCACCGGCGGTCGCGGGGCGACGTGGCGGTCCCCCCCCCCGTCTTGCGTGCCCCACCACTCCGTCTCGTGGTGTGGGGTCGGAGACGGGGCCGCTGACCGAGAATGAGCCGAAAAGCTCGCGCGGGGGGGGGGGCGGGTGGGGGGGCCTCGCCCTGCCATCGACGGCGGCTGAGCTGGCATCGGCGGCGGGCCGGTCGGGACACGAGCGGGCGCCCCCGCTCAGGGGGGGGCAACAGGGCTGGCTGACGGGTGGGTGCGGTGACGGATGGCGGCGGCGGCCGGCGGCGGCGGTGGCGGCCACACCTGCCCCGCCGGCGCGGCGGCGGGTCAGGCGCCCGTTGCCACGCGCAGCGGCACCCGTCGTCGCGCGGCGGCGGCGACGCCGGCGGCGAGGGGTGGGGGCCCAGCAACGGCCGCCGGCGCCAACCGCCGCGGCGTCGCTGCCCCCTGCTCGGCGGCGGCGCGCGGCTGAGGAGCCGGGGATAAGGGGCGACGTTGTGGGCGGGGTGGGAGGGGGGGTGCGTGGCCGTGACGCGCCTATGGCGGTGCCACCGGGGCGGCAGCGGGGTGTTACCTCTCGCCTACCTTGACGCGGGTGAGCCAGTGTGATACATTTATATTGACCGGACCCGCCAGGCACGCACCTGTCTTGGTGGAGCACCGGCGAGTTCACAAAGGTCATAGGGCGAGGGAATAAGCCCACGCCCCCAACAGAGGGTAAACAGCGTGCTCCCGCGTAGGAAGGCACGTCAGAGAAATATGAAAGAGAGGAAGATAGGGACGGCGGGCGGGCGCGCGAGGGCAAACGAACGTGCCGGCCGGTGAGGGCCGGCGGGGTCGCCCCTCGTCGCCGCTCTTGTCCCCCTGCGGGGGACAGGTGTCCGGGCGCGCCGGATACCAGGTACTCCGACGGCGCGCTCACCCCCTCCAAATACAAGCAATGCAGTGGCAGTCGAGTCACCCGCTCGGAGCGGCATTGTAACCCATTAATAAAACAAACAAACCACAGTGGTCCGACGCGGCGCGGGGGGTGGGGGCGAGACGCGGCGCGCCGGGGCGCGCACAGCAAGGGAAAATGCAATGGCAAGACAGAGGGGAAAAAAAATGACGAACAAACGCGGGAGCAGGCGTTGGGTGGCACGACACGGAGGGGTCCGGAAAAAAAAAAAAAAAAAAAAAAAAAAAACAAGACTCGACCCAGCGGCCCGGAAGGACAACAGGAAAACGTGAGGTGGGATCGTGCTGCCGAGTCCAGTAGCCGCGGTACTGCTGCCGCCACGTCGACTGGAAGTAGGGGGGGTGATGGAGACGTGGGGCGGGAGCGTGCTGTTGATGGCAGTGACCTCGGTACCGCTCCCGCCACGTCCACTGGGAGTGTTGGGAGGGATCTATGCGGGTACGTGGGGACCTTTAGGGTCGCGGCGTGGAGCCGTTGGCGTCGGAGAAGAGAACGGGCAACGCGCCTTTGTTTGCACCAGGACAGGGAGGAGAGGGGAGATGGGGACGGCGTGTGGGAACCGGCGGGTGGCCCCGCTGGGCCACTGGTCGCCCACTCCCCCCCCCCCACCCAGTCCGTGCCCGTCACAACAGCAAGCGCGTCGCCGCAACAGGAGTCGGCGCACTTCTGGATGTACAAAGGCGCACCGTCGCTGCTGCTCTTCCGGTCGGTACGTTGACGACTGCGCGGGCGGCGTGGACGGGGGGGACGCACCCCCAGAACCGCTGTGCATGCCACCGCCACAACTGCACCGGCGCGATGACAGTGTGGGCGCATCACCCGGCTCTGATCGGGCGCGGCAGAACAGGCAGAGCAGGGGCCGATGAGGGAGGGTGGCGGGGGGTTGCGCCCCCTGGTACCGCCCGCCACTCGCCCTATCCCAGACAGGACAACCGCCGGGTCAGCGGCGGTGAGCCGGTCGTGTGACGTCCACCCGCGGAGACACGAGGCGGTTGCGAGCGTCGGAAACCGCCTTTGGGGGCGACCACTCGCGGACGTGCAGAGGCGCGTTGGCGTGAGGGAGGGGGGGTGGGCCGGGGCGGGAGGGGGAGCGGGTTCGGATGCCCTTACTGGCTGTCTGTGGTGGCCTCTTGCGGCCGGGGGGGCAGTGCCTGCGGCTCTGTGGCGGGTCGTCACCGTGACGGGAGCGCAGTGGGAGAGGGTATCTGCGGTGGGAGGGGTCTGTGCGACGGGATACTGGGCTCGACATACAAGCCGGCGGGAGACCGGGCACGGATGCGCATCTTCGCACGCATCTTTCGCCACCGCAGAGACGGTTGGGGAAAAGGTAAGGCTCTTTTGAGCACTGCACGAGGGATGGGCGTACAGGGAAAACTCCTGGCCACACACTCACTTGAGGGAGTGGTGCCGTTGCAGTCAAGAATATAAGGCCGCCCGCCAATGGGTGCTATGGCGGTGGCGGCGGCGGCGGCGGCGGCGGCGGCGGTGGCGGCGGAGGACGGCGGAGGACGGCGGCAGCGGCGGCGGCGGCAGCGGCGGCGGGCGTCGAGGTGGGCGGGGGCCGTGCCGCGGAAGCGGCGGGGGGGGGGGGCACGCCCGCCACCCCCCTCCCCCCCACACCAGTCGGCCCCCCCCCGTCCGGTTGTCAATGGCGACCACGCCACGGGCGCACCGCCGGCGGCAGCGTGCCCCCACGCTCCACCCGCCGCCGCCGCCGCGGAGGCCGCCGCCGTTGCCGCCCACCCCAGCGAGCGCAGGGCGTCGCCGCGGCCACCCCACCTTTCTCATCGACGCCGCCACCCCGCCCCCCCTTCTTCCTCCACCGCCGTCCGTCCAACGGCCGCTGCCACCCGCGCACCCCACCGCGGCCGTGGTGGGGTGCGCCGCGGCGCCGTCACGAGGGGAGCCTCCGTGCGTGCCACCGCCCCCCGTCTGGTCGTTTGTCATGGGCGGCAGCTGGGACGGCGTGGGGCCGTGGCCTTCCGCTGCCAAGCAATTGCCGCCCCCGTGGTGGGCGGCGGCGGCGGCGGCGACGCCCCCCACCCGCGTCACCCCGTCCATCGAGCGGCGGCCCCGCCGGGAGGAGACCGGTGCCCCCCACGGGGGGCGCCCCCGACCTCCGCCGCGCCGGTGAGCCCCGCCCCATCGATGCCGACGCGTGGGTCGTCCGTGGCACACCGGGCACGGCCGCCCTGTGACCGCTCCTGGGGTGGGGATGGGCGGGCGCTGGGGGCCACTGGCCCTGTCTCCGGGAGAGGAGCTTCCTGTTCAAGACGCTGCGGCGGGCACCTGGCAGGGTTACGCCCCCGCCTCACCGCCCACTGTATCGTGAGCCCAGACGGGCGCGGCGATACGCCCGTCCCCCCGCCCCGGCCGTCTGGCTGGTGGACGTTGTCTGGCGGGTGGACACCCCCACCCGCCACACCCGCCCCGTCACGGGCGGGTCGGCGTTGACCAACGTCCCCCTCGCGGGGAGGGGCGTCCCACGCGCCGACGACGGGGCGGTGGCGACGGAGGAGGTGAGCGGCGCGGCGTGCGCCCCGACGGGCGTGGCACGGCGGTGGTCGTCTGACGGCGCGCTGGGCGCGGCCCGACCGTCCCGTCCGTGTGTGTGGCGGACCACCCGCCGCGGGTCGTCCAAAGTCGCCCGCCCCCCCGCCCGTCCGTCCTGGCCACCGCAGCCTACCCGCCGTCGGTGGTCGGCGCGCGCCCGTGCACCCTCCCGGCGGTGGCAGCGAGCGGGGGACGGCGGCCGCCGGCGGGTGCGCGCGGCGACGGAGGCGGTTGCCGACGCGGATTGCCCGTCCGTGGTCGGCCCCGCCTTGCCGCCACCGCCGCGCTGTCTGGGAGCGCCCGCTTGGTGCAGACCCCCCTGCCGGCGGAAGACGGGCGCGGCGCTGGCGCTGCCCGCGGCGGCGAGCAACAGCGATTTACGGGTGCCACCGCGGCGGCTGCGCGGGCCTCGTGGAGTACCGGGATAGAGGGAGACAGGAGTCAAAGGGGCAAGCCCCATCAACAAGGGGGGTCACGCTCGTGACCCTGGCTGTGCACGGCCGCTCCCCCGCGGGGGTGACTGTGGTCTGACAGAGCGACTTGGCTAGGCAATTCAATGGACTCGTTCATGGGGAAAAAAAAAAAAAACACAACGAAGCCACGGCGGCGCGAGGCACGGACCAAGAGACACAAAAGGAAAGAGATAGAAACACGAGCGCTCCGCCGGGAGTGTACTCCGCGCTATGACTACCGCAGCGTTGACCTGGCACCGGGGGGGGGGGGCGGGGGGGAGGAGGGGGGGGGGCGCGCCCGCCCGCGGGGGAGGATGGTGGTGGCCGCCCGAGGCCACCTGTCGACCCATCGGCGTTGGCCGCCGCAACGGCCCCCCCGACGCGGCCGCCGCCAGGGGCGGCGCGCAACCCGCCTTTCGTCAGCCCCGCCGGTGGGCCTCCCGTCGCTGCGGCTCCCCCGTGCAGTACCCCCTCGCCTGTGCGGACGGCTGCGAGGTGCGGGGGGAGGGGAGGGGCGCCCCGCCCGCCTCCCGCGTCCGCCAATGCCGTTCTCGCACGCGCGCGGCCGCCGCCGTCACACGGGTGCGGCAGCGTGCGGGTTGGGGTGTGTGCGTGTGTGGAAGGGAGGGGGTATTGGGCAATGGTAGCCAAGAGTAGGGATGCTTTGAAGAGTTTTTGGGAGGACGGGCGTGAGGGGAGGGAGGGGATAAGGCGGTGGGCGGAAAGGCTGTGTGCGGCGGGGCGGCGCCGCCGCCGCAGACAGTGTGTCACGGCGAGCCTGCTGGCCCAGAGTCGACCCGCGGCCAATTGGTAGCGTCCAGGCCCTCAATCACGTATGGGTGCGCGTGCGTGGGTGTGCGGGCGGCAGGTCGGTGTAGAGGGGGCGATGGGTGGAGGCGGGGGGGGCGGACGGAACGGACCCTCTGCCGGGCGACACGGGCCATGGGTGCCTGGTCGCGACGACCCCGTTTTTTCTGTGGGGTGCACAGTGGCGCCACCAGCTTTATTGGCGGTCGCTGCCGTGACGGGGGGAGCGCGGTGGGACCGGGTCGTTCTTGTGGTGAGGGAGTCTGTCTGGCGGGATGCTGGGGCGTTGGAAAAAGAGAATGGGCCGGAGGTGGGGAAGCGACGCGCCTCTGCGTGTGCATGTTTGGCAGCGGCACTGCCTCGACGGGTTCAAAAATAAGGCCGCCAGGGGCAGACGCTAACGTTTAGTGGGTACAAAAAGACTCTCGTGGCACTCGCTCGACATATCTATGGCTGCCACGGTGGCCGCTGGCGCCAGCCCGCCTCCACCAGGCGCTCCCCAGGCGCTCACTTGCGATGGTGGACGTTGTTCTGCTGGTTGTTGTTGTTGTTGTTGTTGTTGTTGTTGTTGTTGTTGTTGTTGTTGTTGTTCGCGTTGTTGGCATTGTTGGCGTTGTTGTCATAGCTGGAGCTCCAGTACACCTTGTAGTAGCAGTAGCCCTTGCGGTCCTCGCCAGCGCGCGACGACTTGTGCAGGTTGTTCTGCTGGTTGTTGTTGTTGTTGTTGTTGTTGTTGTTGTTGTTGTTGTTGTTGTTGTTGTTATTGTTGTTGTTGTTGTTGCTCGCGTTCTCGTAGCCAAACGCGTACCCAGCCGAGTACCCGTCCCCGTACGTCGAGCCAGACGCGCGGCTGACGAAGTGGTTGAGCGCGTTGTTGTTGTTGTTGTTGTTGTTATTGTTGTTATTGTTGTTGTTGTTGTTGTTGTTGTTGTTATTGTTATTGTAGTCGTAGAAGCCCGTGGCGTAGCCCTCCTTGTAGCCGTAGTAGCACGGCACGTGCTTGACGTCCTCGCGGGTCGCGGCGTGCACCGACGTCGGCACAGCGGCGGCCGAGGCGACGAGGGCGGTGGCGACGGTGGCGGCCGCAGCCGACTTGAAGAAGCCCATGGTTAGTATGGGTGGGGCTGCGAAGCGACAGGTGGTGCGAGCGGGAGAAAGAGGAGGGCAGAAGGGGGCGGGAGGGACAGGCGGGAAAGTGGTAGAGTGACTGGAGGGCAGGTGGTCGAGTGTGCAGGCGGTGGTTGTTGGATGGGGAGTGAGGTTGAGGGTTGAGGAGCGGTGGCGCAGGGGTATTTATGTACCCGTGTGGGGCAGGCAGCAAGGAGAGACAGGCAGCGAGGTGATGACAGGTAGCGGTGCAACAGGCCTTGCGCTGGTGTGGGGCCCACGATGCGGAAGGCGGGCGATGGTGCAAGGACCGTACAGCGTCACCCGTGCCTGAGACCGCCCGTGTGCCCTCCGTATCGCAGCAGATCCGTTCACTGTCGCCTTCGCGCCCATAACCATTGCCATACCACTGCTGTATAGCAGTCGGCCCCCACGACAGGAAACGATGACTGGCAGCACCCGACGCGCGCTGTGGCCTGATACTTGGGACATCATCAACGGCGCACGCCGCGTGGCAGGACGGCGCCGCGGCGGCCATTGGAGAGCGCGGTTCTTGGCTCGTCAGCAACCCCCCTCACACCTCGCCCCATGTCCTACCAGCGGTGCGTGCAAGCGCACGGCTGGACACGGGAGCTGACACCGTGTCGGACCGGCTGGACAAATCGGTGAGCGCCCAACGAATCGAACTGGTACAGTACATATATACTAGCACTACAATCCGTAGACCTGCTGCACTTCCGTCGAATGTGTCGGACGATGGGACTTGTCAGGCTTGTCAGAGAGGACCAGCCACGCGGCACAGCATCACCAGCCCGCCACGCTTCCCCTGGCTCCTCGCTCGAGGGCTGCGCCTCGTCCCCCAATCACGTGCGTCCGTTTTTCTGAATGGCGCACCGCTGTGACGGGATTGTGAGCTGGCAGGGCCTTGCGGACGGGTCTCTGGGGGACAACGGGCTGTCGCCCGTCCCAGATGGCAGGGCAACCGACGATTGCCCCCTGCTGCAAACGATGCGTCACAGCAGGGAGGAGGGGAGATTTGTTTGATCCCCGCCGACAGTGACAGCCCCGTGCTGGGGCGGGCTGTGGCGCCAGCCATGCTTTCGATGACAACGACCACGGATGGGATTCCTCCGCCCCCCGCCTGCCCCCCTGCAGAAAGCACCAGACGAATGGGCAGCCCCCCCGACCGTGTGACAAGTCACTCGTCCGCACCAGCGATGCGGGGCGTCGTATCACCCACACCGTTGTGGCAGGGGTTTCTCCCTTTTCCATGCGCTGGATCCGCTGGCGTCAGGGCTGCCTCCTCTTGGCGCCCGAGGCGGCCCGGGTGGCCGGGCTCGAGCGTCGGGTGAGTGCCGCGCCCGCATGCCACGGCTTTGTGGTGAGCGGATATGTACAGTGTACATACATTGGCTGAGGCCCACGGGTCCTCCGTCGCACCCGGCGGCGGTGCCGCACTGGGACACTTCTTGTCCTGTCCTGACGGTGCGTGTCCGTCGAGGGCGGGGGGTGGGGGCGGGGACAGGGCGAGATGAGCCCGGCCTCTGTTGCCGCTGCGCGCCCTGGCACCGATCCTGGCTTGGGCGGCCCAGCGCTGTGGCCAAAGCCGGGAGGGGTGCCAGGGCTTGCCACCACTGGCAGGAGTTTGGGGCCTCGCCCTGGCACCAACGGGAGCAGTGTCCTGTCTTGCGATCTGCTGCACAATGACAGCCGCTGTGTTGTCAGCCGGGCGTCCGGCGGGGGCGCGCCGCCCGCCTCCTGGCGCGCGGCTGCTGGCTGACGAAAGCGGGGCGTGACTTGTCCGCGATGCGGACAATCGTGAAGTGTCTATTGCCCGGGGGGGGCATCTGCGTTCTGTGAGTGGGAGACTGGGTGGGTCCTCGCATCCCTGCTCTCCGCGGATGGCCGCCAGGGGTGGCACACCAGGGCGCGACCTGTCGCACCGCTGCCTGTCATCACCTCGCTGCCTGCTGTCCCCTCGCTGCCTGCCCCACACGGGTACATAAATACCCCTGCGCCACCGCTCCTCAACCCTCAACCTCACTCCCCATCCAACAACCACCGCCTGCACACTCGACCACCTGCCCTCCAGTCACTCTACCACTTTCCCGCCTGTCCCTCCCGCCCCCTTCTGCCCTCCTCTTTCTCCCGCTCGCACCACCTGTCGCTTCGCAGCCCCACCCATACTAACCATGGGCTTCTTCAAGTCGGCTGCGGCCGCCACCGTCGCCACCGCCCTCGTCGCCTCGGCCGCCGCTGTGCCGACGTCGGTGCACGCCGCGACCCGCGAGGACGTCAAGCACGTGCCGTGCTACTACGGCTACAAGGAGGGCTACGCCACGGGCTTCTACGACTACAATAACAACAACAACAACAACAACAACAACAACAACAATAACAACAATAACAACAACAACAACAACAACAACGCGCTCAACCACTTCGTCAGCCGCGCGTCTGGCTCGACGTACGGGGACGGGTACTCGGCTGGGTACGCGTTTGGCTACGAGAACGCGAGCAACAACAACAACAACAATAACAACAACAACAACAACAACAACAACAACAACAACAACAACAACCAGCAGAACAACCTGCACAAGTCGTCGCGCGCTGGCGAGGACCGCAAGGGCTACTGCTACTACAAGGTGTACTGGAGCTCCAGCTATGACAACAACGCCAACAATGCCAACAACGCGAACAACAACAACAACAACAACAACAACAACAACAACAACAACAACAACAACCAGCAGAACAACGTCCACCATCGCAAGTGAGCGCCTGGGGAGCGCCTGGTGGAGGCGGGCTGGCGCCAGCGGCCACCGTGGCAGCCATAGATATGTCGAGCGAGTGCCACGAGAGTCTTTTTGTACCCACTAAACGTTAGCGTCTGCCCCTGGCGGCCTTATTTTTGAACCCGTCCAGGCAGTGCCGCTGCCAAAAATGCACACGCAGAGGCGCGTCGCTTCCCCACCTCCGGCCCATTCTCTTTTTCCAACGCCCCAGCATCCCGCCAGACAGACTCCCTCACCACAAGAACGACCCGGTCCCACCGCGCTCCCCCCGTCACGGCAGCGACCGCCAATAAAGCTGGTGGCGCCACTGTGCACCCCACAGAAAAAACGGGGTCGTCGCGACCAGGCACCCATGGCCCGTGTCGCCCGGCAGAGGGTCCGTTCCGTCCGCCCCCCCCGCCTCCACCCATCGCCCCCTCTACACCGACCTGCCGCCCGCACACCCACGCACGCGCACCCATACGTGATTGAGGGCCTGGACGCTATCAATTGGCCGCGGGTCGACTCTTGGCCAGCAGGCTCGCCGTGACACACTGTCTGCGGCGGCGGCGCCGCCCCGCAGCCCACCGCCTTTCCGCCCTCCTCCCCCCCCCTCGTGGCGCCGCTTCCCCACAAAACTCTTCAACCAACCTTACTCTTGGCAACCATTGCCCAACACCCCCCCCCCCCACACACACACACCTCCCCCAACCCACACGTCGCCGCACCGGTGTGGCGGCGGCGGCCGCGCGCGTGCGAGATCGGCATTGGCGGACGCGGGAGGCGGGCGGGGCGCCACCCCCCCCCCTTCCCCGCGGCCGTCCGCACAGGCGTGGGGGGTACTGCACGGGGGAGCCGCAGCGACGGTGGGCCCACCGGCGGGGGTTGCGACAGGCGGGTTGCGCGCCGCCCCTGGCGACGGCCACGTGTGGGGCACCGTTGCAGCGGCCAGCGCCGATGGGTCGACGGGTTGCCTCGGGCGGCCACCGCCACACATCTCTCGCCGGCAAGCGCGCTCCACTCCCCCCCGCCCACCCCCCCCCCTTCTTCGGTGCCAGGTCAACGTCCCGGTAGCCATAGCGCGGCGTGCAATCCCGGCGGAGCGCTTGCGTTTCTCTCGTTTTTAATTTCGTCCGTGCCTCGTGTCTCTGTCACTTGATGGTTTCTTTTCACCCTTGAGGCACTTCCACGAAATCACATCCTGTCACGCAAAGTCACAAATTCTTCTTGCAGCCTGGCCCCTCTCTTCCAGTCTTTGGCACCCCACTACATACCAACAGATCGGTGCATCCCCACGTGACAGGCGACACACCATCGTCTTCACCAGAGTGTGCGCTTTACGTTCATGTGTGGTTTCTAAGAAAAACATTGAAAACTGGCCACGTGGTGGTCTTGAGAGTGCATCATCCAATATACCTGCTTGCTCGTCGCTTGCTCTATGTACCCTCCACCACCAGGCACCTACGGACGGAGCTACGCCCCAAGGTACATCCCACAGACCACCCTACGTCTACTGATGCATAAAACGTGATGAGTTTCTATGGTGTGCAGCCCAAGAGAGCGGTCTTTTTCACAAACTTGGTGCCAAATACAGCTATTTCTGCCCCCCCCCCCCCCCACAGACTGGAGAAGGACAGCCGCCAGGCACTGGCATAGCCCATACGATAGCTGTGTGTCCCTGTGAGCCTTAGGGAGCACGAAAGTCCCACTGCCGACATCTCAATATGGACCCAGGGCCGGGTTTTTGCTCAACGACGGACCCTTGTCCTGAAGCCTGTCGCTACAAAAACATAGTGCACCCACACAGGGATGAGCGGCCCTCTCTGTTCCATGGTCTTCAGCAAGGACCCTGTACGGATCCTGGCCAAAAGACGGGCGCTCAAAGCGTGTCTGGACCATCATGTGGGGAGCTCTGTGCCAGAAGCTATCTGAGCTCTACGTGCTTCGCATATTTGCCATCAAGTCGTGCTTGTCTTGGTCATGGCTGTCCCGGAAAGAAACTCAGTGGCAACAGTGGGTTGACGCATATCAGTTCAACGTTTGTCGTACGTTCATAGAGCTGGTTAGTGAGGTGTGTCATGTACTTCGTTCAAGCTGCTGGACGATTCATCCACATCACGCAGTGACAGGATGATCCATACTTCTGTCGGCACAGAAACAGCTTAAAGAGACACAAAGACCTCTGACCATTCTATGAAGAAGAAAAAACGGCATCGCCGACTCGTCACAGAGACGCAAACGAGCTGGACCCGCTTGAAAAGCGAGCTCAGACAGCCTCCGGCGCCAAGCTCGCCACATGATGGTCCAGACACGCTTTGAAAACCCGGCCCTGGGTCCATATTGAGATGTCGGCAGTGGGACTTTCGTGCTCCCTAAGGCTCACAGGGACACACAGCTATCGTATGGGCTATGCCAGTGCCTGGCGGCTGTCCTTCTCCAGTCTGTGGGGGGGGGGGGGGGCAGAAATAGCTGTATTTGGCACCAAGTTTGTGAAAAAGACCGCTCTCTTGTGTAGCAGTACTCCCAACCACCAACCCCGAGTACAGAGAAGGAAGAGGAGTATTGCCGATATCCCAACTTGGGACACCGGAAGCAAGCACCTCCACACAGCCGAACACGGAACTTGCGTGTGGTGAGCGGGTCCACTCACCAAGGCACGAACAAGATGTGTCGGAGCCAGACGGTGTTTTCTTGCTTGGCCAGCCAAGGTGGGCCCTCCCCGCCTTGCTGTCCCTCCTTATCAACCCTCCTCACACGCTCACGCAACCCCTCAAAACACTCAGAAAATGAACCCTCAAACAAACCAATCATATCACTCCACATGCAAAGAACTCAAAGCGTAGAAATCCGTCTGGCTCCCGTGCAAAAATCCCAAGAAACAAATACCAGCAGCATTACCCTGCTCTAGTATGTCGGAAGTCCTAGTCGAATTTCCGTCCAGAAGTCAGAAGTTTCACCATCGTGGGTCGGGTGAATTTCGACTTCCGGTCAGGTCCACTTGACCCGAATCTTCAAAGTATTGGTACCGAATTCCGGCCCAATCTCCCACATTTCCCCCTTCTCAAAAGTCCAGCCGTCCCGGTGGACGTCCAATCAGCGGCGAGTCGCAGTGACCGGGAGAGGAGGATGCAAGTCCCGAGTTGAGATGCAAAGTACGGTGCATCGCTGGCGTCTAGCGTGCACCAGGGTTACGCCGGGGTTGCACTCGCGTCCGGCGGGGCCCTCCGGGAGAGGCAGTCCCTCTCCGTGGGGTGCGCTCTCTGCCCTGACACTGGGTAGAGGAGCCCCCTCCACGCGAAACAGGTGTGGGGGAAAGTCGTCCCCCACCTGGTCAGGGTGCTCCACGGGTGGACTCACGTGTGGGTGAGCCCCCTAACCTGGGTGTCGGCGTACCTCCGCCACACCCCCTGCCCCTCAACTGGAGGAGTAGGGCGTCGACGTTCTCACTCGGAACGTCGACCTGCACCTGCCCCTTCAGTTGGGGTACGGTTGCTCTCGGGGGGTCGGGTTGTGTCCCCCCCTTCAGCTCGATCCACCCCCAGCTGGCTCTCTGCGGGGTGTTCCTCACTCCTTCCCCCCCCTTTCTAGTCAGGGTTGAGGGGTGTGCGCACCCCGAGTTGGGGGTGTTGCACTCGGTCGCCGGCGGTGGGACTCGGCCGCCGGTGCGGGGTCTTCTCTCCCCTTCGTGTGTGCGGGCGGGTGTGTGCCTTCCCGCCGCTGCTCCCTCGCGTCGGCGGGTCTGTCTCTTCCCGCCGTGCGGTTGGTGTCGTTGGTTGGGGTGGTGTCTTCCCCCTTCCGCCCCTGTGTCGGGCGTCTTCGTTGTCGGTGGGGGCTTGGGTTGTGTTCCCCCCCCTTTGTCCTCGTTGGCGGGGTTGTGTCTTCCCCGCGCTGCCCCTTGTGTCGGGCTTCTTCGTTGTCGGTGGGGGGTGTGGGTCGTGTCCCCCCCCCTTGCTCTACCTCACCGAGTCGGTCAAGGTTGGTTGTCGTCGGAGGGGGAGCGGGTCGTGTCCCCCCCCGTGCTCAACCTCACCGAGTCGGTCAAGGTTGGTCGCGTGATGGCGGGTGAGCCGAGTCGGCCTTTGTCCCCGTCTCCGACGTCCCTGTCGGACAAGCGACGGACGGGAGAGGAGGCCCTTGGGACTGAGGAGTCTCTCAGCCGGGGGTCGGCCATGGAGACGACTCGTCCCGGGCGAGGGTCGGAGGCGGCCGCCTCAGCCGTCCCCGCCCCATCACCTCCTACTGCCCCCTCGGCCGTGGTCCCACCGGGGGATGGGTCTTCCACCCCGGTGGCGGAAGGGGATGTGACTCCCATCCCCCGCCTTCCTGAGTCACGGCTGCTACTCCCGCCGCGGCCCCGTCCTCCTATGGGGCCCCGAGCCTGGGCGCCTCCCAAGTCAGTCGGGGAGCTTCCCGACTGCAAGCTCAAGGATGTCTACTTGATCATCCCCGAGCCACGGCGGACCGACGTATGGTACCGCCGGACTCGTCGGTACCCCAACCAGGTGACTCTACCTGATGGGGTGGTCTGCGACCTACCAGCGCTACTCTGCCTGGCGGACGCGCCTGAAGTCCAGGCGTTGTCAACCTCCCTCGCCTTGGGGTCGGGCGACAAGGAGATCGACGACACCCACGCGGTTGTGTCTACCGAGTGGTGTGCCCTTCCCCGTCCCTACCTGGGCGGAGAGGACGCCCACGCCCAACACGGCGTGGTGCGAGAGGAGTTCCGACTCCGGGGCTCCTCGGGCTTCCTCATCCACGGGTCGCGGGTGGAGTTCACCCACGTACCTCTGGAGGAGCGTGAGCACCAGTACCCTTTTCTCCCAGGGTGGTGGGAGACAGTGGAGGTACCTTGTGGGTTTCCGGCTCGGATCCCCCTCCTCGTTGCCTACTTTGGCTCCGTGCTACGCTCCAGCTCGGAGGGTAACCGGGTCTTCGCCTACCTCGCCACGCACTGGGTGGTCGTGGTGGCTCGGGGCTGGTACTCCGATGTAGTCCATCGGGGTTACCTGTGGCACCTCCCACCGGCTCTGGTGGAGGGTATGGAAACCCTTGGCTTCCACTGGTTAGCCTTGGGCGCGGGGGACCTGGCTCCGTTCCTCCTTAAGGGTATGGTCACCCTGCACAATCGACTCGATTGGGCGCAGCTGGAACCCTTCCTCCGCCGCAACAAGCGTCCAGAGCCGGGGTTGGAGAGTGAGCCACCCCGGGAGTTCGTCCATGTCACCCATACTCTGGTGCAGGGACAGCTGCTCTTGCGTGAGGGGTTGGGGGACTCTTCCCTTCCCTACGCAGAGGGGGTTACTCCCTCTACGTCGCCCCCTGGCTCTGGGTGGGCGACATCATCGGCGACGACTCGTCGTGGTGCTCATCGAGGAGCCCCTCGAAGCCGCGGGCGAGCTGTGCCGACGACTTCCCCGCGGGTCGCGACTCCGACCTCGGGGGGTGTGGAGCCGACTCAGGCTCCACCCTTCCAGTTCCTCGAGCCCTTCCCCGACGTGGCGTTGGGTTCGCTACGGGTCCGAACTCCGGTACCCATGCCGATTGCGCGTGGCGTTGGCGAGATGCTTCCCAACTTGGGAGCCATCATGTATGACGCCACGGTGGAGGCCTCACTCGTGGCCTCCCTTGACACGTTGGCTTGGGTCACCCGGCGTGTCAGTCACTTCCTCGCGTCGGGCGACTCAGCCACGGCGCGACAGTCATTGGCAGCTGAGGTCACTCGCCTCGCGGTTGGACACGAGTTTGTCCAACGGCTGCTGTCGACTCAGCAGCAGCTTCCGCGTCACGGAGGGAGTACCTCCGGACATCTATCTTACGACGGGGATGGGTCCGCGAGTCGGCGGGCCCCTCCCAGTACTTCCACTCCGGGGCCCTCCCGAGTGGGTTACGCCCCTCCGCTACCGGCCTACGACCCTGGGGGTTCGTGGTCGGGCGGTCCCTATAGTGGTGGGGGTGGGCATATGGAACGCTAGAGTCAGCGGTCGAACGACTTGTTCTTTCCTTGGTGAGAAGAGTGGTGGGTATTCTTCTCGTTTTGAATTGTGCCATAGTCGGCTTTGTTAGTAGAGAATCTTTGAAGAACCATGGTATGTGTTTGTACTCATGGTTGGGTTGCCGCTCTGCTCTGACTTGGAGCAGGGACTTCATCCCCCGACGTACGAGTGCTACGTCGGCGTATAGATATGCCCGCAGCCTGGCAGTATCTACGGACCTTCTCTACTGGTAGGTCCTCTACAAACTCCCATGTGTCGGAAGTTGGTCCATACCCGAACCACCTGACTCGGAGCATGAGTCGCCCCGACTCATCATATCCGTGCCCGACAAACTTGTCGAACACCGCCTCCAATGGCTTATTGGAAGAGGTCGGCAAGGATGGGACTTTCCATGCTTGCAAAGCCCTTTCCCAAGCGGGATCTCCCTCTGGGGGTTCGGGTGCGCGAGTCGCGTGATTCCCATTTATTGTCCGGATACCATCATCACTCTCGATGGTTAACCGACGTCCATCCGTTTTAAGGATGTGATATGGTCCCAGAGTCTTGAAGACCAATTTCCCTCCCTTATTGTCGTGGGAGTTAACATAAATCCAATCTCCAACTCGGAGCGGATCGCGACGATGTCTGACTCGGACATCGAAGTACCTCTTGTAACGGGCTTGGGCCTTCTCCATAGTAGCCCGGACAAGGGGTATCATCTCCTCCAGTCTCTGGAGTAGGGAGGCTTTCGCCTGACTCGGTGTTTGAGTCGAAGTCTCACCCTCAGTCTGGGTGAGACGCTCCACAGCTACTGACGGAAGTCGTCGGGGGCAGACGAAGGCAAACGGTGCCTCTCCCGTACTACTGTGTACCTGGGAGTTGTATGCTGTCACGAGTAGTGACGCATAACGAGCCCATGTGACTACATGGTCATGGACATAGTGACGCAACTGGCGCACTAGAGTCCTGTTGAATCGTTCCACCTGCCCATTAGTCTGGGGATGGTAAGGGGTGGCGAAGTTCGTCTGCACCCCAACATCTTCATGACTCCCTGATACAGGACGGACGCAAACTGTGGTCCGTTATCGGAAAGGATAGAGTCGGGGATGCCATAACTGGCAACCCAGACGTCGAGTAACTCACTCAGAACGTCCAC